>CM071599.1:79086302-80286302 GCA_036435485.1 Saposhnikovia divaricata
ATTCGCTATAGGCCCTCACGAGACCTTACTCGTCCACTAGGGCTGCCTAGGGGTTTAAAGGACTTGTTGCATATGCCAAATGCAACCGTGATCACCTACGGAAGTGGTACTAGCTAGTTAGTTAGTTGTAATTGTTTATGCTTGAGGACAAGCATCAGTTTAAGTTTGGGGGTGTGATAAGTGGATTTTATATCCACTTGGATCGCTTAATTTCGGCTTAAATTGATTGTCTTGGACTCAAGTTGT
Source organism: Saposhnikovia divaricata (assembly GCA_036435485.1). Classification (NCBI taxonomy): domain Eukaryota; kingdom Viridiplantae; phylum Streptophyta; class Magnoliopsida; order Apiales; family Apiaceae; genus Saposhnikovia; species Saposhnikovia divaricata. The sequence goes on from CM071599.1 coordinate 79,086,549, forward strand.
TGTAGATTTGATGTGTTTTACTTAGTTGTGCAGGATTACGAGAATGTTGACTAAGGTGGATGCTTTTATAATTTTTTGGGAATTAATTGATTAAAATTCGGATTTTCGAGAAGGGTTGCACAGTTTACACTGTTTTGGCCATATCTTGAGTTCTAGAAGTCCGTTTGAGGCCCGTAAGCAGTCCACGCGAAGATAACGAGATTTTCTATCATTCTAAGGTGGTCCAGAGGTCCAATTACGTGGGGAACGTTCCAGAAAATCTGAAGAAAAGTCAGCCACGAATTTTCCTTACAAAACATAATCAAATTAGGAAACGTATCTTGCAGAAATTCTATTATAATTCTGTTTTTGTATTTTCTTGCTGGGCAAGACTTGTAGTGCCTATATAAACACATCATACCTTGTAATTTGTATCAGATTATTATTTATTGTAACGTAGAACTGCAAGAGAGAAAAGTGGAGAAGGATTCAAGCTCGGTGACAAGCAAAGATCTAGATCTACTTCATCTTCTGTATACTTTGGATTATAGATTTGTTTTCTCAACTCTTGTTTTTATTAATATTATTGTTCTTTCTTTCATATCTTGTTAATTATTATGTTTTCATCAAATCCCATGACGATGAATAGTTCAATTATGGGCTAAACGTTGTCATGGGATTCTAACGGAGTTATTTATGGAACTTAGTATCTTGATGCTGTAAAGATCTGTGTGTGATGTGAAATTGATATCCTCGTATGGTTAATCTTAATGCTTTTAGATGCGTAGCTAACATCTAAATTGAATTGTTAATCTCTTGTGAAGTGAAAGTGGATCTTAAGATTTAGAACTTGCCATGCTAGCATAGGTTCATAATTGATTGTCAATATGATTTGTGGTGTGAGATGAAAATACTTATACTACCCTATGTGATCTTAATGGATAACCTGTTCTTCAACCGTTATGTTTTCAAATTCTATAGACATATAGGGTCTAAGCATAATTGGTGTCTGTTCATCTTCTATCTCTTTTGTGGATGTATGTTTAGTTTGGTATGCGTATACTGACAGGTAGCGTATACTGGTTTCGTGTTATCCGATCAGATATCAAAATCATTGCATATAGAGATTAAAGGCGTCAGATCTAAGGGAAGTATTTAATGAAGTTGGGATCCCATGTTTATTCTCATATTAGTAATTCGAATTCTCATTAGTTAATTTAATTCTTAGTTTAAAAATTACACCCTAGTTTAATTTAATTAATCAATACCAAAATTGTTATTTGTCTTAGCAGTGGATTAAAACCAAACATTGTTGCAAAGGCATATTTACTGATTAAACTTAACCAGATCTCTGTGGAACGAACTTTAATTATATTACTTGTGACTACGTGCGCTTGCGTAATTTTATGCTAACAACAGTCAAATTTATCACAGAATGGAGAGTCTCTATGTCTTAAAGGCACGGAGAAATCATAGAAAGGCATAAGTTAAATGATTAGTGCTAAAACATTTTTGACAAGTTTTCCTAGGAGCATTAGGCACATAAACATAGTTGGTATCTTTGTTAATCCCTAGTTTGCCATTTCTGTTTTGTTTCTTTTTAGCCACATTCTTCACAAATTCATTCTTTTTAGCTAGTTTAAATTTCATAGAATTTTCAGGTTTAGGTCCAACTCCAACAGGCTTCTTGGTTTTCAATTTGACACTCTCACTCTTAGTGGGTGTTCGTTGTTCACTTAATTGTGCTTCATCTTCATCAACCAACATTTGCTTAATGAGTAAGGCTTCCTCATCAATTTCAAGTGTTGATTCTTTAAAGATAGATGCCTCAGCAATTTTCAAAACATGAGGCACATTCTCATGGACAACTTTGTCATCATCAATAATAGCACAACCTTTCCTCTTTTTCAGAGTGTAATAGTCAAAAACAATAGCAGCCTTTGCATTCTCCTTATGTTTCTCATGGTAAGATTGCAACAGACTAGAAGAGTTCTTAAAGGTCTTAAGTTTGAATTCATTTTCTTCTATCTGATCCCTAAGAGCTTTCTCAATCTGACTGTGACGCCCCCAGATCCGGGGTTGGAGATCTAGGCGCTCACGGTCCATTTTCCATTAACAATATACCTGTTCTTGCACATAATATAAATAAAACAGCCATCGACCCCACAATAACTCACACCGCACACACACACACAGGTTAGAGCCTCAGAAACGTCACACATTGCTTAGACAGTAATAAAATTATCAGAGTTATTACAGACCGAATTAAATAGTATTTATGCTACCAGCAACACTTCGATATGAAGCGAAGTTGGCGGCTTGAAAGTTTGTTACGATACACTGCCTTGCACAGGTCATACTGATAAATAAAACGAACTAACAAAAGCTGCCAACCAATCCGGCTAGTGGGGCCTACCGGTGGAATCTCAAGTGCTGGCTCGGGTCTAGTCACCTGCTTTCGAGCAGTCAGTCTGGTTCTTGCCATTTCGCTTAGCTGTTGTGTTTGTAAAATTTGAAAACAAGCAAGAGTGAGCAACTATAGCTCAGCAAGAAATATATGTATAAGGTAAGCAATATAACATTTCATATGATTGGCAGTTATTAAACTTGTTTGTATCAATCAGATATAAAATCACTTGTCATAGTTGATAAATCTCGAAGGTGCAACAATATGTGCCCTCGTTTTCAAAATAAACTTGCAGTTCTAGGTACTGCATTGAGTCAACATCTTTCTCATCAAAATAGAACACTATCAGCAACTTGGCACAAAAGCCTAAGAAGCAGTGTCAAAGCATTTTTCCAAAATGGAGGAATGGGACTTAAAGAAAACATAAAAACCTGGCAAGGATTGACGATGATCAATCGCCACATCCAAGTCCAATAATCCGCGGGTCTTCTCTACCGGTAGAAGGATAGAAACTACATCCGTAACTATCCCCGGGTGAAAACTACATCCGTAATCACCCTCGATGAAAACTACATCCGTAATCATCCTTCGGCAACACCTGGGCCGGAATAATAATTGATGGACCGCCTGGCTCACGGCCGCTTACACATCCCGGGAATCGTTCGTCAACGGTTCCCACACCTGCCAGAGTCCCTTTTTCTTTTTCTTTTAAAACTTGATTTTGATTGAAAACAGAGTAGTTGAGGTCCGACATCAGTCGACCGATGATTCTTGAAATCATACAAGAAGCAGAATCTGACCGGGGGTTTTCAAAATTGTTTTTAGTTCGAAAGAGTTCGAATTTGTTAGATATAATTGATGTGATTTAATGTCAGTGTTTAAGTGTTACAGGTAAAGAGAGTTTAACTTGTTATTGAAAGCAGTTGTAACAGAGTTTGAGTATACGCTGATTGCTGGAAGCGCAAACGCTGACAGAGGAAAGCGTAAACACTGATAGCTGAATACATGGAAGCGCAAACACTGTTAGCATGGAGAGAACAGAGTTTGCTAAAGTCTGTCTACTGGGAGCGTCTACAAGTCAACAGAGTTTGAAGATTAATTTAATATTAATATGGAAGCGATATCTTTGAAGATTGGATAGCTATCAAAGAGATTGAGTTGACTTAGAAGATGTGTAGCAATCGTAATTGATATCAATTGTATAGCTTAATTTTAGGAGAATCAATTTACGATTGTACGTAGCTGTATATCTTATAAATACAGTTAGGTTAACCCTAGAAGGGTATCCATCGTGAACGAATATCATTCTTGTAACCTAAGCAGCTCTCTGTGATACTTTACATCACCGAGAGAGGAATTATTAATTCCAAACAGTTTTAAGAGTTAAAACGTGTGTTCTTGTTACTTATTCATACAGTACTTGATTATATATTGTGTATTCGACCTAACAAGTGGTATCAGAGCCAAATCTGTTACTTTATTACAGTTAAAGATCCAAACACAATAGTAATCAATGGCAGAGATACCTCCACCATCTGAGAAAGCTCCTACTACTGTTAGTAGGTATGAAACAATTAGGGTTCCTATACTGAGGCCATTAGAGTATGCAATTTGGAAGGTGAAGATGACCATGTTTCTGGAGGCTACAGATCCAGAATATCTGGACAGAATTTATGAAGGTCCTCACAAACCTACAAAGTTATCTACTGCTGCTGCTGGTGAGGAATCAAAAGTCATTCCAAAAGAGAAGAAAGATCTAACTGCTGAGGATCTTTCATCTATTGCAAAGGATGCGAAGGTAAGGCATTTACTTCACAGTGCGTTAGACAATGTTATGTCAAATAAAGTGATAAACTGCACAACTGCAAAGGAGATATGGGATGCACTTGAGGTTAGATGTCAAGGAACTCCTGCAATTAAGAAGAACAGAAGGAACATACTCACTCAGGAGTATGAGCATTTTGAGGCAAAATCTGATGAAACCATGACAGAAACATTTGACAGATTCTGCAAACTGCTCAATGATTTGTCATTGGTGAACAAAGAGTATGATTTAGAAGATTCAAATCTCAAGTTTCTTCTCTCTCTACCTGAAAAGTGGGATGTGAAAACAACCACTATAAGAGATAATTATGAACTTGGTGAAACAGAGATTGATGAAATTTATGGACTACTCAAAACCCATGAATTGGAATTGGAGCAGAGAAACAAAAGATCTAGTAGAAAATCAAAGTCTGTTGCTCTAAAGGCTGAGGAGAAACCATCAAAGAAGGAAGCATCAAGGAGAAAGGCAAAAGGAAAAGCTTTAGTCATTCATTCAGAGAATGAGTCATCAAACACTGATGTTGACTCAAACACAGATGAATCATCTGATTCTGAAGATGATGAGGAGATGATGCAAATGGCTGCATTGATGGTAAAGACCTTCAAGAAGATGGGATACAAGAACTTCAAGAAGGGAAAGAGATTCTCCAAGGACTACTCAAAGTTTGACAAGAAGAATTTCAAGAAATCTGAGGGAAAGGACTTCAAATCTGGTAAGAAAGATAAGTCTGAGATTCAATGCTACAAGTGTAAAGAGATGGGTCACTATGCTCCTGAGTGCAAGAAGGGTAAAACTGAAAAGGCACTCTACACCAAAGGCAGAGATTGGGCAGACACTTCAGATTCAGATGAGGAAGTCAACTATGCTCTCATGGCTACTACTAAGACTGAAAATGATGATCTCAAGGTACCTCCAACTACCTATGCTTATAACACTGATAATATAACTGAATTGAGAATTTATCTTAAAGCATTGCATATCAGTTATAGGGATCAGACTTTAGAAAATGAGAGGATAAAGTCTGAGTGTTCTCAACTCAAAGAAAGAAATAAACTTGTTGAGGAACAGCTAGAGAACATGAATAAAATTCAAAAAGAGAGAGATGATGCAGTGTTTATTGAACAGGAGTTGCTAAGTAAGTATAAGCAACTAGAATCTGAATTGGAGGATACTAAACACATCATTAAAACTTGGACACACTCTGGTAAAGACACTCAAGAAGTGTTTCAGTCAGATACAGTAGGTCTAGGTTACTCTGTAGGAGATGAACTTAGATTTGAAAATCAGGTAAAGGTTAGACCACATTGTTCATCTGAAGGTAATGTCATGGGAACAGGTGGACCTAAGACTGAAGCACAGAAAAAGGCTGTTAAAGAGTCATATGCTAAAACTTTTGTTAAAGAGGCTAACATTGGTTTAATGACAGATAAACAACTCAAGCATAAGCTTAAGGAAATAAAATCTGTCAACAAACAGAGAATGCCTAAGAAAAACAGAAATGGTAAGGTAGGCATAACATCAGGAATAAAGCCAATGCTTGCTTCATTAGCTCCTAGGAAAACATGCTTTAACTGTGGTAGCACTAATCATCTTGCTAATTTCTGCAGTAAGAATAAAAACATTAATTCTTTGCCCTCTAAAACTGCAGTAAAGAGTGATTATGTGAGAACAAGACCACAGACTTTATGCAAACACTGTGGAAGTACTTGGCATTCTATTTACACTTGCAGAGATTATCATGCTATTTACTATAATTACTATGAACCCAAACCAAATTTGAAATGGGTTAAAGTAAACTCTGCAAATGTAAACTCTGAAAAAGTTAGCTTAAACTCTGTTAATATGAATTCCGCTGCAAAAGCTAACAGAATTAAGAAAGCCAAAGGATCCAAGCAAGTCTGGATCCTTAAAACTAATAATCAGTGATTGTTTGTGATTGCAGGGCACCAGGGTCAGTACCCTAGTCGTGGACAGTGGATGTTCAGGACACATGACTGGAAATAAAGCCCTGCTATCAGAGTATGAGGAGAAGGCTGGCCCAGAAGTTTCCTATGGAGATGGCAACATAGGACATACACTGGGATATGGCAATATTAATCTTGGAAATGTCATCATCACAAATGTAGCTCTGGTTCCAGGACTCAAGCATGATTTGCTATCTGTGAGTCAAATCTGTGACAGAGGATATCATGTAGATTTTCAGCCTGAATATTGCCAAGTGATCAGTAAATCTACAGGGAAAGTTGCTCTAGTTGGAAACAGACACAACAACATCTATGAAATAAAATTGTCAACCAACACTGATGGCAAAGCTGTGTGTCTGTCTACAAGAATGTCAAGTGAAGAGAGTTGGAAATGGCACAAGAAACTCTCTCATTTGAACCTGAACAACATTAATGAGCTAATCAAGAATGATCTTGTAAGAGGTCTACCAAAGTCCTTGTTGAATGTAGAAGGACTGTGTGATTCTTGTCAAAAGGCTAAACAGAGAAAAGTCTCCTTCAAAAGCAAATCTGAGTCTTCAATTGTTGATCCTTATCATCTACTACATGTTGATCTTTTTGGTCCAGTGAATGTGATGTCTCTTGGAAAGAAGAAATATGCATTAGTCATTGTTGATGAATATACCAGATTCACATGGGTATATTTTCTTGCAAAGAAGGATGAAACATCATTAACACTGACAGAACATATAATCCAACTGGACAACGGGTCAGAGTATCAAGTGAAGATAATCAGAAGTGACAATGGAACTGAGTTCAGAAATTCATCTATGGAAGAATTTTGCAAGAGTAAAGGGATCAAACAAGAGTTTTCTGCACCTGGCACTCCACAACAAAATGGTGTAGTGGAGAGGAAGAACAGAACTTTGATAGAAGCTGCCAGAACCATGCTAGATGAAGCAAAGTTGCCAACTTATTTCTGGGCAGAAGCAGTTCAAACTGCTTGTTTTACTCAAAATGCAACACTGATCAACAAGCATGGTAAAACACCATATGAAATGGTGAAGAAGAAGAAGCCAAATCTAAAATATTTTCATATTTTTGGATGCAAGTGCTTTGTGTTGAAGACTCATCCTGAACAGTTGACCAAATTTGACCTAAAGGCAGATGAAGGAATTTTTGTTGGCTATCCACTGTCAACAAAGGCATTCAGAATTTATAATCTGAGAACCAGAGTGATCATGGAGTCTATTCATGTGTCATTTGATGACAAGAAAATAACTGGACTTGAAGATGTTAATGAGCATGATCAACTGCACTTTGAAAATGAAGATTTATTAAACTCGAATGATACAGATCTGACAAACACTGTTGAGGTCAATTCTGAACCTCTACTGGTAAACACTGAAGAAACTTTTCAATCAGAAACAAGGGAAGAACCAGTTGAGGGGGAGCGTGAAGAATCACATCAAAGTGATAATTCAAACACTGATAGTGACTCAATTGATAACTCTGAATCAAACACTGTTGATTCAAGCTCTGAACATTCAAATTCTGAGCAGTCACATTCAGGGGGAGCATCAGAAAGTGAAGAAAGGCACCAAGAAAATCAGGAGAGCATGGATCAAGGGGGAGGATCACATGATGACAGAAGCAATCTGCCTTCTGCAAGAAAATGGACTAAGTCACATACACCTGATTTAATTATTGGTGATCCAGATGCAAGAGTAAGGACAAGAAGTGCAACAACAAATGAATGTCTGTTTCATGCATTCTTGTCACAAACTGAGCCAAAGAAAGTAGAAGAAGCTCTGAAAGATGCTGACTGGATAACAGCAATGCAAGAAAAGCTAAATGAATTTGAGAGAAATGAGGTGTGGACCCTTGTACCAAGGCCAAAGAACAGATCTATTGTTGGTACTAAATGGGTTTTCAGAAATAAAACTGACAGTGATGGTGTGATCACAAGGAACAAAGCAAGACTGGTAGCTAAAGGCTATTCACAGCAGGAAGGAATAGATTATGATGAGACTTTTGCACCAGTTGCCAGGTTGGAGGCAATAAGGATGTTTCTTGCCTATGCTTCTCACAAGAAATTCAAGGTTTTTCAAATGGATGTGAAAAGTGCTTTTCTGAATGGAAAACTTGAAGAAGAAGTATTTGTTGAACAACCACCTGGTTTTGTAGATCCAAAATATCCAGATCATGTCTACAGGTTAGACAAAGCACTCTATGGACTCAAACAGGCACCTAGGGCATGGTACGAAACACTTGCTAAATTTCTACTAGAAAGTGGGTTTCACAGAGGTACTATTGACAAAACTCTGTTTTACTTTCAATCTGGTAATGACCTGCTCTTAGTTCAGATATATGTAGATGATATTATTTTTGGATCTACTAATGATAAACTCTGTAAGAAATTTGCCAAGCTCATGCAGTCTAGATATCAAATGAGTATGATGGGAGAGTTAAGCTATTTTCTAGGCTTACAGGTGAAGCAAACAGATGATCGAATTTTCATTAATCAAGCAAAATATACCAGAAATCTTCTCAAGAAATTTGGTATGCTTGACTGTTCATCTGCAACAACTCCCATGGCAACTGCAACAAAACTGGACAAAGATACAGGTTCATCAGTGGATATGACAAGTTACAGAGGGATGATTGGTTCTCTACTCTATTTAACAGCTAGCAGACCTGATATCATGTATGCCACCTGTCTGTGTGCAAGATTTCAGGTAGATCCAAGGGAACCACATTTAACAGCTGTGAAGAGGATTTTCAAATATCTCAAGGGAACTGTAACCTTAGGACTGTGGTACCCAAGAGAATCAGATTTTAAGCTACTTGGTTACTCTGATGCAGATTTTGCTGGCTGTAAGATTGACAGAAAAAGCACAAGTGGAAGTTGTCAATTTCTTGGTGACAGACTAGTGTCTTGGTACAGCAAGAAACAGAAGTCAATATCTACATCTACAGCTGAAGCAGAGTATATTGCTGCTGGTAGCTGTTGTGCACAGATTTTATGGATGAAGAATCAACTACTGGATTATGGGTTGAGGTATAGTAAAATACCTATTTTCTGTGATAATCAAAGTGCTATTGCAATGACGGGTAATCCAGTACAACACTCAATGACCAAGCACATCAGCATAAGGTATCACTTTATCAGAGAGCATGTAGAGGAAGGCAATATTGAGCTTCACTTTGTGCCTACAGATCAACAACTTGCAGATGTTTTCACAAAGCCTCTAAGTGAAGCAACATTTACAAGACTGGTCAATGAACTAGGGATGGTATCTGGTTTTGACTAAACATGTTGGTTAGACTCAAACTCTTTCAAATAAAATGTGTTGCTCATATCTCTGTAAATTGCTAAAGTGCTATGTGAACCTTATTAATTAAACTCTGTCAGCATGATTATTGGTCATACACTGTTAATACGTTTGTTAAACTCTGTGAATTCTGAGTTGATTTTTGTCTGAATGAAAATACCGATGAAGAAAAATGTATAGAGCATGATTTTCAGTAAAAAAAATCAAGATTCTTTTGAGTCACTGTAATCTAATCAGAAATTGCACAGTAAGTTAACACAGCATAATACTGTTTCATATTTAGAGCATCTCTTAGTTTATTTGATCCTAAACTCTGAATCTATGAATACTGCATGCATTGTCTCTCATGAATAACTCTGATATTGATGAACTCTAAACTCTGATTAGTGACACTCTGTTTTCAAGTCATACTTGATTCTTGATGATTCTTTGTTTGTACTTGTGAAAATTTTAAAACTTGAGATGTGTCATTGTTTATTTTGGTGAGAAACAGTTCATGTCTGAACCCTGTGAGATTTTGAGCTGAATAAGTGATTGATACATTTTATATCAATCAGATTTTATTGTTGTGTGATGTTCATCAGTAAGTATGTTGCTCTAGAACTTGTATTAAACCATTTTGGGACTACATGATATATGTGTGCATGAAGATGATAAAGGCATTAGGATTAACCATCTTTCTTCAAACACTGTTCAAAACATCTTTGAACACTGATCATAAACACTGTTCATAAAACACTACCCTTAGTAAACCCCTTTGAGCCAAATTAACTGCTCATTTTTCTTAAATACTGAAGTATTAAGAGCAGTTATATTCGTTTGTTAAATCAAATTCAAGCGGGTGAGTATTTCTTAAAAAAAAAATATCTTACTCAGTATATATATATGAAAAAAAAAAAGGGGTATATATACTGATCATCTTGTACAATTATGTACTAATCATTTGACTGAACATTTTGATCAAATAAATTGTTCAGTTAGAAATTCTCATCTCTTCTCATTTGTTTGATTTCACTCAATTATAACCCTGAACAAAGTCCTTTTGATTTGTGCATAAATATAATCGAAGTGGTGTAGATTTGGTGGACATTCAAGCTTATGGTAGTATCTGCTTTTACTGATTGAATCTGAGAGTAAACACTTCACCTAAACACTTGTGTGATGTGAGAGTTTGTGAGACAATCCTTGACATGTAACTCACTGAATGATGCTTTGATGTTTATCTCTTGATATTTTTGTCTATAATGACTGTGTGCTTACTTGGATAATCATGAACATAAACTGGAACAGGGATATTCAGATTTCTGTAATTAAGGAACTACAGAGTTTAGCATTCATCATGTACTCTGTGTTTAATATGAGAGTTTGTGCATTCAGTGTTTATTGTTTTGATTTATGGATTTTATGAAATATTAGATGCTATAAAAATTGATTTGGTAAACTCTGCTACTCACACACGAAAATCACGACTGTGCATTTTTGAAAGGGTTTTTGTGATAAAGATTGAAAATTGGACAAACACTGATTGATTGTGTTATGTACTCTAAGGTAAATTTTCATTAAGATAATTTGAACATTTTGGAGTAAATGGAGTAGTTGACAACTGTTAATTGGTGTAATTAGTGGTAACATGTCTTGCTAAACGGAACGACAGCGGTAATAATGGCTTTTACTGCGCATGTATTAAGTGAATCGTTGCATGTGTGACACGTGTCCCACTCACTCATCAATATGTCTCATTTTTACACTTTTCAAGGGAACAGTTGCGTGTTTTCCAGTAAAATCGTTTGAGTTTAGTTTTTAATTAAAACTCAAATTACTTTTTGCAACAATCACTTTTACCCACTCGTATTCACTTTACCAAAACAGAAAACATCTTTGTTTTTCACTTTGGCATTTTCACAAACACCTTTCTTGCAAAACATTTTCACAGTTGATTCTTGCTTATTTCTTGATTCAATGGCAACTAAACCTTTCACTGTCTTTGGTCTACGTTTTGTGCCTAACAATTATGCAGCTTTACTTGAGAACGATAGAGCTCCAGAGGCGTTCCATCTAATGCAAAATTTTCTTCGAAATTCTGAGATTGGGCAAGCGCTGGTTGAACCGGCTACTCTATCTGCTTCCCAAGTTGTTAATTTCTGGCAAAACTCAAGATATATAGAAGGAGGAGAGAATGGAGCTCCGTCTATCATCTTTTCTCATGAAGACCAAGAGTTTGTGATTACTCCACAAACTGTTCGTGATGTCATGGATTTCGACACACATACTTCATATGCTGTTGTCTCTGAGCAAAATCTGAGGGAAATGCTAACAGAGATTGGGTACATGGAATCACTTGCCAAGCTGGGCAGTGTGAGGAGGCCAAACTTGAGAAAAGAGTGGAATTTTTTCTTTGATTGTATCACCAGGACATTCCAAAAGAAGGTCACCAACTGGGATGCTATTCCAATGGACAGTCTGCAAATTGGGTATTCTCTACTCTATGGCAGTAATTTTGATTTTGGTAGATATGTTTTAATGAATTTGGGTGATAAGTTGTCAGAGTCTACTACAGTTTACTTTGCTAGATTTTGTCAACTTCTGTTCAATGCATGTGTTTCTGGGTTAACTATTGATGAAGCTGATGAAATTCAACCTTTTCGAGTCACTAAGAGAATATTCTCTGATATGACTAACAAAGATGTTGGAAAAGACATACCTCCTTTAGTATTGCCACTTGCTTTACAGAACTTTGTCAATCAACCACAACATTCTCCATCACCAAACCATGAATCACATGAACCACATCAACCAGAACCACAATCTATGCCTGAACCTTAAGCCACTGATCGTACAGAAAACATCCCATCTCAACCTACTCAATCACCTGAGCCGATACCAACAACCACTGATCAACCTATATCACCTCAAACACAAACAGAACCTCAAAAACAATCTGACCAAATGACTACTGAACCAACAAACCCTATCACTACCACTCATCCACAACCACCACCAAAGTCAAAAAGGAAGAAACATACTGCAATCAACACCAAACGTTCTAGGGCTAAACAAAGGGCAAATAGACTTTCAACACCATTGGTTGAGGAAAGTTCTAGTGAAAGTTCTAGTGCAGAAGAAGAATTGGTTGCAGTACCTCAAGCTAAGAGGAGAAGGCTTATTTTAACTGATTCTGATGATGAGCATGTTGAAGAGGCTCAAGAGAAAATCTCTTTTGATATTCCTACTGGTGAGCCAGAGGTTATCATAGAACCTATAATACCAGAATCTGAAGTCAAGCTTTCTGAACCAGAAGTTGTTAAGGTTCAAGAACATGAAGCTGTTAGAGATGTTTTGTCTCCAATGGAAGAGTTTGCTGAAACTCCAATTTCTTTTAATCATGAAGCATCTACTCCACCACTCATGGAGGTTACACTTTCTATCGATACTGGTGTTGCTGATGGGCCTACTGTTGTTCTTGAAGACACTGTGGTTGCATCACACACTGAGTTGAACTCTGATGCTAATAATGTTTCTGCTCATGGTGAGGAGGTTGATAAACCAGAAAAGGTTCTTTCTTCAGAGCAAACTCCAGTTGATAAAGGAAAACAGGTTGCTCAAGAACCTATTTCTGCTCAAGAACCTATTGCTTCTGTTGTCTCTACTAGTGAGTCGATGAGTGATTCAGTTGAAGCTAAGAGTACAGGAGTTGAACAACCACAAAATCAGACTGATGGTCAGAAAACAGGAGAAAAACCAGATTTTGCTGGGCCTTCTAATAATGAAATTGATGCTGGTTATTTGGCCAAGCAAACTGCTGATTGGTACAAGTCAGAGTGTATTTTTCCTCCTGGAAGGGCAGAAAAGTTTCTTGAAGTCAATTCTAAGAAGATTAAAAATCCAGAAATTTTCCCTTGTTTGCAAGGCACAGTGATTCAAATCAAAACTTTGAATAATAGATTTGATGATACTCAGAAATCTATTGTTGATCTTCGAACAGAAGTTGCTACTCATGAAGAGAAAGCTCAACTAGCTAATGCTAAGCTCTTTCAACAATTTGCCAAAGCTCAAGCAAATATAAATGACAGACTGAGCACAGTTGAAAAGAATCAGATTTTACTAAATGAGAAGGTTGATTCCATTGCAAACTCTCTTGAATTAATCACCTCCATTCTGATTCAAGATGATGATGATGATGTCAAAAAGGGGGAGAGAATTGCTAAAACCAAGTGTAAGCAAACTCAAACTCTGTCAAAGAAAGATCATCTTGATGATGAAGGTACCAATGCTGAGAAGGGCTTAAGAAATGCAAATTCTAGACAAGGACATGGGAGGTCTACAAGGTCAAAGTCTAACTTGGTGATAGATACAAATGCTCAGAGTACTTCTGGTTCAAAGCCAAAGGATTTGTCATTCTCTGACAATCCACAAACAGATGAAGAATTGGCTGCGAAACTATTTCGTGAAGAGAATGCTGAAGCTACACTTGAGGATATTCAAGCTGAAGAAAAGCTGTTGCAGAAAGAGCATTTAAAAGCTCAAAAGTCCAAGAAAGTGAAGAAAATTGTTAAAGCTTCAAAGTCTTCAAGGCCTGCAATGAAAGGAATTGAGATCAAAGAGAGATTATCTGGTATTCAAGAAGAAGAAGAAGATAAAGGAAAGCTGATTAGAAAGTCTTCTATTGATGCCAAGCTGAAGTTAAAAGGAGTGTTGGGTGAAGAGAGCAAGAATAAAATGATAATTACAACCTCTGTTGATACACATGTTGTACAGAAGAATGAAGACACAACCTCTGTTGCTACACAAGTTGTGACTACACAAATACTGTCTTCTCAGCTAAAATCAAAATTTGGAAAAGGTGTTCTTTATGATTCGAGTCTTGCAGCTACAGCTCCAGCTACAGCTTCAATGGATTTTTCTGATGGTAGAGCTTTATCTGGTAAAATTGCATATAACAAAGGAGGCATTGGCTCACATAGAGATAAAAGACAGAATGTTGCTCTCAGAGATCCTTCTTCATTGTCTGTTCCAGGTCGTGGTGTCACTCAAGAGAGTTTAGACAGACTGGAGTCAGTACAGCTTGTTCATCAGAAAAGTTTAGGGAAGGATTTCTTGTTATACTTCATGGCTGATGGAACGGTGTTCAAGATTGCTGAGAATGATATTGATTTGAAATTCTGGGAAGAACTAGAGTATGTTCTGTACATTTTCAGAGTAAGAAATCAAAGAGCTCAATCAGTTGCAAATGTGCTCAGACAAAAGATGATACAGAGTCTTGCAAATAGACATATGAAATACAGCAAGTATGTTCCAAAGTACAGAGACTGGAATGGGAATTTGATTGAAATGCAGAAGGGAACTACAAAACTGAAGACTGATCTTGGGATTACTGTTCTAGATTTTAATGTAAAGTCTGAAGAAGTGAAGTTTATCAGGTTGGGAAATGAAATGAGAAGAAACAAGATCTATGATCTCAGAGCTGCTATTTTTCAAACTGATGAGAATGATCCAGATTTAAGAGAGATCAAGGTAGCTATGGAGATTGAACTTGAAAATGCTGAGAGGAGGTTGTTGATTGATTATCTCAGAACAACTCCAGATCTTGAGGAGGTTAGGTAGACAGAATTTGTAAGTAATTCGAATTTTCTGTAAATTTTGCTAAGTCAAGTTTAAACTCTGATTATATGTTAAACACTGTGTTTTTATTTGTTAGTTTTGACATCATCAATTATTATGAACTTGTACATTTTTCTAATGAACAAGTTGGGGGAGATTGTTAGATATAATTGATGTGATTTAATGTCAGTGTTTAAGTGTTACAGGTAAAGAGAGTTTAACTTGTTATTGAAAGCAGTTGTAACAGAGTTTGAGTATACGCTGATTGCTGGAAGCGTAAACGCTAACAGAGGAAAGCGTAAACACTGATAGCTGAATACATGGAAGCGCAAACACTGTTAGCATGGAGAGAACAGAGTTTGCTAAAGTCTGTCTACTGGGAGCGTCTACAAGTCAACAGAGTTTGAAGATTAATTTAATATTAATATGGAAGCGATATCTTTGAAGATTGGATAGCTATCAAAGAGATTGAGTTGACTTAGAAGATGTGTAGCAATCGTAATTGATATCAATTGTATAGCTTAATTTTAGGAGAATCAATTTACGATTGTACGTAGCTGTATATCTTATAAATACAGTTAGGTTAACCCTAGAAGGGTATCCATCGTGAACGAATATCATTCTTGTAACCTAAGCAGCTCTCTGTGATACTTTACATCACCGAGAGAGGAATTATTAATTCCAAACAGTTTTAAGAGTTAAAACGTGTGTTCTTGTTACTTATTCATACAGTACTTGATTATATATTGTGTATTCGACCTAACAGAATTTGAAAGTATAAAAATGTATCTTGGATTAACTTTGTCTTTAAATAATGAACAGTAATTAATAAATAATATTTTTAAGATTTAATATTAATTATTAATAAAATAATTAATCGATAAAATAGACTTTTAATCCAAGATAGGGTTTCGAGTATTTACGAAGATATGAACATAATATTTGAGTATACGATACTCCCCGAATGACCCTTCGGGTTTTCGCAATCTAAATACGATATAATAATATACCGCTCCCCGGTCAATAGTATATACGGACCGCTACGACCTCTATTGCTAGAGTCGTTTTCCGAAGAAAACATTTCAATCTAAGTTCAAGGGGTACAAGCATATATGTTATACAATCTAAATTGCATCAATACTTCGATAAACGTAGCATTTGATATAATTGAAAACTACAAACACAACAGTGAAAGTCCTTGTATATGGATAAGTTTTGAAAAGTAAACTTACCTTGGTTTGGTTGGGGTGGTCGAGCGTGCGGATTCGAACGATCTATACATAAGCAATAACCGCTCGTTAGTACCTTAACAATATCTCTTTAATTACGGGGTTTTAGGGGGTACGAAATTAACTTAACGACTTCGTCTTATGACTCTCTAGCCCCACTATAGGTTCATGTCATCACTCGATTACGCTCGTCACTTAATCGACTTAATTTAGTTACCACATTCGAATCATAATCATTAACCCTAGAATTTTGCTCCACTAATCGACTTTTTCCCTTGCGCGAATTTTACTCTAGCATTTTTATAAAATCCAAAAATTCATATTTTAATCCAATTCTTTTTGGGTGGTCTTCACCACTGCATTCCCTAGCTTCTCAAATTTTTACATGATCCCACATATATTTTTAGGGGTTTAAACAAGGTTCACAAGGGGGTCACTTAGTGCAGTCCGGAGTCCAGAAACACAATTCACTTCTCCGGCCATAACTTAAAATCTATACATCACCTAGCCATGAACCTTACATTTACAGAAACTACATTCAATTATCTTTCCAACAATATATGGTAGGACATCAGGGGACAACATTTGGGGGTTCAAAACCGTGTTACAAGACAGGTCAATGCTCCTGGAAAAACTCAGCAAGCACATACTACTTAGATCAACCATTTTTCACAATTCCACAACACAACCAACACTTAATACACTTAGTTCATGGTTCATAACACTCATGGAGACATATATATTATCCATAATCATAAAAGTCACAATCTCAACATCAAAACTCAAGATCCATGTCATCCATACTTATACAACCAAGATTAGCTCACAAACACATGGATCTACTACCAAACATTATAAATAATACATAACCAAGAGGGTTTGAGATTTTTATACCTTCTTGAGCACCTAGGGGCCTTGGATAAGTTTTTCACAACTCAACAACACCTTAAATGGTCTCCTACAACACTTACAATCCAAGATCTAAAAGAAAATCAAACATGGTTACTATTCACCCAATCTTTAACAATTTATAACTTGAATTTGGGTGGATGAAATGGCTTGAAATTACTAACATACCTTGTCTAGATGATGGAGATGACCTAGGATTTATGTTGTGATTTATGAGTGATGGAAGAGGGGGAAGATGAATTTTTCTTCTCCTCTTTTTTCTTTGGCCGAGAGCAAGATAACAAGGGGGTGTTTGTGTTTTGTGTTTTGTGTTTTTGTGTGTTATGTGGTTGAATAATTAATGTTATGTTAGGTTGGGTGATACATATCATGTATGTATAGGAAAGTACTAGCAAGCATGGGCATGTGTATACATGGCCAAACCGGAACCGGAACCGGAAAACCGGACCGGACCGGACCGGGTCAAAACCGGTCAAAACCGGCCCGAACCGGAACCGGCCATAAACCGCCGGTTTATTTATTTTAAAGGTTCAGGTTCAGGTTTGTGTGTATTGAAACCGGTGAATCGGCGGTTCGAACCGGCGGTTCGAACCGGTGGTTAACCGTTAGTAATGCCTGGCTATGTATTAATGTAGTATAGATTATAAAAATTATTGTAATAAATTTTATTGTTTGTTGTATTCTTGTAAAACATTTAAAATTTATTGTAATATATTTACTAATGTTTTAATAAAAAAAAAAGTACCAATGAATTTAACATTAAATTAATTTACATGAAAGTACCACTTAATAAAAGTGAAACTATTATATCCTTGAACTTTTAAAACGGTTTGCATCTTACAAATTTTAAAAAATTACTTAGCATTACAATACTTCTAAATTATAATTCATTCCATCCAAATTCAGAAAAACTTATCGTATTTCAAAAAAAAAACGTATCAAGTATAATGTATATATAAGGTTCAAACCGGAACCGGAATCGGGTCTTGAACCGGGTCAAAACCGGGTCAAACCCTGAACCTGAACCGTCTAAACCGGAATCGGCGGTTTATATCCTGTTAAGGTTTAGGTTCCGGTTCAAGATTTTTACAAACCGGAACCGGCGGTTCACGAACCGGAACCGGCGGTTCACGAACCGTGGCCATGTATAGGCATGTGTACTACTTGTCTCTCTTTTTGAAAAAGCAAGTAACTAGATACTATTCATCTTCCAATTGCTAACTAGTTTGCTTGATTTCTAACCACTTGGTTGCATGGGACTTGCATGCAATACTACTCTTTGTATCATTATTCTTCCACCAATGCTTGTCATTTATCTTTAATTCGTATCGTATCTTAATTAATCTCTCGTAATAATATTTTGTCGCGTAGAGATTTCCCCTATAATTCCTTAAGTACTAATTGTGTAAATTCCTCGAATGTCCATAATTCCTCGTCATAATTCTTACTAAATCCTTTAATACTCTAACCATTCTCAAATCCCAAGTTTTATAAATCTTACTAACAATAAGACTCCTGCCTTCACAATCTTCTTTTTTTTATCTTACATAATAAATGCAACAACGCAGTTTCTCAGACAATCAATTCTATTAATCAACAGGGATGACTAGAAAGGTTCCATAATGACAATGTCACAAGATATTAAATAAAAGGAAATATTACCAAAAATTACGGTTCTTACAGCCTCCCCTCCTTAAAAGGATTCCGTCCCGGAATCAGGTTGAAAACAGTTGGGGGTGCTTTTCACGCATCGCGCTCTCTAGTTCCCATGTTGATTCTTCGACATTCTGATTCCTCCACAAGACTCTCACTAGTTTGACAACCTTGTTCCTCAGCACCTGTTCTTTTCTATCCATGATTTCTACGGGTTGCTCTACATATGTTAAGTCTGGTTGCAGATCCACTTGATCATGTTCTATCACATGTCGAAAGTCGGTATGGTATGGTCGTAGCATGGACACGTGGAACACATTATGTACTTGCTGTAAGCTCGGGGGTAAGGCCAATTCATAGGCTAACTTCCCAACTCGTTTCAAGATCTCAAAAGGTCCAATAAATCTCGGGCTTAGTTTTCCCTTCTTACCAAATCTCATCAATCCTTTCCACGGTGATACCTTCAACATCACAAACTCTCCTACCTCATATTCTTTGTCCTTGCGGGTCTGGTCCGCATACTTCTTATGTCTGTCTTGGACCGCTACCAGCCGTCCTCTTATGAGTTCGATAGTTTCTCTTGTCAGTTGGACCAGTTCAGGTCCTAAAATCTTCCGCTCTCCAACTTCTTCCCAACACAAGGGAGACCAGCATCTTCGTCCGTACAAAGCTTCATATGGGGGCATGCCTATACTCGCATGGTAACCGTTGTTGTAGGAAAATTTGATCAACGGCAAGTGGTCATCCCAACTTCCCTTAAAATCAATGGCACATACCCTCAACATGTCCTCGATGGTCTGGATGGTTCTCTCACTCTGTCCGTCTGTTTGGGGATGGTATGCAGTACTCATGTTTAACTTGGTCCCCACACAATCCTGAAAACTTCTCCAGAACCTGGAGTTGAATCTTGGGTCTCTATCTGATACAATACTCACAGGAACCCCATGCCTAACCACAATCTCCTTTAAGTAAATATCCGCCAGCTTGTCGACAGTATATCTCTCGTTGATTGGAAGAAAATGTGCTGACTTGGTCAACCTATCGATAATTACCCAAATGGCATCATGATTAGTCTTGGTCCTTGGTAATCCGACCACAAAGTCCATCGCGATTTGCTCCCACTTCCACTCAGGTATCTCTAAGGGTTGCAACAATCCACTGGGCCTCTGGTGTTCGGCCTTCACTCTTTGACATGTCAAGCATTTACTTACCCACTCTGCCACGTCCTTCTTCATATTTGGCCACCAATAATATTCTCTTAAATCTCTATACATCTTAGTGCCTCCAGGGTGAATTGAGTACCTTGAACTATGAGCCTCTTGCAAATTCTCGTCTTTTAATTCTTGAACGTTCGGGATCCATATCCTAGATGCGTACCTCATAATTCCATTCCCGTCCTTCTCGCACTTAATTTCCTCGCCAGTCAAAATTTTCTCCATCGAATTCTTTTCTTCTTTTATCTTCTTTTCCTGGCATAACTTAATCTTTTCCAACAGCGGTGGTTGGACTTTTATTTCCATTAGACTCTCTTGTCCAATTCCTGGTAACCTCACTTCAACCTCCAGTTTCTCAAGGTCCTTGATCAACTCATCTACTGACGTTATCATCTTGAGTTTCTCCTTTCGGCTAAGTGCATCGGCCACCACATTGGCCTTCCCTGGGTGATAATGAATCTCACAGTCATAATCTTTGATTAGCTCTAGCCATCTCCTCTGCCTCATGTTTAACTCTTTCTGAGTGAATATGTATTTTAAGCTCTTGTGATCCGTGTAGATTTCACACTTTTCTCCGTAAACATAATGTCTCCAGATCTTCAAAGCAAAAACTATAGCTGCTAATTCCAAATCATGGGTGGGGTATCTTATCTCATATTCCTTAAGTTGTCTGGATGCATACGCAATCACCTTACCGTGTTGCATAAGCACACACCCTAAACCTTTATGGGATGCGTCGCTATAAAGCACAAAATCTCCCTTATCATCAGGTAGGGCTAGTACTGGTGCTGTCACCAACCTCTTCTTCAACTCTTGGAAGCTCTCTTCGCATTTTTCAGTCCACACAAACTTCTCGGTCTTGCGAGTTAGTCGGGTCAAAGGGGCTGCTATCTTGGCAATGTCTTGGACAAATCTCCTATAGTAGCCAGCCAACCCTATAAAACTTCTCACCTCTATCGGAGTGGTTGGTCTCTCCCAATTTGATACAGCCTCTATTTTGGCTGGGTCCACTAGAGTGCCTTGTTCGCTAATCAGATGCCCTAAAAACTGAACTTCCTTCAACCAAAATTCACACTTCGAGAACTTAGAGTACAACTTTTCTTCTCTCAATGCTCCCAATACAATCCTCAAGTGCTCTGCATGTTCCTCCTTCGTCTTGGAATAAATGAAGATGTCATCGATGAAGACTATAACACACTTGTCCAAGTACTTCTTGAAGACTCGATTCATTAAATCCATGAAAGCTGCAGGGGCATTCGTTAAACCAAATGACATCACTAGGAACTCATAGTGTCCATACCGGGTGTGAAAGGCCGTCTTTGGTATGTCTTCCGGTTTAATCTTTAACTGGTGGTACCCGGTCCTCAAATCAATTTTAGAAAAATAAACTGCGTCTTTCAATTGATCAAACAGGTCATCTATCCTGGGCAAGGGATACTTATTCTTGATAGTCACCTTGTTCAACTCCCGGTAGTCTATACATAATCTCATACTACCATCCTTCTTTTTCATGAATAACACCGGGGCTCCCCACGGTGACACACTAGGTCTTATCATCCCTTTATCCAACAACTCTTGTAACTGAGTGGCTAGCTCTTTCATCTCCACTGGGGCTAGCCGATATGGGGCTTTCGAAATTGGGGCCGTACCCGGAACTAAGTCTATAGCGAACTCGATGTCTCTATCAGGTGGTAGTCCTGGAAGATCATCCGGAAATACGTCCGCGAACTCAATAACGACAGGGATTTCCTGTAGGTTTGGTGCCTCTTTCTTGGTATCCTTCACATAGGCTAAATAGGCTTCGCATCCTTTACGTAACAGCTTCTTAGCTTGAATCATAGTCAGGAACTTTTGGTTTTTCCGTTTCCCACTAAACACTACTTCCTCGTCCCCTGGCAGTTTCAAACTTACTTTCTTCTTGACACAATCAATCTGGGCTCCGTGGGTTGTTAACCAATCCATACCTACTATTACATCAAACTCTCCTAGTTTAAAAGGTATTAAGTCTACCCGAAAGTGTCGCCCTTCTATTTCTAGGTCACAACCTGGACATACTTGGCTAACGGGAATAATTTCATGATTAGCTATCTCTATTTGCAATCTGTATTTCAATGGTTCAGTCTTAAGGCCTAACTGACATACAAAATCTAGAGATATGAAAGACTTGGTAGCTCCCGAATCAAATAAAACATTTGCCTTAACTGAGTTGAGTAGTAGAGTACCTGCAATCACATCCGTGTTCCTCACGGCATCCTGCACCGTCATGTTAAAAGTTCTTGCAGTAGGGGCCTTGTTAGAAGCAGTTCCACTCACTCTCGATGCAGCTGGCCCAGAGGACATACATTCTCTCATTCGGTGCCCTGGTTTCCCACACTTGAAGCAATTACCTCCGGCACTCGGGTTGTTACTAGTTCCGCGACAGGCGTTAGTATAATGCCCTGTCAGCCCACACTTGAAGCACTTCACATCTTGCAGGTTACACACGCCCGCATGTTTCCTTCCACATTTATTACATTCTGGGGGTTGGGCTCGGGATGGGGTAGAGTAAGACGATCCATGTGGCCGGCCGCTCTGGCCCACACTCCAACTTTCAGCTCTCTTGGTTCCAAAGTTTCCGCTGGGTTGGGACATCGTTCCTCGCTTAAATTTGCTCGGAAAGCTCCCTCCCGCAGAGTTTCCCTTTCGACTATCAAACTTCCTCTTCGTTCCTTCCCTCTCCTTCTGCATCTGTTCACTCCCAGCCTCAACAATTGACGCTTTCTGTACCAGGGTGGCTTAGTCTGTCAGCTCAAGAACCGCCACACGATTCTGAATCCATTGCTTTAGCCCTAATTGAAATCTTCGGGCCCTCTTTGCCTCAGAGTTCACATATTCCGGCACAAACCTTGACAACTCAGTAAATTTGGCCTCATACTCGGCCACCGTCATATTTCCTTGCTTCAGTTCCAAAAACTTCAGCTTCATTTGTGTCTCCATGAACCTAGGAAAGTACTTCTCCAAGAACAGCTCGCTAAATCTCTCCCAGGTCACCACACCTCTTCCTTCCAAATTCTTCTTAGTTTCCCACCAATAGTTCGCCTCACCCTTCAGAAGGTAAGTGGCGAAAACAGTCTTCTGTTCCTCAGCGACACCTAGTATCTCGAAAGATTTTTCCATTTCCTTCAGCCAGGCCCTTGCCTCGACCGGGTCGGCAGTTCCTTTAAATTCTGGGGGTTTCAGGGATTTGAAGTTCCGGAAAGCATTAGCATTAGCATTTTGGGGTGGTTGCTGAACTGGGGGACGGATCAAGTTCTGCCTAAGTAACTCCATGAACTGTTCCATAGGGCCTCCCCTAGGATGTTCTACCTCTCGGGTGACATCACCAGCTTCTTCTTCTTCATACTCAGAGTCATCAAAAAAGTTATGATCGTTGCCCTCATTCTCACTCAGGTTGGCATTCTCCCCTTCATGGTTCTGGTGGCCTCCGGTTCCATGGTGGCTACCATGGCCCTCAGAACTGATCGGGTGAGCTCGAGTGTTCATTCTTCTGGGTGGCATGATTCTGATAATAAAACAAGAAAGGGGTTAGGGTTTTCCAATTACCTGACAGCGTTTGCACGGGTCAGGAGCGTATCGTTCCTCCTCATAAGGGTGGAAGTTGCAAAAGTTTTAATAATCCGATGTTGGAGATAAAATGTCAAACATTTTTGGGGAAAAATCCCTTTGGGATGCGAAAACATTTACAAGAGTTTTCAAAACTTCGAAACCTCAAAAAAAAAAAATTTTTTTTTTGAAAAATTTATTTTTAAAGATTGTAGGAACATTTTTGGAAATTGTAGAAAACAATTTGAAATCGCATATCGTAAATTTGAACCAGCATGGTGGTATTTGTGGCTTGTAGCAATTGTATAATCACAGTTGTATATCAAAACAGGAAAGCATGGCATCGGAAAGTAAAGCAGTTGAGGCAATATTAAGGAAACTGAAACTAAATAAGTACGGTACAAGGGTTATCACAAAGTTTGGATGTTAGAGCCAAATACATAGTTCCGATGTCAAAGTCTAGCAAAAGTGGAACAAATACAAGTACATCATCCGAATAGTCAGGCTACACAAAAGTAGGGCTACATCCGTACATACTACCCGAAGTCACATCTACATATCTGTAGGTCAGTCTACTCATCCACTGGTCAGAAAGGATACCACTGCACAAGTCAACTATCCTGCAAAATCGACACACTAATGTCATCTGAACCTAGGGGACTGAGCTATCAGTAATGCATCACGGGGCCGCACCGCGGCAGAGCAAGGTCCTCACTCGGGCAAATGCACGACGCACAACACGCCTAGCATCCCTAGCCTGGATCACTCCGCCCCCGCGGATCCCTAATCCAAGAATCCTATCGCGACTCCTCCTCTCAATCCTATGGAGTCGAGCCCTAGTCCTCCTAGCAACAGCGGTCCTCATCTCAGCCTGGATCCTCAAGCGCGCCTCGCGCTCCTCCACTAGTGCCCCCCTCGCCTCGTTAAGTCGGGCCTCTGCAGATAGTAAGTCTCGGGTCAGGAACTGTACCACGTAAGCGTGCTCAGTACCCGACACTGGGGGTAGGTCCATCGGTGGAGGTGGTATGACAGGAACAGGAGTAGGTGCAGCAGCAGTAGCAGGAGCAGGAGCAGTAGCAGGGGTAGGGTCAAGCTCCTCCCCGCCAGAAGTATCATCCTCGGAGTCACCGTCCGATGAAACAGGGCTAGATGTTTGTGGAGAAGGTGGGGGTGACACAACACGACCCTCACCAGATCTCACACTCTCCTCATCAGTAGCTACAGGAGATGGGGTAACAGGCTCTGGCTCAGGCTCAGGCTCAAAGAGCTCCTCAACGGGATCCTCATCATCAGTATCCTCTATCATTGTAATCCAGGGGCCAAGCTCGGAGTCAGCACCCATATCCTCCTCAGGATCCTCGATATCTCGCATCAGTGCCTCATCATGCTCTCTCTCGAAAGCCTCAGGGTCTGGTATCTCCTCCATCTACACAAGGGAAATAAGGTGGGTCACTAACCATAAAAGAAAGGTTTAGGAGTAGTTCCCTCACGGGCCTTAAAGTCAGGGCTATATCCGATAACCCGACTACAAACTCGATGAGAGTTCTAAGTATTATTAATGTTGTTATTAAGGTTATCGTTATTGTTATTATTATTAGGGTTGCTTTCTTAAATTACTATCATTTCTGAGAACTGTAACCTCGCTCTGATACCATTTATGTGACGCCCCCAGATCCGGGGTCGGAGATCTAGGCGCTCACGGTCCATTTTCAATTAACAATATACCTGTTCTTGCACATAATATAAATAAAACAGCCATCGACCCCACAATAACTCATACCGCACACACACACAGAGGTTAGAGCCTCAGAAACGTCACACATTACTTAGACAGTAATAAAATTATCAGAGTTATTACAGACCGAATTAAATAGTATTTATGCTACCAGCAACACTTCGATATGAAGCGAAGTTGGCGGCTTGAAAGTTTGTTACGATACACTGCCTTGCACAGGTCATACTGATAAATAAAATGAACTAACAAAAGCTGCCAACCAATCCGGCTAGTGGGGCCTACCGGTGGAATCTCAAGTGCTGGCTCGGGTCTAGTCACCTGCTTTCGAGCAGTCTGTCTGGTTCTTGCCATTTCGCTTAGCTGTTGTGTTTGTAAAATTTGAAAACTAGCAAGAGTGAGCAACTATAGCTCAGCAAGAAATATATGTATAAGGTAAGCAATATAACATTTCATATGGTTGGCAGTTATTAAACTTGTTTGTATCAATCAGATATAAAATCACTTGTCATAGTTGATAAATCTCGAAGGTGCAACAATATGTGCCCTCGTTTTCAAAATAAACTTGCAGTTCTAGGTACTGCATTGAGTCAACATCTTTCTCATCAAAATAGAACACTATCAGCAACTTGGCACAAAAGCCTAAGAAGCAGTGTCAAAGCATTTTTCCAAAATGGAGGAATGGGACTTAAAGAAAACATAAAAACCTGGCAAGGATTGACGATGATCAGTCGCCACATCCAAGTCCAATAATCCGCGGGTCTTCTCTACCGGTAGAAGGATAGAAACTACATCCGTAACTATCCCCGGGTGAAAACTACATCCGTAATCACCCTCGATGAAAACTACATCCGTAATCATCCTTCGGCAACACCTGGGCCGGAATAATAATTGATGGACCGCCTGGCTCACGGCCGCTTACACATCCCGGGAATCGTTCGTCAACGGTTCCCACACCTGCCAGAGTCCCATTTTCTTTTTCTTTTAAAACTTGATTTTGATTGAAAACAGAGTAGTTGAGGTCCGACATCAGTCGACCGATGATTCTTGAAATCATACAAGAAGCAGAATCTGACCGGGGGTTTTCAAAATTGTTTTTAGTTCGAAAGAGTTCGAATTTGAAAGTATAAAAATGTATCTTGGATTAACTTTGTCTTTAAATAATGAACAGTAATTAATAAATAATATTTTTAAGATTTAATATTAATTATTAATAAAATAATTAATCGATAAAATAGACTTTTAATCCAAGATAGGGTTTCGAGTATTTACGAAGATATGAACATAATATTTGAGTATACGATACTCCCCGAATGACCCTTCGGGTTTTCGCAATCTAGATACGATATAATAATATACCGCTCCCCGGTCAATAGTATATACGGACCGCTACGACCTCTATTGCTAGAGTCGTTGTCCAAAGAAAACATTTCAATCTAAGTTCAAGGGGTACAAGCATATATGTTATACAATCTCAATTGCATCAATACTTCGATAAACATAGCATTTGATATAATTGAAAACTACAAACACAACAGTGAAAGTCCTTGTATATGGATAAGTTTTGAAAAGTAAACTTGCCTTGGTTTGGTTGGGGTGGTCGAGCGTGCGGATTCGAACGATCTATACATAAGCAATAACCGCTCGTTAGTACCTTAACAATATCTCTTTAATTACGGGGTTTTAGGGGGTACGAAATTAACTTAACGACTTCATCTTATGACTCTCTAGCCCCACTATAGGTTCATGTCATCACTCGATTACGCTCGTCACTTAATCGACTTAATTTAGTTACCACATTCGAATCATAATCATTAACCCTAGAATTTTGCTCCACTAATCGACTTTTTCCCTTGCGCGAATTTTACTCTAGCATTTTTATAAAATCCAAAAATTCATATTTTAATCCAATTCTTTTTGGGTGGTCTTCACCACTGCATTCCCTAGCTTCTCAAATTTTTCCATGATCCCACATATATTTTTAGGGGTTTAAACAAGGTTCACAAGGGGGCCACTTAGTGCAGTCCGGAGTCCAGAAACACAATTCACTTCTCCGGCCATAACTTAAAATCTATACATCACCTAGCCATGAACCTTACATTTCCAGAAACTACATTCAATTATCTTTCCAACAATATATGGTAGGACATCAGGGGACAACATTTGGGGGTTAAAAATCGTGTTACAATACAGGTCAATGCTCCTGGACAAAACTCAGCAAGCACATACTACTTAGATCCACCATTTTTCATGATTCCACAACACAACCAACACTTAATACACTTAATTCATGGTTCATAACACTCATGGAGATATATATATTATCCATAATCATAAAAGTCACAATCTAAACATCAAAACTCAAGATCCATGTCATCCAATATTTATACAACCAAGATTAGCTCACAAACACATGGATCTACTACCAAACATTATAAATAATACATAACCAAGAGGGTTTGAGATTTTTATACCTTCTTGAGCACCTAGGGGCCTTGGATAAGCTTTTCACAACTCAACAACACCTTAAATGGTCTCCTACAACACTTACAATCCAAGATCTAAAAGAAAATCAAACATGGTTACTATTCACCCAATCTTTAACAATTTATAACTTGAATTTGGGTGGATGAAATGGCTTGAAATTATTAACATACCTTGTCTAGATGATGGAGATGACCTAGGATTTATGTTGTGATTTATGAGTGATGGAAGAGGGGGAAGAAGAATTTTTCTTCTCCTCTTTTTTCTTTGGCCGAGAGCAAGATAACAAGGGGGTGTTTGTGTTTTGTGTTTTGTGTTTTTGTGTGTTATGTGGTTGAATAATTAATGTTAAGTTAGGTTGGGTGATACATATCATGTATGTATAGGCAAGTACTAGCAAGCATGGGCATGTGTACTACTTGTCTCTCTTTTTGAAAAAGCAAGTAACTAGATACTATTCATCTTCCAATTGCTAACTAGTTTGCTTGATTTCTAACCACTTGGTTGCATGGGACTTGCATGCAATACTACTCCTTGTATCATTATTCTTCCACCAATGCTTGTCATTTATCTTTAATTCGTATCGTATCTTAATTAATCTCTCGTAATAATATTTTGTCGCGTAGAGATTTCCCCTATAATTCCTTAAGTACTAATTGTGTAAATTCCTCGAATGTCCATAATTCCTCGTCATAATTCTTACTAAATCCTTTAATACTCTAACCATTCTCAAATCCCAAGTTTTATAAATCTTACTAACAATAAGACTCCTGCCTTCACAATCTTCTTTTTTTTATCTTACATAATAAATGCAACAACGCAGTTTCTCAGACAATCAATTCTATTAATCAACAGGGATGACTAGAAAGGTTCCATAATGACAATGTCACAAGATATTAAATAAAAGGAAATATTACCAAAAATTAGGGTTCTTACACTGACTAGCACATAGAACCTTTTTTTCTAGATATTCAACTTCTTTCTTAAGGTTTTCTACTTGCATAGCAGTTAGCTCTAATACCTCATTCCTTTTGTTTAACACTTCATTTCTAGCAAACAGTTTCACAATATCTTCATTAGCAGCAGTCATACAAGTATGAATATTAAACATCTCAACAAATAATTGTTCAACAAAATCTTCGTATTCAGAAACACACATATCTATGGTAGTGAGGGATGGTACCTGAGAGTCTGATGAAGATGTTTCTTCCTCGGAATTGGCCATCAAGGCATAGTTACAGAATTCTTGTTCTTCTTTATCACTATCAATTTCATCTCAACACTTTCCTTCAGCTATGTAGGCCTTGCCTGGTGTTTTCTTTCTAAGAAGGGCCTCATACTTAGCTTCAAGTTCAAGGAACTCCTTGTCCTTCTTCATAGGTTTCTTGCATTCACTAGCAAAATGCCCTAGGTCATTGCATCTGTAACATCTGACCAATGACCTATCCACATAACCGGTTTTGAATTTATTCTTGCTTGATTTCACAGGTGCTTTACTCTTGTTGAGTGACTGATTTTGAGATCTAGATTTGAAGGGTTGCTTCCTATTGAATCTGATGTTTAGAAATTTCCTAGCCATGAAAGCAAATAATGTGTTTTCCATGGCATCTAATTCTTCAAGAGTATAGAACTCATCTTCTTCTTTTTCTTCAACAATCTCAATCACGTCAACTTTAAGTTCTTCATCTACTATCTCTTCTATCTTCATTTGGCTTGTAGAAGCTTCAAGATCTTGGATAGATTTGTTCACAATTAAGGCACATGATGTATTTATCATCTTGCCTTGGTTGGCTTGTATAGCTCTTTTTTGCAAGAGCTCCAGCTCATGTGTCTTCAACACACCATAAAGCACATAATAAGTGGTTTTGTTCAAATCTCTTTTTTTGAGAGAAATAACCCTTTGCTCTAGGTGGTTGGGTGAAGAGAGTAGAAACTTCATGTTTAGCTCCTTGGTGTTGTAGACTTTTCCATTCATTTGAAGCTCAGTCACCAACCTGTGAAATCTCTCAAACATCTCCGCTGAGCCATAAAAGCCTCATACTGTGTGACCAGTATCTGTTTCCTATTTTCTAACTTCCTCTGTCCCTTCACACAATACCTCAATATGATCTCATATCTCCTTTGCTGTTGTGCAAGAAGCTATGTTGGCAAACATTGACAGCTTCATAGAATCTATGATTAACAACATGAGATGGTTGTCAAGGGCAACCTTCTCTTTCTCTGTGTCTGCCCATTTGGATGTTTTTTTGGCAACATATGATCTTGGAATGATCGTGGTTCCAACAGTCTTCTCAGCAATCTCTTGTTGTGGGACAAATGGACCATTCTTGGTGCATGTTTGGGGTTTCATTTCTCTGCAAACTTATGGCTTATAAGGCCATAAGAGCTTATGGGGGGTGTTTGCCTATTTAAGTTTTAGCTCAACTTATAACTTATATGTTGATAAGTTGAATGTTAAAAAATCCTAACATTCAACTTATGCTTATAACTTATTCCTCGATATACGCAATATATAATATCCTTCAAATCTTCAAAATCATATATCTTTTCATCCGTTCATTAGAAAATTGATATGTATATATCAAATTTCTCTACTCATCGAGATCTATCCATTGATATCCATTGATATATACTAAAAAACAAATATTTTGAAAAATAATAAAAAAGTTAACTTATAAGTTCTGATAACGCTCTACTGACTTATAATTTCTGATTTACCAAAAACTTTACTGACTTATAATTTCTGATCTACTTATTACTTATATGACACTTATGCTTATAAGCTATAAGCTACTATTTTAAGGTAAGCCAAACGGCCCCTTGATAATCTCAGGGTATAGAGGGTTAGCAGCTTTGATGAACAACATCATTTTGATTTTCCAGAGGTTGTAGTTGTCTTTATCAAACTTTGGGACCTTCACTATTCCTGTTGTCTTTGGTGTATTCATGTTAATCTTTCTCTGTTTTGGTTAACAACCTGCTCTGATACCACTTGTTGAGTATGGAATACACACAAGAAAATACCGAGGGGGTGAATGTATTTTAAAACTTTTCTCGAAGTTTTCTTTTAGAACAGTTTGTTTGAATCTGTTTTAGAATGTGTAGCTTGATTTGTGTTTGTGTTTAACAGATTATATGTACGGAAATAAAACACAAGAACACAAGTACTCACTTTAATCTAATATTGTACTAGATAAAGATTTTGCTACAATCTGGGAATACAAAAGTTAGTATTTGCAGCTTCGTTTCTCAGAGAGATATTGTCTATGAAATTGTTGTGCTAAAAATAATTATTTAAAATTGATTGCAAGTGCACAATCTCGTTTTAGTAAATTTAGATTTGTTCCGTAGAGACTAATATTTTCGCGATCCTTAATTTTTAATTTAGGCGAATTAGGACAATTTAATTCTGAGATGAGTTTTTTTTACTAACTAATAATTAAAACAAAATAAAACAATAATGACATAAACATTTAAATCGGCACAAGTAAATTAGCTAGGGAAAAAAACATGACAAATGGTTCAACACATAAAACGGAAGATAACAGCTTGTTAAAAAAAATCAAAATAGATTAATAGATTAAGTAATCATTAGCCTATGATTAAGTTAATGATTGAAATGGTATGTAATGATTAGGCAATACATAATATAAAATCAAGGCGTGAAATGTCAGGAGAAAACAGACAAATAATTTAGATGCAGGTAGTGAACTGAGAGCGCAATCAGAAACATTAACGAATTAAAAACAAGACTGCACTTACGAAACAAAGGAAATGACCGGAAAAAAAAAACCGCAACACAAGTTAATTTCACTCTGGAGCCGGAAAGTATGGATTTAACCAAAAATAAAAACTTCAAACTTCGCCGGAAAATTTATCTTGATTGGAAAATTTAAGTCCACCGGAAAAATCCAACACCAAGAAACAAGTTAAAATGCGAAATCTTGAAATTAAGTAACTCAACTTTATCATTTCAAACCAAACCAAGCTCTAAATTATCAAACCCATTACATTAAAACATTAAATGAAACATTAAAATTAGATCTACAACTTCAAATAACCAAACCCACAATAAAATGGAAGTTTAAAGGGGCATAATTAAATTAGCAACTAAGAACACGAAATTAAATTCCGTTACTTTCAACCCCAAGTGGTTAGCAACAGGAATTACGAAAATAACGAAACAAGGCAACAATAACGAAAGAGCAAGACAAGAAAAACAAAAACAAAAACAAAATCTAGATAAAAACAAAAAGAAAATCTAGATAAAAAGTCCTATACTCCTTTTCGTAGGTGTGACGGTTGCATTTGGCATATGCAAGAAGCCCTTTAAACCCCTAGGCAGCCCTAGTGGACGAGTGAGGTCTCGTGAGGGCCTATTATAACGACTTAGAAAAATCACGTATTTAAAATTTCTTATTTAATATTAAATGTGGATGATAAGATGTGATTATTTGTGAGAAGGTCAATATATGTGATATTGTGTTCATGTTTGTATATGATGATTTGTGTGTGCCGTGTAAGTCTGTATATTTTTATTTATATTTTTGAGGATTTAAAAGTATTTAAATCATGCATTATTGATCTTCTGAGATTTTTATAAAATCATCGGAGTTATTAAAAAAAAATCGTGAAATCTTTTATGATACCATCTTTATGATATTAGTTAGTTTTTAAAATTATCGGGATAATTATTTTGGGTGTTTAAGTATTTTAGAATGATTTTAAGAGTTATGTTGCATTTAAAGGATCAAAACTTGTAAAAATCATATTTAATTCATTTTTTATCCTAAAAATATTTTAAAAATTTGAAGATGATGGTTGAAGTGGTGAAGGTGTGTGACTAGATGACTCGAAAGGTTCGGGAGTCACTGTTTGATCAAGTTTAGGATTTGGTTCAACATTTGATTCTTCTTCGTCTTCGGGAGACTCGACTCCAACTTGATTATCAACTTTGTTTCCCGACCTTAGAGAAATGATAGCATTAACATTTTCGGGAGATCTTTGGTTGAGAGGAAATTTAGGGTTGACCTCAGTTTGACTCGGGAACTTATTCTTCTCTCGCTCACACATGGCGTTGGCTAATTGACTCACTTGAACCTCTAACTTAGATATGGCTTGAGTACTAGCATTCAAAAGTTGCCTATCTTGAGGCATGGTTTGCATGAAGGTTTGTTGAGATTGAGCCAAATTAGTCATTGATTTCAAAAGCGCATCAAGAGTCTTTTCCAAAGAAGTAATTCTCTTATCCGACTCGTGAAAGCCGGGAGGGTGGGCGGGTGCTTGATTCGGGGCTTGAATCGAGTTTGGATAAGGAACTTGATTTTGAATCGGGTACGAGTTTTGATTGGGCTTTTGAAAACAAGGAGTTTGAAAAGAAGGTGGCCGAGATTTGTAGTTTTGGCCTTGGTTCCACGAGAAATTAGGGTGATTCCTCCAACTGGGATTATAAGTAGGTGCAAACGGATCATTCATAGGGGTTGGTTGAAACACCGCATTAATTTGATCATAGCCGGGAGAGATTAAAAAACCTTGATTAA
Source organism: Saposhnikovia divaricata (assembly GCA_036435485.1). NCBI lineage: Eukaryota > Viridiplantae > Streptophyta > Magnoliopsida > Apiales > Apiaceae > Saposhnikovia > Saposhnikovia divaricata. The sequence continues at coordinate 79,119,979 of CM071599.1, forward strand.
AATTAGAGCACATAGACATATTTGAGGGGGCGTTACTAGTTTCTAAGGCTTCGAGTCTTCTAGTAAAGGTGGCTAACTTGGCATCAGTAGCAATATTGTTTCCAATTGAATGCATACCCCTAGAAGAACTAGATGACTCGTTGGACTTGTGAGGTTCCCTAGTAGACTCCCACAACATAGTCTTCTCGGCTAATTCCTCGAAAAAGGCCCACCCCTCGTCCTCATTTTTATCCATGAATTTCCCTTGGCACATAGATTCCAACAACGCGGTTGTTGGACTATCTAGGGCCTCGTAAACGATCTTACAAAGTCTCCACTTTTCTATTCCGTGGTGGGGGCATTGTGATAAAAGATTTTTGAAACGATCAAAATATTTCCAAAAAGACTCATTTTCCTTTTGATGAAATTGATTTATCTCGTTTGTAATTCTTGTAGTCTTATGGTTTGGAAAATATTTTTTAAGAAAAATTACCACAAATCCCTCCCACGTTGAAATAGAATTAACCGGTAGGCTATACAACCATTTCTTAGCATTTTCTTTAAGCACAAAGTTAATGAGTCTAAGCCTAATCGAGTCCTCGGTTAATTGTTGGAGCTTTTGTAAGGCACAAACCTCCTCGAATTCATGGATGAAAAGATACGGGTCCTCACCTTCACTCCCGGTAAATTTGGGTAACATGCTAATATGTTGAGCTTTGATCTCGAAATTATTACCATTTACGGGAGGAAGAGTGATGCACGAAGGTTGAGCGGAACGGGTTGGGTAGCAACGGTCCTTAAGAGACATGGCCATGTTTACTATTGGTTCGGAATTATCTAAAGACTCGGAATCAGAAGAGGAAGAAATCTCAAACGATCTCACTAGTCTAGAAGAATTATCCCTAATCCAAATAGTTCGCATAAACCATAAAAGGAAACACGTAGCAAGAAAGTGCGATAAAATAAACACACAAAAAGAAAGGGGTGAAAAATTAAAAGAAAAAAAATTATTCTAACCCTAGGGTTCCTTAATAAAATAACTAGACCTTGCTCCTAACTTTAAGGGCTACCAAAAACTAGGTAAATCAATAATTATTCGAACCAGCTTGGCCAGGTAGGCGCAAGCATTGCCAAGAGGCTAAACACCAGCCTAGACACCAAAACCTTAATTGGCCAGGTTAGCTTTCGCTTTCCTAGACACCAAAAAATCGGAATAATTAAAGATTACTTCGTTTCTTAAGCACCTTCCTAAATGAGCGCGAAATTCCTAGGGGCAAATGTCTAATTAATTTGAATAAAGGCTAGGTATGCAAATTGAGGAATTAAATTGTTTTTGGGCTAAGGAAAGAGTGATGAAATCCCTTCCCTTATCTTTTGACAGGTTTTGCCCTTAAGATTTATTTACAAAATGATGCAACAAACAAAGAGGTATAAAAAAAACTATAAACATTTATGGATGCTTAATTGCGTGTTCTAACTAAAGAAAAGAAAGAATTTAACGTACCTTGGGGTCCTCCAGCGATCACCACAATTATATGGTACGAAAAATTAAAAACAAGAAAATAAAAATCTAGATGATGTGCCCTAAGTGCTTAAATGCATGATGCGACAATTATTTATTTACAACTAATTTTTTTGGATTTTTAATTTTTAATTTTTTTTGTGATTTTTTTATTTTGTGATTTTCTAAAATAATGAAATAAACAAAAGAGGAGAGAGATACGGTTTACCCAAGCAAAGCTTCCAAAATTCCGAGAAAATTCTTCCGCTTTAATTCAAGTTTCCCGAATTTTCCTCCAAATTCTTCGAAAAAAAAAAAAGCAAACAAGAAAAAGGGTGAGAAAAGAGCTAATCCGAAAAATCAAAAACTAAGGTACGAAAAATAATTAGTCCCCGGCAGCGGCGCCAGAAACTTGTTTTGCTAAAAAATAATTATTTAAAATTGATTGCAAGTGCACAATCTCATTTTAGTAAATTTAGATTCGTTCCGCAGAGACTAATATTTTCGCGATCCTTAATTTTTAATTTAGGCGAATTAGGACAATTTAATTCTGAGATGAGTTTTTTTTACTAACTAATAATTAAAACAAAATAAAACAATAATGACATAAACATTTAAATCGGCACAAGTAAATTAGCTAGGGAAAAAAACATGACAAATGGTTCAACACATAAAACGGAAGATAACAGCTTGGTAAAAAAAAAATCAAAATAGATTAATAGATTAAGTAATCATTAGCCTATGATTAAAATAACTAACTAATGATTAAGTTAATGATTGAAATGGTATGTAATGATTAGGCAATACATAATATAAAATCAAGGCGTGAAATGTCAGGAGAAAACAGAGAAATAATTTAGATGCAGGTAGTGAACTGAGAGCGCAATCAGAAACATTAACGAATTAAAAACAAGACTGCATTTACGAAACAAAGGAAATGACCGGAAAAAAAAACCGCAACACAAGTTAATTTCACTCTGGAGCCGGAAAGTATGGATTTAACCAAAAATAAAAACTTCAGACTTCGCCGGAAAATTTATCTTGATTGGAAAATTTAAGTCCACCGGAAAAATCCAACACCAAGAAACAAGTTAAAATGCGAAATCTTGAAATTAAGGAACTCAACTTTATCATTTCAAACCAAACCAAGCTCTAAATTATCAAACCCATTACATTAAAACATTAAATGAAACATTAAAATTAGATCTACAACTTCAAATAACCAAACCCACAATAAAATGGAAGTTTATAGGGGCATAATTAAATTAGCAACTAAGAACACGAAATTAAATTTCGTTACTTTCAACCCCAAGTGGTTAGCAACGGGAATTAAGAAAATAACGAAACAAGGCAACAATAACGAAGGAGCAAGACAAGAAATTAAAGGAAATGAAATTGCATTAAAATTAAAAAGAGTGTTTACAAGATTTGAAACTAAGAAAAATACAAGAAATTAAATCTACCCTAAAATCTAAGTTAATAAATACAAGGGGGGTGAGGGGGTATTTATAGGATAGGAATTAGGGTTAAGGGGGTGTTGGGTAAATCCCCACCATACATTTGGGTTGTGTGGTGGTGAAATCCTAGCCATCTATTTGTTTCCTTCCCCCTTAAGCTTTGAAGAGTTGATCTTGGCCATACACTTATGTAGTGTGTTGTGATGATCTCCACCTTCCACTTGTCTTGAAATATTCCTTTTGCTCCAAGCTCCTAATTCTTTTCCTTCTTTCATTTTTGGTCCTTTTTCTTCCTCTTTTTCTCTTCCTTGCTCTTTATTTCTTTATTTTGCCATTTCTTTATTTATTTACGAATTTCCTGAAATGCAACAAAATAAATTATTAAAATACGAGTTCAAGCAATAAATAGGTAATAAAAATATGCAAAAATATGCACTTATCAGAAATTGCAACTAAAAACTTAACTTGCTAAAGAAATAAGGTTGTACACTTATAGAACATGTGTACACCCTACTTACTACAAATGTAGTGACAGACAAATACACTTTCTAACTTGTCTATCCCTATTTGGTACACGTCTGGGTAGTATGTGATTTGACCATCTCTTTAACCTGCTCAGATCCACTACTTTAGCAGCTTGTCTACTTTAACATCTCTCTAAGCTTCTTTGTAGACTTTCCATGTACACTTTATAGTATTGTGGTCCTGAAAGTGTCTTGGCTTGTTGTAGACTTTTTGACTTGTACTTTCGTTTGTTTTTTCATCTTCAAGAATTCATTCGAGAAATGACTAAGTGCTTGATTCGAGGACTAAAATTGAACTTTTATACTTTGACTTGTTGACTTCTTTAGTTCTCGAATAAAGTATCAGACATGTCGAATCCCTGAGTTATCGAATAGAGCTTTGACTTGTTGACTCCTTGAGATATCGAACAGTGTCTTTTGACATATCGAATCCTTAACTTCTCGAAACCTTGATTTCTCGAATAGACCAAATTACTTCTCAAATTAGTACTTAGGAAAATCTTTAATCTTCAAATTCCAACTGTGTTTATTTCTTCAGCCTTATTCTCCAAGCTTGAGGCATGATCTCTGGATCTTCTTTCATGCATTATTTCATGACTTAATCTATACAGACACACAACTAGAAATTTGGTGCCTATTACAAGTACTAAACACAAGTAGAAACTCTACAACTAGAGGGTTCCCCAGTTAAGGGGTCATGTAAGTAATGCAAAGCATTACAAACAATTAGGCTTGTTATTAGATGTATACAGGCATGCCTCTATGACTAACAATTGTGTCTGTGCTGCAATTTTAAGCTACATCTGCGATAAAACTGCTTCTCACACTTGTAAATCTAGAACAAGCTCGTGCCTCGCACGGGCTATGAAGCTAGTTATATCAGTTGGTAGAAATATAAAACCAAATCCAACCATTATTTTTTGTTTTTAAAAAAATAAAACCATAACCAATCCAAACCATTGCAAATCCAGTAATTTCAGTTTGGACGGTTTGAAACTAATGATTTGACAATTTTAGAAATTTTTTCTCACCCATAAATATGACATTTTAGTTGTTTATTGTTTGTTCACCCGATATAATAATTTGTACCGATTACATTACTCTCACGCACACTCCCTCTCCCTCTCTCTCTCCCCCCCTCCTATAATGCAGTGTGTATTGCTTGCTTGCTTGCATCTAAGGTGGTAATCGTATTTGGGGCATTAGCAAAGTCCCAACTAGTTGTATTCATCACCGTGTGAAGTTTTAACCCAATCCTCTCTTTTTGTTTTATAAATTCGAGGGGTATATAACTGATATGGTGTTTGACATCCGTAGAGAAGCTCTTGTTTATGTCAAATATCATTTTAAGTCTCATATGGTTTCCATCGGAAACCAATCCCGATGAAGGAACATATGAAGCCTCTGATTATTGGATTGTTGTGTGTTACCCATGACCGTGACCTACAACAGTACATTGTTCAGGCTCTCTTGGAGATTTTGGAAATTTTTTACTAATCATTAGGATACTTTATTGTCTGATCTCATAGATGCTTGGGTAGAAAACAAGGATGAACATGGGTTTTATGCTACTAATGGATTCCTGGTTATGATCCTTGAATTGTCAATGAAGTTTGAATCCAATATCAGTACAAGTAAGTTGATACTTGATACTTGTAGTGAACCACTGAGGTGGATTTTTTACTGATAATTGTTATTCAATACTCAAATAGTGTGAGTACGAAGTACGTACTCTTCGACTCCTGAAATGCTTGAGCCAGTTATTGATTCTCAAAGATTGTGTTGCCAAGTATTAAAATCATTTATGTCTATTGCTATTCCCCATTATTTTGTGAAAATTAGGCATGAGTGGTTTCCGGAGCTCTTATCTTATCTTAGGGTTGACTTTCCTAGGATTCAGCAAGGTAAGGATGGAGCAGGTCTTGTTAAATGGTTGTGTGTAGCTATGTGTGATCTTCTTGTACATTTATGAAGATTAGGATGGTGTTATTCCAAGAATATTTGCGGTTATTTTTCGATGCTATTAGGATTCTGCTTTTGGTTGCATCTGAATCTTCTAATTGGGATGAGTTGGCGGACGTATGTTTATATATATTATGTAAGGTGAAAGATTCGGATATAAATGATTTGTTTGGGGGAGATGATATTGAGTCATTGACAGGGTTTTTGAGCAAATATGTCAACGAATTGTAGTACCGTATATTACGTTTTCGGATAAGTATGAAGAGATGTTTCACAAGGATTACTCTCGGTTTATACACTTAACTCTCCTGGACATGGGAAAAACTTTGGATTATTATACATCCAGAAGGAAAGTTTGTGGTCTTTTAAGTGTAGGCAAAAGCATATCATTGATAGGAGGAATCGTCGAAAAATTTTCCAACCACATAAAAAATTGGTTAACCAATTATCTTATAATTGCCAATAATCAATCTATCTTTTCAAATAAAAAATTTATTTGCAATTGATTAACCAATTGCACATAAAAAACGGAGCCTTATAATAGCTGAAACATTAAACTAATTACTAACCAATTATCTTTTTCAACCAAAACATATTACCGTTTTATATTTTTATAACACTAATATACTAAAACCGAAATATTGAAAGTTTGGTTTTTCAGTTATTTTATTCAATAAATTAAAATAATTATGTTATGATTAGTAGTAAGTAACAACTAACCAATTAACCTTTTTAAATAAATCACATTACCACTTTCTGTCTTTTCTAAATAAAATCCCTTATTATCCAAAAATATCACGCACAACATTATATAAAATTTACCGATAACTAAACAATTACTTTTTTCAACAAAAACACTTACATTTTCTAATTTTTCTAACTAAAACCCCTCGTTTTGAAAAATATCACAGACAATTCTATTTTATCAAATAAAATAACAATATTATATTTACTAATAATTAACCAATTATCTTTTCCAGGTAAAACACATCATTTTCACAGATTTTCTTAACTAAAACTTTTTCTTTTCCATTAGGTTATTCTATTTAATCAAATAAAACAATAATATTATGGTTACTAATAACTATTATCTTTTTTTAACAAAGATTTCTCATTTTTAAAAATATCATGGAAAATTCAATTTATTTAAATACAATAATAATAGTATGGTTACTAAAAACTAACAAATTACCATTTTCAACTAAATCATGTTATTTTTTTTTCATTTTTCTAACAAAATCTTTTATTTTCCAAAAATACCACGGACAATTCTATTTAATCAAATAAAATAATAATAATACAATTATTAATAACTAACCAACAACTCTCTGTTAGTCACAGAGGCATGCCTGAGTACATCTAATAACAAGCCTAATTGTTTGTAATGTTATGCATTACTTACACGACCTCTTGATTGAGGGAACCTCTAGTTGTAGAGTTTCTACTTGTTGTAGTACTTGTAATAGGCATCAATTTCCATCTGTGTAACTTTAATTAAAGTCAAAGAATAATGCTTGAAAGAAGATCCATGGATCATGCCTCAAGGTTGAAGAACAAGACTATCAAAATAAACACAGTTGGATTTTGAAGAATGAAGATTTGCCTAAGTACCTATTCGAGAAGTATGTTGTCATATTTGAGAAGTCTAGCTTTCGAGAAGTCAGGGATTCGATATCTCAAGAAACACTGTTCGATATCTCTAACAGTACTATTCGATATCTCAGAGATTCGACATGTCGACTACTCCATTCGAGAACTCAAAAAGTCAACAAGTCAAAGTATCATTCGAGTTCTCTAGGAGTCAACAAGTCAATGTTCCATTCGATATCTCAATGACTCAGGAAGCTATTCGATATCTCAGGGATTCGATAAGTAAAATGTTCTATTCGATATCTCAAGGATTCCTGGAGAAAAGACTTATTCGAGAAGTGATTTGATATGTCAGCTCAACAGTATTCGAGAACTCAGAGTTATCGATTAAGCCAATTCTAGTTCTCGAATCACCAACAGAGTTAATTCTCGACTACAATCTTGGAGACAAAATACTGAAGAATTGTACAAGTCAGAAACCTACAACAAGCCAAGACGCTTTATGGACCACATACTGTAAAGTACATTAGAAAGCCTACAAAGAAGCTTGGAGAGATAGTACAAGAGAAAAAGAGCTAAAGAAGTGGATCTGAACAGAGTTCTAAGAAGTCAAATCTGTAGCAGTTTGGATGTTTGCTACCTTATTTGTTGTAAAAAAGTTGTTCACATGATATAAGTGAACAACCCTACTTCTTTAGTAAGTATCAAACAGAGTGATCAATAGTTTGTACAAGTAATATCTCTCTGAGAAAGAAGCTGAGAATACGAAATTATGTTCTCAGGTTGTAGCAACATTTTGATCTAATAAAACATTATATTAAAGTGAGTATTGTGTTGTTGTGTCTTATATTTCCGCACTCATATTTGTTTGAACACAAAAACACATACACGACTAAGCAGATTCAAAAGAAAAGTCGAGAATCCATTCACCCCCCCCTCTGTATTCTCTTTTTTATATTCAATACTCAACAAGAGGTATCAGAGCAGGCTGTTTATTTAAAAACAGAAAAAGATCATGAATACACCAAAGACTACAGGAACAGTGAAGATCCCTAAGTTCAACAAAAAGAATTACAACCTCTGGAAGATTAAAATGTTGTTCATCAAAGCTGCCAACCCTCCATATCTTGAGATTCTCAAGAATGGTCCCTTTGTTCCACAACAGGAGATTCCTGAAAAGACTGTTGGAACTGTAACCATTCCAAAATCCTATGTGGCTAAAGAACCATCCAAATGGACAGAGACGGAAAAGGAGATGGTTGCTCTCGACAGTCATCTCATGTTATTAATCATAGACTCTATGGAACTGTCAATGTTTGCTAACATAGCCTCTTGCAAAACAGCAAAGGAGATGTGGGATCATATTGAGGTGTTATGTGAAGGAACAGAGGAGGTTAGAGAAAACAAGAAACAGATACTGGTCACACAGTATGAAGCTTTCATGGCTCAGACCAAGGAAAGCATTACTGACATGTTTGAAAGGTTTCACAAGCTGGTGACTGAGCTACAGATGAATGGGAAGGTTTATAGCACCAAGGAATTGAACATGAAGTTTCTATTGTCTTCACCAAACCATCTAGAGCAAAGGGTCATTTCTCTAAGAGAAAGAGATTTGAACAAAGTCACATATGATGTGCTCTATGGGGTTTTAAATACTCATGAGCTTGAGTTGCTTCAGAAGAGGGCTATCCAAGCCAACCAAGGCAGAATGATAAACACATCATGTGACTTGATTGTCAGCAAATCTGTTCAAGACCTAGAAGCATCTAGAGACAATGTAGTTGTGCTTCTAGGTTAGACTATTTTGTTATTTGATGATTATGTTCTATGGATTATTCTACATTAATTTATTATGTCTTAATTTACTGCGATATAAATGTTAGAGTAATAAATGTCCTTGGAATATAGAACATGTATTCTATATCTTTAAGTATGTGACTTAAAAATGAGATTATATGAATAGTGTTTAAATTCCTAAATATCCCTAATCGAGCATTATTATTAAGGGACAATTATAATGCATAAAGATTAGTATGTTTATTGGCAGATGACCACATCTCATTGGTCATAGGTATAGTGATACTAAAGTCAATAACATAGGTGCATGTAATATTATACATGGCACTGGATTAACCCGTTGTGAGATTCTACATGTTAATAAGGTCATTAGAAAGACTCACAGTGATAATGGTGTAATGATCCTTAGACTTGACATCATTATATTTCTATATGAGGATTAATATACTTTGACTACATTAAAAGTTACCTTTGACCGGGTGATGATAAAAGTGGAGATCGGGTATATTATGAGTCGTATGAGAAATATGAATGATAGATATAGGATTTAACCCTCCTATTATTAGGAGAGATATTATTGGCCTCTTGATTGAGTGAGACTATGAAAATGCATGGCCATGCTCAAATATTGATTTATTTTAATAGTCTACTCATTGATCAAGGAAATCCGGATTAAACGTTAAAGAGGAAGACTAATGACATGCCTCGAGTTTAATTTATAATATATGGTTAAAGGGATTATATTACACGGAAACATTAATCACAAAAGGTTTAATTGGATCACCAATTATTATTATTACTTGGGTAGCAATGATGTATTACTAGATGCCACTCATTGTTTATAATTTTATTACTGAATATTAAAATTATTGCCAACGTAATAATAACCTAAAGGGTTACACAATAAGAACGTTTAAAAGGAGTTTTAATTTAAATTAAGAATTTAAATTAAATTATTAAATTCGAAATTGGATATTTAATTAATTGAGCTAGTCTTAATTATAATTAAATATAATTCGAATTTAATATTAAAACCAAATAAGAATGGGTTTGGAGAAGCCCAATTCGATTTAGGGTTTAGCCCAATCTCCCTTCCCTATAAATACATTATGATGTATTGTTTAGGGTGAGACTTTTGCAATTCATTTTTATAGAAAAACGTGTGAGAGGCTAGAGAGAGAGAGAGAGGCAGGTTCTTCGGCTAGTACCGACTCCGGTGATCGTTGGACGATCAAGCGTTCGTGTGGACTACTTTGGCAACGTAGATCTCGAAGAGGGATGCGTGGTGATTGTTTTGGACCTCCATCTGCCATCAATTTGTAAAGCTTCTTTAAGGTAATCATCTATCTCCGAATTAAATATCATGTTTTTTGCATGGATCCTGCGGTAGGGTTTCGATTTTTTATTGTTTTAATTATTGCTTTCCGCTGCGTTTATGCCTCGAAACCCTTCAATGGTATCAGAGCTACTTGCAAAAATGTTTTAATTCGGTTATATGTTACAGTTTTGATATATATATGAGCATGTTTGATGATTATCATGTATGATGCGTTGATTTTGATATATATGTATAAACTGTATGTTGATGATGATTGAGATGATCATATGATGATTATATAATCTGTATATATACTGATATATATATATATATATATATATATATATATTTATGTTTCTTCTTGATATGGGGATTGTATACGATACGATTTCTGTATACGCTGCGCAGATTTGGTGAAATCTGTGTCCAGTGTCTGATTTGCGCAAACGATATGTGTTTTCTGACTGTAAACGACCGTCTGAACAAAACTGATAGCGTAGCTATCACCGACTCGTCTGTAAGGCGTTTGACGCCGTTTAGTCCCTGAAAACGACGATTTATTATTATCAGAATTTGATTCTGATTTTCTGATTTTTTGTGTTATATGATTTCTTTGATTGGATCATCTGAAATATGATATGGTTACATGTTCTTAATTGTTATATGAGCATGGTGATTGGTTATGGCCCTAAGATCAATAGGATAGTGGTTTTGATTTTATGGTTTGGTTTCTAAATACGACTTGCATGTCGTTGTTTCTTGTAATTAATAAATCTCGAATGTAACTCGAGTTCATCTTGTAAGTTTATTAGTGTAGCATGTTTTTCAAGAATTCAATGTAACTTTTAAAGACGACAAGAAGAACAAGGAAGCAAGGAGGCGATTCCCCACGAAGATGCAATGGAGAAGACTTGTATGTAATTGTATATTGTTAACCACCATATATTGACCTTGATCTTTTCATTAGCTTGAAAAGATCACATAGGATGGGCCATAACTAAACACGTTTAATTTAAGCACTTTACATATATATGAATGTATGCGATACAATGTATGTGTAGAGATAAAGATGCATGTTTAATTAGATTAATCATGTATGTATTAGATACGACACCCATGCCATGCCTACTAAACAAGATAAAATCGGTAACGATTCACGATTTTAAAATTAACAAACGATCATGAGATTCTTGTGTTTATGAAATATGGATTTTTAAAACACGGAATTAAATATGGGTTTTTTGATATCTAAAATTGGGATTTTCTGACAAAAGCGGATATGCGTATTCGTAAGGTTAATTGGTATTAAGTGTGACCATTGGGATCCTCCATCTGCCTGGGAAATGAACAATTTAAGATGTCAATTTGAAATATTTGGTTCATGGAAAAAATTGAGGATCTCTTTATGATATGATCATGATCGTTATAAATTTTCTAAACCCCTTAACAAAATATTAAGTTTTAATCAGATGCTTTCCAATGAATGAACACTCATCGAATCCTAGATCGATAAGGGGAAGGGCTCTCAGTGGCAGGGGACTCCTATCTATCGTGGTGAGATGCGACGAATATAAACGGTTATATTCGACCGCTGTATCATTGGGTCTAACTTAACTGAGTCATCATAATAAGGTGAAAATAAACGGTTATATTCAACTATTATGAACTTAGAAGCATAGAGTTTGGTAAGATTTATTAGATAAATAGGAACAAATGTTGTTATGTGAACAAATGTTGTTCTACCAAACTATCCAAGAGTTATATGTGATATAATTGACAAATGTTGTCTACCTAAATAATCATGTTTTAAGGACTACCAGTGGTTGACTTAGGACATGACGAAATATGGATCTTGGCCCACTAGAAAGATTTATGGTATATACTTTCCGAATTAATAGTAAGGGCTATTAATTTGATAAAAATAGTGGGAGATATATATATTTTGAATATATATGAATAATCACTTGAACATAACTTAATAATACCGCAGACTAATTATTTTATGCATTTTAACATTGTGGATATTCAAATGGCAAACAACTCAAATAAACTTCTCTGTACGATCAGTCCTTGAGAAGGACAAGTTGACAAGAACTAACTTCCTAGATTAGCAAAGGAATTTGAGGATTGTCCTCAAGCAAGAGCGAAAGCTCTATGTCATATATATTCCACGCCCTGGATCTCTCTCTGAAGGTACAACGGAGGCTCAACGAAATGCTTATCAGAAGCATTTGGATATTGACACCGATGTCACCTATTTGATGCTTGCGACTATGAGTCCTGAGCTGCAAAAACAACATGAGAATTTTGATTCTTATATGATGATCGAGCACCTTAAATGTATGTTTGAAGGACATGCTCGTCAAGAGAGATTTGATACAAGCAAGACCTTGTATGCGTGTAAACAGGGTGAAAGGAAGAGAAACTGTCAAAATTATTTGGAGGATCTAAAGAAATTGAATGTTGTTCAGATTTCTGATTCAGGTATTTATGTTAATGAAGTCAATTTGTCTACTTCTTCATCATGGGTATTAGATACTGGATGTGATTCCCACATTTGTATAAATGTGCAAGAACTTTGAAGAAGTTGAACTTTGGCGAAAGGAGAAGTCGACCTACATGTTGGCAATGAAGCAAAGGTTGCTGCTTTAGCTATAGGGACATATTATTTATCGTTGCCCACCGGGCTTATTTTAGAACTTGAGGACTGTTATTACGTGCCTGCGATTTGTAGAAACATTATTTCCGTTTCTTGTTTGGACAAGATTGGTTTTTCATTTTTGATTCAGAACAATGGTTGTTCGTTTTCATTGAATAATGTTACCTATGGGGTTGCACGTTTGTTTAATGGTTTATATGTTCTTGATCTTGATACTCCTGTCTATAATATAAGTAATAAACGTCTTAAGACAAATGACTCAAATCAAGCATACCTCTGGCAGTGTCGTTTAGGCCTTATAAATGAGAATCGCATTTCCAAATTACATAGGGATGGATACTTGGATAAGTTTGATTTTGAATCATATGAAGAATGCGAACCGTGTCTCATTGGCAAAATGACTAAATCTCCTTTTACCGGTCAAGGTGAGAGGGCCACCAACGATTGGAATTGATACATAGTGATGTATGTGGTCCAATACGTACGATGGCAAGAGGTGGCTTTTATTATTTCATAACCTTTACTGATGATTTTAGTAGATACGGATATGTGTATCTTTTGAAGAACAAATCCGAATCATTTGAAAAATTCAAAGAGTATAAGGCTGAAGTTGAAAAGCAATTAGGCGAAAGTATTAAAACTCTACGATCTGATCATGGGGGAGAATACTTAAGCTTGGAATTCAAGAATTTCCTAAAGGAGTGTGGTATCGTATCACAACCACTCCTCCTGGAACACCACAATGGAATGGGGTGTCTAAAAGGAGAAATCATACCTTGTTAGACATGGTACGGTCGATGATGAGTCATGCGGATCTTCCAATCAGTTTCTAGGGTTATGCCCTAGAGACGGCTACACAAACACTAAACTGAGTTCCTTCAAAATCGGTTCAAAAGACACCATATGAGATATGGACTGAGAAACGTAATAGCATGTCATTTATGAAAGTTTGGGGATGTGAAGCGTTTGTGAAACGTTTTATCTCTGATAAGCTAGGACCGAAATTAGACAAATGTAATTTTGTAGGATACCCATTAGAAACTAAAGGGTGTTATTTCTATAAACCTTCTGAGAACAAAGTGTTTGTTGCTCGAACGGCTGTGTTTCTAGAGAAAGAACTGCTTTCTAAGAAAAACAGTAGGAGGACAATAGATCTCGATGAGGATCGAGAACTACATAATAATGTTGAACCAGAGTTGGAACATGAGCAGAATGAGACTCAAGATGTTGAGAACAATACTGCTCAAGAAACACAGGTCGTTCGTAGATCTAGTAGGATTCACCATGAGCCAGAGAGATATTATGGATATTTCCTGACTCAAAGTGGCGATGTGATGCTTGTAGATAATGATGAGCCTCTCACCTACAAAGATGCTATGAATAGTCCAGATTCTGAGAGATGGCTGGAGGCCATGAAATCTGAGATGGATTCCATGTATGAAAACCAAGTATGGACTTTGGTTGAACCACCTAATGGAGTAAAACCCATAGAGTGCAATTGGGTTTTCAAGAAGAAAACTGACATGGATGGAAATTTACAAACCTACAAAGCAAGACTAGTGACGAAAGGTTTCAAGCAAATTCATGGTATTGACTATGATGAAACTTTCTCACCAGTAGCTATGGTCAAATCCATCAGGATTTTGCTTGCGATAACAGCTTATTATGACTATGAGATCTGGCAAATGGATGTCAAGACCGCTTTCTTAAATGGGAGCTTATAAAAGGATGTGTACATGACACAACCTGAGGGTTTTGTCGATTCAAGGTTTGCTAGAATGGTTTGTAAGTTGCGACGATCCATTTATGGATTAAAGCAGGCCTCTAGGAGATGGAACATTCATTTTGATGAAACAGTCAAAGAATTTGGCTTCATACAAAATGAGGATGAGCCGTGTGTTTACAAGAAGGTTAGTGGGAGCCATATGGCATTCCTAGTATTATATGTAGATGACATATTACTAATAGGGAATGATATTCCTTCTCTACAGGCTATGAAGACTTTGTTGGGAAAAAGTTTCTCGGTGATAGACTTAGGTGATGCTACCTATATCGTAGGGATTATGATCTATAGAGATAGATCTAAAAGATTAATCGGCTTAAGTCAGAGTACATACATTGACAAGGTGTTTCATCGTTTTGGGATGCAAGAGGCAAAGAGGGGATATGTCCCAGTGTCTCATGGGATAGTGATCTCAAAGGAAAATTGTCCTAAATCATTAGATGATAAGGACTATATGAGTAAAGTACCACATGCTTTGGCAATTGGTTCTATAATGTATGCAATGATATGTACTCGTCCTGATGTCTCGTATGCTTTGAGCATGACGAGCAGATACCAGTCTAATCCAGGTGAGGGTCACTGGACAGCTATCAAGAATATTCTTAAGTACCTTAAACGGACTAAAGATTCGTTCTTGATATACGGAGGAGATGAGAACTAGTTGTAAGAGGTTACACTAATGCTAGTTTCCAGACAGATAGGGATGATTCTGTGTCCTAGTCTGGATTCGTGTTTTGTCTAAATGGAGGTGCTGTAAGTTTGAAAAGTTCAAAGCAAGAGACAGTAACTGATTCTAGAATGGAAGCTAAGTATATTGCTGCCAGTGAAGCAGCCAAAGAGGCTGTTTGGATTTGGAAGTTTATTACAGGACTTGGTGTGGTTCCATCGATCGCAGATCCAGTTGATCTGTATTGCGATAACAATGGAGCCATTGCGCAGGCTAATGAACCAAGGTCCCATTCCAAGGCAAAGCATATACTTAGGAGATATCACCTTCTTCGAGAGATAAACAAGAGAGGAGATATAGATATATGTAAAGTGCATACTAATGATAATGTTGCAGACCCACTGACTAAGGCTTTATCGCAGCAGAAGCACGAAGGTCACACTAGTTCCATGGGTATTAGATACATGGGTGATTGGCTCTAGTGCAAGTGGGAGATTGATAGTGTTAGTGCCCTAGAGACAATGTAGTTGTGCTTCTAGGTTAGACTATTTTGTTATTTGATGATTATGTTCTATGGATTATTCTACATTAATTTATTATGTCTTAATTTACTGCGATATAAATGTTAGAGTAATAAATGTCCTTGGAATATAGAACATGTATTCTATATCTTTAAGTATGTGACTTAAAAATGAGATTATATGAATAGTGTTTAAATTCCTAAATATCCCTAATCGAGCATTATTATTAAGGGACAATTATAATGCATAAAGATTAGTATGTTTATTGGCAGATGACCACATCTCATTGGTCATAGGTATAGTGATACTAAAGTCAATAACATAGGTGCATGTAATATTATACATGGCACTGGATTAACCCGTTCTGAGATTCTACATGTTAATAAGGTCATTAGAAAGACTCACAGTGATAATGGTGTAATGATCCTTAGACTTGACATCATTATATTTCTATATGAGGATTAATATACTTTGACTACATTAAAAGTTACCTTTGACCGGGTGATGATAAAAGTGGAGATCGGGTATATTATGAGTCGTATAAGAAATATGAATGATAGATATAGGATTTAACCCTCCTATTATTAGGAGAGATATTATTGGCCTCTTGATTGAGTGAGACTATGAAAATGCATGGTCATGCTCAAATATTGATTTGTTTTAATAGTCTACTCATTGATCAAGGAAATCCGGATTAAACGTTAAAGAGGATGACTAATGACATGCCTCGAGTTTAATTTATAATATATGGTTAAAGGGATTATATTACACAGAAACATTAATCACAAAAGGTTTAATTGGATCACCAATTATTATTATTACTTGGGTAGCAATGATGTATTACTAGATGCCACTCATTGTTTATAATTTTATTACTGAATATTAAAATTATTGCCAACGTAATAATAACCTAAAGGGTTACACAATAAGAACGTTTAAAAGGAGTTTTAATTTAAATTAAGAATTTAAATTAAATTATTAAATTCGAAATTGGATATTTAATTAATTGAGCTAGTCTTAATTATAATTAAATATAATTCGAATTTAATATTAAAACCAAATAAGAATGGGTTTGGAGAAGTCCAATTCGATTTAGGGTTTAGCCCAATCTCCATTCCCTATAAATACATTATGATGTATTGTTTAGGGTGAGACTTTTGCAATTCATTTTTATAGAAAAACGTGTGAGAGGCTAGAGAGAGAGAGGCAGGTTCTTCGGCTAGTACCGACTCCGGTGATCGTTGGACGATCAAGCGTTCATGTGGACTACTTTGGCAACGTAGATCTCGAAGAGGGATGCGTGGTGATTGTTTTGGACCTCCATCTGCCATCAATTTGTAAAGCTTCTTTAAGGTAATCATCTATCTCCGAATTAAATATCATGTTTTTTGCATGGATCCTGCGGTAGGGTTTCGATTTTTTATTGTTTTAATTATTGCTTTCCGCTGCGTTTATGCCTCGAAACCCTTCAGATAGGTCATCTGTAAGGTGTTATAGATGCAATGACCTAGGGCATTTTGCCAGTGACTGCAAGAAGCCTAAAAAGAAGGATAAGGAGTTTCTAGAGCTTGAAGCTAAGTATGAGGCTCTTCTGAAAAAGCAAACACAAGGCAAGGCCTACATAGCTGAATGGAAGTGTTGGGATCACTCCGATAGTGATGGAGAGGAGCAAGAATTCTGCAACTATGCCTTGATGGCTGATTCCAAGGATGAACAATCTCTATCTGACTCTCAGGTACCATCTCTCACTACCATAGATATGTCTGTTTCTGAGTATAAATGCATGGCTGAACAATTATCTATTAAAATGTTTAATATTTATACTAGTATGACTGCTGCTAATGAAGAGATTGCTAAACTGTCTGTTAAGAATTAATTGTTAAACAAGAAGAATGAGGAACTTGAGCTAACTACTATGCAAGTAGATAACCTTAAGAAAGAAGTTGAATATCTGCAGAATAAGGTTCTATGTGCTAGTCAGGTTGAGAAGGCTCTTAGGAATGAACTAGCTGAAAATGAATTCATACTGAAAACCTTTAAGAACTCCTCTAGTCTATCGCAGTCCTACTATGAGAAAAACCAAGCTAAACCCAAGGCTGCCATTGGACTTGACTATGGCACTCTTAAATAGAGGAAAGGCTATGCTGTCATTGAAGATGACATAGTTGTTCAGGATGAAGCGCCTCACATTTTGAAAAAGACTGAGTCTCCAATTTTTAAAGAACCAACATTTGAAATTGATGAGGATGCCTTACTCATTAAGCAAATGTTGAATGATGAGGATGAGGCACAGTCTAGTGAACAACCAGCATCCTCTAAGAGTGAGAGTGTCAAGGCAAAAGCCAAGAAGTCAGTAGGAGGTAGACCTAGACCTGAGAAGTTTGTGAAGTTTGTTTCAGCTGGGAAAAATGAATCTGAGAAGAAAGTGGCTAATAAGAAACAAAACAGGAATGGCAAGCTAGGGATAAACAAGAATAATAATTATGCTTATGTGCCAAATGCCCCTAGGAAAGTTTGTCAAAACTGTTTTAGCACTAATCACTTAACTCATGCATGCAAGAAACCAACTGGTAGTGTAGCTAAGCCTTTCTATGATTGCTCTGTGCCTTTAAGACATAGAGATTCACCTTTCTGTGATAAACTTGAGTGTATGCCATGCAACATTAATGTTATGACTAGCTGTTTTAATTTGAGAAGACAATTCATGGATGGTTGCATCAGTCACAACATTCACACACATTACAGAAGGCCAGAGTCTTCAAGTCCTCCTAGAGTTAGGAAGGTACCTCTGTCACCTAAGTCTAAGAATTCAGATTCTAAGACTTCTAACAGTGACAAGAAGACTAGTCCTAAGAAAGTTGATAAGCATGTTATTTTTGATAAATCTGTTTCTAAGCCAAGTGGACCCAAACTTGTTTGGGTACCAAAGAAAAAGTAATACCTTTGTGCTTGTAGGGCAAAGAAAGTGAAAAGAAGGTCATGTGGATTTTGGACAGTGGATGCTCAAATCACATGACTGGTGATATGGCCCTGCTATCACAATATGAGGAGAAGGCTGGCCCTACTTTTGGAGATGACAGCATGGGTAACACATTGGGATATGGCAAGTTAAAAGTTGGTAATGTCATCATTGAAGATGTAGCACTAGTCAAGGGTCTCAAGCATAATCTGCTAAGTGTTGGTGAGTTTACTGATAGAGGATTCAAAGTAAATTTTGACAACCCACAAGAAGACTGGTGATTTTGCTCTATCTGGAGTAAGAAAAGGGAGCCTGTTTGTAGCCAATATGGACTCTGCAAACAAGGACAAAGTTTGTTGCTTCTACTCAAAAGTATCAAATGAAGATTGTTGGCTATGGCACAAGAAGTTATCACACCTGAACTTCAAGGCCATTAATTCTCTAGTCAAAAGAGAGTTAGTGAGAGGCATGCCCATACTTGAATTCTGTCAAGAAGGAGTGTGTGAGGCTTGCCAAAAAGGAAAGATGAAAAGGTCAAGCCACAAGTCAAAGACAGTGACATCAATCACCAAGCCCTTGCAATTAATTCATATGGATTTGTTTGGGCCTGTCAATATTATGTCACTCTCAAGAAAGAAGTATGCCCTAGTGACGGTTGATGACTACACAAGGTATACATGGGTGGAATTCCTAGCATCAAAGGATGAGGCTCCACAAGTAATCATTGAGCACATAAAGAAAGTTGATAAGGAAGCAAAAGCCAACAATGCAAGTATGATTGCATTGAGAAGTGACAATGGAACAGAGTTCAGAAATGCCTTACTTGAAGCATTTTTCAAAGAGAATGGCAATTCTCAACAATTCCCAGCTCCAAGGACTCCACAACAAAATGGAGTAGTTGAGAGAAAGAATAGAACTCTAATTGAGGCTGCTAGAACAATGTTGCTTGATGCAAAGATGCCTACATGTTTTTGGGCTGAGGCTGTGAGCACTGCATGCTATATCCAGAACAGAACCCTCATCAACAAAAACATTGGGAAGACACCTTACAATTTGATGACTGGAAAGAAGCCTACTCTAAAGTATGTTCATACTTAGGGATGGGAAAAAAATCCGATCCGACGGATACCCGATCCGAAATCCGAAATTTTGGATAACCCGAACCCGATTTTTTGGATTTGGATTTGGATTTGGATTTGGATTTGATTTTCAGACCCGAAAATTTTTGGATTTGGATTTGGATATTATGAAACCCGATCCGAAACCCGATCCGAAACCCGAAAACCGATCCAAACCCGATCCGAACCCGAAACCCGAAAAAAACCCGAATATATATATGTATGTATGTATATATATATATATATATATATATATATATATATATATATATATATATATATAATTTATACTATAATATATTTCATAATGTAATACATTTATCTACGTGGGACGAAGCACTAGTTACGAGTACAGGACAACATAATAGTGTTCTATTAAGATCTCCAACCAAATTAATTTTTATTTTGTGAAAATTTGGGAATATCTTTTAATTAGATATATATTGACATCCGTACGGTTGGATCGTCGAAAAATATTTTTAAAAGAATAGAAACAATAATGTGGGACGAAGCACTAGTTACGAGTACAGGACAACATAGTAATGTTCTATTAAGATCTCCAACCAAATTAATTTTTTATTTTGTGAAAATTTGGGAATATCTTTTAATTAGATATATATTGACATCTGTACGGTTGGATCGTCGAAAAATATTTTTTAAAAAATAGAAACAATAATTATACTATTAAAATTAAAATAGACCACTAAGAATATCAACTTTATCTATTTAATAAATTGTCATGGATGTAGCGGTATTTTTTAACTTACTTACACTATTTTTTTTATTTTTTTGTTAAGCAACTTATATACACTATTTTTAATTTTGAATACCCGAAAAAAACCCGATCCGATCCGAAACCCGACGGATTTGGATTTGGATATTGAGTTTTGGATCTGAAACCCGATACGATCCGAAACCCGAAACCCGAAAATATTTGGATTTGGATTTGAATTTTGCAAAACCCGAGCCGAACCCGATCCGTTCCCATCCCTATTCATACTTTTGGAAGCAAATGCTTTGTGTTGAAAGACAATTCAGAATATGTTGGGAAGTTTGATGCAAAGGCATTTGAAGGAATTTTTCTTGGCTATTCTATGGAGAGAATTGCATATAAAGTTTATGTCATCGGTCAAAAGAAAGTTATATAAAATACAGATGTGACATTTGATGACAGGAAACTACCTGGATTAGAAGAAGCCAATGATGAAGATAGAGATCCATTAAATTTTGAAAATCTAGATGATTCCGATGAAGAGATTGAAACTGAAGTTGAAACTCTAGTTCAACAAACTCAAGTGAATGATGAAGCAAGAGGAGAATCTGATCCAATCAACAGTGAAGAGACTAGCATCCAAGACACACCTATGAATAGTAGCAACTTTACAGGGGGAGGAAATGAAAATGATCATGACTTGGATGATGAAGCAACATCAAGGTTGAGAAATCAAACTGAGCACTCAAGCAAATGGGATAGGTCACACACTGCAGAGCAAATTATTGGAGATCCAAATGCAGGAGTGAGAACTAGGAGAGCAACTCAAAATGAGTGCCTCTATGGTTGCTTTCTATCTCAGATTGAGCCTAAGAAACTTGATGATGCACTATTGGATCCATATTGGATTATTGCTATGCAAGAAGAGCTGAATAAATTTGAAAGAAACAAAGTATGGGAACTTGTGCCTGCACCAAAGAACATAACCATTGTTGGAACAAAATGGGTTCTGAAGAATAAGATGGATGAAGATGGTGTAATAGTAAGAAACAAAGCAAGGTTGGTTGCAAAATGATACTCTCAACAGGAAGGCATTGACTATGATGAGACATTTGCTCCTGTTGCTAGATTGGAAGCCATCAGAATCTTCTTGGCATTTGTTGCTCATTCAAACTTTAAAGTCTATCAAATGGCTGTCAAGAGTGCATTTCTGAATGGGGAGTTGGAAGAAGAAGTTTATGTGCAACAACCACCTGGCTTTGAGGATCCACATTTCCCAAAATTTGTCTACAGATTGCTTAAGGCATTGTATGGACTTAAGCAGGCTCCAAGGGCATGATATGACACTTTATCACAATTTCTTCTTGAAAATCAATTCACTAGAGGCACATTGGACAAGACACTATCTTACAAGAAGCATGGTAATGATATTATCCTAGTTCAGAACTATGTGGATGATATCATATTTGGCTCTACAAATGAGAAGCTGTGTGAGAAATTCTCTAAGCTCATGCAAAGCAGATATGAGATGAGTATGATGGGAGGGTTAACATTCTTTCTTGGATTGCAAGTTAGTCAGAGGAAGGATGGTATCTTCATCAGTCAAACCAAGTACATCAAGGATTTATTAAAGAAGTTTGACTTAGAAGATTTCTCACCTCCAAAGACACCCATGGCCACTGCCACCAAATTGGATAAAGATGTCAAAGGCAAGAGAGTAGATATCTCAATCTACAGAGGCATGGTTGGTTCTCTACTCTATCTCACTGCAAGTAGGCCAGACATCATGTTTGCTACATGTCTCTGTGCAAGGTTTCAATCAAATCCAAAAGAGTCACATTTCATTGCTATAAAAAGGATCTTTAGATATCTGAAGGGCACTCCAAACTTGGGTTTATGGTATCCTAAAGACACAAGGTTCAATCTGGTTTGTTATTCTGATGCTGATTATTCTGGATGCAAAGTGGATAGGAAAAGCACCTTAGGTAGCTGCCAGTTTCTTGTACAAAGGTTAGTCTCTTGGTACAGCAAGAAACAACAATCGGTGTCAACTTCCACAACTGAGGCTGAATACATAGCTGCTGGAAGTTGCTGTGCTCAAGTGCTTTGGATTAGAAATCAACTTAGAAATTATGGACTTATGATGGAAAGAATTCCAATCATGTGTGACAACACAAGTGCAATCTCTATAGTTGTCAATCATGTCAATCATTCTAGGACAAAGCACATTGACATCAGATATCATTTCATTAGGGAGCATGCAACTAATGGAACCATTGAGTTGCATTATGTTCCTACAGATAAACAGTTAGCTGATATATTCACTAAGCCATTGGATGAAGCCACCTTCACAATGTTGGTTAGTGAGATTGGAATGCTGAATTCTTCAGAATCTGGCTAAGTGAAAATATCAACTAGATTGTTGCAGCAATAAACACTTACTTTATCTAAATTCTCAATATTTTTGAAGTAAGTGTTGGCTGAAATATGATTTATAAATATTTCAAATCTGTTGCACATGTTGAAAATCATATTCGAATTAGCTTGAAATTTCTATGAAATTTTAAGATTATCACTATTTAATTTGTTAGAATATTCTTCATTGAATAATTATGGTGAATTTTGAAAAGATAGTGAAAATTAACTTTTATGAGTGGAAAGTGTAGCTCGATAAGTCAGACTTCTCTAATGACCTTCATGTCTATGGTCGACTTCTCTAACAAGTCTATTTGGAACACTCTCGAGTTCTCGAATAGTGCATTTTGGAGAAATCGAACAGAGACTTGCTTGACTTCTCGAATAGGACATTTGAGTTCTCTAATGACTGAGTTCTCGAATAGAACATTTGAGTTGTCGAATCATTTGAAAAGGCTGAATTTTCGCTGAATCTTAACCGTTTTTGGATTTTTATTCAGAATTTTAAATCACTCATAAAACATATTTTATTTAATTTGGAATTATTTCTAAGTTAGATAATAGCCAGATGTGAGTTAAAAACTGCTTGAGATATCGATTAAGCCTCTCTTGACTTATCGAATAGTTGATCTCTACTTCTCGAATGACTGACTTGTCGATACATACATATATCTAATCGACAATTCAAGTACTTCATACTTATACAGTTTTACATCTATCCATTTCATTCGATTTCTCAAGCATCTAAAGTTCCAAAACCTCTGAAAACCTTAACTTCAAAAGCTAAATTTCTTCTTCAACCTTCATTCTCTTTTCTCGTCTCTCTGTGTAACAATGGCAAATTTGTTTGCTACCTTATTTGTTGTAAGCAAGTTGTTCACATGATATAAGTGAACAACCCTACTTCTTTAGCAAGTATCAAACAGAGTGATCAATATTTTGTACAAGTAATATCTCTCTGAGAAAGAAGCTGAGAATACGAAATTGTGTTCTTGGGTTGTAGCAACATTTTGATCTAATAAAACATTAGATTAAAGTGAGTATTGTGTTGTTGTGTCTTATATTTCCGCACTCATATTTGTTTGAACACAAAAACACATACACGACTAAGCAGATTCAAAAGAAAAGTCGAGAATCCATTCAACTCCCCTCTGTATTCTCTTTGGTATGTTCAATACTCAACACTCTCTTTCACCTAAAACACGTCATTTTTTTTATTTTCTAACTAAAATCTCTTATTTTTGAAAAATATCATGAGCAACATATACAAACATATACATGTATATATATGTATATATATATATATATGAAGTATATTATACAATTAATTTTGAGATTGAAGTTAATCGTTATTGTTGTTAGTATGAATTATAATAACTACTAAATAAAAAGAAGTTTCGGGAAAAAAAATAAAATTTTGCGATAATTAATGGAAGAATTAAAGAGTTTTTTTTGTTGAAAATCATGTGAAAAATTGATTAGTAAATATTAAAAATAAAATCTTAAAAGCTTCTTTATTAAATTTTACCTTTTTAAATTTTCGGAATAGTTAATCAATATATTATTTTAGATAAAATACATTATCTTTATTATTTGTTTTAACTAAACTTTCTCATTTTTTTAAAATTCTACGAGAAATTCTATTTTAATAAGATAATATAAAAATATTATACTTACTAATAATTAGCTAATATCATAAAATATTAAAATTCATGTCTTAAAATTTTCAATTTAAATTATATAAAAAAATCACATAAATATTGAAAAAAAATTCGTGCATCGCATTGAATCTAAAATATTGAAATTGAAACATTAATAACAACTAGCTTATAACCCGTGCAATGCACGGGTATATTATAATTTTTATTTAATATTATAATTATGTTTTTGCATAATCATTATTGTTAATAATTTTTAAAATTTTTATTTAATATAATTTAATATAATTTAAATACTCATGTTTATAGATTATATTCATGTTTCATTATTATAAACAATGTATACGATTTTTAATATATTTTATTAATAATTGAGAAATATGATGTGATATTTTTATGTATATATTAATGATTGTAAGATTTGTTGTAAATTTTAAATTAAAAAGTAACTTGTTTTAATTACAAAAATTACTACTAAAAATAATTACGGAAAGATATGGTGTGATATTTTGGATATATATTAATTATTGTAATATTAGTTTTAAATTAAATGGTAAAGTTGTTAGGAATATGTTGCACTTGATGATAACCTCACAATTAATCAAATTGTATAAGGTTTTGTAGCTGTCAACGGATGAGGATTTATAACTCTATCCGTTGACAGGTAGCTCATCAACGGATGAGGTTTTGTAGCATACTGCAAGTATCTGTATGTTATCAGTTGATAGTGTTTTTATCCACAGTCATGTTGACTATCAACGGATAGGCAGAATAGGGTAGCCAATTGTAAATAAGCTATGCTATGTAATTCTGTCTAATTGAAAGTGTATCAACAGATGAAGACAAAACTCTATCAACGGATACAACTCAAATCCACTCTATCAACGGATACAACTCAAGTCCCAATATCAACGGATACCGCTCAATACATCATCAACGGATGTCAGTGTACAACATCAACGGATAATCATTGACACTGTCTTCTATGATTAGCTGGGGATTAGCAGTTGATAAGGACATGTTTGACTGACAGATCACATGAGTTGATAGTAGATACAAAAAGCAGTATGGCAGCCATACTTTGGAAACACAGAAGAAAGAAGCATTCTATTTACACTATGAATACAAGAAAGGTGCAGGAGACATGTCTGAACACAAGGACAACCTTTCGGCTACATGTGTATTTGGAGTGTAGTAGCAAGTCAACTAGAATTAGATTAGTATTATCTTATTCCAGTAGTACTTGTAAAACTTGGGATATATAACCAAGTGTAGCAACTCTTTGTAGGTTAAGAAAACAGACATATTTGCTTAGGGTGTCTTGAATATCCTTAGAAGCAAAGAGTTGTAAAACGGCAGCTGTGTACATTTTGTATCACAGAGTTTTCTTCAAATAAAAGCTTCAGGTGGTGCATATTAACCACCTGATTTTATATGTGTTTGTGTTTAAATATTACATTGCAATTATCTCTGCATAAATTTCTGGAGTTCTTATCAGAAATTTATAAATATCAAGAATTGTATTCAACCCCCCCTTCTACAATTATACAAGTGTGTAATCTGGGAATAACAATTGGTATCAGAGCAAGCTTCTAACATATTTGAAGTTTAAAGATCAACACACTTCCAACATGTCGAAGAAGGATTATGGAGTAAAGATTCCAGTTCTTGATAGGGAAAATTACTTTCACTGGAAAGTAAAAATGCGTCTACATCTTTCGTCTATTGATGAGGGTTTTGTGGATTGCATTGACAAGGGTCCTCACGTTCCAATGAAGACAGCAACAAGAGTTGGCCTGGCTGGTGATGTGCCTGACACTCTCATTCCCAAACCTGTTTCTGAGTGGAGTCTTGAAGATATTGCAAAAGTCCACAAAGACAAAAAGGCCATGAATATTCTGTTCAATGGTCTAGAAACAGACATGGTTGACAATGTTATTAACTATACTACCGCCAAGGAAGTATGGGACATTGTTCAAACCATGTGTGAAGGAACAGAACAGGTAAGGGAAAACAAGATGCAACTACTAATCCAACAGTATGAACATTTTCACTTTAAGAGTGGAGAAACATTGAATGATACATTTAGTAGATTTCAAAAGCTACTAAATGGTTTAAAACTGTATGGAAGAATCTATCAAGTTAAAGATTCTAATCTCAAATTTCTGAGATCACTGCCCAAGGAATGGAAGCCAATGACTGTTTCTCTAAGAAACACTCAAGAGTACAAGACATTTACTCTTGAAAGGCTCTATGGAACTTTAAAGACCTATGAGCTGGAAATGGAGCAGGATGAAGAGATTGAGAAGTCTCAAAAGAAAAGTGGGTCAGTTGCACTCGTTGCCAACTTGGAGCAAAAGGAGGAAATGACAGAAACTGCTAGTTCTACACCAAACAGGGAGGTTTGTAAAGGTAGAGCAGAATCAAGCAGGAGCAAGGAAAAGGTGTCTGAGGAATTGAATGCTCTTCAGCAGGATGAATTGGATGAGATAGATGAGCACTTAGCTTTTCTCTCTAGGAGATTCTCTAAGCTGAAATTCAAGAGAAACTCTGGGATGGCCAAGCCATTTAACAAGGATTTTTCCACAAGCAACTATGTGGATAAATCCAAAATTAAATGCTACAATTGTGGAATTGCTGGTCATATGATAAGTGAATGCAGGAAACCTAGATCTGAGAACAAGGGAAAGCCAACTGAGGTTGTTGACTATAAGAAGAAATATTTTGATCTTCTCAGGCAGAAAGGAAAGGCATTCTTGACCCAAGAGTATGACTGGGCTGTTGATGACAATCATTCTGATGATGATGTTGAGTTAGTCAACCTTGCTCTAATGGCTGATTCTGGAGAGCAGGAAGCAAGTTCAGCTAGCAATCAGGTATTTTCTACTAATCTCTCTGAGCTCACTAAAGAGGAATGCAATAGTGTTATAGATGAAATGTCTACTGAACTATATCACTTAAGTGTTACTCTTAAATCACTTACTAAAGAGAACAATAGAATTAAAGAGTCTAATCTGTTTTTAAGTGAAAGAAAAGCTGCTCTAGAATCTCAATTTCTAGAATTTGAGAAAATGAGGGTTGATTGCAATAATGCTAAAAGTGAACTTGAAGCTGTGTTAAAAAGAGAACTGATTTTAAAAGACCAGCTTGAAAAAGAACAAGGGATAATTGCTAAATTTCAAAGTTGTAGGAATGTTTCTCAAAACATAATAGAAGTTCAGGGAATAGAATCATTTGTGAAGGATACCTGGACTCAAAAGAAAAAGGAGCTAGAACCTGGCCTTGAGGATCTATAGACTATTTGTGAATCAACGGATAGTGATCATCCATTGACAGATGAACCGTCAACTGATGAGAGGTATCCGTCGACTAACAAAAAGTCTGTTAGTAAGAAGGAACTTAGGAAACTGGATATCAAGTATGGTCTAGTAAACAAGAATTTTGTTAGTGGTGAGTGCAGCAAAACCAAATCCAGTGGGAAGGCTAAGACAGGTGATTTACACAACAAAAAGGCTGTTGGTAAATCAGACAATGAAAAGGTAGAAATTGAGGGCAAAAAGAAAAAGAACAGAAATGGTAAGATAGGCATCAACAAGAAAAACAATTACTCTCCTGACAAGTTTGCTCCTAGGAAAACTTGTAGTAATTGTAATAGTGTCAATCATCTATCTTCTAATTGCAAGATTGTCAACAAGGCTCCTGTTCATGTACCTCAACCAATGCCATGTATGCCTGCAATGCCTGTTATGCCTGGTTTGTATCAAAATGCTAGTTTTTCAAATCCATATGTGAACATGCCATATATGTCTAATCCTTACTTTCAATCTATGAATGTGCCACAAATGTCATGGAACATACCTAACATGAATAATATGTATGCCAATTTTCCACACATGCATGCATCCAATATTCATGCAAATGAGCATTTGTCAAACCCCATCACTCAAGCATCTACACCTAAGTTGAAGAATGCTAAGAGTGCAAAGTCAAAGGCTAACAAGAAAGGACCCAAGGAAGCTTGGGTACCAAAATCAACTTGATTTGTTTTTGAAATGTGTGCAGGGAAACAGAAGGAATCTATGGTACCTAGACAGTGGATGCTCTAGGCACATGACAGGAGATTCAACCCTGCTCACAGAATTCAAGGAAGGAGCTGGCCCTAGAATTACCTTTGGAGATGACAGCAAAGGATATACTAAGGGATATGGCCTGATTTCAAAAGACAATGTCATCATTGAAGAAGTGGCTTTAGTTGAAGGTTTGAAGCACAATTTGCTGAGTATCAGTCAGATTTGTGACAAAGACTATGAAGTAAAGTTCACAAAAGAAGCCTGTGTTGTTTCTGCCAAGGAAGACAACAATGTGGTATTGACAGGCTTTAGAAAAGGAAATGTTTACATAGCTGACTTCAATTCAGCATGCTCAGAATCCATTACTTGTCTCTTCAGCAAAGCAAGTAAGGATGAGAGTTGGCTATGGCATAAGAAGCTGTCACATTTGAATTTTAAAGTTATGAATGATTTGGTATGAAAGGATCTTGCTAGAGGAATCCCTCAATTGGAGTTTGTCAAAGATGGGCTGTGTGATGCCTGCCAATTAAGGAAACAAAAGAAATCATCCTTCAAAAGCAAGACAGAGTCATCCATTGTTAAGCCTCTTCAATTGCTGCATATGGATTTATTTGGTCCAGTAAATGTCATGTCTATTTCAAAGAAGAAATACTGTCTGGTGATTGTAGATGATTTTTCTAAGTTCACATGGACCTTCTTCCTGCACTCCAAGGATTGTGCAAGTGAAATCATCATCAATCATCTCAGAATGCTAAACAATGGTTCTGAAGACAGAGTACAAAGAATCAGGAGTGACAATGGTACTGAATTCAAGAATTCCACAATGAAGATTTTCTGTGAAGAGAATGGAATTGTCCATGAGTTTTCTGCTGCCAGAACACCTCAACAAAATGGAGTTGTTGAAAGGAAAAACAGAACTCTCATTGAAGCAGCTAGAACAATGTTAAATGAATCAAGGTTACCAACATATTTCTGGGCTGAAGCTGTCAACACTGCATTCTTTACTCAGAATATTTCCTTGGTCAATCAAGCTAGAGGAATGACTCCTTATCAGTTATTAACCAACAAGAAACCAACCTTAGCTTTCCTACATGTCTTTGGGTGTAAGTGTTTCGTGCTAAGGAATCATGGAGATAACTTGGGCAAATTTGAAGCAAAGGCAGATGAAGCTATTTTCGTTGGATATGCAGCAGGGAAAGCCTACAAGGTCTACAATCTAAGAACCAACATTGTTATGGAATCTGTACATGTTGTGTTTGATGATCAAAAGATTCTAGGCCTAAATGATGAAGGTTACCATGAAAAGTTGGAATTTGAGAATGAAGGTGAAGGAAGAATGTACTATGATGATTATGAGGAAAATGAAGATCATGACCACAGAGATCCACCTAGAACTGTTATACCAACTAGGAGTGATGCTTACACTGAAAATGAAGCATCAGTTGACAGTCATTCTGCAGCATCCGTTGACAATCATTCTGCAACATCCGTTGACACTATTAGAGATGCATCCGTTGACAGATACTCTCAAGCATCCGTCGACAGGCAAAATGATGCATCCATTGACAGTCAACTTCATAATTCAGCAAGGACAACAAACTCAGGGGGAGTTTCTCAAGGTCAAAATTCAATGCTAAATCAACATGATCATGGAAATGAAGCAACCTCATCAAGATCAAATCTTCCACCTGCAAGAAAATGGACTAGAAATCATCCATTTGAGTTAATCATTGGTGAATCAAATTCAAGAGTCCAAACTAGAAGGGCCACTCAAGCAGAATGGCTATACAGTAGCTTCCTGTCTCAAGAGGAACCTAAGAAAGTGGAAGATGCCCTTCTAGATCCAGATTGGGTGTTAGCAATGCAAGAAGAACTAAACCAATTTGAAAGAAATAAAGTATGGAAACTTGTGCCCAAACCTGATGATAGAAGTGTCATAGGTACTAAATGGGTTCTCAAGAATAAGACAGATGAAAATGGCATAATTGTGAGGAATAAAGCTAGATTAGTGGCAAAGGGCTACTCTCAAGAAGAAGGAATAGATTTTGATGAAACTTTTGCTCCAGTAGCAAGACTTGAGGCAATAAGAATCTTTCTAGCCTATGCAGCACATGCCAATTTCAAAGTCTATCAGATGGATGTCAAAAGTGCCTTTCTTAATGGGGAACTGGAAGAAGAGGTCTATGTCCATCAACCTCCTGGTTTTGAGGATCCAGAATTTCCAGAATATGTATATCTTCTCATGAAAGCACTTTATGGTTTGAAGCAAGCACCAAGAGCCTGGTATGACACTTTATCTCAATTTCTTTTGGAGGACCACTTCACTAGAGGTACAGTAGATAAAACCTTATTTCATAGGGATATTAATGGCTCTTCAATACTTGTTCAAATCTATGTAGATGATATTATTTTTGGGTCTACAGATGAGAAGCTTTGCAAAAAGTTTGTCAAACTTATGCAAAGTAGGTATGAAATGAGCATGATGGGTGAATTAACTTACTTTCTTGGCCTACAAGTAAAGCAAGTTAATGAGGGCATTTTCATAAGTCAAACAAAATATATTTATGATCTCTTAAAGAAATTTGACTTAATGGATTGTACATCTGCTAAAACACCTATGGCCACTGCAACTAAGCTTGAGTTGAATACTAAGGAAAAGTCTGTGGACATCTCAAGCTATAGAGGCATGGTAGGTTCACTTTTATACCTAACAGCTAGTAGACCTGATATAATGTTTTCTACTTGTCTTTGTGCTAGATTTCAAGCTGACCCTAGAGAGTCTCACTTAATAGCTATTAAAAGAATTTTCAGGTATCTCAAGGGAACACCAAACCTTGGCATTTGGTACCCAAGAGAATCTGGTTTTGATCTAACTGGCTATTCAGATGCAGATTATGCAGGTTGCAGAGTTGATAGGAAAAGTACTACAGGTTCCTGTCAATTTCTAGGAAACAGGCTTGTTTCATGGTTCAGTAAGAAACAAAACTCAGTCTCCACTTCTACAGCTGAAGCTGAGTACATTGCTGCTGGAAGCTGTTGTGCACAGATTCTATGGATGAGAAACCAACTCATTGACTATGGTCTAAAAGTTGAGAAGATTCCAATTTTCTGTGACAACACAAGTGCTATTGCCATCACAGGGAATCCAGTGCAACATTCGAGAACCAAGCACATTGACATCAAATACCACTTCATTAGAGAACATGTGATGAATGGTACAGTAGAAATGCACTTTGTGCCAAGTGAAATGCAGCTTGCAGATATCTTCACCAAGCCTCTTGATGAATCCACATTCACAAGATTGGTAGGTGAGCTAGGTATGCTTAACTTGTCATAATTCCTAGTGATATTTGATTTCAATGAATTGAAGCTAGAAATGTGTTTTGATTTACTTGAAAGTTAAAACTTTCAGAAAAATTTTCTGCAGAAATTTTGTCTAAAGCAAAATTAGCTTATCAACGGATATCCTTTTATCCGTTGATAGTATAAACACATTACTAGATTTTTGCATGTCAACGGGTAACAGGCTATCCACGTCATCAACGGATAAACTGTATCTCAACCGTTCATTCTATATCCGTTGATATACATTTTTTTTATAACCGTTGGTAACCGTGTATATCTAATCATGGCTGTACTTATTCTCTTTTTATTTATTATCTGACAGTTACTTTTGACCAATGGAGTAATTACTTTTAATTATTTCATTTTTTTTATTCTTGAAAAATATAAAAGGCTGACTTGTACTCTCACATCTCACTTTTATTCATTTTCAAGCATATCAAAAGTTAACTGCATCTTCTTCTCTAAAACTCTCTGTAACCAAAGTTCAATCACTTCAATGGTGCCTATTGTTAAGATGATGTCCTCCACTGGGTTTACCTATGAGAAGAACAATTTCGCGGCCTTTGTCGACACAGTGAATGCTCCAGAAGCTTACCACACTTTGATGAGTTTCGTGAAGAAATGCAAACTGTCATATGCTATGACTGCCACCACTCCCTTAATCCACGAGGTAATTGAAGAAATGTGGACATCTGCTGAGTACAATGGCACAGACGGTACAATTGCTTTTTCTTTAAAGGGTAAAAACTATGTGGTTAATTCTGATGTAATAACTGCTTGTTTAAAATTGCCTGAGAATAACTGTCTGAAAGTACCCACTGATGCTGAAATTGTTGCCATGCTTAATTCTATTAATTATGCCCTTAGTACTGAAAACTTAGGGAAAATTGTTAGAAAAGGAATGGTTAAAGAATGGAGCTATTTCTGTGATGCCTTCATTAAAACTTTTTCAGGAAAAATTAGTAATTTTGATGTTGTTACCCAGTCCATGCTAACTATGATGTGTATGCTCTTAAATGATAAATTCTATAATTTTGGCACATTAGTTATGTATGAGATAGCTGCAAAGTTGGGTAAAAAGGAAACTAGGAGCAAGAATATCTACTTTGCTAGATTTTTAATGCTCTTAGCACTGCATGTATCTGAGAATAAGCTATCCATTGCTAACCCGGATAGCAAGTTCCAATGTTTTGTTCAGGAGAAGAGAGTCTTAAGTGACCTAATTCGAATGAACCTCAATGCAGGAGTACAATTGGTATATCTACCAATTGTTCAGGTAACTATCTCTAACTCTGAAACCCCTATCTCCAACCCCCAAATTTCTTTGCCTTCTAGTGTCACAATGGAGTCTGTAGTTGTGACCAAACAGGCTCCTACCAAAGTGACCAAATCCAGAGTTCCAAAACCACATTCTAAAAAGCAAACCTCAAGTGTCTCTCAAAAGACACCTGTTGTAAAATCTACCAAACCTCTTGAGGGGAGTGTGAAGGTGGTAGTGAGTGGTGAGGGACAGGGTGAACATCAAAGAAGCCCTAAGGATAAGGAAGGAGAGATGAGTGCAACCACCATTTCAGTCTCTCAAAAGACTGCTAATGTAACTACAGGCCAAATTCTAGTTACACTCTCTCAACAGAGTGTGACTACTGAATCAAGTTCCCCACAAGGAACACTGCACAAGAGGGTTAGGGACACATATAGCCCAATCTCAAAAACCTATGGAAGAAGAGTGAAATCTAAAACCACAGGGGAATCACAGGGTGCACACACTGTACAGGAAACTGTACCTTCTCAAACTCAGTTTGATGTGGCTTCAATAAATGTGGAGTCACAGCCCCTTGATCTTAATCTTCAAATCGACACACATTACAATCCACCATCACCAACTCCATCTCTGGATGTGGATATGATATCTACATCAATTCCTGATTCTCCATCTTTAAGATTCTTGGAGAAGCCCCATTCTGAAATTGGTGGTCATCATCTTTTAGATGATTTGTTGGACCATCAATCTTCCCTTCCAGAATTCTCAACACAGACTGTGGCCTCGAACTTAAAATCAATCTCCACAGATTCAGTGTTGGTTTTCTCTTCAACGGATATAATTATTCCTTCCTCAATGGATATCCTTCATCCGTTGACAAGTGTTTCTCCATCAACGGATGCGCCTCTATCTAGCCATCCGTTGACAACTATAACTACTCCATCAATGGATATTCCTTATCCGTTGATAACTCACTCTACCACTGCTATATCTGACATTCCAGTGTCAAGTGTGGAGGAGTTCTCAGTAGTTGAAACACTTTTAGGATTGAGGGAAGGGAGTGAGAGGCTGCCTTGTGAGCAGGCAAAAGGAGAGGTAAATAATGAGAGGCTGGCCATTTCTTCCGGTCAGGCAAAAGGAGAGTTTGAGAGTTCCACCTTAGTAGGTGAATGTGAGGGTGTGAGAGGTGTGAGCCAAGGGGAGCCCTTGATGCAAGAAAAGAGAGATGAGGGGAGAGAAGGGACTACAGGAGAAATAAGGATGGAAGAAGCAGCCATTGCTAGTGAGTCAATGGAGGTTGAGGATGCAGCCAAGGAAATGGAATATCAAAGAGAATATCAGTCCATGATTGACTCCATTTCTTTGGATGTTGAAACCTTTACTCACCCTGTTCCTGCCTATCAAATTCTGGCACAACAGGGCAATGTGGAAGCAGAGGAGGTAATGCACCTAGTGCACACCTCACAGTCTCTACTTAGAGCTAAGGAATCTATAGCAGCTCTGCCAACCACTGCTGAGAGTGAAGAATTTGAAGATTCTGAAGATGAAGACAGCCAGAGCCCTGAAGATGAAGGTGGTAGCAGTATTCATGATTTTGCATTTGCTCACAACTACACCTATCATCAACTTGATATGGAAATCATAAGGCAATATAAATCTGCCCTGGCTGAGCACCCAGAAGCAGATCCACAGAGAAAGGTTGTTCTTCAACAGGCAATTGACTCCCTTAAGTTACAAAAGATGCAAATGGTGATTCAGAGATCCAACTTAGAGGAGGTCAAACAAGAAATCAAGGATGTGAAGATCTCTGTGGATTCCAAACTAGAGCAACTAGCTCCTACAGCCACTCAGAGGGTGTTGCAACAAAGGTTCATCAAAGAAGACAACCTGGCTAAGTCTGTGCAACTACTCACCTCAAGAGTGGAAAAGATGGAATCCCAGATGGAGCAATTTCTTCAACATCAGAAACTGCAAACCCAACTGCTAGAAAAGTTAGTTGCAGCCCCAACTTCTAGTCAAACCCTTGATGCTAACAAAAAGGGGGAGAAAGTGGAAGAGGCTGTGGCAACTACAAGTCAAATCTTAATTTCTGAAAGCAGGGAAGCAGCAAGTGAGGGGGAGCAGCAGCCTACCATAGTGGTCAATCCACAGGAATTCATTGTCACAGCCTCCCCCAGCAATTCCAAACCTGAACAAGTAGCTCTATCTGAAGAGTTTGATTTCTCAAACTTGACAGAAGAGGAAAAGCTAGCCAAAATTGAAGCTCTACAAAAGATGAAAGAGGAAAACTATGAAAGGATAATGAGGACAGAAAGATTGATCAATCAATCTATTGCATCAACTCTGTTCTCTAGCCAAACCTCAGCTCCAACAATATCTACCACAATTCTGAAGGTGCTCACTCCAGCAATTGTGGCTCCTACATTCTATGATGCTGAGCCTTCTTATGTTAAAGAATTTGAACCCTACATCAAAACAAGACCCTACTCACCACCAAAAGCAAATGGGAAGAACAAGTTACAACTGGACTTTCCATTTCCCAAGGATGATGAAGGGAAGCTGATGGGTAAGCAAATCAAGGAATTCAAGGAGAAGACTAACAGTTGTGTAAGAGAATGGATGGCTGTAATCATAAGGAATGGAAAAGTTCTAAACATATCCAACAGCCATCCTAGATTTGTTGAAGCCAAGAGAGAAGAGACTTCAAGGCTGCTAAGAGAATCTCAACCAAGCACTGAATATCAATATGAAAACTCAGATGAGAAGCAAGCAAGGCTGGCTCAAGAGTTATTGGATGAGGTAGAGGATGAATTGAGGGAACCTGAGGAAGTCCCCAAATTCAAAAAGAAAGGGAAATCAGTCCCTCCAAATCTAAGAGAATAAAATCAAAGGCAAGGAGGCTTGTATCTCCAGAAATTGAAAACAAGGAGACAGTTGGTTCATCACAACCTATTGATGTAAAAGTATTCAACCCAGATGTGAATTTCCATGGTGAGCCTATAGTACCTAAAGAGGAACCAATGAATCTTGACTCCATTGAGGTTCCTTCATTCTTGCTGAAGCCTCAACAGAAGCCTATACAGAAGAAAAGGAAACCAAGGAAGCAACC
Organism: Saposhnikovia divaricata; assembly: GCA_036435485.1. Taxonomy (NCBI): domain Eukaryota; kingdom Viridiplantae; phylum Streptophyta; class Magnoliopsida; order Apiales; family Apiaceae; genus Saposhnikovia; species Saposhnikovia divaricata. Next base: position 79,156,384 of record CM071599.1, read on the forward strand.
TTCAAAGGAACCAATTCAAGTTGCTAGGGTACCTGCTATTGTCAGGCAGCCAATCTTGGAAAACAAGGATGATTTTATCTATCAGGCAGATATTGAAGAATACTCTGGCATGAATCTTTATCTGGATGAATTGTCAGAAGTAAGAGGAATTGATAAATATAGACATTTGCCTGAAAGATTGGTCTTTGTATACAAGGGAGGAATGGAAAGGACATGGCCACTACAAAGGGTTCTTGGAGAAAATTATCATACCTTAACCAAAGTGTTCTCTGCAATCAAGAGATACACAGGGTTCTCCAAGATAGCAAAAGGGGAGATACTGGACAGAATAGAACAAATAAGGAGGGAATGAAACTCACCATCAAGTCTACCAAGGAAAATGAAGATCCCATACAATGGACAGAAAATCCACCTCCAACCTTTCTGGATGATGGAGTTCAGGGATGAAGATGGTAACAGGAGATTCTTCAGGTTAGAAGACCAACTACCAAAGGCTAGTTCTCAATACCTGAGATGGTTACAACAAAAGCTAAATCCAAAGGTAGATGAAGAAGATGCCTTCTATAGGCAACTCCAAATACAGATTGAGTCCAACTCTGCCAAGGAAGGAAAATCAAGGGTGATGCCAACAAGAGGAAAGAAACAGTCTTAATCTGCTCAGTCTAGAGGAGCACTTCTCTGTAAATTTCTCAAACTTTCAGTTTTTAATTTTTGTAGCTTAATACAATTTATGCATTGTTCTTTATATATCTTTAGGAATGTTTTGTTACCATCAAGGTCCTGAATTTATGCTTTATTGCCATCAAGTATAAATTGGGGGAGATTGTTAGGAATATGTTGTACTTGATGATAACCTCACAATTAATCAAATTGTATAAGGTTTTGTAGCTGTCAACGGATGAGGATTTATAACTCTATCCGTTGACAGGTAGCTCATCAACGGATGAGGTTTTGTAGCATACTGCAAGTATCTCTATGTTATCAGTTGATAGTATTTTTATCCACAGTCATGTTGACTATCCACTTTTTCATTATTTTAAATTAATTTTTTTAAACATGAATTTTGGAGGATTTAATTTTTATATGAGATGATTTGATAATAATTATATAAATGTTATCCGTGATATTTCTAGAAAAGGGGGGATTTTAGTTAGAAAATATAGAAAATGTGATAGATTTTAGTTGAAAAAGGTAATCGGTTAATTATTAGTGATTATAAAATTATTATTTTATTTTATTAAATAGAATGCCCATGATATGATTAGAAAAAGAGAGGATTTAGTTAGAGAAAATTAAAAAGGTAACATGTTCTAGGTGAAAAGGTAATTGATTAGTTTATAGTAATTATAATTTAATTATGTTTTTTACTAAATACAATGTTTGTAGAAAAGGAGAAATTAATATTATCCGTGATATTTCTATTAAAAGAGAGATTTTAGTTAGAAAATATAGAAAAGATGATACGTTTTAGCTGAAAAAGATAATCAGTTAATTATTGATATTATTATAATATTATTAGTTTATTGTATTTAATAGAACCGCCCGTGATACAATTGGAAAAAGAGATATAGAGAAAATAGAAAGGTAATGTGAAAATTAAAAAGATGACATGATTTATGTGAAAATGGTAATTGATAAGTTTATAGTAATTATAATTTAATTATGTTATTTTACTAAATAAAATTGCTCATAATTTTTAGAAATGAGAAATTCATGTTGCCCGTAATATTTCTAAAAAAAATGAATTCAATTAGAAAAAATAGAAAAGATGATACATTTTAGCTGAAAAGGTAATCGGTTAATTATTAATATTATAATTTTATTTTTATTAAATAGAAACGCCCGTAATATAATTGGAAAAAGAGAGGTTTTAGTAAGAGAAAATAAAAAAGGTAACGTGTTTTGGCTGAAAAAGGTAACCATCCATGATATATTTGGAAAAAGAAAGACTTTTGTTAGAGAAAAGAGAAATGGTAACGTGTTTTGACTGAAAAAGGTAATTGATTAGTTAATAGTAATTCTAATATAATTATGTTATTTTATTAAACAAAATTGCTCGTATGTTTTTTTTTAAAAGGAAATTTTAGTTAGATAAAATGTAAAAGATATTGTATTTTACCTAAAACATGAAATTATTTAGTTATTGAAAAACAGAAAAGGTAATATGTTTAACCTTAAAAAGGAAATTGATTAATAAAGTAGAAATTTTAGTTAGATAAAATATAAAAGATATTGTATTTTACTTGAAAAAAAAATTTATTTAGTTATTGAAAAATAGAAAAGATAATATGTTTAACCGAAAAAAAGGAAATTGGTTAGTTAGTAGGATGGATTTTATCTATCGTATTTTAGTTAGAAATATAGAAAAGATAATACGTTTTAGCTGAAAAAGGACATCGGTTAATTATTAACATTATAATATTATTAGTTATTTGTATTAAATATAACCGTCCGTGATATAAATTGGAAAAAGAGATATTTTAGTTAGAGAAAATAGAAAGGTAATGTGAAAATTAAAAAAATGACGTGATTTAATGTGAAAATGGTAATTGATTAGTTTATAATAATTATAATTTAATTATGTTATTTTAGTAAATAAAATTGCTCATAGTTTTTAGAAAATGAGAAATTAATGTTGCCCGTGATATTTCTAGAAAAAAAGGAAATTTAATTTGAAAAAATAGCAAAGATGATACATTTTCATGTATCATTATTATAAACAATGTATACGATATATATTTTATTAATAATTGAGAAATATGATGTGATATTTTTATGTATATATTAATGATTGTAAGATTTGTTGTAAATTTTAAATTAAAAAGTAACTTGTTTTAATTACAAAAATTACTACTAAAAATAATTACGGAAAGATATGGTGTGATATTTTGGATATATATTAATTATTGTAATATTTGTTTTAAATTAAATGGTAAAGTTGTTAGGAATATGTTGTACTTGATGATAACCTCACAATTAATCAAATTGTATAAGGTTTTGTAGCTGTCAACGGATGAGGATTTATAACTCTATCCGTTGACAGGTAGCTCATCAACGGATGAGGTTTTGTAGCATACTGCAAGTATCTCTATGTTATCAGTTGATAGTGTTTTTATGCACAGTCATGTTGACTATCAACGGATAGGCAGAATAGGGTAGCCAATTGTAAATAAGCTATGCTATGTAATTCTGTCTAAGTGAAAGTGTATCAACAGATGAAGACAAAACTCTATCAACGGATACAACTCAAATCCACTCTATCAACGGATACAGCTCAAGTCCCAATATCAACGGATACCGCTCAATACATCATCAACGGATGTCAGTGTACAACATCAACGGATAATCATTGACACTGTCTTCTATGATTAGCTGGGGATTAGCAGTTGATAAGGACATGTTTGACTGACAGATCACATGAGTTGATAGTAGATACAAAAAGCAGTATGGCAGCCATACTTTGGAAACACAGAAGAAAGAAGCATTCTATTTACACTATGGATACAAGAAAGGTGCAGGAGACATGTCTGAACACAAGGACAACCTTTCGGCTACATGTGTATTTGGAGTGTAGTAGCAAGTCAACTAGAATTAGATTAGTATTATCTTATTCCAGTAGTACTTGTAAAACTTGGGATATATAACCAAGTGTAGCAACTCTTTGTAGGTTAAGAAAACAGACATATTTGCTTAGGGTTTCTTGAATATCCTTAGAAGCAAAGAGTTGTAAAACGGCAGCTGTGTACATTTTGTATCACAGAGTTTTCTTCAAATAAAAGCTTCAGGTGGTGCATATTAACCACCTGATTTTATATGTGTTTGTGTTTAAATATTACATTGCAATTATCTCTGCATAAATTTCTGGAGTTCTTATCAGAAATTTATAAATATCAAGAATTGTATTCAACCCCCCCACTTCTACAATTATACAAGTGTGTAATCTGGGAATAACAAATGTGTTTCAATTAGAAGTAAAATCTTTAGAAAAAATGGGTAATTGAGTTGTTGGAGCTGAAAAAAGAGTCCAAGTAGAAGCTCAATATGGATAAAGGAATTTTAATCTGAATATAATTACGTTAACCTTAGTAATTATCTTTTTAAGTTATTTTTATAATTTAATTATTTGTGTGCAGTGTTCGTGAAGGCAACGGAGGTTTTAAGTTTAGCTGTATTAATAATGGTATCTATACTATTATATAAATTCCGAAACATTGAAAGTTTTGGTACCTGTTTTTTGGTACTAAGTGAATTTACTTATTTACCCTTCATTATAAAGATATATATATATATATATATATATATATATATATATATATATGATATTTATACTATTAAAATTTCTAAAATAAATAATAACATAATATGATTAATGGTAAGTAGTCGATTGCTTTTTTTCACAATTACTTTTAATTGAATATATTATTTTTTATAAACACCCACTAATCTTACAATCACAAATATCTATACTATTATATAAAAGCCGAAACAATAAAAGAGTTTTGGTACCTGTTTTTTGTTAATAAGTGAAATTATTTATTTATCCTTTATCAATACTATTAAAACTCCTAAAATAAATAATAACATAATATAATTAATGGTAAGTAGTCGATTGCCATTTTTCACATTTACTTTTAATTGAAGATATTACCTTTTATAAACACCTACTAATCTTGCAATCATTAATATATACCCGAAAATATCACATCATATTTTTCAATTATTAATAAAATATATTAAAAATCTGTATACGTTGTTTATAAAAACATCAGCCGTATCATATATTACAATCATTAATATTTCTTTCAAATTAAAACATGTTACCTTTTTAATTTAAAACTAATCTTACAATCATTAATATATACCCGAAAATATTACATCATATTTTTCAATTATTAATAAAAATATATTAAAAATTTGTATACGTTGTTTATAATAAGGAAACATTAGTATAATCCGTAAACATGAGTATATTAAATTAAAATTAATTAATTAAAATAATGGTAAGTAGTCGATTGCCTTAATTAAATTATAATTACTATAAACTAATCAATTACCTTTTTCACATATATCGTATAATCTTTTTAATTTTCACGTTGCCTTTCTATTTCTACAGCTAAAATATCTTTTTTTCCAATTATATCACGGGCGGTTCTATTTAATACAATAAACTAATAATATTCTAATATTAATAATTAACTGATTTTCTTTTTCAGCTAAAACGTATCATCTTTTATAAATTTTCTAACTAAAATCCCTCTTTTAATATAAATATCACGTACAATATTAATTTTTTCTTTTCAAAAAACATTACGAGCAATTGTATTTAGTAAAATAACGTAATTAAATTATAAATACTATAAACTAATCAATTACCTTTTTCACCAAAAACATGTTACCTTTTTAATTTTCTTTAACTAAATCATCTATTATTCTAATCATTACACGGACATTATATTTAATAAAATAAAAGAATTATTTTATAATTACTAATAATTAAACAACTATTTTTTTCAACTAAAATCTATCATCTTTCTATATTTTCTGACTAAAATCTCTCCATTTTTAGAAATATCATGGATAACATTTATACAACTATTATCAAATCATCTCATATAAAAATTTAAGCCTCCAAAATTATTATTTCAAAAAATAATTTAAATTAATGAAAAAAATTCATATAATATTTTAAAAAATCCGTGCATCGCACGGGTTTTAAGCTAGTAAATATAAAATACTATTGTGTCTTTAGGACTATAGCCAATAACAGATTAAAAATGATTTATTTTATATTTAAAATTAATTAAAAATTAAATTAACCAAACCGAAAACCAAAATAAATGGGATAACCAAACCGAAAACCAAAACTTTCAATGTTTCGGCTTTAATATAATAGTATAGATAGATGTATATAATTTTTAGTATATTTTATTAATAATTGAAAAATATGGTGTGATATTTTCGGGTATATATTAATGATTGTAAGATTTGTTATAAATTAAAAAGGTAACGTGTTTTAATTAAAAAGAAAATATTAATGATTAAAAGATATGATAGGATTGATCTTTTTAGATGTTTATAAAAAGTAATATCGTGAGCTAAAAGTAATGTGAAAAAGGCAATCGAGTAATTACAATTAATTATATTTTGTATTATTTATTTTAGGTGTTCTATTTTTCTTGAAAATTATGGTGTGATATTTTCGGGTATATATAATTGTAAGATTTGTTTTAAATTAAAAAGGTAATGTGTTTTAATTCGAAAGGAAATATTAATGATCGAAAGATATGATATGAATGTTTTTAGGTGTTTATAAAAGGTAATATATTCAACTAAAAGTAACTGTGAAAAGGCAATCGACTAATTACCATAAATTTTATTATACTAATGTGAAAAAGGCAGTCGACTAATACCATTAATTTTATTATGTTAATCGACTAATTACCATTAATTATATTATTTTATTATTTATTTTAGGTGTAATATTTTTCTTGAAATTTATGTTGTGATATTTTCAGGTATATATTAAGAGATTGGGGAACCTGAGATGTATCTCAGGTAAATTTCTTGAGATACATGTGAATTATATGCAAATCAGAATTTTTATAGTATGGGCATTTTTGTAAAATCAAAAAATTTTAATTAGCCCTGCGGGCCCAATCAGATTTAAAGTATATTTCTTTAGTATCTTAGGAAAAGTTCCCTGAGATCAATCTCAGGGTCCTTTTTCTCATATATTATATATTAATGATGGTAAGATTTGTTTTAAATTAAAATGGTAACGTGTTTTAATTCGAAAGGAAATATTAATGATGGAAATATATGATACAATTGAGGTTTTTAGGTGTTTATAAAAGGTAATATCTCGACTAATTACCATGAATTATATTATGTTATTATTTATTTTAGGTGTGTTTATTTTTCTTGATAATGAAAGGTAAATAAGTAAATTCACTTAGTACCAAAAAACAGGTACCAAAATTTTTAATGTTTCGGAATTTATATAAAAAAAATGTAAAGATGATACAAGCCCAGTAAACTTCTTTCCAGTTCTGCAAATAAGAATTGGATGGCATGAAACTTGAAAAAGAACACAATCAGGTGTAGAATAGAGCAAATATACATCTCTACTAAGACATAAAAACAAGACTTATCTGCTCTTTTACTTCTGGTTGCTGGTACTCTTCTTTTTCAATAAGCTTCCGAATTTGTGGAGCAATGGCTTCTTCTTCTTGTGACTTTGTTCCTTCGTTGGTGGTGAGCTTCCACCATTTGCTGGATGTACTGTCGAAGGATCTTCCTTTGATGAAAATCCGTTATTCTGGTCCAAGCTATCATTCTCTGTCTTTGAGTCGACTTCCTCAACGGATTCCTTATCTGTTGCCTCCAGGAAATCCTTATCTTCAATCTTGCTGCTTTCCCACATTTTAGATTCAACTTCCGCTGAATCATAATCGTCCTTTTCTTTGCTCTCACTCTCTTTGGGCTTTCCGTTTACTTCTAGTGTTTCAACTGTCTTAACATCCATTTTGTTGCTCTCTGTAAGAGGAATTTCCTTTACAAGTTCCTGAAGATGTGGGATCTCTGCTTTGGTACTTTCTTCCTTTTGATCGCCATTGTGCTCGGAGAACTCTACTATTTTGGGTAGCATATCACAATCTTTTTCACTGTCTCTAAGTTCCACATTGTCCTCAGCTTGTTTTCTCATTGTAGCGTCCTCAAGCAACTCCGACAATTCCTTGACCTTTATCATAGACGCCGATTCTTTATACCGAAGCTCCGCATTCTCTTGAATAACACCCTGCAGTTCATTTTCTTTGTCCAGTAAACTTTCTTTCAGTTTCATGCTTTCAGCTTTTGCTTCCCCAAGAACTTCCTTCAAATAGTCTATCTCGGATTTGGCTTCCGCTAGGGTATTCTTTAGCCGAGCTTCTTCTTCCTTCCCTGCAGAAGCTTCACACTCAGCTTCTTTAAGTGAATTAACCAGTTTGCTAAGTTCTTTTGTCATTGAAGAGCATTCTTCTTCAGATGTATTAACACAATCCATTAAATGAAGCTCTCTCTGTTCCCTCTCAGCCTTAGCAATCTGCTGATTATGCTCGGTTTGTTGGATCAAATTAGTCAGAACATCAATCTCATGCTTAGCATCATCTAGCATACCCTCATACTTCTCATTTGATGCTCTCAAAACCAGCTTTAAGTTTTCTACTTGGGTTTCTAGATTTTGATGCTCGTCTTCACTAGATAATAGTTTCTGTTTGGCTTCTCTTGCTTCTGAAGAAGCTTCATGTAATGCTGAAGCAAGACTCTCCATCGCTTTCTTACTTTTCTCTTCTTCTGTCCTGAAAGTTTCCAACTCATTTATGAGTTTATTTTTCTCATCTAGCAGAGTCTGAACACTTTCAGCAGCAAACTTTTCATTTTTTAAAGCCTGATTTTTTTCATCCTTTAAAGTATCGAGCTCACACTTAAGAGATTCAACCTTCTGTGCCATCTCAGAAGCTTGTTCCTTGGCCATATAAAGACTACGCTCTGAAATCTCGAGATCAGCTCTCTGTGATCCTATGGACATTTCCAGTAACCCCACTTTTTCTTTAAGAGAAACAATTTCAGATTCTGCATCATGCAACGAATCATTACTTTCCTCTAGTTGTTTCGTGATGGAGTTCAAAGACTCTGATGCAGATTTTTCCAGATGGTTTGCTTTCTCAGCATGAATCTCTAATTCTCCAACCCTTTTTTGCCACTCTTCTAGTAGATTATGTGAATAAGATTCAGCCATTCTTGCAGCCTCCAGCTCTACACTAAGTTTCTCTAGTTCAGCTTCATTCTCCACTGCCTTCTTCTGATGATCGTTAGCTTTCTCATCAGGTATTTTTTAAGTCATTAGTTAAGAAAGAATCCATTAAGGTGTACAAAGTAGTAGTATATTTTTAGTTTACAACATGATGTTGAGGACAAAAATATTGTTACTTTACATTTTCTTAACATCTGTGGGACCATGTATTGTAATCTTTCAGGGGATCATACATATTTAGAAGTGGTAGACAATTCAAATATCAGCAAAGGAGAGATTAAAGTGGTTATTGAGCTAAATTTTCGAGCTGAATTCGAGATAGCCAGAGCTGGAGAGGATTACTGTCAATTGACCAACCGACTACCTCAAGTATTTGTTGGAAGAATTGAAAGGCTCCGAGCTGTTGTGAAGATTTTATGTTCTGCCTCCAAAAAGTGCATGAAAGAAAGGAAAATGCATATTGCTCCATGGAGGAAGCAAAAGTACATGCAAGCCAAGTGGGTTGGCGTCCGTGAGATGAATGCAGCCGCAGCAGTCCTGCCATCAGGAGGACGCTTTGTGGAATGGTCGCGACCAAGGCCGAGGGCCTCAATGCTTTCCTTCGATTTGCTTGAGGCTTCTTCACCTTCTTTGCATTGCCAAGCTATTAAAGTTTTGTAAATCACTACCAGTAAGATTGAAAATTTTGTATGCTAGCTAATGCTAAGAATGTGTAATAAAAATAAGGGAAATGCTAACCATAGCCCTTGGGGCTATAGTTAAGCATTAAATTCCTAATGTTTCTTTGCAACACAAATTTAATTTTCCAAGTAATAATAATGGATCTCCTGCATTCACATTAATTTCCAACGATAAAAACATCCCAAATTTCTAAATAATCATATTGTGCAAAATTGATGTATTAAGTGCAAAACTGATATATTAAATGCATTTATCCATCTACATTAATGCTTAACCATAGCCCTAAGGACTATGTTTAGCATTACCCAATAAAAAATGGAAGTTTGTGCAAGAATTAGTGATGTTAAAGTGCAGCTCGATCTAAAATATCTACCCTTAAAAAACAAACTAACAAATACTCCTGAAAAATTACGGGGTGTTTGGGGGAACTTTTTTCCAGAATAAGTCAACTTATTTTAAGACAAGGTTAGAAATTCCTAACATTCCAACTTATTTTCCAACTTATTTTTGTAAATTATTGAATCTCAAACAAACATTAAATATTTATATAAATTTTTTTTATCAAAATATAAAAATTTTACCCGAAAATAAGTCCATAAAGACTTATATTAAGGTGCGCCAAACAGGCGCTACATTTAGGAGTATTAATTAGCTTAAATTGAAATGCACCAGCATTAAATGAGAACAATCACTAGAATTGAACAGCACAACTGTACTCCTCTGTCCAAAACCTAATTTCAATCTTAAGTTCGTATAATCTCACTATTTTTTGACATACAGATAATTCAATTTTTTTAAAAAAAAAATTCATCCCACATCATTTCTTTTTTCACAATTACGGCTCTAAAAAGGTTGATACGTTCTTGAACCATTCAATATTCAATTTTAAAAAATCCAGTTCGTGTTCAGTTCAATTTGTGAATTTGTCAATAATTAAATCGATTTTAGAGTTTAATTCCTACCAGATTAAAACCCGTGCGATGCACGGATTTTTTTTAATATTATATGAAACTTTTTCATTATTTTAAATTAATTTTTTTAAACATGAATTTTGGAGGATTTAATTTTTATATGAGATGATTTGATAATAATTATATAAATGTTATCCGTGATATTTCTAGAAAAGGGGGGATTTTAGTTAGAAAATATAGAAAAGGTGATAGATTTTAGTTGAAAAAGGTAATCGGTTAATTATTAGTGATTATAAAATTATTATTTTATTTTATTAAATAGAATGACCATGATATGATTAGAAAAAGAGAGGATTTAGTTAGAGAAAATTAAAAAAGTAACATGTTCTAGGTGAAATTAATATTATGTTTATAGTAATTATAATTTAATTATGTTTTTTACTAAATACAATGTTTGTAGAAAAGGAGAAATTAATATTATCCGTGATATTTCTATTAAAATAGAGATTTTAGTTAGAAAATATAGAAAAGATGATACGTTTTAGCTGAAAAAGATAATCAGTTAATTATTGATATTATTATAATATTATTAGTTTATTGTATTTAATAGAACCGCCCGTGATACAATTGGAAAAAGAGATATAGAGAAAATAGAAAGGTAATGTGAAAATTAAAAAGATGACATGATTTATGTGAAAATGGTAATTGATAAGTTTATAGTAATTATAATTTAATTATGTTATTTTACTAAATAAAATTGCTCATAATTTTTAGAAATGAGAAATTCATGTTGCCCGTAATATTTCTAAAAAAAATGAATTCAATTAGAAAAAATAGAAAAGATGATACATTTTAGCTGAAAAGGTAATCGGTTAATTATTAATATTATAATTTTATTTTTATTAAATAGAAACGCCCGTAATATAATTGGAAAAAGAGAGGTTTTAGTAAGAGAAAATAAAAAAGGTAACGTGTTTTGGCTGAAAAAGGTAACCATCCATGATATGTTTGGAAAAAGAAAGACTTTTGTTAGAGGAAAGAGAAATGGTAACGTGTTTTGACTGAAAAAGGTAATTGATTAGTTAATAGTAATTCTAATATAATTATGTTATTTTATTAAACAAAATTGCCCGTAAGTTTTTTTTTTAAAAGGAAATTTTAGTTAGATAAAATGTAAAAGATATTGTATTTTACCTAAAACATGAAATTATTTAGTTATTGAAAAACAGAAAAGGTAATATGTTTAACCTTAAAAAGGAAATTGATTAATAAAGTAGAAATTTTAGTTAGATAAAATATAAAAGATATTGTATTTTACTTGAAAAAAAAATTATTTAGTTATTGAAAAATAGAAAAGATAATATGTTTAACCGAAAAAAAGGAAATTGGTTAGTTAGTAGGATGGATTTTATCTACCGTATTTTAGTTAGAAATATAGAAAAGATAATACGTTTTAGCTGAAAAAGGACATCGGTTAATTATTAACATTATAATATTATTAGTTATTTGTATTAAATATAACCGTCCGTGATATAAATTGGAAAAAGAGATATTTTAGTTAGAGAAAATAGAAAGATAATGTGAAAATTAAAAAAATAACGTGATTTAATGTGAAAATGGTAATTGATTAGTTTATAATAATTATAATTTAATTATGTTATTTTAGTAAATAAAATTGCTCATAGTTTTTAGAAAATGAGAAATTAATGTTGCCCGTGATATTTCTAGAAAAAAAAAGGAAATTTAATTTGAAAAAATAGCAAAGATGATACATTTTCATGTATCATTATTATAAACAATGTATACGATTTTTAATATATTTTATTAATAATTGAGAAATATGATGTGATATTTTCATGTATATATTAATGATTGTAAGATTTGTTGTAAATTAAAAAGGTAACGTATGATTGATAGATATGATAAAATTGATGTTTTTAGGTGTTTATAAAAGGTAATATGTTCAACTAAAAGTAAATGTGAAAAAGGCAATCACTAATTACCATTAATTTTATTATATTAATTTGAAAAAGGCAATCGACTAATTACCATTAATTTTATTATCTTAATCGACTAATTATCATTAATTATAACGTGTTTTAATTGGAAAGAAAATATTAATGATGGAAAGATATGATACGATTGATGTTTTTAGGTGTTTATAAAAGGTATTATCTCGACTAATTACCATTAATTATATTATGTTATTATTTATTTTAGGTGTATTTATGTTTATTTATAATGAAGGGTATATAAGTAAATTCACTCAGTACCAAAAAACAGGTACTAAAACTTTCAATGTTTCGGAATTTATATCCCGTACAATGCACGGGTTTCTTGTATTATATTATAATTTTTATTTAATATTATATTTATTTTTTGCATAATCATTATTTTTAATAATTTTTTAAATTTTTATTTAATATAATTTAATATACTCATGTTTACAGATTATATTCATGTTTCATTATTATAAACAATGTATACGATTTTTAATATATTTTATTAATAATTGATAAATATGATGTGATATTTTCATGTATATATTAATGATTGTAAGATTTGTTGTAAATTAAAAAGGTAACGTAAAAATATTAATGATTGAAAGATATGATAAAATTGATGTTGTTAGGTGTTTATAAAAGGTAATATGTTCAACTAAAAGTAAATGTGAAAAATGCAATCACTAATTACCATTAATTTTATTATATTAATTTGAAAAAGGCAGTCGACTAATTACCATTAATTTTATTATCTTAATCGACTAATTATCATTTATTATAACGTGTTTTAATTGGAAAGAAAATATTAATGATGGAAAGATATGATACGATTGATGTTTTTAGGTGTTTATAAAAGGAATTATCTCGACTAATTACCATTAATTATATTATGTTATTATTTATTTTAGGTGTATTTATGTTTCTTTATAATGAAGGGTATATAAGTAAATTCACTAAGTATCAAAAAACAGGTACCAAAACTTTCAATGTTTCGGAATTTATATAATAGTAATGCACGGATTTTTGTATTATATTATAAATTTTATTTAATATTATGATTATGTTTTTATATAATTATTATTTTAATAAGCTTTTTAATTTAAATTTGATATAATATAATATACTCATGTTTACGGATTATACTAATATTTCGTTATTTTAAACAATGTATACGATTTTTAATATATTTTATTAATAATTGAGAAATATGGTGTGATATTTTCGGATATATATTAAAGATTGTAAAATTTGTTATAAATTAAAAAGGTAATGTGTTTAAATTGTAAAGGAAATATTAATGATTGAAAGATCTGATGAGATTGATCTTTTTAGGTGTTTATAAAAGATAATATCTTCAACTAAAAGTAATTGTGAAAAAGGCAATCGACTAATTACCACTAATTATATTATGTTATTATTTATTGGAGGTCTTATATTTTTCTTGAAAATTATAGTGTGATATTTTCGGGTATATATTAATGATTGTAAGATTTGTTTTAAATGAAAAAGTTAACGTGTTTTAATTCAAAATAAAATATTAATGATCGAAAGATGTGATACGATTGATATTTTTAGGTGTTTATAAAAGGTAATATGTTCAACTAAAATTAATATGAAAAAGGCAATTGACTAATTACCATTAATTTTATTATGTTAATCGTTTAATTATCATTAATTGTAACGTATTTTAATTTGTAAGGAAATATTAATGATGGAAAGATATGATACGATTGATGTTTTAGGTGAAAATATTAAAGATCGAAAGATGTTAGGTGTTTATAAAAGGTAACATGTTCAATTAAAAGTAATATAAAAAATGCAATCGACTAATTACCATTAATTTTATTATATTAATGTGAAAAAGGCAATTGACTAATTACCACTAATTTTATTATGTTAATCGTTTAATTACCATTAATTATAACGTATTTTAATTCGAAAGGAAATATTAATGATGGAAAGATATGGTACGATTGATGTTTTTAGGTATTTATAAAAGGTAATATATCGACTAATTACCATTAATTGTATTATTATTTTAGGTGTATTTATTTTTCTTTATAATGAAGGGTAAATAAGTAAATTCACTTAGTACCAAAAAACAGGTACCAAAACTTTCAATGTTCCGGAATTTATATAATAGTATAGATATGATTGAAAGATATGATAAAATTGATGTTTTTAGGTGTTTATAAAAGGTAATATGTTCAACTAAAAGTAAATGTGAAAAAGGCAATCACTAATTACCATTAATTTTATTATATTAATTTGAAAAAGGCAATCGACTAATTACCATTAATTTTATTATCTTAATCGACTAATTATCATTAATTATAACGTGTTTTAATTGGAAAGAAAATATTAATGATGGAAAGATATGATACGATTGATATTTTTAGGTGTTTATAAAAGTTATTATCTCGACTAATTACCATTAATTATATTATGTTATTATTTATTTTAGGTATATTTATGTTTCTTTATAATGAAGGGTATATAAGTAAATTCACTAAGTACCAAAAAACCGGTACCAAAACTTTCAATGTTTCGGAATTTATATTATAACTAGCTTATAACCCGTGCAATGCACGGTTTTTTTGTATTATGTTATAAATTTTATTATATTATAATTATGTTTTTATATAATCATTATTTTTAATAATATTTTATTTTTAATTTGATATAATTTAATATACTCATGTTTACGGATTATACCATTAATTATATTATGTTATTATTTATTTTAGATGTTGTATTTTTCTTAAAAATTATGGTGTGATATTTTCGGGTATATATTAATGATTGTAAGATTTGTTTTAAATTAAAATGGTTACGTGTTTTAATTCGAAAGAAAATATTAATGGTTGATTGATATTTTTAGGTATTTATAAAAGGTAATATCTTCAACTAAAAGTTAACATGTTTTAATTCGAAAAAAATATTAATGATCTATTTTTAGGTATTTATAAAAGATAATATCTTCAACTAAAATAAAATGTGAAAAAAGCAATCAACCAATTACCTTTAATTTTATTATGTTAATGTGAAAAGACAATAGACTAATTACCATTAATTGTATCATGTTATTATTTATTTTAGGTGTTATTATTTCTTAAAAATTATGGTGTGATATTTACGGATCTATACTATTATATAATAGCTATGTTAATGATTGATTAATGTTTTTAGGTATTTATAAAAGATAATATCTTCAACTAAAAGTAAATGTGAAAAAGGCAATCGACTAATTATCCTTAATTTTATTATGTTAATGTGAAAAAAGCAATCGACTAATTACCATTAATTTTTATTATGTTAATCAACTAATTACCATTAATTATATAATGTTATTATTTATTTTAGGTGTTTTATTTTTCTTGAAAATTATGGTGTGATATTTAGGATATATATTTTTAGGTATATATTTTTAGGTGTTTATAAAAGGTAATATCTTCAACTAAAAGTAAATGTGAAAAAGACAATCGACTAATTACCATTAATTATATTATATTATGTTATTATTTATTTTAAGTGTATCTATTTTTCTTTATAATGAAGAGTAAATAAGTAAATTCACTTGGTACCAAAAAATCGGTACCAAAACTTTTAATGTTTCGGTTTTTATGTAATGGTATAGATTTTAGGTGTTTATAAAAGGTAATATCTTCAACTAAAAGTAAATGTGAAAAAGACAATCGACTAATTACCATTAATTATATTATATTATGTTATTATTTATTTTAAGTGTATCTATATTTCTTTATAATGAAGGGTAAATAAGTAAATTCACTTGGTACCAAAAAACAGGTACCAAAACTTTTAATGTTTCGATTTTTATATAATAGTATTAAAAGTGTTGGTACCTGTTTTTTGGTACGAAGTGAATTTACTTATTTATCCTTCATTATCAAGAAAAATAAACACACCTAAAATAAATAATAATATAATATAATTCATGGTAATTAGTCGATATATTACCGTTTATAAACACCTAAAAACCTCAATCGTAACATATATTTCCATCATTAATATTTCCTTTCGAATTAAAACACGTTACCATTTTAATTTAAAACAAATCTTACCATCATTAATATATACCAGAAAATATCACAACATAATTTTCAAGAAAATATTACACCTAAAATAAATAAAAATATAATATAATTAATGGTAATTAGTCGATTAACATAATAAAATTAATGGTTACCATTAATTTTATTATGTTAATCGACTAATTACCATTATTATATTATATTATGTTATTATTTATTTTAAGTGTATCTATTTTTCTTTATAGTGAAGGGTAAATAAGTAAATTCACTTGGTACCAAAAAACAGGTACCAAAACTTTTAATGTTTCGGTTTTTATATAATAGTATAGATTTAATTACATTATTTTACTAAATACAATTGCTCGTAATGTTTTTTGAAAAGAAGAAATTAATATTGTACGTAATATTTCTATTAAAAGAGGGATTTTAGTTAGAAAATATATAAAAGATGATACATTTTAGCTGAAAAAGAAAATTAATTATTAATATTAGAATATTATTAGTTTATTGTATTAAATAGAACCACCCGTGATATAATTGGAAAAATAGATATTTTAGCTATAGAAATAGAAAGGCAACGTGAAATTTAAAAAGATTATACGATTTATGTGAAAAAGGTAATTGATTAGTTTATAGTAATTATAATTTAATTAAGGCAATCGACTACTTACCATTATTTTATTTAATTAATTTTAATTTAATATACTCATGTTTACGGATTACACTAATGTTTCTTTATTATAAACAACGTATACAAATTTTTAATATATTTTTATTAATAATTGAAAAATATGATGTAATATTTTCCGGTATATATTAATGATTGTAAGATTAGTTTTAAATTAAAAAGGTAACATGTTTTAATTTGAAAGGAAATATTAATGATTGTAAGATATGATACGACTGATGTTTTTATAAACAACGTATACAGATTCTTAATATATTTTATTAATAATTGAAAAGTATGATGTGATATTTTCGGATATATATTAATGATTGCAAGATTAGTAGGTGTTTATAAAAGGTAATATCTTCAATTAAAAGTATATGTGAAAAAAGGCAATCGACTACTTACCATTAATTATATTATGTTATTATTTATTTTAGGAGTTTTAATAATATAGATAAAGGGTAAATAAATAAATTCACTTAGTAACAAAAAACAGGTACCAAAACTCTTTTATTGTTTCAGCTTTTATATAATAGTATAGATATTTGTGATTGTAAGATTAGTGGGTGTTTATAAAAGATAATATCTTCAATTAAAAGTAATTGTGAAAAAACGCAATCGACTACTTACCATTAATCATGTTATATTATTATTTATTTTAGGAATTTTAATAGTATAGATATCATATATATATATATATATATATATATATATATATATATATATATATATATATCTTTATAATGAAGGGTAAATAAGTAAATTCACTTAGTACCAAAAAACAGGTACCAAAACTTTCAATGTTTCGGAATTTATATAATAGTATAGATTTGTTTTCAATTAAATCACATTATCTTTTTTATTTTTCCACTAAAAATCCTATTTTTCCAAAATTTTCACAACGAGTACTATTTATTAAAATAATGTAATAATATTATAATTATTAATATTTAATTAATTAATCAATATATATATATATAAAGGAGGATACGCGGGAGTTTAGGTGGCGCTCTAAGATCGTCTCAATCTATTTTTCTAATTTTCTAGAATTTTAAACAATTATAAATATAAAAATATCATTTAACATATAAGAAGTAGAATAGGTGTTCAAATTTATAGAGGAGAAAAGTTCGAATTTATAGGAAGACGTACATATGATTAGAAGTTCTATTGGAAGTAGAATAAGTATTTATAAAGCATATGATTAAATATTCTATTGAAAGTAGAATAGTGATAATTTATATATATCTATTATCTATTATAATATGTAAAGGAGGATACGCGGGAGCTTAGGTGGCGTTCTAAGATCGTATCAATCTATTTTTCTAATTTTCTAGAATTTTAGAATTTTAAACACTTATAAATATAAAAATATCATTTAAAATATTAGAAGTTAAATAGGTGTTCGATTTATAGAGGAGAAGAGTTCGAATTTATAGGAAGAAATATGATTAGAAGTTCTATTGGAAGTAGAATAAGTATTTATAAAGCATATGATTAAAAGTTCTATTGAAAGTAGAATATAGGAGTTCGAATTTATAGAGATAAGAGTTCAAATTTATAGAAAAAACATATAAATAAAAATTTCTATTGGAAGTAGAATAAATATTTATAAAGCATACGATTAAAAGTTCTATTGGAAGTAGAAAAAGAGTTCGAATTTATAGAGAATAAGAGTTCGAATTTATAGAAAAACATATAAATAAAAGTTCTATTAGAAGTAGAATAGGTTTTTGAATATATAGAGCATCCATATAACTAAATATATTATAGAAAGTACGATCTTCTTAAATTATATATTTTTTATATAAGTTAATTATACTTCTATTAGGGAAATTTATTCATAAATCCAATACTATTATCATAAAAAAGTCGTCGTATTTAAAAGAAAAGAATTGATGTGTTAACATTATAAAAAAACATTTCCATGCAGGAATCCTAAATAAAAATAGGAGTATCTATAATATAAAGAGAAAATAAGATGTGCTTTCATTTTCTAAAACTCCATAAATATTAAAAAGTCTAGATAAAGTATAAATTGGAATTCACTCTATTTTTTAGGTTTTAATTTTAAGGAAAAAAGTTGTTGTGTAAGATAAGTATCATTAATAATATGTAACGAATTTGGAATTTCGACCGAAACGAGAGCGGCTCGAAACGTGTTTAACGCGAAGACGGCTCACTATAAAAGATTGTATTAGCTATTAAAATATCATTTTGATGTTATAAATTTTATTTTATTTTTAGGATTTGATTTTTATGGATAAACATTATCATACAAGTGATACATGTAAAAGTTAGGTTTTTGGTCTTAACGAGGGAGCGGATAAATCGTAATAACCGTGTTTAACGAGAAAGCGATTCATTAGAGAAGACCGTATAAAGATGTTTGAATATATAAGGAATACATAAAATAAAATGTTTTATTAGAAGTAGAATACGAGGACGGTGGAGACGTCTTACACGATTTTTAAAATTATATATCTTTTTTCCTATAAATCCTTTATTTTATCTTTTTTATACAAGTTAATTATACTTGCATTAGAAAAATATATCCATAAATTTAATATTATTCCTGTAATGAAAAGTCTTCGACTTTAATTTTTTTATATGTCAACATAACAGAAAGACATTCCCATGTGGAAGTTGTAAATAAGTACATGAATATCTATAATATACAGAAAATATAAGATGTATTTTCATTTTTAAAACTCTATAAATATTAGAAAGTTTAAAGAATATAAAAATTGGAATTTACTTTTTTTATATAATTAGTTAGAATTTCGGTTCCAAATAAGAGCGACTCGAAACGTATTTAACGAGAGGACGACTCACTAGAAAAGATTGTATTAGCTATTAAAATTTGATATTGATGTCATAATTTTTTTTTATTGTTCGATTTTATGGATAAAAATAATATATAAGTCTTTATAATATATGTTAAAGTTGAGATTTCAATTTTAATGAGAGAGCGGCTCAATCGAAAGAATCGTGTTTAACAAGAAATCGATTCATTAGAAAAGAATATTTAATTATTAAAATTTAATATTAATATTATAATATAACGTAAATGTATTAATTTTTTTAAAAATATTATAACGCCGCCGCGAAGCGCGGTTTATCGACTACTTTTCAACTAAAATGCATCATCTTTGTTATTTCTTAAATACAGTAGAACCTCGATAAATGAATATTCGATAAACGAATAACCTCATTAAATGGATATTTTTTTTCGGTCCCGACATAATAGAGACATTGTATTTTTGACCTCGATAAATGAATAATCTCGATTAATGAATAAATTTTTTTCAGGTCCCGAACGTATTCATTTATCGAGGTTTAACTGTATCTCCAACCATATTATTTAAAATTTTAAAAATTTCATTTAATTTTGTATATTTGAAATTTAAGATAGGTATGATTAGGTATAAAATAAACGATAGAAGGCTACTATTCAGAATTTCCCAATTAAAAATAAGTGGATGTATGTTGCATTGCAAACTCGGCTTTGACAATTCATTATTATCTATTTTATTCAATCGAGAGAGAGAGAGAGAGAGAGAGAGAGCTAGCTGTGTATCTAGCTTCATCAGGTAAATTTAACTACGATTCATGTTTGTATCTTACATATAGTTCATAATCATACGCCTTGTATGTATTTATGTGTATACATAATCTCAATTGCGTTGTTGATCCTGTTTACTTATTACTAAGCCCTAGATTTCATTATTATGTAATTCATTTGTTTTGTTTTTACTGCGTGTTTTGTGTAAATTTAGACAAGGATTTGTTTTAGGATTTATTGGAATTTGAGGGCTTTTAATCTGGTGTTTTCGAGTTAATTCGATTTTGTTTGTTGATCAAGTGTAGATCTGGTGGTGTATTTTTGAGTTAGTATTGCGTTCGTTATTAGAAATCGATAGACTACTGGAGGTTACAGTTGGAGTTATGCCTTTATGTAGTGGTTATTTATTTCAGTGCAGATAGGAAATCATACTTTTTGTATTTAGAAGAATAAGGATTTGGTGAATGTAGTAGCATTGTTTTATGTAATCATCTTATTATTTTTTCAAGGGCTTACGTTTTACTTTAATTGGATTTTGTGTGGTTTAGGGTATTTATTATGGAAAATCGATGGGCCAAGATGGAAGCCCGCATGAGAGAAGGAAGACAACAGATATCGGAGGAGGTAAGTTTTTGAAAAATTTGTTCTTAACCGGAAATTGTAAGAGTATGGTCTTGTATCATTCTGATGTTATTTCCTAATGGCGGGGTGGTAAAGTCTTTAGAGTTTATCTTTGAATTCCTGTTCTCTCTTATTGTTTCTAATTCCTTGTTGACTCACTTGTTTGCGCGGGTAATTTCTTTATTACCTCCAGCCTTAAGGTTCTTGAGAGAAGCTTGTAATTCCATTTAATAGTCCATATTCTATATTTCTTTCTGCCCTCTCAATTTTATGATTGATTGTCTACAATCTTTACAGTAGTACATTACAACTAATGCACTGATATTTTTGTTTGCACTCAATACTGTATAGAACACACAGTTGATTTAGAGATGAACAATTACTTCAACTTCTTTTGAAGTTTGTACTCTACATATGTTTGTTTGAAAGGAATGAAATATGGAGTAAACAGAATGGTATTTGTACTATTTTGTTGGTAAATAGTTTGCAATATTCATAACTTGATTCCATTCTGACCAATTTGAACTAGAGCCCCAACCCTCCATTTATAGAATGAATTATCTATTCTGGTTCCTACTCTATTTCTCCACCTATGTTACTCGGACTCGGCTAAAAGTGTCCAAGATGGATATGTGTCCAAGTATCGGACTCGGCAACATTTTGAAAAATATACATGTTTTTGGCGTAAGATAATTGTCCAAGTCTGGGTGTCGAGTGTCCGACACGGTTAGTCGAAGGTAAATTGAAGAGTCCGAGTAACATATCTCCACAAACCTCAAGAAAATTTGAACTCTTTTCGTTTTTTCCACTCTTCCTTATTGCATCCTTCTCTTCTCCCTTCGATTTTGTTCATAAGTTTCGTTTCCTTTCCATTCCAACCTCATATTGTTTTTGCAAATTAAACAGAGCATAAAGGTCTTTCTTAGATTGATGCAGGAGTACCTTTTCAAGTCAGAGACTATCCACTAACAAGTAGTGGGCCACATAGCCGATAGTTGGAGGATATAATTGTTTTTTAATTAAAAGGGTTTGGTATGAACAGAGCCCCACATCAGAAAGTTAGATTACTGCAGGAACCTTTTTCGTACAATTCACTAATAATGTAGTAATATGTACCAAAGCGCCTATAATATTAGGATTGCTTGGTGGTGGTTGAACGGTGTAGTACACATGTAGCCAAGGCTAGTGGATTTTGTTCCGGGGTGATACGTTTGTTTCCTATTGTTTGTCGATGCTGATTGGTCACTGTCAAACCTTATATTTCAAAGAATGACGTCCAAGATAAATTTTCATAATATGCAGCTTATGTTCGTCGTTCTTCACCTTCTAACCTTCTTAGTTACTGCATAAACACATAATGTGATTTGTGAGTACTTCAGTTCGTTTTTCTTCCCCCTGTTAATAGTGCAATATAACCACTATGTGATCATTTAGTTTAATTAGGAACAAAACGTAACGTGCTGGATTGTTTGTTTTTATGTTATAGGCAGACGAGACTTCAGTTCTTGAAGGTCTTGCAGAGGATTTTCGTTTACCAATCAATCACAGGCCAACAGAAAATGTAGATCTTGATAATGTGGAACAAGCATCTTTGGATACACAACTAACATCATCTAATGTGGGGTTTAGGCTACTCCAAAAGATGGGGTGGAAGGGAAAGGGCCTTGGTAAAAATGAACAAGGTATGTACATTAAAAGATTGCCTACTTTCGTGTAATTTGATGCGGGAATTGTTGTAATTCGTAGTAGTGGTCTTGGTTCATAAATCTTTTTTTTTTCCGTAGCCAGTTATTCTCTATGCATGCTACTAGTGCTGTTTAAGTTTGATATCTATTCTAAATATTTACCTGATATACCATGCCTTCTGTATCTCCTACTATCTAACATTTAAAGTGTGGTTTGCCAGACAATGCGCACAGTGAAAATCATAGTAAGATTTAACTTCCGCCTGTCATGCGAGGGAAGATTTTCTTCTCCGAAAGTAATTCTTTGGTAGTTTAACATGTAGTAATCTAGCACAATTTTCTGTTAATAATTGTGTAAATAAAAAAGTCGAATTCATCATACATAAATATATATCATAAAGGAAACTATCCAACATTCCATCTTACAGTAAGTTACTATATCATAAAGGAAGGAAGTTACTCCTGATCAGACTACAGCTGTTACTCTTATTGTGCATGAAGCTTTAGCTTTATAATTGTTTGTTGGAGCTGATTACTTGATTTTCATTCATCTTACTTTACTTTCTTTGCTCTTCTGCCTGTTCTCCTTGTAGTCTTGATTTTTTCTGTAGTATGCCTTCCCAGATACTTCAGCGTCAGTCATCTATTTTTTAATGATTTGGTCAGCCACTCAATTTCTTCTGAATTGGTTGGAGGAGGCTCGCTGTGAAACCATGTTAAACTTGTTATATTCATTTTTCTATGGAAAATGCCTTATCTTATTAAACTTTTTGAATTGCATAACTAGATTTTTTCCAGGGTTTATGTTACCTGAATTTATGATCTGAATTTATTAGTTTTACACTTAACATGTTATCCTGTTCGTTTATTTTGTCACATGGCAGTTTTGATTCGTTGTCTGTTTAGTAGAATTTTCTTATTATTTAGCATCTCAAAACATTCTTAACTGGTTTGTCCTTTTAGTGATGCTTTTTGACATATTGTCATATGAAATCTCATAATGATCTCGTATAATTATGTAAAAGGGATAACTGAGCCAATTAAATCTGGGATTAGAGATCCAAGATTAGGGATTGGCAAACAAGAAGAAGATGATTATTTCACTGCAGAAGAAAATATTCAGCGGAAGAAACTTGACATTGAAGTTGAGGAGACTGAAGAACTTGCAAAGAAACGAGAGGTATGTTAATTCCTGGTAACTTGTAGACAGTGTAGTACAACTTAGTAAAATTAGCTTCCAGAATTAGATGATGTGAGTTGATGCTTTACTTTTTCTGAAACCTATATCCAATAACAGAAGGCAGCATATATTTATGTTTGTCTTTTGACGGGAATGGTATATCATAAGGAAAGATCAAGTTTTGGAGGTCTTGAGAATTTCGTCCAGTTTTTATTACCTGGTGGCTTCTACTGCCTGCTTCCTGCACATTATGAACATCCAGGTTATAGCAGAACGTGAGCAGAAAATACAAACGGAGGTGAAGGAAATTCGCAAGGTGTTCTACTGTGAGCTATGCAACAAGCAATACAAGTTGGCTGTGGAGTTTGAAGGTCACCTGAGCTCTTATGATCACAACCACAGAAAGGTAAAGGATTAGCATATTTATAAACTTCGCAGGCTTTGTTACGTCTCTTGTCTTCCCGATACTTTTTATATATTTAATTTTTGTAAATTTTTTTATCTAGAGATTCAAGGAAATGAGAGAAATGCATGGAAGTAGCAGTCGTGATGATAGGCAAAAGCGTGAGCAACAACGCCAGGAGAGGGAGATGGCGAAATTTGCACAAATGTACACATACATCTGTATCTGATTTTGGAAATTACATTTTCTTTTCGACTCTAGATATAACATTTTATCACTATTACAAGTGACTATATATTGCATTGACTGAGAGGTTCTTCATCTTAAAAAAAGGGCTGATGCCCATAAACAGCAACAGCAGCAACAACAAGATGAAGCTGGAACTGAAGTGGTCACCTCTGCAGGGAAAAGTGTTTCAGCGCTTGTAGATCAGGATCAGCGGAAGGTGTTAAAGTTTGGATTTTCGTCAAAAGGTGGCAACTCCAAGGTACTCTCATTGCCAGAAGAGATCCAAGGGTGACATAATATTTATGTTTTGTATGTTTGCATGTGCATAATTAGTGAGGTGTTTTAAAAATAAGACAGACAACTCAAACAAAAGAAACAGATAGTACAAATAGATTAAAGAACTTTTAAATGTCAAAAGTTAACTCAAAAAGAACTTTCTGCGTGAATGTTGTCCTAGTAAACACTTTCTGTGATCATTGCAATAGGTTTTCATGAAATATGATGTCGAAAATAGCAAGATGCAATTGGGTTTCAGTTTATAGAGGTGTGAAAGGGTCCAGTGGTTAGATACAAGTACCATAATAGAACATGAACATAAAGTATCTGGAAATAAAATATAGTTTGTTAACTTTTTTGCACCTATTGTAAATTACCTCGGTTCAATACAAAGGCCAGACACAAAATTCGTTGTAAAGCCTTGTACAAAGACTAAGATCCAAAGGACGTAAGAAACATGATTTTTATTTCTTATTTGCAGCTCGTGGGCTAACTACTGACTAGTTTTTTTTAGATTACTAGCAGTTCTGTCGTCATGTGTTAGGTATTTGTAATAAAATGATTTTAAATCATCGTAGCAGACCTGCTTCATGGAATGTGCCTTGTCCAAGTAAAATAAATCATTTGACCCTCGTTTTTTTTAGCATTATTGTTTTAGTAGTAGATGTATTATTAAGTGCAAGGAAAGGTGAGGAGGGAATCGAACCCTAGACCTCTCTAGCACCATGATCACCTTTTCCACCACTTTTGGATATCATAGCTCAGTTTTCTCGAGCCTCTAGTATCATCTGTAGTTTTGAATATGTAATCTCTTTTGCTTGGTAATCTTTTGACCTAAAAGAGTAATTTCAGTAGCTCAATTTTTTTATTTTTTTATTATATGTGATTCAGTTGAAAAACTAAATTGATTATACATCTTGTAATTTTAAGCTATTAATTTAGATAGTTTTGGTATTTGAAGTGATTTTGTATTCTCTCGTGTGCATGATTTCTTAGAGCCTTTTAAGTCCTGCCCGTTTACATTTATTGTATGGCCAATTGATGTATCTGTATTGCATTTGTTTCTTGTCCAGAGTTCATTTGGCAATGCTGCAAAGAAGCCCAAAAAACCAGTTGTCTCTGTTTTCAGCAATG
Organism: Saposhnikovia divaricata; assembly: GCA_036435485.1. Lineage (NCBI taxonomy): Eukaryota > Viridiplantae > Streptophyta > Magnoliopsida > Apiales > Apiaceae > Saposhnikovia > Saposhnikovia divaricata. Next base: position 79,182,587 of record CM071599.1, read on the forward strand.
ATAGTGATGATGAATAATGGCTATAGGGAGGAATCAACGGCTTCTTTTCTTCATGGCTTACTCATATGAAGGAGACTTATGGAAAATTAAGTGGGTGACAGGGTGCATACAGTAAAGTTACCTTGAAAATTTCTGGTATTTGTATTGTATATTAGTACGATTGGGCAATGACTTGCTTAGTAAATCCTGATGTTTTGAACGTTTTTTTCCCCTTTATTTGGGCATATGTTTGGTTTCTTGAAACCTTGATATGGGTGCGGAAAGAAATATATTATATTATAATATGCAGCTTGATGAATTTATATTTAAGAGTGATTTCAGTAATGTAATAAATTAAATAAATTTTATATTTAATATTGAATAATATAAGTATGAAAGGATTAATATTAATACAATAAATGTCCTGCTTGTACATATTATATATTTAAAAGTAAATACTGTTAGATATTTTATCATTTATATTGTGGTAGGGGTTCATCTCGGTTGTTACTGGTTCAACTTTCGCTCAACTTTCGCTCTGTCCCGAATTTTATTAGAAAGATAATCACTTACATATAAGTCTAATTATTCAAAAAATTGTATATTATAGGATAATTTAAATTAATGAACCTACTAAAATTTAAAGATTATTTAAATTAATTAGTAAGCTTACCTTAAATAATATAAAGATTTTGCAATATTTTTATAGTTGAAGATGGATCAAAATAAGTACTTACATGCCTAAGTAGGATTTTCATTTTATCAGATTAAAATTAAAATTTTTATTCGAACTTGAATATAGATTTTACGAAACGGATTATCAACTAATTCATGATACATAGATATAGATATCAAAATGATACCGAATTCTCCCACTACATTTATTTTATCCTAATAATTTCTTGAGACATAAATAGGATAAATTTGTTTTTAACTAAAATCTGTAGAAATAAAAGAAAATTTAAAGAAGTAACTTCTTTCGACAAGAATACAAGTTAATTTAAAGCAATAGTTAAATTGAATATGAAACAACACTACATTTTTGGACGATGAATGACATTAGTATTAATTTGATTTATCTAAGTTTAATTATTTAATTTTAAAATAATGTATTGACATAAGTATTTTTTTTCTCAAAATAAGTTATTAACTTTTAGAAAATAAGAAACAACAAACACGCGATATAGCTTTTAGGTTATTTCAGTGTTAGAGCCTTATATTGTATTTGGTTGGGGTGAATCTAATAAAATAGAATGGAATGAGAGTTCAATTCATTCATTTTATACTTCAAATCTCATTCCATTGCATTTCATTCATCCAACCAAACACAAGAGGCTTAGAGCTTATATAAACATTTAAATATCCTTTTTTTATAGTGGTAATATATTTAGTTTTTTTTTGTTTAGCACCATGATGCAAGGCAACAATTGTAGCTATAAATCTCAGCGTACACAACACATTAGGATGCTTAAAAAGTCATCAAAGTCTAAATTACGCATATTCTCAAAAGGTAGAATACATCACAAAAGCACAATTGATATTTTTAAGGTTTAAAGACAAGAACTTCATTCATAGATCCAGGAGTGAAGGCTGCTCTGCCATTCTGCAATGCCCTCGGCTCGGGGAACCAGAGAGCAATTTCTTTTCTTGCGCTCGCTCTCAACTGCGTCACTACCATGGATGACATTCCTGCCAATGTCAATAGCAAAATCACCACGGATGGTGCCAGGTGCAGACTCAGCAGGGTTTGTTGCGCCAATAATCTTTCGGCCAGTAGTCACTACATTTTTACCCTCCCAAACCATAGCGCACACAGGGCCAGAGACAATGTAGTCAACCAAACCACGGAAAAAGGGTTTTGAAGAGAGATCAGCATAGTGCTTCTCAGCAAAAGACTGATCCACGGTGATAAGCTTCAAACCTAACAGAAAACACAGTTTATGCAAATCATTTACAGAAATAAAACAAATATACTATGAGAAATAATAATGCTAACAAATTACCAATGTTCTAAAAATCGCTAGGCGGGTCTAGGCGGTGAGCCTACCTTCTAGCGATTAATTGGCTAGGCGGTGATTAATCGGAACATTAATCGGATTATTAAAATATTATTTTTTATATAATTTAATATTAATATTTAAAAATATATTTTATATAAGTAAAAATATAAATATCTTCATTTTATTATTAAATATGATGAGTGAAATTACCCTTTCATGTGTAAAGTATATTTTTTATTTAATATATATATATATTTTTAAAGTTTTATTCTTAATTTGATTGTTTTTTTAAAATTTGACCGATTAATCGCCGCCTAATACCGCCTATGGCCGATTAATCGCCGCCTAATCAATTATTCCCGCCTAACTAATTAAACCGCCTAATCCCGCCTAGGCCCGCCTAGACGCCGCCTAATCAAAAAAACGTTGAATGACCGATTTTTGCAGAATTTAGGCGTTTTCTGGCCGCCTAGCGCCTAGGCGGCAATTAATCGACCGCCTAGACCGATTTTTAGAACACTGCAAATTACTGACCAAAGGTGCTGTAAGAGCTAACAGAAGGGACAACCAACAGTTACAGCCTGACCAAGATATCAGGATGTGTAATGAATTATACAAGTGATTTCATATAGACATGATTTGACAACCTCTTACGAATTCAAGTTGTCATGATGTACAAGCTATCATAGGCGCACGAATTTAGTTGCCCATACCTTATTCATGACACTAGTTGACACCATCAGGATTAAGCTATACCATCAAGATTAAGCTAATTTACGAAATGGGACATCTATTAGGTGGATCATAATTATGTTTTATGTTGTCTTTTATTTTATAACTAGCGTAATAACTCGTGCAAGGCACGGAGTTATTTTTTAGTAATAGATATAAATATTTAATTATTTATTTATTAATGTCGTTTGCAATTTTTTTATTTTCGTCACTTTTTTTACATTCATAACACACGTTGTTATAATGTTCTTACGTCAATATTCGGTGCATAATTTGATTATGCAAATTCAGATGATCAATAAAAACAGAAAAAATATGTTGTTATATATGTTGCTGAGATGTAAGATATTTCTCCCTCGACACGAAAAAATTATGGAGGCATAAAATTTAAGTCTTGTAATAGTAACCTAAAAACTCGCAATGAGGACAAGTTTGAGACAATATTGATTAATCTTTCAGGATATATAATGTTTGTTTAATATTCTAACCATTTGAGGAAATTTTGGAACCATGGTCCTCTAAACTCCATTTAAATAAAGGTCAGAAGATCGAGTGCATAGCACATTAGGAATTAAATTCCAGCCTAAGAGATTGCCTTAGTATCTTAGTGTTGTATAGTGCAATGCAATGACTTTTACATCCCTCCAACCTGAGTACTAATCTCAAGTTTTGTGTACATGTATTGGTTATACATGGTAGAACATAGCTGGATGGATTGTTCCATTATCTGCAGCACAAGGTTGAGGCATTTCAATGATGGCAGAAGTAATGTATGAGCACCCTTAGCGCAATTCTGTGATGCTCGGACTCTCCGAAAAGCCCAGCCGTACCAGTGTCCATAGGACACGACACTGACACTGACACTTGGATTCGGATCCAAATGTCATCCAGATCCGACTCTTCATTTCAGACAACCTATCTTTAATCTCAATGACCTATCTTTAATTTCGATAACCTATATCTCCTATATCTAAGAGAAAGAGAGGAATAAGAAAATATATGAAGTAACAGAGGTGAAATTCATGTAAAAGAAGAAATGAAGCAACTCTTGCCTTAATTTGTGCAATTGTTTGTTATGCAGTATAATCAAATGATAGTTATTTATTTATTAAAACTATCATATTAATTAAAAATAATATTTGCAGTGTCCAAATCCAAGTGTCGGATCCTTATAAAACGTGTCCCCGAATCTTTATTTTTGTAGTTAGAAAGATCTGACACTTCAATTTGAGTCCGTGTCGGATCCTTCTAAAAGAGTCTGAGCATCATAGGCGCGATTTGCCATTTTTCGGATATTGTCAGCAGGCAAGCATATCTGAATTCTAGTTGGAAAATGTGGCAAGTGAATCTGGTGTTCCAAGAAACTTGTATACCATGAAAAATTGACCATGTTGCGTCCAATACCTGTAATGACTTTGGATGGTAGATTTCCACGATAACTTTTGTATTGTATATTTACTAAAAAAAATTATGAAACCTGAGGAAATAATGAGGCTATAAGGTATGACACCTTGAAGTTTTGGGTTTTAGAATACATACCATGCCAACCGCTATGATGATCCGTACACTGTTGTTTTTATGCTTGCTAATTTTGCCTCTGTTTTCATTTATGGGTCTTGGTATTCAAGTTTTAGACATTACTGCTATCATTGCTCCATGGCTATGATTGATCAGTAGTCGATTTTGGTTTGTATGAAGCATGAGGTTACATGCCCCAACAGCTTCCTCCACTGTCAGGTAGATCCATTCTCGACCTAGTGCCTCGATGAACTTGGCTTTGTTTAGCTTCTTGATCACCTCTCCCTCCTCCTGGATTGTCGAGAACAAGCTACATTTCCAGAAAGGATAAATTAATTTAACACGAGTCAACAAAAAAGGCATATACTTCTTTTATATTACGAATATTATAAATATTGGGTGTACCTTAAGGCCTCTTCTATCCATGGTCTTTTTGGTCTCTTCAAACATGGTAATTCCGCTGGTGTCAATGTTTCCCACAGCTGGCATTATAAATATGATGAGTTGGTGATGTTAAGTGAGGCTCATTTAGTGTCATTTTATGCTATTTATTGAAGCCCATCACATGTAGTGCTGTACATTGTTAGTCTAATTACTTACCACCCATATCCAGGATAACATACTGTTAGATTCTCCAGAGGCTTTTATCTTATCTTCCTCCTCACCAATCCACCTGGTGATTCTGAAAAGCGTAGTACAAGTACATTAGCATCATCCAGATTCACAGGTGGCCAAAGTAGGTGATTTAAGTGTATACTTGATATTATAAGACATCTTAATACCTTTCTCTTAAGTAGTCGGAATTCGCAAAGTAGAATGGAGCATGAATCTCAAGTATGAGAATTCCGGGAACATTGTTTCCATTGGGGTATTGATTTACACTCCTATAGCTCCTGGAATCGGGGATGTTTCGTAAAACAACTTTCTTTGGGCTTGTTATGAACAATAACACTTAGGACAGACAACATGACCTGCATAAGAAGATATGTTTATGGAGATGAGTATTCGAGTCAAATTGTATAATTAATGAAACATAACAGGCAAACTTGGATATATCATAAGCATACCGCAACGAAAAATGATCTTCAGATTTTGGGCAGTTGGATGCTTATGTCGTCAATGTAGCTGCTAGTTGAGATGAGGTGCTATGAAACAAACCTACAAGGTCAGACGAATGCATAGATGTTAAAGAGATTCCTTCCCAGTTTATCAAACTTGTACTGCCAAAAATTAGGATCAATGTTACATGTGACTTTATCATGATCCTATGATTTAGAGGCTGGTTGGCTTGGCTTTAAGCCAAGGGCTTAAAGTCACTTTTGACTTTAAGTTAAAAAAATTTGTTTGTGTAACAAGCTTAAAAATGATCTAGAGTTGGTAAGAGTTAGTTTTTTGAACTACTTAATTTACTTTTGAAATTTGATTTGATAAAAATCAATATAATCATTGACATGTTCAACTTAATAATTATATTTTTATTTTGGTAATTTTAATAACTCATAAGTTATACGTAACATTAAATTACCCAAACAGATATGAAATTAAAATTTTTACTTTTCACTTATGACTTTAAGCAACTTTAAGTGATAAGCAATAATTTTAAGTAACACAAACGGAGTCTTAGTTGAATGTTTTAGCATTTGTGTGTAGTTGCAGTTAGTGTCTGACAAGTACTGATTTCATCACCTCAGTAATACCCAGGAACATTATCTAATGCTTTCTAACAAAACCAGTACAAAGTTCATGACATATTCTAACAAAACAATTCTGTTTGTGCATCTAAGGTTTTCTGTTAAAATAGTGGTGTTTGCAGCCTTGCCAAAATTCAGCCAAGTATGGCTTGAGTTGCAGAGCACTTGAATTCAAATTTTGTCTATGAACTGTACTCCGATAACTGTGACCTGACTGCGAACACACTTTTAACCTGTTTCTTAGATATAAATGTCCACTAATTACAGACAAATCCAGCAAAAACAATATGCTAAATTGGCCAGGGAAAAACAAAGAAACACTGAATAATATCTTTCAAATTTATGTAGGAAACTCCGTTAGCTACTACATTTGGCATATAACTGTTACGATAAACAAGATTGTTTTCAAAAACAATGTCTAGAAATTATTACTACGTTCGGCTTTTGTAGTTTAATTATTATAACCCTTAGATAGAGGAGTATATTTTCCAAGAGCTGATGTAGGACAAGATTAAAAACAAAGTTAGAAAGCAGGGACAAAACCCATGTGTAGAAATGAAATGAATTCTCATATATGTTAAATAATTATCAATATATAATATTCAACTCTAATCTCTAATGAACATTACAAGAGTTTATATAAATATCATAGTTGTTGAACCCAAGTTCCTCCAAAAAATATCACAGCTTATTAAATATCATAGATGTTAGTGGTTTGCAGAGGACCTTTCACAAGCAGAGTTCCTCCAGAAAATTAGAGGGAAAAAAACCAAGAAAAATAAAAATGTAAAGACGCACTTCACCTCACAGGTTCTGTAGTACCAATAATAGAAGAGTTAAAAACCAACACTGTGAAACCTTATACAAGTAGAAATCATGAGTAATTATTTGTTAAAGTCCCAGTTCTTGGCTCGCTCGCTCTAAATTTTAAACAATTATTTGTTAGCTATGACAATCCTATGTCTTTTTTGGATGCTTAATTTCAAGAACATAATAAAGGTTCTTTGTTACAACTATTACCACTTTGGCCAATCATCTCTGTGAGTAACTCATGTCTCATTCCCATAACCAATAAAGCTTGGTCTACACTTCTAACTCTTTGACGCCTATCGTATAAGTCTTCCTTATAATTATGACGTGGTTAGCTTCTTGCACTAAAAGCAACTTGATTCACTCCCTTTGTGAATAGTTACGGTCCGGCTTTCTTGTTGCCACTAAGCATTAAATAAGAATCTTGCACACAATTAAAATCAGATTATCCACAAAGATATACCTTGTAAGTTTCGTCGAGTATTTTTGCAAAGACGCTTCAATAGTCTCCGCTCCTCCAACATCTCTTTGGTCAGAAAAAGTTTAGGCCGCCCTCTCTTCCTCGGCGTCTGCTCCATCGAAGAAAGCCCCTACAAACTGAACTTCTGTAAAATTAGCGATTGATGTAAGTTTTTCCCCTAGTTTTTACAAATATAAGTAGTAGATAATTAATTTAGGCGGGTTCTGAAAAATCCAACATTTATATTTTCAAAAACACGAAAAAGCCTTTGTAGCGCGTTAAATAAACTTGACCATGTACAGTTGTCACACAATAAATCAGGGAAAAAATAAATCAGGGAAAAATTAAATGCCAGAATCTGCGTACAGACTGAATTGGGATAATGCCACACAGCCTAGGTGTTACACGATTGCTTTCTCTTCAAGAACATCCGAATAGCTTTTTTCAAGAAAACCTTATTGGAGAGGGAATGCTGAGAAGTGTTCACATATCACAGTTTCCTAATGGGAAGGAACAATTGTTTAAAAAAATCGATAGTTTTCCGCATTATAATGATTTATGTTTGGGTCCGCATTCCAATTTTTATAATGTGTTATTATTTATTTGTAAAATGAATTCCATATTAATTTTAGTCGGGACTCGAGAGTAGCAGAGGGTAGGCAACTACACGCCGAAGGATAGTTAGGGATTTATATCCTCTTAAGACCCTCCCCCATCCCCAGATCCCCAGATCCCCTTCCTAAGTAGTCATAAAAAAGTAAAATCTAACATTTAGGTCTATTTTATGAATACATTGAAGATGCTATTTTAAAATCTGTTTTCGTAATCTGTATATTGAAGCCATATTAAAGATTAATAGGATTAATAAGCAGTACTGAATTTCATTGTATCATATGAATGCCATCTTCCTGACCAAGGTATGCAAAGGAAGTTGGTGACCGCCGAAATAGATATTATTATATTTATGATTGCCAAAAATCATGCCAAACAACATGGACTAAGAAGGAAGAAAGATTTTTCATCTATAAGTTTAATATCTCTAATTCCCTTTAGTCCTCATGTATTTGTGGAATGCCCTTAGAAAAAGGTACCATAACCAACATCAATCCTAAAACTACAAGGTCAGTCATACACTTAACACAACCAGAGTATTACACGAGTTATTGTTTCCCATGGATTTGTTGCTTAATTAAACAAAACAAAAATCTTGCCAAAGAAAGGGGAACACATGACACCCATGCTTCTACAGTACTGCATTGCATAATGTATACATCTTTTCTCTCAAACTATACGCTATCACTACTGTACAGGAAATGCAAAGTACATGTAACACGTAAAGCTCCATGACCTATATAAGTGGAAAATTAAGCTCCTGCATAATGCTTGAATATTCTTCTGGTTCTACAAATGAATTTCAAACTTTTTTGTCTCTATATTTATGACAGTTCTGGCAAATGTCACCTCTTCTATATTGGGAAAGTTAATGGGACAAACCACTACACTGAACTTTCAAAGACACCTTTTCTGATCTATACTATTATACAAATACTATACGATAAAGAACTTAACAAAAACAAACCAAAGACAAACCAAAAAAAACAAAGAATATAAACTTACAGTTCTGCTTGACTTTTACACTTGATTCATCACAAATACATGCATTCTTTTAACATATAATAATTTGATTGGACTAATTCCTTAAACTTTGTCTCAGATTCAAACCTAAAAATTCTGTCAGTTATTTGATATCTCTTATTGACTCACTTAAAATATCCTTGTTGTCACAATCCCTGATGTGCCTTAGTTCCAAAATAGGGACCTGGCACAAAATAAGTTGAGTGGAGAAATTCCAGGATTAACATACTAGAATGAAGTTCTACAGTATTTGTAAGTTAAAATGATAGAATATGATTTTCTTCCCCCTCTTTAATTTGGAAAACAAATTGAGTTTTTTTTTAATGTTAAATAACATAGAGGTTGCGAGACAATTTGGTTGGAGCGATCTCTCCTCACATATGCCAGCTCACAAGCTTGTGGTATGTGTAAGTAATTTATGATTTAGCTATATGGAGTTGGTGCAACCTCTTTTGGTATTCACTTATTCTAGTATCTAATTTTCTGCTTATTATTATTTACAGTGATGTAAGAAACAATAGTTTGAGCGGTACCATTCCTCTGTCCAGAGACAATTACAGCAGCTCTTCAATTTACATGATTGATTTATGTATATTCTATTTGAAATTCTTGCTAATTGCATCCTTGCCACACACCAGATCTTTGCAAGGGAATCAACTAACTGGAAGTTTTATATCTAACTATAAAATGGCAATAAAACAAAACTCCCCCCAAATTCACTAAAAGCAATAAAATGACTAACCCCTTAAAACACAGAACGAAAAGGTGAATTGCGAACAGACCTATGACAATCCACAAAATATCAAGCAAATTTCATAATCACAATTACCTAAAGATGATAGGATTACCAGATATCAAAGACCCACTGCCTCTTCAATCTTCCTCCTAATCGAAACCTCTTCAATCTTCCTTCTAATCGAAGGACCCCTACGAATTCCAATGAATTTGTGAAAATACACGGATATTAGGTCGTGTTATAGAGATTGGCAGAATAAAGTGTTGCTGGGATACAGCATATATATTAATAACAAAAATCATACCTCTGAAATCTGCCAATAAAATTGCGAAGCTGAGAAAGAAGAAAGGTAGAGATTGAAAGGAAGGAGAAAGGGTAGAGATTGAAAGCAGCAGATACGATCGACGAGTGAAGACAACGACGACCACCGGGCTAACACATATTAACGGGCGTTTTCTAATAGATGATCGGACCACTCTGCCGATAATCTGGGGATGTTTACGATCGAACTGGATAATAGATGGAAGAGCCTTGAGGAGAGGGGAGTGCCGTCGGCGTACGTTAGGGTGATTCAAGACGACGGTATGTTTGGTTTGGTTTGGTTTTACAATCTGTAGTGGAATAAAAATAAAACTAGCATAATACATGGTCATCCTCTAGCAATTGCTATAAATTCTGTATAATTTTACGATTTAAGGATATTTTTGAATATAATTGCATTTTTTATGTTCATACATATTATAATATCAGTATTTTAATTTATATATTATTTTATTTATGTATAGATCAAATGAGCATAAAAAAGTATGTTTTATAGCATATAAATATATTGTATAGGTTATAACACAATTTCTTTTAGAACAATGATAAAAAAACATATCATCAATGTGAATAATACTCATCATACAATACTTTCCAGATAAAATTAGTACGCTCCTTAATATTTATTTCTTTAAATATCTCATAAAGATATATAAGTCGCATAGAATTATAATCCGAAATTACGAGAGGGCTGATTCCCAATACCAACATAATTTCATATATGTTTGCATAAATATTAAAGGAATGGTGCTTTTGTAATTTTTAAACATATAGAAATATTATCGTAAGTTCACAACCATTAAAATGACACTTTTTGCACTTGTGTTGTGGTTTAATTTATAGTAATAGATAGATTGTGTATCATATTGTGAAACCTAAAATATAATATTTTTAAAATAATATGAGTCACCATTATTTTTACTAAAAAATTGAAATAATAGTAAAAATAAGATAATGGAGAGGTCGGGTTTGTGTAAAAGGTTTATCAATTCAAAATAATAAAGTCCATGCAGCACAAAGGTTAGTAGGATAAATTGTGTAGAGGAGGTTCTAGGTACGATTCACCATAAAAATAAAATTTACTAATTTTTTCCATTTAAATAAGAGAGTGAAATTTCATGTAATTTTATAACTTGTAAGGGTATAATCGTAATTTCATAGAGGATTTATTGGCTCAAAAAACCCCTAAAAATCCCCTTGTTCTCTTATTATATGTAGAAAGAATGGATGGATGTGTACCATATTGTGAAAGTTAAAATATAATATTTTTAAAATAATAGTAAAAATAAGATAATGGCGAGGTCGGGTTTATGTAAAAGATTTTTTAACTCAAAACAAAAAAGTTCATGTAGCACAGTGGTTGATAGGATAACTTGTGTAGAGGAGGTTCTAGGTTCGATTCACCACAAAAACTCATTTTTTCTCATTTAAATAAAAGAGTGGCATTTCATGTAATTTTATAAATTGTAAGGGCATAACTGTACTTTCACAGGGGGTTTATTGGCTCATTTTACCCATGTGTTGCTCTATTATATATAGAAACTGAAGTGAAATGATGTGGCTGGTAATGCTGTTATTTTGAGAAATCTATTACCATATATATATTATGGGAAAAAGAGTTCTAAAGCACACAATACGGTGACATAAGGGCAAAAAGTGCCTAAAAAATACCTGTGAAATTATCATTTTGCTCCTATTTTTTGAGAAACTACAAAAATGCCATTCCCCAGAAATTAATGTAAAAAATAATTAAATTTATGTTGTTTCTAGGAATTGAACCCTTAACTTCCAAGTACAAAGTTCATACCAGCCCGCAAGGGTTGTCTCAGTTGGTTAAAGAGAGGTCATCTCACCTCTTGGTCACAGGTTCGACTCCCATGGGAGGCGGATTTGTGATTATGCCATCCTGGGGCAGAGCCTGTCGCACTTGTGCGGTTTGCCTTGGATCACGTGGTTTGCAGGCTATTGCGTGAGCCCATGGGTTTATCCAGAGCGCACCCGAAGGGTAGCGGCTGCGGGTTCCCATGTTAAAAAAAAAAAAAAAAAAAAGTTCATACCATACCATTGTGCTACTATGATTGTTATGTTTAATTTGAAAATATTATTAGATAAGTCATATGTTCTTTTATTATCTTATTTTCCTTTTTCTATTCTTACTTTTTGAGTAAATAAATTGTTGAATTTATTATTTATAGAAAATAAAACTCTAAATTATATATAAATGTAACTCAGATTAGATAAAATTTGAATTTGTTAACATTCGTTTCATTGTAGATATAAAATATTAGATTACTGAAATCATAAAAAGAATTGTATTTCAGTGAAATAAAAAATGTGATTAAATTTTGGAAAATATTATAATTGCATCATATATATTCTTTAGATTTATAAAAATGCAAATATGTGAGTTAATTAGAGATTTTTGTTCGAACAATCATTTAGACTTTAATCAATTTTAATACATAATTGAATTTGAGTTAAAAATAACCTTTTTAAAATTTAGGATTTCAAAATATATATTATGATTGACTAATAACACATACTAAAAATAATGTAAGATGAATTAAAAAGTATGATCTTAGATGTTATATAAATTAATAAGTCATCTTCTTCTATATATAATAGGAGAACAAGAGGATATTTTAGGGGCATTTTCAGCCAATAAACCCCCTATGAAATTACGATTTACCCTTATATATTATAAAATTACATTGATTTGTAACTCCCTTATTTGAAGAGAAAAAATAAGTAATTTTATCTTTGTGGGGAATTGAACAACAACCTCCTCTATATATTTTTTCTTCTAAACCATTATGCTATATTATGTTTTTTGGTATGCTATTAAAATTATTTTTACATAAGTTCGACCTCTATTATCCTATTATCCTGTTTTTATTATTCGTTTAACTTATGAGTAAAAATAGTAATGACAAATATTAGTTTTAAAATTTTACTTTTCAAAATATGGTACGTACTAATATACACTAATTTCAAAATTTTATTCCACTCTCTTATTCTAAATGAGTTAGTTTGTCTTTGTTGTGAATTAAATCATTAATCTCGTCCAAACAATTCATCCTTCTGATCATTGTACTACTTATATTTTTGATTTTTAGTTAAATTCTTTTAGATAAATTCGACCTCTTATTTATTCTATTTTTACTACTATATTAATTTTTGAGCAAAAGATAAAGGTGATTCACATTAGTACTTTTAAAATTTTGTATTTTAGTTTACAAAACATGGTACGTGATTATATATACAACTAATTTAAAAATTTGATAATGATATCACGTGATGTAAATTGGATTATTTTCAATGAATTAAACATTTCTTATATATAACATTAACTACAATATATTTAATATTTTTACATAATAATATTTAATTAAAAGATGAGATCTTTAAAACTGTTAGATAGTACAAAAGTTAAAAAAAAAATGAATCATGTAAATAAGTTGAGAAAGATAAATTTTCTTGAAAAAAGATCATATAATATATATTAACACAAAATATAGGAATCAGTTTATAGATACATCGATTAAAAATCGGATAATACACATAAAGAAATTTTGGCTGGAAAGAATATTAAAAAATTCAAAATAAATTGTAACAAGGATTAAAATATACAATCAAGTTAACAAATATCTTAAAAAATAGGATATTGCATAGCATGCACACACACAAAATATTATGATCGATTAATCACATTATATACCCCGAATTAGTTAAATAATTTGGTAAAAAAGATAAAATTTTAAAATATGCAATTAGTTTTTTACATACTAATTGAACAATATCTTTATTGTGAAATATTACGTGGGTAAATAATAGGTTTCTTAAGTTGTCAAAATTATAACTGGTATATGAATAAATATGTCATCTGTGTACTACTCATTTATTTTATGATTGTAGTCTTAAATATAGCTTAGAAGAGAAAGAAATCAAAAGAACTTTATTCCTCCCTCTTATGTATTGACTATATTATTTATGAAAGAATGGCAATAAAAATAATTGTAAAATATTAAAAAGTACCATTTCAAAAATTGATTTGTAGTGATGAAAAACACCAAGAAGATTTAAACCGAAAACCCCACCTATTATTTAAATTTTATGTTTTTTTACCCAAATTTATTATAATAACAAATTACTAGATTTTTTTTTACTTATGACATATATTTGTGTAAATTGGTGTAAATATGTTACTATATCCAACACATTATTATAGCACGAAATATCTTATTTTGAGTACTTATCTGAATAAGTAAATCAAATTTTCTGGAAAACAAAATTGGGACATTATAACAAACATGTTTTAACGGAAATTATACAATAGTGTCCACATATATTCTTCAAATCATAAAAATAAATAAATTTACTTCAATTTCTAGAAGATGACCCGTGCCTTGCACGGGTTAATATGCTAGTATAATGTTATTCAGGTAATTTCACAGGTAATAAAGAATAACTTTTTACTCCTATGTTCACGTATAATATATAGTAATAGATTGCTATATGTTTATGCAAAATTTTACTTTGATATAATAGTGTATCTTTTCCAATGTAAATATTTATTGCAAGTGAATTTTGTAAATATTTATAAACATTTGTTAAAATCTAATTCTTATATATTTAAATGTGACTATATCATGAACTTCTATTGAAAATAGGATTATAGATCCATTTGATTTTTGTTTGAGTTGAGGTTTCGTAATTTTTTTCGTCTCATTCGCATCTCAATCTTTCATTACGGGAAGCCTTCTTAATGTTATAAATGTTCTTCTATTACATATTTCATTTATTCCTGACTTTTAGCATCACTCATTACTAATTTTATATGTGATATTTTGAATGATCAGCAAATTTAATATTTTTCAATTCAATTAAGGTTTGAAAAAAGCTTTGACAATTTTTTTTATTCTTTGATAAATCTCTACTATAAATTTTATATAATTATTTCCAATAAATTATATATTAAGTTATTCCCAAAAACATAAAACTAACTATATTAAAGTGAGTAAATGTATGGAGTTCAAAATTTTGATCACAAATGTTTAAATAGAAATATGATCTTAATTAAATAAGAATATATAACTTTTATATTTTCAATGAGGGTGATATCTAAAATCTTTAGATATTTATGCATTTACCAAGTTCTACTAATTGGTGATTTTTTTTAAATTTATAATAAAAAAATTAGTTTATTTTTCTTAAATTTGCATGACATAATAAATTTTGATCCAGTAATTATCTCATCGAGAACTCGTCATCATTAAAGATGTCACAAGATTTTATTTTAATTATCTCAATTTATTTTATAAATGAGTAGAATATGAAAAGTAAAATGTAAAAATTTACTCTCATAATCAATCTTATGACAACCAGGTCAAAAATTGCAATTTTTTCAAATAATAGTCAACTCCCAAACATACCAATGCGTCACATGTTAGTCCAAAAGCGCTAACAGTTTTGATATACTTTAGTTATTGAGTTGCTCTTATATTTAATTGTTATTTATTAAAAATATATTATGCATTTCCTACATTTTTTTATGGTTAAAAGGCAGTAGGTCACTCAACTGACTGAAAACTATCAATTGTGTTACCCAACTCAAAAATCTTTCAATCAGGTCACATAACTTATAAAAACCTTCAATCAGGTCACTGGGGTTTACGGACGTTAAAAAGAGACGGAAAGATGACTCAGCATGCTGACATGGCTAGCTTTTATCCGATTGGCTAGCTTTCAATCAGGTCACATAACTGATAAAGACTTTCAATCAGGTCATTGGGGTTTTACGGACTTAATCAATGCTGAGTCATCTTTCCATCTCTTTTTTAACGTCCGTAAACTCCAGTGACCTGATTGAAAGTTTTTATCAGTTATGTGACCTGATTAAAAGCTTTTGAGTTGGATGACCCAACTGAAAGTTTTCAGTCAATTGAGTGACCTAACTGTCATTTAACCCATTTTCTTTATATAAACCTAAATAGTGTCCCGCTCATGCGGCCCACACATAGAGATATGATGTTTATGATTGAAAACATGTATGCATGAGCGATTTGGTTATGTTACGGAGTTATCATTATAGAGTAAATTTTGGTTATAATTTTTATCATTACAATTTAACAATGTATAACCAAATTGTATATTATACATCATTAATTTATATTTTGATATATTAAAATATATTACAGTCTGAATAATAAATGTAAAAATAAATTCATGACGAAAAATTGTTGATATGTCACAGTAATTAAAATACCATGTATTCTTTCACTCAAGCGACACACACATATAATGTGTATAATTTAATTCACATGTGTGTTTAAGTGGTCTAGTGGTAAAACAAGGTGTATGTTAACTTGGAGACTCAAGTTCAATTCCTTCAAAAAACAATTTTTTAAAAAATAGTAAATAAAAGGACAAATCAGTCATTTTAGGGGTGATGACCCAAAATAATCATTTTTGGGATCAAGTGGCCCAAAATAATGATTCTGGAAAAAATGGCCCGAAATACCGACGGGATACGGAATTTCGGCCTCCGTATTAACTGAATACGTTACACAGTCTATCGTATTAGCTGATTACAGAACACGGTCTTCCGTGTTATGCATGATACGGAAGAGCATGTACCGTGTTTGTGCTGCGCACCCGCCTAACACGAGACACAGTACACCGTGTTACACAGAACACGTTACACCGTGTGTCGTACCATGCACTATTATGGAAGATGAAGTACCGTATTACCCCACATATCACGGTACACGATTTAACGTGTCCCGTCAGTAAATAGGGCTAGACATGCTCAAATATGAGTATTTTGGTAATTTTCTCTCATTTTAGATGGAATAAAATGTTGCATGATTTTAAATGAAATAAAATATCTCATTAATTATAGCCCCTTGTTGGGCTATTATATACTAGGCAACTTAGCCGCGTTTCGCGCGGTTAATAAAAATTTATTTTTAGCTATTGAAAATAGATAAATTAATATAAAATTTAAAAGGTATTGTAAAAATTTCTAAAAAAAGTGATTTAAAATAGTTTATATGAATTACTAGTTGGAATAATACTCTCATTATATATCAAGAATTTTAATAATTTTAAAAATATTATAAACATGAAAAATAGCAATTACAATATTAAATATAACTAAATAACGTTTTTAAAGCTGATACCCTCTCATAATATACATACTCAGTAATAGTATAAGAATTTATATAATTAGAATATTAATTTATTTTGACACAATATAATGAAACAACATGTGTATAACATTTTGGCACAATAAAAAATGACGCAATATGAACAATTTTAAGTCGTTAATTTACATAAAATAATCTAATTTTATACATATAATTAATATTCCTGAAATAATAATTATAATGCTTAAATAAAATTTGCCAATCTTTTATATAAATAACATAAAGTAAATTTAATACATATATTTATTTAATAAGTGTAATTAATGATTATTAAAATGTTATTAAGATGCCATTAAGCTGCTACTTAATGCAAGAAAAAAAAGTAATAAAAAAATCAAAAAAAATGAGAATTCAAGAAAAATATCTTAAACGATTTTGGTAAAAACCGATGATATGGGCTGAAAGTAAGCCCTAGAGACATATTTAATATTGCATTAAATGAACCTAGGTTGGTCCAAGGTTAAAGCCAGTTAATGAGGCCCGAAACCCAAATTAAATAATAAATTCGTAGTTGATAAATTAGCCAAATAAGGGACTTCATAATTGAGTCCAAAAAAGAAACTAAATCATATTAGGAGTAGCCTCCAAGGCATATATCTCCAATACTTATCTTCTTATCTTTTGGAAGGCTCTAGAATTAGGCCTAAGCTGTGACTTGCCCACCAAGTCTCCTAATTCAATTCTTATTCTAGGGTTTTCATCACCTATATAAGGACCTGTTCCTTCACAAACAGAACTACGTTTTTTGGCTTGATTCTTGCTATTTGCAAGATACGTAGGCATCTTGTGAGGACCCGAGTTAAGTCACGAAACACTTAATCAGCCATTAAAGCTCGAAGCTTCCACAAACCATAGCATTAAATATGCAGTAAATATACCCTACTTTTCGTTCCACAACATTTGGCGCCGTCTGTGGGAAACGGATATCAACCATGGTTACCACATGGAGAACACCAACACTTTCTGAAACCATTACTAGCACCACCGCACCCCCGATTGGAGAACAGGTACCCCCAGGGACGGATTCCCAGACACTAACCACTCAACCTCAAGGAACCGAAACGCAAACTCATGGATCGTTACCCTTAATGACGAATCCCACCACCCAAGGGACGAATCCCCTTCAGATGGTGGTCGCCCCTCTCGGAGGACAATCCGCTCCACCCATCACTCAGATCTCTACGACCTTGATCCCCGCAAGCACGAACCCGGTGTATGGCTTGCCCAACTATCCCCCGTATCAGGCCGGATCAAGTGGCCACGCCCTCCAGATACGCGAGCCGTACAATCCACCTTACATCAGAGGTTTAAGACCCAATCAAGGCCAGCAATACTATGACTACTCAGGCCCGTATTCTGATGACTCATCCTCGGAGGAAGATAGGGATGAAGCCCCGAGGAGGCGACGTCCGAGCAAGGAGCCTATAGGACAGGCTCTCCGAAGAATCCATGATGGACCCCCTTAGACACTTGCGGAGAGAATCAAGGCACACGAGGCCGAGATCCTACGGCTGAAGGACGATATGGCAAGAGAGCAAGCCAGGCAAAATCAGAATCGACCCCCTCCGGCTTCAAGAGAGATTCCCCTAATCGATTTGGAGAAATCTTCAAGGAGACAAAGAACGGTAGATACCCCAACTGGGAGATCAACCGTTGATCTCCCAGGGAGACCCTAAGGATTTGATGCCGCTGGGAGACCCTGATGATCCCACGCCCCCATTCACCGAGGAGGTGATGAGTGCGCACATATCACAGAAGTTCAAGATGCCTACTATAAAGTCTTACGATGGAACGGGAGATCTTGCTAATCATGTAAGGACGTTCTCAAACGCGCTGCTGTTGTAACCGGCAAGTGATGCCCTGAAGTGTAGGGTGTTCCCTCAAACCCTGTCGGGTATGGCACAACATTGGTATAGTCGTCTACCCCCAAATTCAATCGGTTATTTTAAGGAATTGAGTGCCGCTTTCGTTAGCCAATTCATCAGTGGAAGACTTCATGAGAAAAGTTCTACATCTCTTATGTATGTGGTGCAAGGGAAGAATGAGAATCTGAGAGACTACCTCAAGCGGTTCACTGAAGATACATTGAATATCACTGATTTGGAGAAAAGGTGGCCATGGTAGCCCTGGAACATGGAACCACTGACCTCTTCTTTAAGAGGTCATTGGAAAAACATCCTCCTGAAAACATGGCTGAGTTACAACGGAGGGTTGATAAGTATATCAAAGCCGAGGATAGTATGAAAAAAGAGGCTACAACAGGTAATGGAGGGAGTAACAATGATTCAAGGAAAAGGAAGACGGATCAGGAATATGATACCAAAGACAAGTACCCGCGTACAGGCAAGGATTCAGACTCGGCTCCTAGGAAGGGAAATCCGGTACAGAGATTTATTGAATACTCAAGGTTGAATGCCCCAAGAAGCCAAATCCTGATAGAGATAGAAAAGGACAGGGACGTGAGATGGCTGAAGCCACTAAGGACTGATCCTGAGAAAAGAAACAAGAATCAGTACTGCCGGTTCCATAAAGATGTGGGACACGATACCGATGATTGTAGACAATTGAGAGATGAGATTGAGTACTTGATCCGTAGAAGAAAATTAAATAAATTCTGCAAAGATGGTGATCGGGGAAACCCAAGGCGGGATTATGATAGGAAAGATGAGGATCATAACCGCAATCAGCAGCCCCGGGGGCCAGTGATCAACATGATCTTTGGTGGCCCAACAGCGGTCGGGACAAGTAGAAATTCCAGAAAGGCGTATGCACGAGAGGTGATGCACATCGTAGGGGAAGCCCCAAAGCGTGCAAAGACGGAAGTCTCAATTGGATTCGATGATTTGGACCTTGAAGGGGTGAAGTTTCCCCATGATGACCCACTGGTTATCTCACCTGTGATAGGAAACTCCCAAGTGAAGAGAGTCTTGATTGACAATGGAGCATCGGTGGACATTCTGTTTCATGATGCCTTCTTGAAGATGGGATATACTGAGTCTCAGTTGACACCATCAAACATGCCCATATATGGGTTCAACGGAGTAGAGTAAAAAGTTGAGGGGATAATTCAACTACCCATGACTATAGGGCAAGAGCCACGGGAAGCTATTTAGATGTTAAATTTCTTGGTTATCAAAGCTACATCCACATACAATTCTATCCTAGGTAGAACGGGACTACATGCTTTTAAGGCGGTTGCCTCTACCTATCATTTAAAGGTTAAGTTCCCAACCAGAAATGGAGTAGGAGAAGAGAAAGGGGATCAGAAGATGGCAAGGAGTTGTTATGTGGCCGCACTGAGGCCGGATGGAACCGGGGGGCAGGTCCTCCCAATAGAGGATATGGATGTTCGAGAGAATGAAGAGCGGAGAGGAAAACCAACAGAGGACTTGGTTCCCATACCTTTGGAGTTGGGAGATTCTGAGAAGGTTACTTACATCGAGGCATCTTTGAAAGACCCCTTGAAAAGCAAATTGATCACCTTCTTGTAAGACAATAATGACGTCTTCGCGTGGACAGTAGCTGACATGCCAGGGATAGATCCCCAATTGATAACACACAGCCTGAATGTGGACCCAAACCGGAAGATGGTGAAACAAAAGAAGAGAAATTTTGCACCTGAGAGGCAAGAAGCCATAAAACAGGAAGTTGACAAACTCCTAAAGGCATGGTTCATTGAGGAAATCCAGTTCCCGGAATGGTTGGCCAATCCTGTGATGGTCAAGAAGGCTAATGGACTTCACTGATCTGAACGACGCATGCCCAAAGGACTATTTTCCCTTGCCAAGGATCGATACGTTGATAGATGCCACGGCTGGGCACGAGATGTTAAGCTTCATGGATGGCTTTAGTGGCTATAATCAAATCAAGATGCATAAGGATGATATTCCTAAGGTATCGTTCATCACCGACTTCGGTGTGTATTGTTACCTGGTCATGGCTTTTGGACTGAAAAATGCAGGAGCTACCTATCAGAGGTTGGTAAACAAGATTTTCGCTTATCTCATTAGAAAGACTATGGAGGTTTATTTGGATGATATGCTGGTGAAAAGTGTACATACGGCAGATCACATTGAGCACCTATGCGAGGCATTTGAAGTGTTGAGGCACCATAAGATGATGTTGAATCCGGCCAAGTGTGCTTTTGGTGTTGGGTCAGGAAAGTTTTTGGGTCTCATGGTCTCGAAATGGGGAATTGAGGCTAACCCTGACAAAATCAAGGCTATTTTGGAAATGGAACCACCAGGTTCTATAAGGGACGTACAGAAGTTAACCAGGAGGAATGCTGCGTTAGGGAGGTTCGTCTCCAAATCCGGGGACAAGTGTTTGCCGTTCTTTAAAACCTTGAAGAAGGTAAAAAACTTTGAGTGGATAGAGGAAAGCCAAGAGGCCTTTGAGCAGGTGAAGAAGTATATGTCTGAGGCCCCGCTATTGGCCAAGCCAAGTATGGGAGAAATCCTCTCTCTTTACTTGGCAATTTCAGGTCAAGCTGTGAGCGCGGTGCTAGTAAAGGAGGAAAACAAGGTTCAGAAACCCGTATTGTTGTGGAATAAAAAGTAGGGTTATCAAAGTGCGGCTAGGGTTCGTGAGCTTCGTGCTTTAATGGTTGCGCTTGCGTTATCGTGACCTAATTCGGGTCCTCACAAGATGCCTACGTATCTCAGAGTTGAGAATCAAGCCAAGACGTAGTTCTAGGTGATGGTGCCCTCGAGGCTATGGCGGCGAGAGCTCACTTAGGATGCAGTGGCTTGTATGTCCTTATTCGAGGATTAAGCCAAAACGTGGTGGGTAACGTATGGAGCTGTGTCCAAAACGTAGTTCTGAGATGAGGGGTCTGGCCCTTTATATAGGCTGTAGGAGCCTTAGAATCGTAATAGGGTTTGGAGACTTGGTGGACAAGTCACCGTTATTGAGGAAGGTTCTGACTCCTTCCTTATAGGAATTAGTTTCCATGTTGAATTAGGTGCCTTGGAGGCTACACAATATCCCTGGGATATTCTAGAACGTTCCTGGTTTCTAGAACGTTCCCGATTTGTGGATCAGGCCCATGTTAGAAACAAGCTTATACCGGGCGTCCCCGGTTTGGGCTGTTCTTTTGGGTTTAGTCATTAACTACGAATTTAATGCCCAACTAGGGTTTTGGGCCTTATTTACGAGCCAATAAATACTATATTAATTATGTCTTTAGGGATTATTTTTCACCCATATCATTTGCCCCCCAACTTCTAGGAAAACTTGATTTCGTAGAAGTTTAAGGTCACACCGGCCCTACCAAGGTATCGTCTTACAGTGAAGTGTGGAGCGACCTACACATTCACAACGACTAAAATTCTCTCCCAAGTTAATACTTAAGAAAGTTAAACGTTCCTTGGCCTCTCGAACCTTTTTCTTAAGATTTCTGGGCCTTTCGGGAATAGGATTAGTGCCGTTTCGAGCTCGTAGACACTAATCCAAGTGCAATTTGTGCATAGGATCCTTTATTATAAATTCATTAGTGCTTTATTTCCCTCAACTTATCTAAGTTAGGGTTAATATCAGGCGGTCATTGCTCATAAGCCCTAATAAGGGCTAATTTTTGAGCAAAAGACACTAATTCGGCCCTAATCGGGGCTAAGTAACCCTAAATGGGGCTATAAAGGCCTTAATCGAGGCTAAATAACTCATCCTTAATGTATTTATTACTAGGATATTCATTCTTAACCTTAAGATAGGTTAATACTCGAGTGGAAATCCTTAAACGTCGCTAAACGAGGTTAATCACCCCCTAACTGCGATTAGTGAAATCCTAACCTCAAATTTTGAAGTCAAGCTCATATTGTAGAGATTTTTATAATCTCCTTGACGGAAAAAGAATCACGTGAAAATACCCATTTTTGAGCGTTCTAGAGCCAAACGAAATCAGCTAGGGGTCTAGGTGTTCGAAACACCTGGACCCATTTTTCCCCCAAGGTGGCCTGGTCGGCCATTTGGCCAAGGGTGGCTGGAACCCACCCAAGACTATAGAGAATTTAATGAGCTTCACGTGGACAGTAAGATCGTCCAAATCCGATATCCGGAGCTCGAGATATGGCCCAAATAGCGTGGACAACCCGGAGGTGTTTTCAAACCCTCCTTAAGAGTTTTGTAGTAACTTGTTCTCAAACAAATCACCTTGATTTCTTGAAACTTCATGTTCTTAAACCCTCCATCTTTCAATCATGTTTGAATCATGGATTTGTAGCTGATATTGGTTGGCTGAGGGGTGTTTCGAACACGTCAAGGGTTTCTGGTTTTCAAACCAGACCTGATTTTTCAACACCCCTAACACTTCTAACCTCAAATTTTATATGATAGGGATTCTTATAATCTCCTGGTTGGAGAAAGAATCAAGTGAATATACCCATTTTTGAGTTGTCTAGGCAAGAAATACGGTCCCTTGGAAGGTGTTTGAAACACCTTCAGGGTCTTTCAACACCCTCACGGTTTTTGAACACCCCTGGCATTTCTAAACTCAAATTTGAAGTTGAGCTTATATGATGGGGATTCTTATAATCTCTTGGTATGAAGAAGAATCACATGAAAATATGCATTTTTGAACGTTTTGGAGGCGAAATACCTCATTCTAAGCTGGTTTTCAAACCAGGCCTTGTTCGTAACAAGGTCATTTTTTCAACTTCAAGGAAACACTTGGCCACCTACATAGGCTTGTAGAGGACCTTGCAAGGTTCTTGAATCTCAAATTTGAGCTCAAACGGAGCATTTTTGAGCGTTCTGGAAGGTCATAAAAACACCTAGGAGCACAGGTGTTTGAAACACCTGAGCAAGATGGCCTGGTCGGCCTACCCTGGTCGACCATTTGGCCAAGGGTGCCTGGTCGGCCACCCCTGGTCGGCTGGGCCCCATCCCAATTTTTTTTTTTGAATGTTTCAAACACCTTCAGGGTCTTTCAACACCCTCACGGTTTCTGAACACCCTCCAGGTTTCGAGCACCCCTGACATTTCTAAACCCAAATTTTGAAGTTGAGTTCATATGAAAGAGATTCTTATAATCTCCTGGTATGAGCAAGAATCACGTGAAAATATGCATTTTTGAACGTTCTAGAGGCGAAATACCTCATTCTGAGCTGGTTTTCAAACCAGACCTTGTTTCAAACACCCTTCTTTTTTTCAACTTCTTGAAACCACTGAGAGACCTACCTAGGCTTGTAGAGGACCTTGAGAGGTTTCCAAATCCCAAATTTGAGCACAAACGGAGCATTTTTGAGCGTTCTGGAGGGTCATGAAACCACCTAGGGGGTCCAGGTCTTCAAAACACCTGACCAAGGTGACCTAGTCGGCCAACCCTGGTCGGCCATTCGGCCAAGGGGACCTTGTCGGCCACCCCTGGTCGGCTGGGCCCCATGAATTTTTTTTTTGAATTTTGGCCAAATTTTGACTAGTTGACTTTGACCGTTGACTTTGACCAAAACTTGTTTTAAACTCCCCTCCTTGTTTCTAGAGTGAGTTTACAACACCTTGCTTGATTTTGTGATCCTTAATCACAAACAACCTTCTTCTTAGTTTTCAGGACCTTCCGGGTCTTAACTTGTTCTTGAACTCTTGGTTTCAAACAACCTTTGATTCAACTATGACCTTTGGTTTCCAAACACCCTTCCATCCTCATAATAGGATGTAGAATTTGTAATGAAGTATCTTTGGCCTTGCCCCCCCTTATCCTTAAATAAGGAGGTCTTGCTTTTTAGTTGTATATTCAAGGAATTCCCTTGTTTTCAACACCCGACTTCAAGTCTAGGATATTTTGTTTGGGTTTTGATCCCTGATTTTGACTCAAGGACCTTAAATCTCCTACCTTGTTTGTAGGACCTTTCTTTGGTTTGAATTTAACCAATGGTTCCTGATTCAAGTTGTTGAATTCAAACAACAAGCTTGATTTGAGGTGGACAGCCTTGTTGGCCATCAAGGCTTAAATTTTGTATTAGGATTTGAAATTCAAAACTTTAAGTATGGAAATACAAAGGACCTCGTATAGAGAGACCTTCGATCAATGCATATCTCAATGCTCTCATTAACAGTTTTCGTGCCTCCAAGGCATTATCAGGGAGCCAACCAGTCTCAGGATGAGATTTGATGGGGATCTATCTAGCAACTTCCAATGTCGATGGGTACCAACAACTTGTGCTCTATAGTGGGGGTCTCCAAGACCTGATAGTAAACACTCCTAGCGCAATTCTCGATTTTAGACGAGGCGAACTTAGATAAGGCATCGGCCATTATACCAGGAAGCATTCCTCGAATCATACCAACTGTGATTTTACAATCCTTAGGTATTCCACCATCGTTTTATCTTTGGCTTCAAAATATTCATTCACTTATCTCCATTCACTTGGGCTATCACCAGCCTTGAGTCGCCACAGACTTTAAGATTTTTGGCCCTCATCGCTATAGTCGAGCCTAGTCCGGCTATCAAGTCTTTATACCCTGCTTCGTTATTAGTCATTGAAAACTTCAACCTCAAGGCATATTCAATCGTGAGTTCCACTTATTTTTGTTTTTGATAACCCATCAAAATAGGGCACCCAATATTCCTTCTAAACTTCATCCTTCTCTCCCTCTTGGGGTGTCTCATCTTGCCCTTGCTGGGGTGTTGTGCCTTCCTGCCCCCCTGACTTCTTGGTTGTCAGTTGTACATTCAACCATGAAGTCAGCGAGTGCCTATGCCTTGACGTCCATTCGAGGCTTGTACATAATATCAAACTCCCCAAGTTCGATCGCCCAATTAATTAGCCTTCCCTTGGCCTTCGGGCTTTGCAATATGCTTCTTAACTACTGGTCCGTCAAGACTTCAATTTTGTGTGCTTGGAAGTATGGTGTAGCTTCCTTGGGGCTGTTACCAGTGCCAAAGCAAAATTTTCAATGGGGGAGTAATTCAACTCAGCTTCGTGCAACATCTTGCTCACGTAGTAGATAGGCTTTTGAACCTTGTTTTCCTTTCGAATGAGAATGACACTCAGTGCTTGTTCGGATATCGCTAGATATAAATATAGGGTCTCTCCGGGACTAGGTTTGGCCAACAACGAGGCTTTAGCCATGTACTTTTTCAACTGTTCAAAGGCCTCTTGGCTTTATGAAGTCCATTCAAAAATTTTCACCTTCTTCAAAGCCTGAAAGAAAGGCAAGCACTTGTTTCCAGACTTGGAGATGAATCTACCTAAGGCTGTAATTCTTCCAGTCAATTTCTGTACGTCCTTTATGGAACGTGGTGATTCCATATCTCGGATTGCCTTGATCTTATTAGGGTTGGCTTCTGTGCCTCGATTTGAAACCATCAGACCCAAAAAATTTCCAGATCTCACACCAAAGGCACACTTGGCTGGATTCAACATCATCTTATGGTGCCTCAGCACTTCAAATGCCTCTCTGAGGTTCTTAATATGGCATGCCTTGATTAGGCTCCTGACTAACATGTCATCCCCGTAGACCTCCTTGGTCTTCCCGGTCAAGGGTGTAAAAATCTTGCTTGTTTATTAGCCTATGGTAAGTGGCTCTTGCAGACTCCTCATCTTGGGTTGACATCAACCTAGAGTTTTTAAAACAAACTTCCTTGGCTCGATTGGCCATAATGGCTTCAATGTTTGTCTTGGTTCCTGGGGCTTCTCTAGCGGCCTCTCGGCTGGCATGTGCTTGGCCTTAGGGCTGTTCGAGTGTTGAACGTCGATGCTCGAATGTCGATGTTCGAATGTCGAAAGTTGATGTTCGAAATTAAGGGTTTTCAACCTCAAGGAAGTTATTTAAACTCGAACCTTGAAGTTTTGATGAAAGAGTGCATATTGGACTACCTTCACATGGTTTCAAGCCAAGTTTTGGGTGTTTTAAACCACCAAAACATCAGAGCCTCTGGTCAGCTCCTTAAGGTCGGCTGAAGGCCTCCTTGGCTTCTGGTTGATCCCATGAGGTCTTGAACCTTCCCTATGACATTTTCAATCTCCATTTCTGGGTTAATATTCAAGTGTTCAACGTTGGTGTTAGATGTTCAATGTTGGCATTATGGATCGAGAATCCAAAATATCAGATTGGTTTTCAAGTTTTGACTAGAAGCTTCAACCTTTGGATTTTGATTGGAGGTTCATGACCCTCTCAAGTTTGACCTTCTTGGCCTTCATGGCTAATATCTCGTGTTTCTCCACCTAGAATTCGAGGTTGATATTCACATGTTCAACGTTGGTGTTCATATGTCGACTACCAAGTATTCACGACCTTTCTTTTGGATTGATGCAAACCAAAGTTCTCTAGGATCCCTTACTTGACTTCATGTCTTTCATGGCTTGTCTCAAACCTTTGTTTTGATTTCAGGGTTTTCAAACCTATCTTTGCTTCTCATTTTTCTTGATTCTAGGTCAAGGATTTAAGGTTGATCCTCGATTTAGATTTCGAGAAATACAACCCCGTGGGCTTCTTACCTTTTAAACTTCCGAGACGAAAACTTGCTTGGACTTCTTAATCCTTGTTCAAGGATATTCTTATATCCCTTGACCCTAGGACTATAATTCAAGGTTCTTTATTTGCTTCATCCTTGTATCTTCACTCCAGGTACTAAAAAAATATTGAAGAGTAGCTAGTTCTTAGCCTCCATAGCCTTACATGGCTTTAATTGCCAGATGTGGCTTTTTAATCATCTTGTCTTTTATCCAGGGTCCTTCAAGGACTTAAACTCTTATTTGGTTGTATTATAACCTAACTCTCGACCCTTTACGATTTTTATTTATGGTTTGTTTGTTTCCATTCGTGTATTCTTTTATTTTCGGTACTTGGTCATCTTTGACTTACACACATCAGGTGCTTGACACATAAATAAAATCACAGAATAGAGAACGAAAAACAAACTTGCATTAATAACTTGAAATGGGTTCAACCCTTACATAGAGTACTACTGTCCTACTTGGAGCAACATGCTCTGCAATGGTTTCATCGAACCTTATTTCTACTTCTACTAGATAAATATGAAGCTAAGTCCTATTAAGATAGTTTGAACCCATCGGGGCTCTTGCAAGACTAGGCCTGCATCGCTTGATTTTGTTTTTGATGCTCCATCAAAATAGAGCACCAATTACTCCTTCCTATCTCCTCATTCTTATTCTGAAGTTCACTTCCTGCTTGGGGTACTATCTCCTGCCCCCCGACTTCTTGGTTGCCAATGGTACATTCAACCACGAAGTCAGTTGATGCCATTGCCTTAATGGCTGTTCGAGGCTCTTGTGTGATGTCCTCTGCCGACCTTTCTAGGTCTTCCTTATCACTGTGGACATCCACGTCTTCAATCGGAAGGACCTGCCCCCCGACTCCATCAGGCCTTAACGCAGCTACATAGCAGCTCCTAGAAATTTTCTAGATCACCTTTTTGTTCTCCTACACCATTCCTGGTTGGAAACTTGATCTTCATGTGATAGGTTGAGGCCACAGCCTTAAAAGCGTGAAGTCCAGTCCTCCCAAGGATGACATTATAAGTAGAAGATGCTTTGATAACCAAAAAGTTCAGCATCTGCGTGGCCTCCATTGGCTTCTGTCCAATCGTGACGGGTAACTGAATAGTTCCCTCAATTTTGGATTCTACTCCATTGAATCTATATATAGGCATGTTATTGGGGGTCAACTGAGAATCATTGTACCCCATCTTCACAAACGCATCATGAAACAGAATGTCGACGGAAGCTCCATTGTCTATCAAGACTCGCTTCACCTCTGAGTTTCCAATCATAGGAGTTATGACCAGTGGGTCATCGTGGGGGAACTTCACCCCTTCAAGGTCTGAATCATCAAATTCAATTGTTACTTCGGTTCTTGCACGCTTTGGTGCCTCTCCGACAATATGCATCACCTCTCGGGCATAAGCCTTCCGAGAGTTCTTTGTTGTCCCGGCCGCGGTCGGGCCTCCTGAGATCATGTTAATTACTGGCCCTCGGGGTTGTGGGTTGCGATCTTGATCATCTTCGCTCCTATCATACTCTCTTCTCTGATTACCACGATCTTCACCCTTAGTGAAGTGACTCAGTTTCCCTCTACGGATCAAAAACTCGATCTCATCTTTGAGTTGCTTACAATCATCAGTGTCATGCCCCACATCTCTGTGGAATCTGCAATACTGATTCTTGTTTCTCTTTGCGGGATCACCCCTGAGTGGCTTCGGCCATCGGAAATCCTTATCCTTCTCAATGTCCAACAAGATTCGACTCCTAGAAGTATTCAACCTTGCATACTCAGTGAACCTTGGTCCTTGGTTCTTAGAGGCAGAGTCGGAGTCCTCGCTAGTTCGGGGATATTCGTCCCTAGCATCGTACTCTTGCTCTTGCTTCCGCTTTCGGGAACTTCCGTTTCCTCCATTCGTTGTAGGGGCTTCTGCCTTCCTCATGCTCTCTTCTGCTTTTATGTATTTACTCGCCCTTCTTTGGAGCTCAGTCATGCTCTCAGGGGGATGTTTTGCCAATGACATCTGAAAGTAGGTGTTCATTGTTCCATTCTCCAGGGCTGTCATAGCTACCTTGTTCTCCAGGTCTGGGACGTTCAATGTCTCCCTGGTGAAACGCTTAAGATAATCCCTCAGGTTCTCATTCTTCCCTTGTTTCACTTGCATGAGAGATGCAGAGCTTTTTTCATGAACTTTTCCACTAACAGACTGATTGATGAAAGCAGTGCTCAACTCCTTGAAGGAGCCAATTGAGTTTGCGGGCAACCGGCTATACCATCTTTGAGCCATGCCTGCCAGGGTTTGAGGGAACGCCCTACACTTAAGAGAGTCGCTGGCGGGTTGTAACAACAGCGCGTTTGAGAACGTCTTGACATGATTCGAGGGATCACCCGTTCCATCGTATGGTTTTATCATGGGCATCTTAAATTTTCGGGAAACACGAGCGTTCATCACCTCCTCAGTGAACGGGGGTGTGGGATCGTCAGGGTCTCCGAGCGGCATCAGGTCTTTGGGATCACCCCTGGGGGTTTCCACCCTTGTAGCTCCTCCAGTTGGGGCATCAGCCCTTCTTTGTCTCCTTGAAGATCTTTCCAAATCAATAAAGGAAATCTCCTTCGAAGTTGGAGGGGGCCTATTCTGATTCTGCCTTGCTTTCTCCCTAGCTATATCGTCCTTCAGCCTTTGGATCTCAGCCTCATGGGCCTTGATTCTCTCAGCGGCTGTTTGAGGAGGTCCATCATGGATTCTTCGAGTCCTTCCCATAGGCTCCTTGCTTACACGTCGCCTCCTCGGGGCTTCATCACGATCATCGTCCTCAGACGAGGAATCATCAGTGTAAGGTCCGGAGTAATCATAATACCCTTGCTCAGGAGGGGCTAAACCCCTAACATAGGGAGGCTGATACGACTCAGGTATCTGTAAGGCATGGCCTCTTGGCCCAAGATCCCTTCGATTTGGGGGATAGTTAGGCAATCCGTATAACGGATCGGTGCTCACGGGGAGTGTTGTGGTGGAGATCTGAACTCCTGAGAGTGGGGGACGGCTATTTAATGGTGAGACCACCATCTGAAGCTGATTGGTCTCCCGTCCTGGATGGACGTCCACTGGTAAGGTTCTCTCGACATGGAGATTCGTCCTTATGGGTTGAGAAACTTGAGGCTGAGTGGTTGTCTTTGAAATGGGGGTACATACCCTTGCTCCGTAACAACAGGTGGAGCGGTGGAGATTGCTGGTGGATCAGAAGTAACAGGAACGTTCTCAGTTGTCGTTCTTCGTGTGTTAACCATGGTTGATGTTGTCTTCCCACAGACGGCGCCAAATGTTGTGGAATAAAAAGTAGGGTTATCAAAGTGCGGCTAGGGTTCGTGAGCTTCGTGCTTTAATGGTTACGCTTGCGTTATCGTGACCTAATTCGGGTCCTCACAAGATGCCTACGTATCTCAGAGTTGAGAATCAAGCCAAGACGTAGTTCTAGGTGATGGTGCTCTCGAGGCTATGGCGGCGAGAGCTCACTTAGGACGCAGTGGCTTGTATGTCCTTATTCGAGGATTAAGCCAAAACGTGGTGGGTAACGTATGGAGCTGTGTCCAAAACGTAGTTCTGAGATGAGGGGTCTGGCCCTTTATATAGGCTGTAGGAGCCTTAGAATCGTAATAGGGTTTGGAGACTTGGTGGACAAGTCACCGTTATTGAGGAAGGTTCTGACTCCTTCCTTATAGGAATTAGTTTCCATGTTGAATTAGGTGCCTTGGAGGCTACACAATATCCCTGGGATATTCTAGAACGTTCCTGGTTTCTAGAACGTTCCCGATTTGTGGATCAGGCCCATGTTAGAAACAAGCTTATACCGGGCGTCCCCGGTTTGGGCTGTTCTTTTGGGTTTAGTCATTAACTACGAATTTAATGCCCAACTAGGGTTTCGGGCCTTATTTACGAGCCAGTAAATACTATATTAATTATGTCTTTAAGGATTATTTTTCACCCATATCACGTATACTATGTGAACAAAGTTTTACACGGAGCAGAGTTGAACTACTCCACCGTTGAGAAGTTTGCCTTAGCATTGGTAACTACCTCTAGGAAACTACGGCCCTATTTTCAGGCACATAAGATTGAGGTCCTTACAAGACAACCATTGAGGAACATTTTACACATCCCTAAAGCCAGTGGTAGGCTCATCAAGTGGGAAATTGAGTTAGGAGAATTCGATATTAAGTACAAGCAAAGGACGGCCATCAAAGCTCAGGCACTTGCTAACTTCGTGGTTGAATGCACCATTGACAACCAAGAAGTCGGGGGGCAGGAGATACCTCAGGAAGGCAATAAGGAAGACAAGGAACCTATGATCGAAGAGAAGGAATTCTGGATGCTCTATTTTGATGGGGCATCAAAAACAAAAACAAGTGGTGCAGGTCTTGTCCTACAAAGTCCTGATGGATTCACGATTGAATACGCCTTGAAGTTGGACTTACCAACAACCAATAATGAGGCAGAGTATGAAGCTTTGATAGCTGGGCTTGGTTTGGCAGGAGTACTGAGGGTCAAGAATCTAAAAGTTTGTGGAGATTCGAGGCTAGTTGTGGCCCAAGTCAATGGGGAGTTTGAGGCAAAGGATGAAACCATGGCCAAGTACTTAAGGCTTGTGAAGGCAATAATGACTTAATTTGATGAGTGCTACATTGAGCACATTCCGAGGGAGGAAAACACCAAGGCTGATGCCTTATCCAAGTTTGCCTCCTCTGAGATAGAGAATTACTCTGGAAGTGTCTACTTCCAAGTTCTGAGAACCCCTACCATCGATTTAAAGTTAGTCGCACCTATTGGGGTGAGGGAATGTTGGATAGATCCCATAAAAGCACACCTCGAGACTGGTTGGCTCCCGACTAATGCAATGGAGGCACGAAAATTATCTGTGAGAGCGTTGAGGTATGCTCTGATTGAAGGGATACTTTACAAGAAATCTTTTTTGATTCCGTATCTAAAGTGTTTGAGGCCCGAAGAGGCCAAATCAGCTATTGAGGAGGTCCATGAGGGAATTTGTGGACAACACTTGGGGGGCAGGGCCCTAGCTCACAAGATAGTCAAACTCGGTTTCTATTGGCCTGAGATGATGGCTGATGCCAAAGAGTACGTGAAAAGGTGTGATCGGTGCCAGAAACATACACCATTGGTTAGGCAACCACCAGAGATGTTGACATCTGTTAGCTCTCCCATTCCCTTTGCTATGTGGGGAATGGACATACTTGGGCCCTTTCCTATGGCCACTGCTCAAATGAAGTTCCTGGTTGTGGCTATTAATTACTTCACAAAGTGGATTGAGGCCAAACCTTTGGCTAAAATCACAACCAAGCAAGTCATGCAGTTTTTCTGAGAAAACGTCATGTGTAGGTATGGAATACCACGAATCCTGGTTACGGACAATGGACTACAATTTAACAACAAAGAGTTTAGGGATTATTGTGATGAGAATGGAATTGAACTTCGATTTACCTCGATTGCCCACCCTCAAGCTAATGGGCAGGCCGAGGTTGCCAATCGAATCATCCTTGATGGACTTAAGAAAAGGGTGGAACGCTCCAGAAACACTTGGGTGGATGAGTTACTACCCATACTCTGGGCATACCGAACCACATGCAAGGTGACTACTGGAGCAACTCCATTCATGTTAGCCTACGGGGCTGAAGCTGTAGTACCCGTGGATATCATGCATGCATCTCCACGAGTGGAGGCCTTTGAACTAGACACCAATGAGGAAGGGATGAGACTAGCCCTCGATCTGATCGGCGAAGTAAGGGATGAAGCCCATGCTAGGAATACGGAGCATCAGAAGAAAGCTTCCTTCTACTACAACCTAAGGGTGAAAGAAAGTTTCTTCCATCAGGGGGACTTAGTACTCAGAAAGATTGAAGCATCCGGAGTTGGACAAAAAGGAAAGCTGGCACCAAATTTGGAAGGCCCATATCGGGTCAAAAGCATACTGGGTCGAGGATCATACAAGTTGGAGACTGTAGAAGGGAACGAGGTGCCTCGCACTTGGCACGCATCGAGTCTCAAGGTCTATTATGTTTGATTATCCTATGAAGGACGTAGCTTATATCTATTAGGAAAGTAGAAATAAGGTCGAAGAAACCATTTTGGAGTTTTTTAAACTCTGAGTAGGAAGTAGAGTATTATGTAAGGGCTATGCCATTTCAAGTTTTAATGCAATTTGGTTTTCTCCTCCTTTGGTTGTTGTTTTATGTCTGTTATTTGTCAAAGCATATTCAAAATTGCTAGCTAAAGTAAGCCAAAATACAAAAGGCAAAACAACTAAGTGAAAGGAAAAATCCGAAGATGCATAAAACAAATAAACGAGCCCGAAGGCTAAAAGTTATGGGTGACAATTTAAGAAGGCAAAACACTAAAAACCATGCCACGCATGGCCTAGAATAAATAAAACTCAAGGAGCCTTAGGGGCAGCCTTAGTAGCCTTAGCAGTCCTGGCCGAACTCTTTGAAGCTGAAGCTCTATCAGAGCTGGTGGCAATAGTCGACTCCTCGGCATCAACCTGAAGAGGGGAGTGCTCAGGATCTAAAATCCTATCTGTAGCATCATCCCCCTCCTCCTCTTCCTCATCATCCTCCTCCATGGGAGTAATTCTCTGAGACTCCAACAGTCTAGCCAGCTCCAAAGGGGCCTCGGGGCAGGGGATATCTCCTATCTGGAACAACCCGGGATGCCTATCAGAAACAACATCTAAAGCCCCTTTCCATCCACTAAAGTAGTTGGATGGATAGACAAGGTCATCATGCTTAGCCATAAGCTTCTGGAAGTCCTCGGAGTCCATGTAATCATCAATGATATCCTCCTTGCTTTGGCGAAGCTCAGCAATGCTGCCATAGGCCTTCTCCAGCTCCCCCTCCTTTGCCTTCAACTTCTCTTCCAAGTCTGCAACTTGGGCCTTCGACTGATCAAGATCCTTCTTATGAGTCCCAGCTTGAGTTCGCCAAGATTTGGCATGATGCATGGCAGCCTGGAAGTAGGTGTTACCCTAAAAGCATAATTTAATTGTTAAGAAACGGAAAGTAAAACATTTAAACTAAAAGAGAAGTAAAATGCTTACAGTAGCAAGAGCCTGGGTTCCCAGCGACTCAACTGCCTCCAAGTCACGAGAAATAACGATGTCACGATAGTCAGCGGGGGTGACCGAGTGATAGGACCAATCCCTCGAATGTTTAGTGTCCCCCACCACTGAATCTTGCTTTCTAATGCCCCAAGCAGGCCGAAACACAGAAGTCTTAGCTGAGGAGACAGCCCCACTTCCCCCATCCGCATCAACAGCCCCGTGGGGTCTCAAAAAAACTAGTTCTATAGGTTGACCCATAGGGTCTTTAACAGCTCGCTTTCTCTTCATACGGGAAGTTTCCCCAGCCAAATGCTCTTGGAGCTCATTTATGGCTTTAGCAGCTGAAAAATCAAAGGCAAAGTTAATGACAATAAAATATATAACATGTAAATGAATGAGAAGCTAAGTGAAAGAATGATGGGGTTTACCCTTATCAGTGACAGAAGAAAGACCCACAGACTTGAGGGAAAATTCCTCAAGAAGAGTGAAGAAGTGAGTTTCCCCTTTGTCTGCAATAATGGTGTTGAAAGCAGCTCTTTCGACATCATCTAGCTCGATATCATCTGAATTTCCATCAATTACCTTCCCAAAGGAGCTATGAAAGAGGGTGCCCCAATCACCCCCTCCCACACAAGGTACATGAACTCCTCTTTCCATTTAGGGTTATTATCAGGAATTGAAGAGGGGTCGTAGATATTTGGGATCGTAGCACGAAGGCTGATATATACCCAGCTAGGATAATTGATTACGCTATTTTTAAATTGAAAAATCTTCCTAAAAAGGGGAACAGATAGTGGGAAATTGTTTTTTAAACAAAGAACCATGAAACAAAAAATGGCTCTCCAAGCATTTGGGACTAGCTGGTAAGGATTTATTTGAACATCCGCCAATAAGGTGGGAATGAAATTATGAAAAGGGAAACGGAGCCTAGCCATGATAGCATCCTTGTATATGCAAAGGGCATGGGGTTTCCAATGACAGGAACGATCCCCAGGTTCAGCTGGGACTAAATTTAAAGGGGAACGAACATTGAAGAGTTTGTTAAATTTTTTGATTTTTTCAGCATCAAAGAACTTCGAATGATGATTATAGGAATCTAATGCAGAAACAGAGGGATATTCATCTCCTCTTTGATTAATCATGTCAATCAAGGAAGTATATTTAGAATGGATGGGAGGGAAAGAGGTACCTCGCGATGATTCACTCATCTTGCTCAGCCTTTTAGCTTCTCTTTCATCCGCCATTGATATTCTTACAATGAATGCTTCAAGAGATGATCTTCAAGAAAAACCCAGAAAACCGCCTTGGTGGAAGGACTTTGGCCAGAAACTTCTTGTCGGAAAACGCTTGAAGCTTGGAGCTCTCGAGAGAAATTCTAGTGAAATGTTTGAGTAGAAGTGAGAAATGAGAAATAAACTCACACTATTTTATACTAGAAACAACCGGTCATTTTGCCGGTTAAAAGGGTATGGCAACCGGCTATAGCCAGTTACGGCTCAAAGGCCCAAACCAAGGCCCGGGATCTAGAAGCTTATAGAAGGATCTAGAAGAATCGAGAATTTTTGAATAAATAAAACTAAAACTGAAATAAAAACAATATGTCTCTACGACCTCAATCCAGATCGAACAAATGAGTTTGTGAAGGACACGACAAGGACCTTTTATGATCCTTACACGACCTCGATTCACCTCGCATGATGAGCTCGTACAGCTAACGGACACACAAAATAATGGTCCTTACACGACCTCAATCCTGTTCGAAGATTGAAATCGTAGACCTCGCGACCCGACTGTTTTAAAGACCGTACACGAACTCAAATCACCTCGAAGATTGAGGTCGTAGTCAGCTCGACGAGGCCCTTTTGGTGACCTTACACGACCTCGATCCACTTCGTAGATTGAGATCGCAGGTCTAACGACCTCCTCGTTCTGGCGTCTTTACACGACCACAATCCACATCGTAGTTTGGGGTTAAAATATTAACGACCTACTCCATTTGAAGCACTTACACGAACTCGTTCCAAGTCGAAAGGATGAGGTCGAGGTTCTCACGACCAAGCCATTTTTGAAACCATGGACGACCTCAATTCACCTCGTGAAGTGAATTGGCAACCTTGTACGACCTCGATCCTGGTCGAAGGGTGAGGTCGCAAGCCTCACGACTTGGACACCTCTTCACGAACTCGATCCAGGTCGAAGGTCTGTAAAAAAAAAATATATATATATATATATATAATAATAATGATAATAAAAATCGTAAAATGCCCGTGGGTACTAAAAAAATCCTAAAAGTTAGGATAAATACGGAAAAGTACGAGGAGTTTTATAATTCTTTGAACCAAATGAGCAAAGTTCAGTAACAGAAGTTATTGGAAAATAATTGCTTAGCCTCGAATAAGGTAAATCGTCGTAAACGTGTAGGTCGCTCCACACTTTACATTCATTACAATATCAGTGAAATACTAGTGTATCAAAGCTCTTATTAAATTCAAAGAAAACCTGATCAGTTTTCTTAGAAGTTGGGGGGCAAATGATATGGGCTGAAAGTAAGCCCTAGAGACATATTTAATATTGCATTAAATGAACCTAGGTTGGTCCAAGGTTAAAGCCCGTTAATATGGCCCGAAACCCAAATTAAATAATAAATTCGTAGTTGATAAATCAACCAAATAAGGGACTTCGTAATTGAGTCCGAAAAGGAAACTAAATCATATTAGGAGTAGCCTCCAAGGCATATATTTCCAATACTTATCTTCTTATCTTTTGGAAGGTTCTAGAATTAGGCCTAAGCTGTGATTTGCCCACCAAGTCTCCTAATTCAACTCTTATTCTAGGGTTTTCATCACCTATATAAGGACCTGTTCCTTCACAAACAGAACTACGTTTTTTAGCTTGATTCTTGATATTTGCAAGATACGTAGGCATCTTG
The DNA here is from genome assembly GCA_036435485.1 of Saposhnikovia divaricata. Lineage (NCBI taxonomy): Eukaryota > Viridiplantae > Streptophyta > Magnoliopsida > Apiales > Apiaceae > Saposhnikovia > Saposhnikovia divaricata. The sequence continues at coordinate 79,220,149 of CM071599.1, forward strand.
TGAGGACCCGAGTTAAGTCACAAAACACTTGATCAGCCATTAAAACTCGAAGCTTCCACAAACCCTAGCATTAATTACGCAGTAAATACACCCTACTTTTCGTTCCACAACAACAGATGAATTTTTTTACTTTTATTAAAAATTGATTGGTCTCTTAAGGATTTTTTAAAAAAATTGATTCAAAACAATTTACATGAATTATAAGCTTGAAGATACTCTCTTCATATATCTAAAATTTTCATAATCTCAAAAATATCATAAACATAAAAAGTAGCAATTATAATACAAACGTAGTTTTTACGATAAAAAATTATACATGTTCAATATAGTGTAAAAAATTTATTTAATTTGAATATTAATTTATTTCGACACAATATAAACAACGAGTGTATAACTTTTTCTAATTTTTATCGATTTAATCCATCGATAAAATTGGTTTTTTTTCAATTTAATCGATTTGATCAACCCATGTGTAATTTATTCATGTGTAAAAAATAAAAAAACTATTTGTATTATTTTTATAACAGGTGTTTAGCGAAGATTTATATATCTCTATAATTTATTACGATTTCCATAATCAATGATAATAAAAATTGCTTGAGAAGTTAAAGATCGTCTGTACTACTCCGAAAAGAAATTGGAGTGGTATTCGATAGGGAATAAAAAAGGACGCAATGTAAACAATTTTTAGGCGTCATTTTACCAAAAAATAAACTTAATTATATATATAATTAATATTTAATAAAGAAATATTAATTATATTGGTCAAATAAAGTTTTATAATCTTTTATATGAATAAAATAAAATAAATTTAATACATATTTATTAGATACAATTAATGACTGATTAATATGTCATTAAGAACTATTTAATGTAAGAAAATAATGTTAATAAAAATTCAAAATAACAAAAATTCAAGAAAAATATCTTAAACGCTTCTGGTAACTTTCCGATCTCCAGGCATTATAATATACTAGCTAACTTATCCGCGCTTCGCGCGATTTATAAAATTTTATTTTAAAGTATTGAAAGTAGATAAATTAATTTCTACAATTCTAAAAAATGAATGGTTTCTTATGAATTTTCTAAAAAAGTTAATTTAAAAATAATTTACATGAATTATTAGTTGAAAAAATACACTCATTACATATCTAAAATTTTGATAATCTTAAAAATATCACAAACATATAAAAATAAAAATTGCAATATGAACGCAATATTTACGATCAAAAGTTACAAATATTGAATATAACTTAATAATGTTTTTTAAAGCCGATACCACTCTCATAATATACATGTTCAATAATAGTGTAAGAATTTATTTAATTTGAATATTAATTTATTTTGACACAAATAATGAAACAACGGGTGTATAAATTTTTTATCAATTCAATCTTTCGATAAAATGGTTGGGTTTGTTCAATTTAATTAGTTTGGTCATAAATCATGTGTACTTTATTCATGTGCAAAAGTAAAAATATGTCTGTATTATTTGTTTACAAATTTCATATATTAAGTAAAGATCTGTGTACTTCCATAATTTATTACGACTCCATAATCATTGATAATAAAGATTGCTTGAAAAGTTCAGGTTAATAACGTTTTTCAAAGCCGACATCCTTCTCATAATATACATGTTCAATAATAGTGTAAAAATTTGTTCAATTAGAATAAAAATTTATTTCGACACAATATAATGAAACGATGGGTGTATAGCTTTTTTATTGATTTTATCTTCCGATAAATGGCAGGGTTTGTTAAATTTAATCGATTTGACCATAACTCATGTATAATTTATTCATGTGCAAAATTAAAAATTTGTCTGCATTGTTTGTATACAATTCCAGATATTAAGTAAATATCTTGTACTTTCATAATTTATTACGACTTTCACATTCTAATAAAATTGCTTGAGAAGTTAAGATCGTCTGCCATATAAACATCCGAAAAGAAATTATAGGGATCTTGAATAGAGAATAAAAAATAACGCAATATAAACAATTGTTACTTGTAATTTTACCTAAAAATCAATTTAAATATTTATAATTAATAATTAATATTAAAATAATAACCATAATCTGCAAATAAAGTTTTCTATTTTTTAAACAATTAAATAGAGTAAATTAAATAGATGTTTAATAGGTGTAATAATGACTAATTAAGTTGTCATTAATAGCTATTTAATGTCAGAAATGAATTTTAATTAAAAAATAAAAAAACGGAAATTCAAGAAAAATATCTTAAACTGTTCTGGTGCATTTCCGATCTCCAGGCATTATAATATATATAGATAGATATATAATAGATAGATTTCATCTGATAATTATGTTTTCAGAAAACAATCAAATCATATCAAGCAGTTGAAACAACCATATTAAAGCTAATAAACTAAGCGGAGAGTGGATGTGACGTGTATTCAGGAGACTAGTTGGAAAGGGGCTCACTCCAGAGAAGCGAACGGGTTTAAATTGTGGTACTCAGGTCTTTCCAACTCCAGGAACGGAGTGGGTATTCTATTGGCGAAGGATCTTAAAGACAACATCGTGGAAGTGAAGAGGTGCAGCGACAGGATTATGGCCGTCAGGGTCGTGGTTGGGGAGAAGGTGGTGAACGTGGTGTGTGCGTATGCCCCTCAAGCAGGTTTGGGCGATTCAGAGAAGGAGGCTTTCTGGGTCTGTTTAGATGAGTTGGTTGGAAGCATTCCTGACGACCAATTTTTAGTGTTGGGTGGCGATTTCAATGGTCACATTGGTGAGAGGGCAGATGGCTATCCCAGCGCACATAGGGGTTTTGGCTTCGGGGCAAGGAATGTCGGTGGGTCCGCGTTGTTGGAGTTTGCTACTGCCCAAGAGTTGGTAATTGTGAATTCTGTTTTTCAGAAGAGGGCTGAGCACCTCATCACCATTAGTAGTGGGGGGCACAACACTCAAATCGATTACCTACTTTTGCGCAGTCAGGATGCTAGGGTGTGCGTGGACTGCAAGGTGTTCCGGAGTTAGGCGTGTGCTTCCCAGCACCGGTTGCTGGCCATGGATCTAGTCATGGGGGGGCGAGTTGTTCGCAGGTCGAGGGAGTTCAGACCTAGAATCCTTTAGAAGGATTTGAAGGGCGAGAAGGCGGCCGAATTCAGGGAGTCTCTGTTCTACGAAGGTTGTTTTGCGCGTGGTGGAGATGCTAACAGTAGGTGGACCAACGTGGCGAAGGCTATTCGGTGTGTGGGCGAGAAGGTGGTGGGGGTTTCCTCAGGTAGGTTCAGTGGCCATAAGGAGTCGTGGTGGTGGAACGAGGAGGTTCAACAGAAAGTAAAGGCTAAACTTGCACTCTTTAAAGAGCTTTTGTCCATGTCTGCAGGGGCGGAGAGGATTCTGAAGATGGAAGCGTACAAGGTGGTGAGACGAGAGGCAAAAAAGGCCGTGGCGAAAGCCAAGGAGGAAGCCTATGAGGGGCTGTACAAGCGCCTAGATACCAAGGAAGGAGCGAATGCTATCTTTAAACTAGCTAAAGCTAGGGAGGGAGGGCGGCGCGACCTGGGTTCTGTTAAGTTTGTTAAGGATGATTCAGGCAAAGTGTTATTGAATGAAGAGGCTATCAAGGAGAGGTGGAGTTCGTATTTCCAAAATCTTTTCAATGGAGCTAGGAGAAGTGGTACTGGCGTGGAGCAAGAGGTCCCTCCTTCGTCGGTGCTTTCTATCGGTTCCTGTGAGCGTATCAGCAAGGAGGAAGTCAAGGGTGCCCTTCAAAAGAAGGCCAGAGGGAAGGCTTTTGGCCCGGATCAGATCCCAATCGAGGCGTGGCTTTGTCTGGGTGAGGTTGGCGTTCAATGGCTAGCAGATCTGTTTAATGATCTCCTCTTGGGTGATAAGATGCCTACTGAATGGAGGCGTAGTATCGTGGTTCCTTTTTTCAAGAACAAAGGCGATGCCCAGAGTTGTAGTAACTACCGGGGTATTAAATTACTTAGTCATACTATGAAACTGTGGGAGAAAGTGGTTGAATGTCGGATTAGATGAGAAGTTGTAATCTCAGAGAATCAATTTGGTTTTATGCCGGGGAGATCGACGACCGAGGCCATTCATCTCGTCATACGCCTGATGGAGAAGTTCAGGGAGTGTCGCAAAGACCTTCATATGGTGTTCATTGATCTTGAGAAGGCCTATGACAGCATCCCCCGTGAAGCTATTTGGAAGTGCCTTGTAGAGAGGAGAGTGGCGTCGCCGTACGTTAGGGCGATTCAAGACATGTACTCTCAAGCTAGTTCTTACGTCCGGACCCCAGTGGGTGACTCCCATTTTTTCCCTGTTGAGATAGGGCTTCATCAGGGGTCGGCCCTTAGCCCTTTTCTTTTCGCCCTTATCCTTGATGTCTTGTCGCGAGGGATTCAAGATACCGTCCCTTGGTGCATGCTCTTAGCTGATGATATCGTGTTAGTGGCGGAGTCGAGGGGGGAGGTGAACGAGAAGCTGGAACTATGGAGATCTACTTTGGAGTCCCGAGGCTTACGGATGAGTCGTTCTAAAACCGAGTATCTATGGTGTAACTTCAGTGGAGAGGATAGCGAGGTAGGAGTGGAGGTTAAGATTCAAGATCAGATTGTACCCGGTACGGACAAGTTCAAGTATCTAGGCTCGATCATCCAGAAGGAAGGTGAGGTTGAAGACGATGTCAAACATCGTATCAAGGCTGGGTGGCTAAGGTGGAGGGCAGCGTCAGGGGTGATGTGCGACAAGAAGGTCCCTTTAAAGTTGAAAGGGAAATTCTATAGAGCGGCAATACGGCCTGCGTTGCTTTACGGTTCTGAGTGTTGGGCGGCGAAGAAGGCCCTCGAAAACAAGCTGGAAGCGGCTGAAATGAGGATGTTGCGGTGGTCGTGTGGGCGCACGATGTTAGATAGAATCCCGAATGGGGTGTTTAGGAGCGAGCTTGAAGCGGCGCCGCTTTCTGCGAAAGTCAGGGAAGGGAGGTTGAGATGGTTCGGCCACGTCCGAAGGAGGATGGTTGAAGCCCTAGTGAGGAGGGTCGAGAGTCTTTCGGTTGTTGGGGCGAGGAGGAGGGGCAGACCGAGGAGGTCGTGGGAAGAGCAGCTTAGGTTGGATCTGAAGACCTTAAACCTGAATGAGACCATGACTGCCGACAGGTGCTCTTGGAGGCGTCATATCAGAGTGGTGGATTCTCTTTTAGGGAGCGGCTCTGTGGTGGAGAGCCTCAGACTTGGGTTGTCACGGTTAGCTTTATCTTAGTAAATCGGCTTTTTCGTTCTCATTTTTCGCTTTTATTGTCTTCTGTTTGTCGGTTTTGCAGGTACATGCGCTTGGGCTCAGGGGGCCCAACAGGAGTTTATTCTCACAAGCTGCTAGAGCGGAGCGCACCAGGACATGCGAATCATAATTCCTAGCAGGCAGGTAGGTCCCATGTGGAGAACGCCATGGGCGCAGGTATTGCTTTCAACATTTTCGTACCTTTTGGATTCCTATGTATATAGCACCCACCGTATCTGTTATGCACCTAGCCGAGGGTCTCCACGGAAACAGTCTCCCTGCCTTAAAAAGCGGGGGCATGGTCTGTGTACAACTTCTCCTCCCCAGACCGTGCTCTGAGCGGGATATACTGGATATGTTTGGTTTGGTTTTTTTAGTGGTAATCATCAAGTAGATCCTTAGACTTCCCCGTAGAAGTAACAAAAATTGCGTTAATCAATTATACTTGTATTCAAGTTACGATAATAAACAGGGAAAAGAAAACCAAAACTTTAATACATCTAAAAGAGGGTACCTTTTAGAGTAAAACCTTTCTTCTCAAACCTGCTAATGATTTCACCCACCAAGCCTCTTTGAATAATGAATTAAACATTATTTTTGCTAAATTTAAATTTAATTGGATTTTGAAATCCAAATCCAAATCCGATCCACTAAATTTTGGTTCGAGTTCTGATTTATCCAAATTCGAATTTTGAAAGTTTTAAAAATTAAAAAAAATAGTTTTGTACCATTTTTTACTTTGAACATAAAAATCATGAAAAATTTAGTTTTAAATGAAAAAATCAGCTTTAAAACCAAAAACATTTCTAATCGCCAAGAATTATAAATAAAAATCGAACTTTAAAATTTTAGTTTTCAAATTGAAAATATAAGATATTAAAATAAGAATTAGGAAAGATGGAATCAGTAAGAATTTTATTCAATACAAGGTAACAGCTCAGTAAGAATTTTATTCAATACAAGGTAACAGGTCAGTTATCAGTAGTAAATAGTATAATTAAAATTCTATTATTTTTATTATTAAAAATAAAAGGTTGAACTAAAAATTAAAGAAACTATTAAAATATATTTATATATAATATATATGACAATGGATTTTTTTCGAATTTCAGGTTTGGATCGAAATGCTTAATATACAAATCCAAAATCCAAACTTTTGAGTTTAAAAAATGAATCCATATCCAAATTCAAAATTTCGAATTCGGTAAAATTCAATTAGATTGGAATAGATTGGGTATCCATCAGATCGGATTTTTCTGCCATGATTTCTAGAGGGAAAATTTGAACAAGGGTAAATATCAGTGCACATTCCTATCAATGGATCGGAATATCCGATCCAATTCTATTCGTACCGTGATTTAAACGAATATGGATTGACCTAAAAGATATTCGATCTGATAAGAATGATCCGAATAATAAATGGAACATATTTGGATTTAGGTTGATCCAATCTGATTATCCACGACCCGATCTATTTAATTATATATATATGTATATATATATATATATATATATATATATATATATATATAATATAGTATAGATTATAATATATATAATGTTATTTTCGAAATATTTTGTATTGTAATAAGTTGCATTATTGAAAACCCTAAACCTTATACCTAGTCTAATATTTCCTTACTTTACCTTAGACGGCTCCAATCTCTAATGTTAAACGTAATTGTGCAAGTGCTCCCGTAACAACGTCAAAATATAGGTTAAATTTTGAAGCCGGGAAAATGATAAATTTCTTGTTTCCGAAGTACTTAACTTCATATATTTCTTTTATCCGATTTTAACGTGGTTTAAGTTTTCATTAAATATTTTGTTTGAACAATGAAATTATTAAAATAGTTTAAATTTTGGATTGCTACTTGAATGTACACACTGAATTCTAGATTGTAATTTCTCACATTTTACTAATTTTTTTTAAATGATGAATGATATCAATATAATTAATTTATTTTATATATATATTAAAAAATAAAATGGAATAATGAATATCCGAAATTCGATACATTTATTGATTTAATTAAATGGATTAGATATTGATCTATTCCTAAAATATCTAAGATGTAATTCGATTCGATCCAAATTAATGAATATAAATTTAAATTGATTCGATCCGAATCCAAATTGAGGGGTGCAGTGCACAACTATCCATAGGAAAAATTTGAATTTGCCGCCCTTGGTTAGTAGGTACTCCCTCTGTTTCTAAAAACTTTTCTCATTTTCCTTGGACACGTTTGCCAACACACACTTTTAATCGTTAATATCTTTAATTTTATATTAGTTTTAAATATAAAAACTTCACTGTATTAAAATACTCATAAATACGAATCCAACAAGATCACTCATGACTATATTTGGTCTTATAGATTAAACGTAAATTAGTAATTTATCTCATGTTATGAACAGTCCCGACATATCAAACGAGAGAAGCATATTGAGACGGAGGGAGTCCTACATATGTTAGAAAATGGAAGCGTGGCCTTGGAAAGTTGTGGTGTGAGGTGAGTGAATTTATAAGACCGAGGCTGTAATAATTTGAACACACGTAAACCATGTCACGCAATACCCGTAAACCTAATCCAACGCTAATCTGTTACTACTACTAATTCCCCTAGTTATATTATTATTAATCAATCAACCTCATTCACCACAACACTTTCACCTTTCACGCCTAATTTCTCTCGCTTTCCCCTCTCCCTTTAACCTGTCATCTATTCATTCGTGCTGCTGTTCCTCCACTGCACTACATTTTCATCCCTCAACTCTCTCTCTCTCTCTGTGTAAGTTTTATTTCCCTCTCTATTTTTATCTGCTCTTTTTTCTTTTCCTCTATCCATGATAAATAATTACGGTACATGATAAGCTGGATCCCTTACATTCACATGTACCGCAATAGTAAAATAACTACCATACATATATGTGTACAAGAACACGGAACCACAACCAAAAAATATCTAACAATAAAACTTTTATCAACTGTTTAAGATTCGACTAATTTTAAAAAAATGTTCCATTGAATTTTTTGTACCAACCGGAACAACGATCAGGATTAGCTCTCCGTGTTTGAGTTATTTATCTCCATGTGTTATTTTGAGGTTTGTTACTTGTGACTTCATTTGGTGTTCGTCAAGTGGAGTGGTTTGGATTATTTAATGCTTATTTTGACTTTTCTCTCTATTTTAATCTCTTCTGTTGTTTCATATATTTTCAGATGCATTTCGTCAGTATTGTAAGTTACTGTTCATCTCTGTTCATTCTTGTTCCTTGTTAGTTGTTTGTTGAATTGAAAGGTCTGGTTAATAATCTTATTCTTATATTTACTTGCACTCTTCAGTTCTTCAACTTGTTGGATGGAATTCAATACTTAAATGTCACAATTTTGTTTCTGTATTAAATGGCCTCAACCAGTTTCTGAGTATTGTTCCCACATGCAGGAAACAGGTATCTACATACAAGTCTACAACTTCAATATTAGATAAGACTTTTCTTTTTGGGCAAGTAAGAGATGGCTGCTATGTCTAGTAGTAGAGAGATTGATCCATTGTTGAAAGATTTAAGTGAAAGAAAGCAGAGTTTTCGTCAGAATGTCGTCTTGTTGGCTGCAGAACTTAAGGAGGTTCGGACTCGCCTTGCTTATCAAGAACAATCATTTGTTCGCGAAAACATCACACGCCAGGCAATTTTTTGTAAACACATGATTGTACCCTTGATCAATTTATTGAGTTAGTGATGGTTTAGTAAATTTGGATTTTGTGATTATTTTCTAGGAAGCTGAAATGAGAGTTGAAGACATGAAGGAAGAGATATATAGATTGCACAAGTGCTTAGATGAGAAGAATCGGAAGTTTCAAGAAGCAGCCTTTACGGCCGACAAGGTATGATCCTTGAATTTATTGAAGAATATTTTTCTTTGCAATTCCTGATGGCTAAGTGATTGGAATTCTTGGTTGCTTTCTGTATATTATGTTACTTGGCACTTGCTCTGAAAATTAAATATAGTTCTGAATATGGTACCCAGATCTAAATATCTGATTTACTTATTTTGATTCAAGTATTTGTTTTTGAATGTTTTGTGGCTTTGCACATATTTTAGCTTATGATCTGCTATGAGCATGACTTTCTTCTTTTCAGGCTGCTTTTTGGCTTTTCTTGTTTATTTTGTGGCTGAGATAGAATACATTAATATGGTATATTGTACGGACTTTGATGGCTCAAAAATTTGTCTTTTCAAATTTGGTAGATTAGGGAAAAGGAATCTACAACTATATACTTGTAGCTTACCTTCAACTTATCTTTAATTTATCAAAATGTTGGAGTTCATGCATTCAACAACCTAACTTTCTTGCCCTTTGCAGTTTAAATTTAATGACTTAACATGATATATCTATTGGAATATATAATTACATGCATTCTTCTTGCGACCTGTCTCAAAGCATTGGCCGTAGAATAAACACAGCATATTCCAACCCTTTTTTTTGTTTTGGACAATACAGGAGTAAATTGTCCCAGTAAGTGTCAATGAATCCAATTAATTGCGAATAAAAAACAGAAAAAAAAGTGACAGCAGATGTATACTTGGCTCTTATTCAAACTATCAGTTAGCATTTAAAATCATCTATCGACGATCGTTGATGATCTTGGTATTTTATAAGAGTTATTGTCATTACGGCAACATTGCTGGCTTATTGAGCCACCCACTAGGGCATCTCAGGTTGTAAATTTAGTTTATATGTGCTTCAGTACCTTAAGGACGTGGATGATCTCAACTTAAAGCTCTCAGCTACACAAACAACAGCAGATGATAATGCTGCTTTGGTGCAGTCTTCCCAACACCAGTGCTTGCTTCTTTTAAAGGAAATAGACGAAAAAAATACTGCCTTAAAAGAATATGAGGCTCAAGTTAGTAAGCTAGGCGAACAATTGGATCTTTTGCAAATAGATCTTCAAGCAAGAGAAATCTCCCAAAAGCAACTGAAAGATGAAGTCTCAAGAATGGAGCATGACATTATGCATTCACTGGCACAAACTGGAGGAAGTTGTGGTTGTGAGCTGAGGAAAATTTTGGATGAGGTATCACCAAAAAACGTTGATAACATTAATAAGCTTTTGAATGCTAAGGATGAGGAAATTGTGAAACTGAGAGATGAGATAAGAATCATGTCTGCTCACTGGAAGCTCAAAACAAAGGATTTAGAATCACAGGTACATAAGCCTTTAGTTAATGTTTAACATATTTTTTCATAATGTGTTCACCAACTTGAGTAAATATTCCTCCACTGCGAGCTTCTTTAGTTATGATTGAGCTTTTAATTATGTATGCAGTTAGAGAAGCATCAGAGAGCGGATCAGGAGTTAAAGAAAAGGGTGTTAAAGTTGGAATTCTGCCTCCAGGAAGCTCGTGCACAAACTCGCAAGCTTCAAAGGGTAAGACATTGTAATTTGTGTTCAAGCTCTTATCTCATAACTTTTAACCCTCCTTATTGGCTTCTACATAAATACATTCCATTAAATTTTTCGCATCTAAGTATTTGGTCTTGGTACAGATTAATATACTATTATTTGTCCTTTGTTTTTTGTAAGTAATTTGGTCTTGGTACAGATTAATATACTATTATTTGTCCTTTGTTTTTTGTTACCCTTTATATAGCTTAGCCCAAAATTAAATTCATAAAGACGAAATGTAGTAACAAAAATGGTAGTTAAAGTATGTTATCAGTTACCTCTTTGATGTTGGGTATATTGAACATCAGTAATAAAATCATTTAACTGAAAGAATATAAAGCAAATTGAATGACCTTCAACTTCTAGGGAAGATCTTGAATTACAAAACTTCATTTTTGGAAAGTAACACTCAGGTTATATTGTATTTATTTGATGTGCAGGTGGGAGAGCGAAGAGATAAGGCTCTGAAAGAATTGAGAGATCAGTTAGCAACAAAGCAACAAGCTGAAGTTTCAGGTGACAGTAAAAAAAATATATGGGAAGGCTCTGGTTTTAAGATTGTAATATCCATGTCAATGTTGATCTTAGTTGTGTTTTCAAAGCGGTAAAACTACTGTTCTAATTTTAATTATTGTATAAACGTTGAACAGCATATGTGTAGAACTTAGATGTCAAGGCGAAGCAACTCGCTAAGCTATAGATGTCTATTTATGTTGTAGAAATACTAAATGTAGATGGTCTCCGTCTCTCTCCATTTCTTTTATTTATGTTTCACTCCATAAGCCATATTCTTACTTCTATAAGAAATTTATAGTCTCATGCATACATTGAATTAGTAAAGATGTATGTCAACTGGTTAGCGATTGTTCCAGATCTGCACTATGCTACAACTTCTACTTTAGTTTAAACGTGGGAACAGAGAGGTACATAGTTTTGAATGCTAAAGTAGTCCAACTTTTCCTCCGGGGACAAACTCCTAGTTCAAGAATATAAAATTTGCACTAATTATATATCTGGCTCCAAAATGCAGTATGGACTTGCATCAGTCCAAAAATGTATTGTCATCCTGTTCTAATGGTTGAGCAGTTGTAGTGTGCTAAGCATGCGTTAGTTCTCTTGTAGGAACTGCACTAGAAACTAACATCTTTACATCTAGGATACCAAATTTGACCTTTTAGTTTCTAAGCAGCGGCTGATGATTTAATTAATCTCGAAGGTACTATTGTCTGCCTTGTCTGAAAATAAATATATATACATAACTTGAGCATCAAGAACTCTGATCCGATCAAGCAGTGAGCTTGTGATCCAACTGATGACTAGGTCCTTCATATGTTAAGAACAAATTTTCCTGTGACGACTGATGTCAGCAAAATTATGCACCCTATAAAGGGCTGCACACGAATTGACATGGACGTTGTGCTGTTCATACTTGGAGGAGGACTTTCACCGAAAGCACTTGGAGGGATGTCTCCAAAACCTATGGGAGTGCTTGGTGGAGGATTGTTTGCATTGGACACCGCAGGAGGCGAACCTGACCTGAAAAAGGTATAAACAAATCGGTGATGACAGAAGGCTACAGACTACAGAGTGAATAAAAGAAGATTTGACATTTTGAGCGCCTATTTTCCCTGCCATGCAAAATGGAAAGTTTAGGTCATTGATATCAGTTTCTTTGGTTCCTTTTTTACTCCATTTATGTCAAATAAGATGACAACTTCTCCAAGGGAAATGCTAAAACAATGAACATATATTTTGGGACAACTTATGTGTTGTTTCTCCTATTGACTATTGTTTTCTTTTTAAACAATTAGACAAATATTGGAAAAGTTTTTATTTTTAATAGTTCTGAAGACTGATAAAAGTATAGCTTCTAAAATAAGAGGTGAGAGAAGAAAATGGTTACCCTGGTATTGCACCTCCTCCATTTGCTGCCGTAGATGGTGTTGGAGTCTGTGGCATGGGACTTTCTGGCATTGGAGACTCTGGCACTGGGGATACAGGTGTTGGAGATACTGGCGTAGGTATTGAAGATGGAGACGAAGATGATGAGGGGTAAATACAAGAACCAGTGCCTATACAGAGTTGAAAGGAGTGTGTTATTGCCTTTATCAATTGCTAAATAGTTCATATTAAGAGTCAAAATTGGAGTGATTACAAGATCTCTCAACACTTACTTGGATTAGTGTTCGTTATCATGGCAGCTCCTCCAAAATCACAGCTAGTTTGTGCTGGTTTTTTCTGATAATAGCTGTTAAAAGCATATGAAGCATGGTTTTGAAGAGTATTTGGATTGTAACAGCTACCACTTTGTTGAATTACTGAACAATCTGCTACTCCAGTTCCACAAGCATAATCAAGTGCTGACTGCAGTGCAGTCTGCGGAGCTCCATTCTTTGCAACACACCAGCTTTGCCCTGGAAGTGAAGGAGCATTACCTGTTGCAGGAGTTGTCACCGGAGTTGTGACAGGCGTGGTGACAGGAACACCGGTTGACGGTGCTGGATACGTTGTTACAGGGTTAGTTACTGGTTGATTGCCGGGGTTTGTGCTTGGCGTTGTTACTGGATTGGTTATTGGAAGTGGTGAATTTACAGGATCTGTATTAGGCTGAGGAATTGGAGTTGATGGTGGCATAGGTGTTATAGGGTTCATACCCGGAACTGTGACAATCCCTGGTGCAGCATTATCAGGTGGTACAGTGACGGGAGCTGTGACAGGATTAAATGTTGGAGTTGTCACAGGATTAGTTACAGGAGTTGTGGGGAAAGTGGTTGTTGGTGGGTAAACCAAGTCGTGCTGGGAGGTTTTAGTATTTAAGTAGCTTAGAAGTTGTCTGTGGTATGCTTGAAATATCTTCTGTCCTTCCTCCTTAACAAACTCTCTTTTCTTGAAATCCTTTTTCAGGGATACCTCTACAAACAATCCAACTATCCTCTGATCTCTAATTTTTGTCACTCTCTTTAATGATCCTGGGATATTACAATTAAATTCAGCTATTTCTTTTTCACTTAAAAAAATTCAAAATTAAAACAAGCGAAACATGATTACGAAGAATAACAGATGTTGTTAAGTTGACTCTTTTTACGACTAATTGCACAAGTGAATCTCCCATTATCCGTACATAATCATGATTGGCTTCTACAATAACAAATGATCTAGTTATACTGATGAATTGGAAGACTTTCCTCAGGTATCGTTTTCCATTTTTTAGATTTCATATGCATCTCAAATTTATTTAGGAATATATTCATGAACTTGTCATACATTAAACATCTTACAGCATCCTTATCTTTCATCTCACTTACCCATTTCTACACCGGTCTCTTCTTTTATCCCATCATGTAGCTAGAAATAAGCCAGTAAAAGACAACTAGAAGCAAGTGGGGGTACGTAAATGAGGATAGTGTTTTTGTACGGGTCAGCTTTGAGGTGTCAAGTGAGGGATTGTTCTATCTCTTATGAAAAGGGCCTTGGTGCCTTATTATTAGAGAAAGGGGAGTACCGTCTGACGCTTCGCTTGATTATTGTCCTATTCCGCTTGATTATTGCACCCTTTCTCTTTAGGACCGGGGACAGGGTTAAGCCGCGTGGCGATACCCTCGAAAAACAAAACATAGGAACTTCAACTATTGAAATAATTTTAGTTGGGCGGCCCTTCGTACTCAAATCCGAACAGGGAAAGGGCACTTTTTCGACACACTCAAAGATAGTGTTTATGGGGTTAAATATTCATGAAAAAACATTATGTTATGAAATGATTTCTCCTGTTTTTTGTTTGAGTTCTCCAAGACAGATAAAAGGAAACTTTCACTCTAGTCTGAAGATTAAAACCACCAAGTATTGAATGAATTGATTTCAGGGTAGATAAAAGTGTTGATAATTCATGGCTGGTGCTAGCACTTAAAACTATAGTTTTTATCTTTACGTGTGGGACTCAGGTTAAAGTTTTGAGCCATGATATAGCTGAAGGTCTGTGATTTCGTAAGTTTTTAGCTAGTGTATCGCTCAAGTAGAGATCAACATGCATATATGTGTTGGAAAATTGCTTCAAAATTCTGTAACTTGCAACAAGTGCCCTAATATGAGATATTGATACTTTGTTTTGCTTTATCGAATGAAACTGTCTCATGATCTGGTGATGAAAGTGCATTACTTTTTCTTGCATCATTGATAAAACCCACCACAATTCCTGTCGAAGTTTCATAATTTGTCAATATTATATATGTATATAACTTCTTACATTTAAAAACACTCGTGTCTCTATCCTAGTTAGATTGTAGTGCAGTTTAAATGTTAGGAATCTTTATTAATTCTTTTGGAAACTCTACTAAAAACCTTAAGTTTTTAGAGGTGGGATTGATATTTGTTTATTATTCCTATCAGTTGATGTAGGGTATATAATAATATAAGGGCGCAGTAAAATAAGTACAAAACATCATAACCTATGAACCATTCTCCTAACACCTTGAGACTAGAGATATGACGGACATCGCTTAAGATTTTAGATATGGATATCGGACATGGTATGTACATCATACCTAATTGCTTGCATATTGATAACAAAAAATTGTTTTCTACCATTGCAGCACCAGAAAAACAATACCATCAACTTTGTTTAGTTTCCATTTCATACTCTTGAAAAACTTAAGTGTTCATTAATACAGAACATACCTGAGGAGGAGCCAAGGAGAAGAGACAGAAGGTATATGAAGAGGCAGATAGAAGAAGCTTTTCTAGCCATCATGTTGAGTGAGCGTTGCCCTCTGGATATTATTTAGGAAGAAACCCACTTGGATTCCTATGAGACCCAGTTCGAGTTTTAATCTGAATTGTAGGTGGGAGGACATTACAAATATAAAGCCAAAGGTATCCATATACAGAGAGAGAAAAAGATGGTGATGATAAAGTTGAAGAAAGTGAGAAAAAAAAAAAATAAAGTTAAAGAAGAAAGAATATCTTGTATTGATTAAGGAAAGTTTTACTTTGGTATGAAGAGATGAACCAGGTAATGGTCTGCTGAATCAAGTTGTGTACGTGTTTGTTTATAATATTTGCTCATTTCTTTTTCCAGAAAACAAGATCAAGTGCTTTGGCTCATTCACATGCCTTGTATAAACAGTGTATGTTACTTAATTTTTTTATTCGAACTGAACTTTATATCTCTAACTCTTCGATTAAATTTTCGACTCTGTGCCGGACATTCGACACTCATACTTTACATCTAAAATTTTCAAATAATTCTCGAGCACAACACTTGAACGCAAACGAGTCCGAATAACGTGATACTGTAGTACCTAATATCAGGCAGGAAAGGACCAGTGATGGTCTGAATTCAGAATAAGTTGATTCCACTTGCCACTAAAAGAAGACAACTGCATGGGGAATCAAAACAAAGGAAAAGATTATGTTATGTATTTAATATGCAGTGGTTATGCTTTTTTCTGTATACTATAAAAATTGGGTACTGGTATTGTAAAGTTGAAGTTGTCTTCCCCAAATCAGTGAAAGAAACATGACTATAAAGTATAATGATGCACCATTGTAAATGGTACAAATACAAAACAGCTGCAAGGAAGCTTTTCAGTAGAGTTTTGTTTTGTTAACTAATGGTGTCATTTGTTTAGATCTTTTCTTAATCTTCAAATTCTAATGCACACATCATTAAAGTGGTAATATTTTCATTTGATTTTGGTATTCATGTGATCTCTTAAGACTATGGGACCAAACCCATGTGGCCTAATCTCTCAATTTTTATTTTTTTTTGGGGGCAAGAATGTGAATCAAACTCACTTTGTCTGACTACTCTTATCGGCTTAAAGGGAAAAGATAGATTTGAATTGTAATAACAAACTTTAGAGAGTAAGCATGATCTGTAAAAGGAAAATAAAAAGTAAGGATATACACATATTCTAACAGACAGGAAACATGGGGTAAGATTTATCTTCTTGTGTAATTTGGTTTGTGATCCAATCCTTTTGCTTTGTATATATATAGCATATACCATAACACGATCAACAAAAATGAGCAGTCCAGATTACAGGTCTAGATGAGCGACCGAGATTAACTTTGTAACTTGTTTACCTTCTTGTTGCGCTTAGAGCCTACTCTTACGTTCTGCTCCCGAGTTATTTTTAGAACGTTAAACAGAGTAAATTATAGTGCAGAAAATACCAATTGTTTTTACAAGAAGATATATGGCTTTAGCTTGGCGATTAAGTTTCAAATCCAAACGTCCGCAGAAATGCAAAAGGTTATAAACAACGTTTGCATGAGGTGTATATCCAACACTTTACTGCAAGAGGATAGAAAGTGGTTCAAATTATCTTTGCGTATTTATATACCAAGAAAGATATATACATTACACGACTTGTTAGAAGTCCTCCTTCGCAAAAACAATATTGCTTTTTATGTTACACATCAGAAGATAAGGATAAAATGATAGATGTATCATGATGACATATTTATACATCGTCGGACGCAGTTTGGAGCTACTGAGTGCCAAGTGATTCATGCGACGTACTCTTAACTCTTTTTTTTTTTTTTTTTTTTTTGTCTGGAGAAAATAACTTTTTATGCCCCCCTTCATCACATCTTTGCATATTAATGAAGAAAGTGTTTTTGCGAGAATATAGAGAACGCAATAAGTAAAATTTGGAGAAAGTGTTTTTGCAAGAATATAGAGAATGCAAATAAGTAAAATTTGGCCAAATTTAATTAATGACGAAAGGTATAATTTCAACTCGCTAATTAACAATTCTGCTCTTTGATGCACAATACCCTGGTGCAATGTGTTGGTAGCAAATCTGACAGGCAGTAGACACTACTGAAAGGGTCGTCAGTTTTGCTTGATGATATACTATAAGCAGTAAACACACACAGATTATTGAAGTAAACTGGAAATTACTATATTGAAAAATGGAAAAAAAAACCGATTCTCATTCCAATTATGTTAGAATACTTGAGCGGCACAAGTGATAAATGGTCCTTTTAATCACAATTTCAAGTTAAAATGCCAAATATATCACTACTTAAAAAAGTGACCCTTATTATCCCAAAGAAACGCATATAAATTATGCGTTTATTAAAAAAAAACTAAAAGTCGATGTGTCTGTTGTTGGGCCAGGCAACTGGGCCCATGGAAAATCATGAAGACACACATCTGGCACCAGCGTTTTCAGAAGAAGACGTATGTTAACTATGCATCTAAGTCATACACGCATCTTTTTTTGAAACAAACGGGAAATTTTCATTAAATCAGAGCATCCGACACAAGTGTCTCCAACACACACGATGGAGGAGACGTAAGAACAATGAAGCTATTAAGCGTACAAGGTAATCTAGCTAGCTTATGCGCTACCCTGTTTGCTTGCTTCTTAACAAAAACAACTGAGACATCACGTCTCCTACTAAGAATCGCACGACATTGTGCTATCAAGTCACCCAACTCCAGCCGATTCTGTTTGGCCTTATTAATCGCCTGAACACTTGCCAAGGAGTCGCTTTCTACAACATTGTCTTGCCCTGTAAACTCATTAGTCCATGATAGAGCCTCTAGGATACCCACCATCTCTGCCTCCAAAACCGTAACCCTACCTGCAAACCTTTTCGTCTTTCCTTGAACAAACAGGCCTTGATGGTTACGCACAACCATACCAACGGAGAACGAGTCAGCACCATCGAAAACTGAGGCATCTACATTTATCTTAAGAGTTTCAGTAGCTGGAACCACCCACCTGTTAACATGGTTTCAAAGTGGGTTCTGTCAACTGGTTCGGGGTACCATTCCTGCGTTTTTGAGCTTCTCTCCACTCCGTAATCTGTTTAGAACTCCAGTCCATAGCCACCTGAGGAGTTATGCATCTTCAAAATTTTTATTTTTATTTTTTTATCCAAAAAATTTGTTTTAAATTTAAAAGTAATAAAAACGTAAATTAAAAATGTGTTTTCATAAATGCGAACTAAAAATGTGTTTTTGAGTAATATAAAGGACCATTTTTTTAATTATGATATTTTGAACCATTTTTAATCAAATTGTGAGAAAAAAGACCACACCCGACACAAGTCCAATTTTTAAAGAATTGGGATGTATCACAATTCACAAGCCCATGTACATCCTGCAGAATATGGTAGTCTGCAGGGCTGGTCCTACCATTAAACCAATGGCCAGAGACCCCCAAAATTAAATAGGGAAGGCCTCAAATTTCGAAAATGCACTGACACATGAAAGCTCATAGGGATTGTTTGGGGGAACTTTTTTCCAGAATAAGTCAACTTATTTTAAGATAAAGTTAGAGATTCCTAACATTCCAACTTATTTTTTAAACTTATTGAATCTCAAAGATACATTAAACATTTGTATAAAAAAAATTATCAAAATATAAAATTTTTATCCGAAAATAAGTCATAAGTTGGTATATTTAAGCTATGCCAAACAGGCCAATAGTCGATATTGATAGTTTAGATTTATTTTCAGAATTAAAAATTTGAACAAGATACAAGTAGAAGAAAACATGGACACTCCTGTTGACATTTTGAATTATATACAAAAATTAGAATCTTTTCCGAGTGCATCCATAGCATATAGAATTTTACTAACCTAACAGTTGCTTTTGCTGAAAAAATCTTTTTCTAAACTGAAATTGATAAAAACTTACCCAAAATCAACTATGTCAAAAGAACGACCAAGTGGATTGACAATTTTATCAATTGAAAAAAAATGTTAGAAAACATTGATTTCATAGTTTGATTAACAATTTTACATCTTGAAAGACAAGAAATTGAGTTTGGTTTGGTTTGGTTAAAGACAAGAAACATAAAATTATAAATTTGCATTTACAAGGCCCAAATTTAAAATTTTGCTTGAGGCTCCCCCCGGAAAGATTGGACTGGCCCCGGTAGTTTGGAACAAGATTTGTAAGATTCAGTGTTTTAACCATGAAGATGACAAAATCAAGTTAAAATGTAGAGGTTCAGGTAGTGAAGTGAAGAAGAACAGACAACACAATGAAAGGATATACATGGGAGTCAGGTACCAGTGCTGTTGAGCCTATTAATGGAGGTGAAAAGGAGAAAATAGTAGCGCAAATATATACCCTATTAAGGAGACAACACAATGTAAGATGAATGTTACTGCAATCATATATACCCTACACATTTCATGGCAATTTTAATTAATTTTCAGATAGAAATGTAGAGTTTTGATTATATAAATGACAAAAATCACATGCAGAAGAGCTTTCACTCGAAAGAACTCACCTATAACTAGCTATCTCAGAACTTTCACAGTTTTACATCCCAAAAGCTTTGACCTCTTCAGTCAGAGCAACCAAATCCTTAAGCTCTGGCACACAATTTCCCAATCTCCTTAGCTTTCTTCCTCATCTCCTCACCATTCATCAGCACACATTTTACAGCCACCTCAATCTTTTCTTTCTCCAAAACAGGACTCTTAATATTAAAAAATTCCGAGTTCTAAACCTCATTTCCAACTGCAACTCCAATTCCAAGAACTTGAGTAATCAACTTCTCATTATAAAATTGCTCAGCAAACAATGGCCAAGTAATCATAGGGACACCAGCCATAACACTTTCAATAACAGAGTTCCATCCGCAGTGAGTAACATAGCCTCCTATAGCTGGATGGTTTAAGATATCAACTTGAGGTGCCCACTCCTCTATCACCAAACCTCCCTTTGATTCCACTACCATTTTCTTAAATCCATCAGGCATCCAATCATCCCGGGCTTTATTTTTGATTACCCAAATGAATGGGAATTTCATAGTTTCAAGGGCTAATGCAATCTGAATCAATTGGGATTCAGGAAACATGGTCATGCTACCAAAACACATATATACCACACTATTAGCTTTTTGAGAATCTAGCCAATTCAAGGAGTAATGTGGTGATGTGGCTGTGGCTCTTTTTTTGTTGGAATTGGGATAGTGAGAGATGGGACCTACTGTCCAAATCTTCATGTTCTTGATTTTCTTGAAATGGTTGTTGTAAGGAGCTTCAAGATCATAAAAAGTGTCGAAAATTATGCCATAGCTGACTTTCTGCTTCTTTTATCCTGTCTAACGCCTCCCCATGCCTAGTTTTAAATTTGAGATGGTCGGGTAATTGAGATCTTTTCATTTCAATCTTATCAGGAAGCCCAGGAATCAAGAACAATTCTGAATCAGACTCTACACATTCATGAGGTCCATAAAATTTCAAACTCTCCGGAACACAATGGCAAAAGAAATTTGACGGATAAAAAACAAGCCTCGGTACCTTTAGACGCTCAGCAGTGTCAGCAGTCCAAGGAAAGAACATCCCTGACACAATGCAACGTGGCGAGAGCTTGGTAATCAAATCTTCCACAGGTTTTTTAAGCAATGACAAACCACAGACAACTTTATCAACCCTATCAGGTGATTTGACTGCGCTGTAATTCTCGATTCCAGGTGCTAATCCAACTTCTTCCGAGGGAAAGTCTAGGGTGGCGACGGATATTTGGTGGTTGGCAGCAATGCTGTTGTCGATGGATGACTGGAAAACAGCTGCATTGGCAGGAGTGGTGATGATAATTAATGACTTTGCCACCATGAGCCACCAATTTGCAACCAAGATGTACCATTGGCATCATGTGGCTAGTAGTAACAAAAGGAAGCAGAACAAAATCAGGCGATTGATCAGAGTCAGCTGACAATGCCATATTCATGTTGCAGGAACTTTTTCTTTGTGCCACAAGCCTATAGAGCTGCACTTGTGTTATGTGTACATGAGAATGTGTGAGATTTATTTCATAGAGGAAAAGACCACCTTGTTAGGCATAGGTTGATGTTAGAATCTTCGAATTTTCGCTCAATTTTATTATACCAACTTTAATATTATAAATCCTTTAATTTTGTAGAACCGCGTCTACATACATTTAGAATTAATTAAAATTTCGATGCTAACTTTATAAATAGAATAATGAATTCCAAAATTTTTCCATATTTTTCATCTCATGGAAGCCAACTCAATGATATCGCATTAATTAGAAAAAAAAATTGGATTTCTTTTTTTGGTGGTATAGCATTATTCAAATAGATATTCACACATTTCGTTTCCAAATTCAGCATGCTTGCTGGGTTAATTTAAAATTGATCAAAGTCCCTCATTTTATTTTTTGTAATCAGATTGCCTTGCTTTTTTTTTTTTGTTTTATTTTCCCGAGTTTCCTGAAAAAAAATGACAAAGACAAATCTTTCAAAACTCATAAATTTAGTGAGATTTAAAAAAAAAATTCACTAAATAGTTCATTAAAATTTATCTAAGAAAATTATCAAGTTTCCAAAAATCATCATATGTTAATAAATTTTTAAAATCAAAATTAAATACCATTAGGCTTTAAAGTAATGTAAAATTTTAATTAAGTATACCCGACTTTTAAACGAGTCCAAATCCTCTGCACCCCTTTATGTGTGTCATTCCATATTCCACTTTTTTGATTGGCTAATTAAGTTGAGTTATTCCACTATCATCAATAGTTAATAAGTAGTGCTAGGCACACAGAAAATTTGCACAGAAACATTTACCATATGAATTGGATTCTACTAATAAATGTTTTTATTGGTTGATATTAATGTGAATGCGGGTGTTATAACCAATTAAATTAAGACACTTATCAATGAAATTTTATGTAACTCTAGCATTTTCCATAATTAATATTGGTTGTTATTATGATGGTATTATAAATAATTAATATTGGTTGTTATAAATATGATGATATAAATTGATGCTAGTAGAATGCAACTCAGCTTAATTAATGGAACATGAAATGGCACACATAAAGTGATGTAGAGGATTGCACTCGATTTAAAGAACTTTTCAAAATCCGCATAACATTTCAAATTCCAAGAAAATTCCTATATCCAGATTTAATATATCTCCTTTAAGATATTCTATTTTAATTCCAATGCCTAAATCTGATCAGTAAAAAAGACAGGCAAAAAGAAATAAAACCTTAATTAGAGACTTGATCAAATATAATTCACAACGATCAAGTTTTATATCTGGTAACAGTATTTGATACTAGGATAGGAGAACATAAATTTAAAAATCCAGGTAGTTTCAGACTAAAGCAAGGCCTTGCAAATGCATGAAGCTACTACTGTGTATAATGCATACAAAGTACTAACACAGAAAAGACTGATCTCACTTCTTCATTCAGAGAGCATTGTCAACATACAATTCTTTAAAGAAAGGATCTGCAGTTGCTTCTTTTGCTGAACCATAACTGTTCAGCCTCTTTTTTAAGGATCGCAATTCTCTCTCATCTTTTGAACTTCGATCCTGTCATATAATTTAACACTAACATTATTTATGATAATACACATGGCACCTGGAGGTTTATAGAACTGAACTTATGTATTCTAGACTTCTAGCTAAAACACATAAGCAAACATATACTATTGTGTACAAGTATATGTAATATTGAGCGCCATTTTAGTTCTCTTTGATATGGCAGGTACAGGTCATTTGAGAAGGCTGGCAGTTTCAATAAATTCTCTTCGGATTTAGTGATTTTATCAAAATTTATAAATATTTTATGAAAAGTGCCTAGATGTTTAAAGCAGACCAGAGGACTTACAAAGGTTTTTTTCAGTAGCAAAATATCCACCAAATACTGCAGCCACAACACATTGGTCTTGGGGAAGCTGTATGATGACAAACATAAAGAGGTTATCAGCAAATGCAAAGTATTGACCAAATATTTGGACAGTAACATATTTGTTAATCGTTTTGGATAAGCTAAGATCTTTTGTCCAGTAATCATTATGATATAGAAACATTAAGATGTCATTTGTTTCAAATTAAACGCAAATCTAAGTGTATTACAGAACTAAGAATGACAATAACAATGTTTGCGACACATTTACATCTTAACGAACAGAATGGTCTGTACTTGGACATAATGAACCAAAAGCCTAAGCAATGCCGTTAAAACATGGATTTCCATAAGATACTCCCTCACTGATATGCTCTATATTTTTGTGCACTAGTCTGAATTTTGTTAAAGCTAACTAGCTAAGTGAGGACTGGGAACCCTGTAAGTCTGTAACAGAACTTATTTCAGAATGGAAATGTGGAACTTCTATATTACCTGGTGACTTGGTGTTCCATATACCATCTGTGAATAATTTATGTATAGAAGTGACATGTAAAAATGTTGCTTCAATCACGACAAAACACATGTTTGAGGGACAAGGAACAGATTTTCTATTAGACATCATTATTTAAAGACATTGTGTTTCATCCTTCAATATTTCCATTCAATTTCTACCAACAACTCTTTCCGTAGCAGTACCTCAATCACCCTCTTCACGGGAGGTTGAGGGTTTAAGCCTTGTCAAAGGCAAAAGTGGGTGTGGATTTTCATTAACAAACAAAAGGAAAAACTACATTTCTTCATCTCATATCATTTTCTATTAGGAAGCTTAGATAGAACAATGCTCCAAAAAAGGATTTTATCAGCAAAACTAAGAGTCCACATTTCTATCGAGTAATAGGCTTATCTCGTGCTAGTACCTGGTTAATTGCCACTATTAACAAATGAATGCTTTTTTTAAGTAGCAGGATAGCTACCAAAGCATAGAACACGAGTAATCATCTATGTAATGCACTTGATCTTGAAATATAATCAATAAACAAAAGACCTGCATACTAAGTTACTAATTTGTTCCCTTGTAATTCTAGTGTAAGGAGATCTAAATTCACAGATATACCTTTCCTCCCAGCAATCTTCTGTCGCCTCCTTCATTTTCCTGTATGTATCGGCCTATATATGAAAATTCTATTGTCAAAATTCCTTTCAAACTTCACGAGAAGTGCCATAATATTTCAGTAACAATTGGGCATACTTACTTGTTTATCTCCCTTTGGACCCTCAAAGAGTTCGGGGTCCGAAGATAGATCCAAGAAAAGAATATCTTCACCTGTAGAGAATTATCTAACATATCACGTTTTGGGATCGTACCAGAAAAGGTGTAATGAACCAGATAAAATAAGCTTTCACCAGTGTTAATTCTTGAGAGGGTAAAATCAATTATTGATATCCATAATCCAAATGTTCTGACATGCAAGCTCTTGCCCTCAAGATTGAACTGCAGCGTTGCAGAATCTTTACGACTTAAGAGAATATTCCCCCTGTAACCAACATCAGAATTGTGAAGTAACCGTAAGTTGGGAAGAAAATGAACACCAGAAGATTGTAGAATTACTAAACCAATGCAAATCTCTGTGTTCAAATTCATAAGCAGCCTCTCCCACAGCCAAGGCAACTGTAACCTGTTGCAAAATATCACCAAGCCTTGAACAAAAATGCACACATATATATAACTGAAAATGGTAATTGTAAAGAACTACAGATCAATGACCTGAACCAGCAAACTCCGTGCTTCATCAAAATTTAGAAGCACAAAGCTTTCAAGATCTTGTCCTCCATGTTCTTGAACAAAGATGACATAGCACTGTAAACATTTTCATCCATTGTAAGTGAAAGAGCAAGTGAAAGATGTGTGTTTTCTTTTGAGATATATTGACTCCAAAATTGAATCAAACGTATTATTCATCAATTCCGAATACCGTCCAGCTAAAATTGGCAGTGTAAACAACCTGATCCTCTGGAAATTCCTTGGGATGATCATTTTCTGAACTATGCTTGTTATCCCAATGTTCCCATGCTCTTATCAGTGCATCATCATAACGGCCTTGACATACCTTTGCGCTGTTAAGGAAAAAAATGTAAATTTTAAAATGTTCATCCAGACTATAAGTTGTCTGCACTAGCAAAAGATGTGAAGGTAATTCACACTTTCTACATCTATATCTAGAAGAAATTTAGTCCCTTTTTCGACGGTAAGTTTACCCTACTACTTATTGACAATATTAATGAATCTGTTCAAAAGCAAAAGATTTGTATTTGCACTGTTGTAAGTAGTCAAGATACAAAAGGGTTCTAAAACAGGCTACACAGTTTCCAATAGAAAAGAAACAGAAATCAAGAATTATACAAACTTACTCAATTGTCTGTATGAATGTAGTACAAGTGTTGTCACAAGTATGACCACCATCTCCCCGTAAATGATTAAGAGTCCGAGATAGTGCAACCTCCTCAAACAATTCTGCCGCACGCTGAAGAATATGAAGAAGAAGATGGTTACCTAACATGAACTTCTCAGAAGATCACCAAAAAGGGAGGGATGGAATTCATAATTAAGTAACTACTGAAATGCTTAAAGAGCCGAGCGCGACAAGATAGCCTAGTGGTAAGGGCTTATCTCTTGTAAAAACAAGATTGCGACTAAAAACAATTACCTTTTGAACTTCCCCATTAACTCGTAAATCACCATCAAATGGAACAACCTTGCAAACAGTTTTCCCAGCTTTAAAAGCCTCTCCATAAGTACCTTCACCAACCTTGATGATACTTTTTGGATCGCTGTGTAGTATTTTCATTTTTGATTATATTAAAATTACAGCCTTTCATATTAAAATTAAATATGATGTGAAATGATTTGAAACTGAAACATATCATCAACATATGGCTATGTTATATTTATGTAATCTGTGCCATGATAATCTACCTAAGTGATAGCTAATATATTCCTTTACACATATAACGACTGACATAGTGCTATCTTCAACGTAATTTGCATATCTGATCATTGACTAAGAAGCATAATATTTAAGAAGACCACAATGGTATGTGACCATTATTTTATACGAGCATTCAATCATAGAAAAGGTTCATCAGCATCCTCAAGCAAATATAAATACAGAAAGTGCAAGCACATCACACTATGGGTAACAGAGAATGCATTTTGCCATTTTTTCACTGTATAAATATATACTGGAATTTCTTTAAAGCATTCAGCATTGATAAAATAAAGTAGGTGCATCTTTTCTGCAACTTACTGAATCACAAACCTCACTAAACTTCAAAAAATTAAAATGATTATACAAGTAACAAACACTCAAGCAAAACAATATAGGTTTTACAGAAGGCAATGTCACCATATTCTCTAATTCAAAATCAAATATGTCAATGTGGCAACTAAAACATAATAGAACCAGTTTACAGCAGACATTTCGTTCCCAAGGCAGAAAGACTTCAGAGAAATTAGAGGTGTCAAGCGAGATGGCAAAAATCACTTTAAAGAAAATTCAAACGTGAAAAATTCTTCATATTGAACAATAGACTTTAGTACAACGAAATACAAGGAGAGGAAAAAGTGATAGACAAACCAATATGTGGAGAACACATCTGATAGTGTTGAAGGAGCTGACTGTCCACAAAAATCTAGCAGCGCTGCAAAGTCTTCACAGCGATGACTGAGCAATGAAGAAGGCCGTGATGCCAGCGATAGATTACGAACTGCATCAGCAATAACTTCACAATCTCCCTCAGCCATTGAGGGTAATGCTTTACTGCTCTTCCTTGAAGGGATGAAACTTTCAGATACACTTGTACCAGTTAAACAGAACTTGCATTCTTCGTTATAAGGTACACTTGAACGAATCAGTGCAGCCCCTTTTTCTGGAGTTCTTACAAATGAATCATCACAAATGTAAGGACCTTCATTGAGCAAACTAGGAGTCCCTAAAATAGTAGAAAGTGATTTAGAAGGACCAGAACTGAAATTTAGCCTCCTTCTAAATAACCATTTATCCAATACTGAGGATAAATGTGTTTTAACAATATTTTCACTTTTAACACCCTTGTTCCATATATTCTTAGGTGAGGGGCTTTCCTCCAATAGTTCGAAGGAATCAACCTCTTCAAAATAGGCACGCTCCTTATCAAAGTTTGCAGGTTGTAAGACTTTTCCCTAGACATATCAGATCGTAAGAGCATGTCAGTAACTAGTAAACTTCACTGGCATTTAAAAACCAATTACTCATTAATCAATGTTAAACAACTAGCTACATGTAGAGCAGCAGCATGGGCTGGGACTCAAACTGCAAACACTACCAAACCTTATTTCATCTGTGGGGTTAGATATCTATTGTATTAGGGTAGTGAAATTTTGGACCAATATTACGTGAAACAAATTAGGTCAGAGCTGCACTTTACAATTAAAGTAGACGTAATATGAACCCGAGCTTTTTAACCAACAAAATATTGTCTGTTTGGAAATTCTGTACTCCAAATAGGATCATATTAGCAAACCCAACCAATCACCACAATACCAAGTCTGAGAAGCACGACAGAAGAGTGAGCTCCAACTTATATGATGTTTTGATTAATTATTTTATTCAGAAAATTTTAGTTCTTCAACTGACTGGCAAGTTAATGAAATCAGGAATCGAAAAAGGAAAGAAAGAGAGAAAGTAATAAATACATACTCTTGGAATGGCTGGTTTTGTTCTCCTTTTTTGATTTTTTTGTTGAGGTACGTGATCCACGAATACAGCAACAGCTATACTGGTCCTTCCTCTGACATTACAGTATATATAATTAATTTCTCACATCGTAAACCCAGATTGAGCTTTTAGCAACAGTTACTAGCACCTTTTAAAAGACAGTTCAAGTTGAACCATATGCATAGAAGCATCAAAGATAGCAAAAGTTGATACATACTGAAAATTAATCATGATACAAAACTATGTAATAGCACAATAAAGTCAGAAATTAGCTATAAGAATTACAATCTCAGTGTAAATATCTACACAAAGAATCACAAGCTTGTCGTACCATGATGAATATACCAAATTTGTAAAGAAACTGAAGAAGTGCAATGAAAGGAAGAAAAGCAACTAATACAAAACATTTTTAAAGTTACACTAAATTGGCTGTTAGTATGTCATTTTGTCAGCCTTCCTGGTAGGATGATAAGAAAAGTATTCACACAAGTGACAAATGTACGCGGAAATTTACCATAACACAAAGCAGAGTAGAAAAGCAACATAGTAGAACCACAAATTAACCAAAGAAGCAACAATTGTTGATATCTATACTCATATAAACTACACAACTCAGTCAATCTTGCAATGTCACAAACCGACCTTTATAAAATTAATTGAAAATGTTCTTTAACAAGCAGTGTCTAAATCATATTATGTATACGAAGCAAAGTATTAAGGTTGTGTTCACTTAGGAAGAATAGAATGAGGTAGGAATGGAATGAAAATTGTAAACAAAATTTATGAAGAAAGGGGATGTTGGGGGAAATACTGAACAAATATGAGGGAGAAAAAGTTTTTTATGATGAAGATTGTAAGGAAAATGATGATGATGGAGAATGGAGCATTCCTTCCAAAACATGGGGTTAAAACTTTAGCTTAAATTGTGTGGAAAGGAATGAAGTAAGGAATAAAAATTTAAACAATTTCTCCAATCTTACCCAAATAAGAGTACAAATTTCATTCCATTCTCCCCTCATTCCATTCCATTCAAGTGAACACACCCCAAGTGAAAGAATTTATAATATTATAAATGAATATCTTCGGGACCATATAATTTTATTCATTTTTCGAGATTATTCATTTATCAGAGTTTAAAAATACATAACTCTATCATGTTAGAAGCAATAAAAAATATCAATCTAGCAAGGTTGTACTGTATATAACTCACATGGATAAAAGTATAATAATTGGACAAAGATGAATGAAGCACACTTTAGAAATTAAACTGAAAACCTAATAAAATTAGGGCAAAACCTGGTGGAAAGAGCTCGGTTCCAACTGATTCGTTTCACAGGGGCCTGTGCCCAACTCACACGATTCTCATTCGCAACACACGCCTTTTCTCTACTCACAATCAACAAGTCATTTTTTTGTTTGTTAACTGCATTTTTACGGCGGTAAATAACAGCGATTTCTGGTTGCTGTTGTTCTTCTTTCGACTTGTGGGTATCGTAGTTACTGTGATGTTCCTCTTCTTCTGCTATGATTTCAGACCATAGATCGTTTCCTGCAAAGTATAGAGACATGTAGATGTGTGAATGAGTGTGTATTGTACTGAATTGAAAGTTTAAAAAGGGAAAATTAGGGGTTTTAGTGACTTTACCTGGTCGAGAAGCCATTGGAGATGATGAAATTTTTGAATTTCAAGGGGAGAGAGAGAGGGGTGAATTTCGAGGCAGAGAGAGATTGAGAGATTTTGAAATGAGTATATCAGCGGGAATATTATGGGTCAGGTCGGGTCAGCCCGATTCATTAATTTTTCAGATTTTTCTTTCAGAAAACATTAGTAGTACATAATTGAAAATCACCTTTTTAATATTAAACCCAAATTGTTGGGCATAACATATTTTCTTTTGAAAAATAACTTATTTACAAATTATTTTCTTAACTTTTTGAGATGAAATTATCATTTTATTCTTAAGTTTTTCCTTTATTATTTTGAAAAAAATTGTAAATATTTTTTGTCCAACAAATGAAATCTTAATGTTGTACCCAAAAAGGATCCAAAAGTGTACCAAAAACGAAATACTACATTTTTTGAATTTATTTCATTTATGAGAAGATAACTAATAAGAGCAAGTCCAATGCTAGATGCTAAATTGCTATTGCTATTGCTATAATATAGAACCAAAAAGTGAATTTTGGTGCTAAAATAAAACTCACCCTCCAATGCTAGTTCTATAATTAGTTTCAAATTTAATCAACTATTTTAACTTTTACCTAACTCTTTTAACTTCTATTGAATATTCTCAACAAACTCATCTCATTCTAGTTAAATGATGATGTGGCATGGATGCATAAATGCATCCTTGGTTTCAAATTTAGCACCAAGGATGCATAATATAGCAATAGCACCAAGGATGCATCCAACTATAGCATCCTTTTGGAGATGAGTTTTTTAGCACTTGGTGCTATAATATAGCAATAGCACCAAGAATAGCATTACATTGGACTTGCTCTAACACGCATAATGAAGTCAGAGAATACATCTTGCTTCATCTCTATGTGAGTGTAACAACTCTTTTCCCATTGGTATATGCACTGTGTATGGATTAAGCAGTTTTTCCAGACTAGTTCATATCTACTGTCACAGTTAGTTATGATTCCTAAATTCAATAACCATGTCATTAAATTAAAAAAAAAAAACAACTTCTGATTTACATGTTTCTGTTATGAATTTATTGATTCCATGACCATATATATATGATCATCAGGAAGTAACATACTCCTACACTTAAAAAATGGTATTCAGTTTATATATATATATATATATATATATATATATATATATATATATATATATATATATATATATATATATATATATATATATATATATATATATTACTCACAAACTTATTCATGTTTACAAATATGGGATTCAGTTTCTGCGTAGTTGGATAATTTGAGCAAAAATTAAATTGAGTTGGTTGGATCAGTGTTGTTAGTGTGCAAATGTAGAATAACTCCACTATAAAAATTGGATTGCCATATTTCTCATTGCAAAATAATATATTATTATTATTCAGTGAGAGTGAAGAATTAAGATAGAGATGTTTGCTAAGAAGCTGTTAATGAGCTTAACTGTAATCGTTGCGGTCTTCAAATCACATATTGCTTATAATCATGCAGCGGAATTACCAAATGTTCCATTTTTCGAAACTCCAGGCTCCTCTGATATTTCAAAGTTATCACTTTATGACGCCACCAAATCTACTTGGGATCCTTGGTATAGTGGATACACGCCTTTTATGCCCCCGGATTCCATTCAGGAATTCTCTTCTTCACAAGCCCAACAGCCACCATTAGAGGTTGATGACCCTGTGTTCACAACTGTTGGTCTAGGCTTAAATGGATGGGGCTGGGTGCCACCGGTTCCCCAAGTTGGCCGTGGGGGAACACATTTTCGGTTTCCACCTAGATTTAGGCCTCCACGTGTTCCATCACCTAAAGTTTGGCCACCACCTGTTCGACCTCCACCCTTTAGTTCACCACGTGTTCCACCACCAAAAGTTTGGTCACCACATGTTCCGCCTCCACCTATCCGAGCACCACCTAGGAAGTCACCGCCTCCACCACCTGTTAGGACGTCACCTCCACCACCACCTGTTTGGACCTCACCTCCACCACCTGTTTGGACTCCTCCATCACCACCACCACCAATAACTGTTCAACCACCCACACCTACACCTACCATTCAGCCACCCTCACCTACGCCTACGGAACCATCACCAATTGAAGCACCTACACCTACCATCCAGCCACCCTCACCTACACCCATGGAACCGTCACCAATCGAAGCACCTACACCTACCATTCAGACACCCTCACCTACGCCTATAGAACCATCACCATTCGAAGCACCTACACCTACCATTCAGCCACCGACCTCACCCACGCCTATGGAACTATCACCATTCGAAGCACCTACACCTGTAACTGAACCCCCATCACTCAATCTAGCTAAACCTCCATCTCCAGCATTGAATCCCCCGGCCTTTCCTCCTGAATGGGAGAATTACCCCACCGAACCCCCAACACTGATGTGGTGATGTCCCCAAGTGCTGAATCGCAAGAGTTCAAGCATCTTATTGTCTATTTCTGATGTATTGCAGCTTCTAGTATACATTATGCTGCTTCCAATATAAATTTAATACTCGTATCTAAGATATCATTTAACGTCCACCTTTTAAATCTTATAGTTTTCTTGTATCCATCCAACTCATGAAGTGATGCTTCTTTATTTTAAAGATTGTCTTCCAGTTAACTCTTATCTAATTTGCTCAGATTATCTACTTAAAAACAACCTCATGCACAATTGTCACTTGGCACAAAACTAAAGAATTGAGTCCCAAGCTTATTGATTCTATTGCTAGCTGATTCCCGAAAGGGATGATTTTATTGACATTCTGGCTCATCCAAAAGGGAGATCTAATATTTTGATTTAACAACAGAAACCGTAATATCAGCTAAGGGTTATACTTGTCCTGAATTGATACAAAAATAGTTTGTGAAGAAGTCAATCTGATATTAGCAAAAAAAAATACTCCCTCCGTCACCAATCGAAGCACCTACACCTGTAATTGAACCACCACCACCACCTGTGTGCTAAAAAAATTATTTTGCACCGGAATACGGAAAAAAAACAGAGAAGGAAATTCTGATTGATGTTGCAAAATATCGACTGACATTTATGCCCGTACTAACTATATAACTCGTCATATTTACAGAGATGCATCTTCCCCACACGGTTGATAAAGCTAGGGTATAGGATATGGCTACAAAGTGTAAATTTAGGATTGATGCCAACTCATTATGTATGTTCTACTAAATCCATTTTGTAAATGAGAATACATAGTACTATAAATATTATCAGATTTTTATTGCCCGGATAAAGTAAAATCCCATCTTGTAATATGATTCAAAGAAGGATGTTCCAGGGAAGAGGCGCAATTATCGGGAACTCGTCCTCACCATCAGGATGCACCCTCATCATCAGGACGCGCCTTCAAGGTAACCCTTAACTTGTTTTGTCGTGATTTTCACTATTTATTTTTTCAACTTTTGCAGGAAGGAGATTATGAAGGAGAATCCCCAAGAACTCTCAGCGTGCACCCTGAGGGTGGTAGCCGAGGCCCAGATGATTTCCAACTTCTAGGAGAATTCGATGGTTGAACACATCCACATCTCCAGAATGCCTCCTTCAGGTAATATTTAAGGTTTCTGTTGATTGAGTTGTTGCAGGTGGGACATCTATTTCAGAAAAGATCTCAAGAATTTTTCGAGCGCAACATTCCAATTAGAATGTTAGATTTTCCCGAGAGGCATCTCCCTCTAAGGGCGCCCTCAGGTAACATAGGTCAGGGTACGCCCTCAGTGAAATCCGGTGAGATGAGGAGAACCTTGTTGGAAAGAGAAGGCCTCCAGGGGTTTGCCTGATGAGAAGGCCTACAGGGGTTTGCCTGATCCAAAGGCCTCCAGGGGTTTGCCTCATTAGAAGGCCTACAGGGGTTTGCCTGATGCGAAGGCCTTCAGGGGTTTGCCTGATGAGAAGGCCTACAGAGGTTTGCTTGATGTGAAGCCCTCCAGTGGTTTGCCTGATGCGAAGGCCTCCAGGGTTTTGCCTGGTGAGAAGGCCTCCAGGGGTTTGCCTGGCCAGAAGAAAGGAGAACACTTGGAATCGAGCCCCGTGATCCATAGAGAGTGCCCCCAGATTCTAAGAGAATTATTGGTCAAGGCCTCACGGACACGAGTGAGCCCTTCCTTGAGATTTCGTTGGAAGATAATGAAGCCAAGGATGTAGGAATGACATTGTTTGGCCTAACCAGCAAGTGAGGAATAATCCTCGACATGTTGCTAAGGGCGCGTCTCTAGAGAGAGTGAGGCCCTACAATTGTTTCCTTGATTTTTTATAGTGCAACTAGTGGAAGATAGGGTGAGAATCCTCAACCACAGGGAAATGCTCTACATCAGGACTCAGCTTCAAGGAAATGCACGACTTTAGGAAAATCCTCCAACCTAGGACACGCCCTCAAGGAACTCTCCCTCAGAGGACCTCTCAGGTTAGGGCATGCCCTCAAGGAAAGATGCAAATTCTCAAGCGGACTCCAATACCTACGAGGATAATTTACTGCTCAAGTGAACTTCAGAAGGAAATAAGCTATAGAAATGCGACCCCACGAACCTTAGAGTGTGCCCCCTGATCATCAGGTTGAGGCCCCAAGCTCGTGAGTGAGCCCCTTCACGAAGATACAATACTTTGCTATAGAGGACGCACCCTCGTATCTACAATGACATGAATGATAGGCATCGGGGCGCATCTTGAGCATATCAACCTCATTTTATGGCTTCGTCTACTAGTATGATCGAAACGATCCACGGATTATCTTTTTCTTGTAGAAAATTGTATTGATGTATGGCTCCATGGACCTTAGAGTGTGACCCCTGATAGGCAGGTTGAGGCCCCAAGGTCATGAGTGAGCCCCTCTACACAAGAATGACATTCTAAAATGAAGTATTCATCATGATTATCATTAAGATGCTCATCTGGATTAGAAGAGACTTTGTCATTGCCCTCGTCCACTTAGTACGCGCCCTCGGCAACTTCAACGGCTCTCTCTTAAAAATTCCCCTCTTGGGATCCCTCTTTAAGCGATGCTCCTTTAAGAAATGATATTCTGATGTTAGGGGGTAGTACTGATGCACCTTCTTAGCCCTACATATACATATTTTTCAGGGCAATTTCTATGAACAACGGAATACCCCTACGAGGATGCCTCTTCATGAGATGATGTTTGAAGCTACTATTGATGCATATTATGTGCCCCTTCGCTGGACAAAGGTGCTAAGATGACTCTCCATGAGATGCCCTTCATAGGATGCCTCCTAGTGAGATGCCTCACATTGAGATGCCCATTCATGGGATGAGATTTTGGAATAGCCCGTGACTGGAGAGTGCTCCCTACCTAGGGATGGGCGTCGGGGCACTTCGGGGCCGGGAAGTGCTATCCCCGCCCCCATCCCCGAATTCAAATCCGATCCCCGTCCCCGGCCCGATCCCCGTCGGGGACTATTTTTCATTCCCCGTACCCGGCCAAAACGGGTAACGGGGAACCCCGCGGGGAATCAGGGAATTTTATTTTAAATAAAAAATAATATTAAATAATTTTAAACACTAACTAGTGAGCTCAAATGCACTAAATTAAATAAAAATATATTATTTAAAGAAACAATTATAAATAACATGGAAATGAAGTTATTTAACTATTAGAAAGACAAACATATAAGATTAAAACATCATTTTGTTTCCAA
This sequence comes from Saposhnikovia divaricata, assembly GCA_036435485.1. Classification (NCBI taxonomy): domain Eukaryota; kingdom Viridiplantae; phylum Streptophyta; class Magnoliopsida; order Apiales; family Apiaceae; genus Saposhnikovia; species Saposhnikovia divaricata. The sequence continues at coordinate 79,255,603 of CM071599.1, forward strand.
TATGAAGCATTGGAAATTCGTTTATATTAATATATGATTATATATATATATATATATATATATATATGTATGTATGTATTAAAGTGTGGTGAAATCGAGTCGGGATTGAAAATCGGGTTAGGTGGAGAAAATCGGGGCGGGGTCGGGGATCGGGCCGGGGAGACATAAAAACCCGGCCCCGGCCCGCTCCCCGATTTTTTTTTAAAATTGTCCCCGCTCCCCGGCCCGTACCCAAAAAAATCTCCGAATCCCCGCCCCGTTCGGTGCGTGGATCGGATCGGGATCAAGCGGGCCGGGATGAATGCCCATCCCTATCCCTACCGCTTTGTAAAACGTTTTATGATGAGGTTTATGCCCCCACTATTAATAGGATGATGCTCTGGTTCCCCGTTCTACCAATAGTTGATCGAAGTAAGGTGATGCCTGAATAGTAGACTACCAGGTAAATTAATTACCTCCTAGTCTAGGGGGTAGTACATGTACACTTTCCCTAGTCTTAGTTGAGTGAAATTTTCAACTTTTTCGAGAATGCAAGATTATGCCTGTAGGGCGCACCGTGCACGAGGTCTGTTGGAGGATTGAAAGCATTTGCCTTTGTAGAAGGCTCCTCCATATTTGAGTAAGAATTGCCCTTGTCCTTACCTTTGTCTTCAGTAAGTGGAGTTGGGATTTTAGCCGATTGCAAAAGCGTTCCATCTTTTGAGGACGCGCCCTCCATCTCCACAACCTTTTGAAGCCCCAGTGCAATTCTCTTAGATTTGATGGTTGAAGCCTCCCGAATTCTGAAGTTATTAATCCACTTGATATTATCGTGATCAAATTTAGAGAATTCATAATCAAGGTCAATAGCTATGAATCCAAAAACATAAGTTCTCAAAATCGTCTTCAAAGGACGTGTCCTCTACCCGTTACTTCTCCTAAGCCCATCCATTCTGTTGATCCTCAATGAGATCATCTACTCGAACCTGAAGCTTGTCTTTCTCCTTTTGAAGAGCCTCATAGGATGTGTTCAGAGCATTCAGGATTTCAGTAGTATCATCAACCTCTTTTGGAGAAAGCTGATATGAGTATCTTTTTCCTGCTTCAACTTTTCCGTGATTTTGGATTGATCTTTTAGTTGCTGGGAGAGCATTTTCTTGTCAGCCTTCAAAGAATGAAGGCATGCATTCTCTTTCTCAAATGTGGATTGACACCAAAGGGAAGCTATAAGAATTTCTGTTGATGCCTTGATTAAAGCTTCATTTTCTTCTTGGAAGCTTCTAGCTTTCCATTTGGAGATGTCTTCATCCTTGATAAAAGGTGCAACTAAAGGACCAAGAAGGGTGGTCGCCAGTGAGGATGATTCAGTAAACTTCACTTTCTTAGAGGGCGCGCTCTCAGCCTGGGGGGTAACTAAGCCCACCATGAAGCTTATTCCACAAGAGATCCCTGTTGCTCCTTACCACCATGGAACTCGGATTGCCGACGGATAGCCACCCGTTCTCATTAGCAACGAGGAGTTAATGGAACAATTGTATCATATGGGAACTGCTCTAAATAACTTGGAGGCAAGGTTGGGAACGGTGGAGCAAGGAAGAGGAAGGAGGTTCCGACATCACCCACGTAACCACCATCTTGCAGGGAAAGGCAGTCAGGTTAAAGGAAGCTCTCAAGGAGGTGAAGATATGTAAGATAGGAGATTTCAACTGGTGACTCTTCGAATGTTGGATTATTCTGGGAAAAAATCCCTATTTTTTAGCATCCTAATGAAGAGGTTCGTGATCATATAATTCCAGCTGTTCAGGAGGGGGGGCCCTCACCAACATCGCTTAGGGCGCGCCCCCAGTGAGATTCAACGTGATGAAGAGAGGCTTGCTAAGAAAAATAGAGATTTTGCTAGTCTGAAGGAATGCCTGGGGATAAAACTTAATGATGATGATATGAGGATGTTGCTCCTCGAGCACCAGAAGGAAAGAAATCACTCGGAAGTGAGGCCCCGTGATCCACAGAGAGTGCCCCCTGATTACAGGTCGAGGCCCCATGGACACGAGCGAGACCTTCCTCGAGATAATTCTGGAAGAAGAAATAGCCACGAGTACGGTGATAGAAGAATGGACATATATCGAAGGGATAGGCGGCCACATGATAGAGAGGGCGCGCCCTCAGGAGGAAGGTCCCCTCATATTGTTTAGATTCCCTCACGAATTACTTCAAGAAAGGATAGGTCGAGGACGCGTCTTCCCTCTAAAGGAAGGCCTCAAGGGAATCCTCAAATTGAAGGAAATCCGCAGCCTCAAGGTCAGAAGAAACAGGCTCAGAATCAAGGGGAGAAGCAGAATTAAACCCAAACTCAGACATAACCTCATCCTAAGGCTCCAGGAAATACTCAGACAACAGCTCAGCCTCCACCCTTGGGATGTACTCAGCCAGTTGCACAACCAAATGTCTAAAACATCCATGGTGTTGGAACCTTCAATGTGGATGATCTGAAGAGGCTCCTTGTTCACTTGGATGGGGGAAGGATATTTGCCACAGAACAGACTCCTTCTCCATTTTCAGCAGAAGTTAGAAAGGCATTATTCCCTACTGGATATAGGGCCATGACTAATGATCTACGGTTTCATAGAAATGCAGGCCCTGTGGAATTCTCAGCACATTTTGATATTGAGATGGATGTCTATCAGGTGACCGAATTTGCAAGATATCGCTTGCTGGCAGCAACTTTTAGGGAAAGTGCTCAACAATGGCTTCAAAAGCTTGGACCAGGGGTGATCACTTCTTGGGAGACAGTGAGAACTTTATTCTTGACTAAGTTTCATGCAGCCGTGAAGTATGCTCCTCCTGCTACAACTTTAGCCAACATCAAGGAAAAGGAAGGAGAAAGTCTTCAATCCTACTTCAAGAGGTTCAAAGCTGAGTCTACTTTGGTTAGAGGAGCTATGGATGAAATTCTCAAGAGTTTGTTGATAGCTGGGTTTGTTAGGTCCCAAATAGTTTGTAGAAGGGGGTTGAATACAAACTATGTCGTTTTATCAAAATTGTTCTTTGGGTGTATATTAATTTCTTAACAATTCGATGCGGAATAAAATGAAGCTAATATTCAATTTAAATATAAAATTTATATTAACTTGGAGGGGTGTGCCTTAATGCACGGTACAAATTACAAGGTTTGATGACCAACCTAATTATTAAAAATCTATAGAAAATTCGACATGAACTTTTCTATATTTGTACTAAAAAAATCGAATGCTAAAAGCAATTCGAGAGATAAGTTATAGGGAACTTAATCCGCAAGATAGTTCCAATAGTACAAGTAATCAAACTCTAACCATTAAGATATTACAAAGAATCCTAGAGATGAATTTACAAGTAATTAAAACTAAGTTGAAGCTCCAGAGGGGAGAAGAAAATAATTCTATGTGTCTCTCTTTTCTCCCCTTTGTATCTCTCTTGATCTCTGTCTGTGTGAAGTTGTTCGTGTATGTATCTGATGCTTCTGCCTTCTTTTTCTTTTATAACCAACTAAACAAAGTTGTTGTCTGAGCATTAGATCTTTTCTCTCGGTATGACTTAAAGCTTCTCCATGACTTAACAACAAATGGCTTCAGTATGACTTAACAAGTCATAGTGGTTTCAAGCTTTTGTTTGGTATGACTTAGGAGTCATATGGCTTCGGTATGACTTGATCAGTATGACTTAATCAGCATGACTTAAATCAACTATGACTTAGTCAGCATGACTTAAATCAGCATGGCATAAATCAGCATGACTTAACCAGCATGACTTAAATCAATATGACTTAAATCAGCATGACTTAACCAGCATGACTTAAATCAATATGACTTAAATCAGCATGACTTAAATCATTTCTAGCTTGGTGAGTATGACTTAAACCTTCTCCATGACTTAGCCACAAGCCATCTGCTCACCAAGACTTAAAACAAATTTCTGCCGGTATGACTAACTTTGTGCAGCCTTTTTGCTGAATTCTTTCAAGTCATTTAAGAGTTTAATTATTTAATGATTAATTGACTAATTCAGATTTAATTAATACAATAATTAATTTAATAAATAAATTAATTCTTTTAGAATTAATTTATTAATTAAATCAACTAAAATGATTTATATCAATTAAAGGAGAATTAACTTAAATCATTAGATAATTAATTCAACTCTATGAACCACTGAAAATAATAAAGAATTACCACTGAATCTTTGTTGACGCTTGATGTACTATCTGGTTCATAAGCGACTAACTCCAATGATTGTTCTTCATTTAGATATGGTTCTTTTTCTCTTCTCATTTCTCTTGATCATCCTTTGATAATTATATTAATTCCAGCTTAATTAACCTTTTAATTAATTTACATAATAAGTTAATTCTGATAGAATTAATTTATCAAAAAAATCAAGCAAATGATTTAATCAATTAAGAAAGAATTAATACACCTCCTTGATAGCATAATCCTTGTGGCCTTCCATGTCTTGATAAATCTGATTCTCCACAAAGATTATTCCTAAGCCAGTCTTGATAGCAAAACCATTGTGGTTAATTAAGGATGCACTTCTGTTGCTTGCAAAATGTTTTTCTCTTATACCAGTCTTGATAGCTTGAACAACTGAAGTGAATGAAGAAACTACCACTGCATGATGTTGATACTCGATGCACGGTCTCGTTCATGAGTGACTAACTACAATGATTGTTCTTCATATATTGACTTTAAAGCTGTGGTTCCTGTTATCCTTTTCTTCTCTCTTTATTCAAACCTTTATAATCTGCATTCTTCCGCTGTAGGAACCTCTTGTCACTATAAATAAAACCCACTGCCTTGATTACTCCATTAACGCTTGATTAAATTAATGAACTTCTTCCAATGTAGTATAACATCAAAACTGTAGATCGACTTTGTCTTCGTTCTTTTGACAGTTGAACATTTGAGATCCCTATGACAGTACATATACTATTTACGATTGCATTCTTGTTTAAGTTCATTTGAATCCTCGATGTTTACAAATAGGGTAAACATATGACTTTCAGGGTTGCAGGTAGGAACAGATTTCTGGAAGCATCTTCAAGAAAAAGACCCGGCTATTTTGGTTGATGTGTTTGCACAAGTTGAGCAATCTTTGGCGGACAATCGGAAGACAGATACTCAAGGAAGCTCCAAGGGGAAGACCAATAAAAGGAAGGATAGGTCTGTGAGTCCTGTCTATCGCTCTAGAATTGGTGCAAATCAGGTGAATGCAACTGGAGTTGGAAGAGAATGGGGACCTCCAGATACTTACACCTATGACAGGAAGCCAAATAACTATATTCCATTGGCGGCCTCAATAGAACACATCTTCGAGGTGAACAAGAATAAATGACTTTTCAGGAAGTCGACCCCATTATCTGCTTGGCAAAGTAAGGATAAGATGAAATATTGTGAGTATCATGAGTTGACAGGTGACATGTTATAACACTTACGAATGCCGTCAGCTGAAAGATGAAATTGAGGATTTGATCAAGGAAGGGTATTTAACTGATTGGATTGTCAGAGAAGTCAAGAAGCACAAGGAGAATAATGATAGAAGGTGTGCCCTCATTAAGAATAATTCTGAAGGAGTCATGAATAACATCAAGGGAGAAATACAAGCTCATTATTTTGTTCAAGAACCAGAAGATGAGGAGGCGCCCACCCAAAGAGCGCGCCCTCACGTACTTGTTCTTGTTGATTTTCAGGAAGGGATTTTAGAGGAGATTAAAGAGAAGAATCCTGATGATAATCTCAATCAATATTAAAGGAGAGCGGATCGAGGGAAGAATGATGCTATTTAAAGGTTTAGCAAATGCCCTTATCGAGGAAGACTTCCCTCTAAATATAGATGTGCCCTCCACGGATGATGCCATAGTTGAAAACCCTCGGAGTCTTGATTTTGATTTTGATCCAAGAATGCTTCTGCCGATAGGAAAAATCAAACTCTAGCATATACAAGTATACATACAAGGGTGTACTATATTTACACAAGTTGTTCCATTTTTGAACTTAGGACATTTGGAGGAATTCGTATGCCTTAATGTCAGAAGGCACGCCCTTTGTAAATATATATATATATTTTGCTTTAGTGCGATCCCTGTGAGAGGTTTACACTTGTGCATAATATCTCTAATTTCTTACGTCGAGTTAGGTCATGTAAGCTTAGAGATGTCATGCATTTGTGTCATTCCTCTACGAAGAAATCAAAACTATAGTTGTCAAGGATATAAAATTTTGAATTGAAGAATTTAAGGACGTGCCCTCCCCATAGAATCTTGAAGATAAGAAGCATGAGGACGCACCCTAAAGAAGAATAGCTACGAAGAAATGTTGGTGTTTTGAATATTGAGAATTCTATGCTTCATCTCTGATTTCACATGGAATTGGGGGGTAGTTATTATAGACAAAATTGGCTTCGGGTATTTTAAGATGGATTCGGGTCGATTACAGGTTAAATTTTGGAGTTTCTTGGATAACTTAGGGTTTGGGCATGAAATTAATAAAGGAGGACGCGCCCTCACCCTTTGAATGTGGAGGGCGCGCCCTAGGTGAGGAAAGGGAGGATGAACTTAGAAGATTATGTTGAATTGATTAAAGATAATATATTTGAAGATCCATATCATTACTCGAAGCTATCATTTGAAGATCATCCCTCTTAGGGCGCGCCCTCAGTCTAAGGACGCGCCCTCAAATGAGGAAGTTCGTAGATTATCATGTTGAAGACCTCCAGGGGTTTGCTTGGTGCTTTAAGAATTCCCTCCTGGGGTATACACGGAGGGGGATGTCCATCGTAGAAGGCCTCCAGGGGTATTCCTGGATTTGAAGGCCCCTTCCTGTATTCAGTGGGTGCGCCCTCACTGGGGAAGATGGGTGAATTCTTGTTGTGTGCTTTGGAGCCCTGTTCATGTTATTAATGGGCGCGCCCTCATTGGGGAACTTCGGGGTAATCCTGCACTTTGCACCCAAAAGCTCTGGAACACTTATCCTACTATCTGGTGGGTGCTTCTCATTCGAGGGAAAAGGATGCACTCAACACTTGGGGAAAACCATGGCTATACCTACGTCCATAAAATAAGGAACCTAACTGCAACTTATAATACATATAAATAAATAAACTCAAGTTTTAACCGTAGCTAATCTTCTTAAAATAAATAAGAATATTCTATTTTATTGGTGAAAAATTCTTTTTAATGTCACTATTTTGATATCTTGTGTTGGAGTGGGTCTAAGCTCTTTAATCACCAATGCGAAAAAGCGAACTTATAGCTGGGATGCCCTAAACCAAATCACGGGCCCATTATTCTTGAGTTGGCAAACCCCCAATTTACAGGCACATGATTCTTGAGTTAGCAAACCTGCGGCAATTATTTTGCTCAATCCTTGTCTCCGAGATGATATGGGAATTTCATTTAAAAAATATTTAAAATTATTAAATTATTTTTAAAGAACAATTTAGTAAAAATGATTACACATTTACATTAAAAATTGAAAATGAACATTTATTACAAAAAAAAAGTAAAATTATTAATATGGTATGGAGAGAATAACATTTTTTATATGGCTAAAAATAAGCCCTAAAGACACAATTAATGATGCATTAATTGAGCCTAATTTGGTCCAAATACGAAGCCCATTAATGAGGCCCAAAACCTAAATTCAAATTAATTTCGTAATTAATATTGAGGGTGATTAACAGCTCAACAATAAGATTCAAATAAGGATATTACTCCTACAAGAAGTTAGCCTCCAAGGCACCGAATTCAACATGGAAACAGACTCCTACAAGGCAGGAGTCTAGAACCTTCTTCAAGGAGGTGACTTGTCCATCAAATCTCTTAACCCTACTCTAAATCTTAGGCTCCCAACGCCTATATAAGGGTCTGACTCCTCATTCTAAGAACTACGTTTTTGGCTTGATTCTCAACCTCGAGATACGTAGGCATTCTGTGAGGACCGATCAGTCTCGAACGCAGAAATAGCCATTAAAGCTCGAAGCTCACCAACCCTTGTATTTAATACATACAAACCCTAGCTGCAATTTACAAATCCTTATTTTTATTGTTTGGGCCATATCTTGAGTTCTACAAGTCCGTTTTGGACGATCTTACAGTCCACGCGAAGATAACAGAATTCTTTTTCATTCTAAAGTGGTCTAGAGGTCCAATTACAACTGGAACGGTCCAGAAATACTGAATAAAAGTCAGCTACAAATTTTCCTTCAAAACAGAATCAGTTTAGGAAACGTATTTTGTGCTAAACTGCAGAAATTCTATTTTAACTCTCTTTTGGGTAATTTCTTGTTGGACAGGACGCTGGGGCTATATAAACACATCTAGGCATCAAGAAAATCACGTTTTATCGGAGAAGCAAGGGAGAAAAGTTGGAGAAGGATTCACCAACGCTCGTGACAAGCAACGGAGATCTAGATCTACTTCATCTTTTGTTTTCTTCTCTTAGGATATATTATTATTATTCAAACTTTGTTTTTATCATGGTTTCATCAGATCCCATGATGACGAGCGGTTCAATTATGAACTAATCGTTGTCATGGGATTCTAACGGATTTATTTATGGAGTCTTAGTATCTTCATGCTTTAAAGATCTGTGTATGATGTATATCTGATATCGTCGTATGGTTAATCTTAATGCTTTTAGATGCGTAGCTAACATCTAAATTGAATTGTTAATCTCTTGTGAAGCGAGAGTGGATCTTGAGATTTAGAACTTGCCATGCTAGCATAGGATAAGTTGATGTATGTTTGACATCATGATTAGTAGCGTAATTAGAGATAACTTATGCTGCCCTATGTGATCTTCATGGATAACTTATTCTTCAACCTTTATGTTTTCAAATTCTATAGAGATATAGGGTCTAAGCATAATTGGTGTCTATTCATCTTCTTTCTCTTTTTTGGATGTATGAGTAGTTTGGTATTTGTATACTGAGAAGTAGCTTATACTTGTTTCGTGTTGTCCGATCAGATATCATAACCATCACATGTATTGATTAAAGGAATCAACTCTAAGTGAAGTATTTAATGAAGTTAGGATCACATGTTCTCTCTAGCATAAGTAATTCAATCTTATTCACTTTAGTTAATTAATTATTAGTTAATCTTAGTTAATCAAATCCAAACTTGTTATTTGTCTTAGTAGTGAATAAAAACCATACATTGTTGCATAGTTATATTAACTAAATTGAAACCTAAACCAGATCAGCGTGGGAACGAAATTGACTTATATCTATATTACTTGTGACCACGTACGATTGCGTGTTTATTGCAAACAAGTTTTTGGCGCCGCTGCCGGGGATCATCGGTGTTTTATTTTTAGTTTATGTGCTTGTCATCAGTGGTCGTTAGAGTTCATTCACTCGGATTGTTTACTTAAATAGTTGTTATTCGTGGTTTTTCAGGTACTTGAGCGTGTATGCGAACACGTTCTCAATCTCGTAAACTGGAAGAAGAAGAACTTGCAGCAGTAGATATGGGAGAACCAACAGCAGCGAAAGCATTGATGGATTATTCTCAGCCGAAAATCAATGATATTCAGTCTAGCATTGTCAGGCCAGCTATTGCAGCTAACAGTTTCGAGATCAAGCCTAGCATAATTCAGATAGTGCAGAACTCAGTTCAGTTTGGGGGTGCTCCAACTGAAGATCCTAACATGCACATCCGGAATTTCATTGAGATCTGTGATACTTTTAGAACCAATGGTGTGTCGGAAGATGCTGTCAAATTGAGACTTTTCCCTTTCTCTTTGAGGGATAAAGTGATAAATGGATTTTATATCCATTTAGAGCATTCTAAATCGGCTTAAATTGATTGCTTTGGCCTCAAGTTTGTGGTAGTTTTGATGTGTTTTGGTTAATTATGCAGGGTTGAAGAAATGTCGATTAAAGGTGTAGTTTCTGTCATTTTTGGAGTTGATTTATGATATGGAATGAAGAATGGAGGCTAATGTCAACTACCAAGAAGTATACAAGTCATTAGGGATTAAAGACGGAAGCTCATGCAAAAGGAACGGGAAGAAAAAGCTGAAAAATGAAGAAAAATTAGTTCCCGCAGATTGAGGCTGAGCTGAGTACTCAATTGGCGCACTCAGCGCCATTTATGGCAGATTGGAGCGGCGCTCTCAGCCCCAACCGCGCTCTTAGCATCGTGGTGCGCTGGGGAAAATCAGCCAGAATTTCTGATTCTTGTTTTGGCCATATCTTGAGTTCTAGAAGTCTGTTTTGGACGATCTTACAGTCCACGCGAAGCTAACGAGATTCTCTATCATTCTAAAGTGGTCCAGATGTCAAAACACAGCTGGAACGGTCCAGAAATACTGAAGAAAAGTCAGCTACGAATTTTCCTTCAAAACAGAATCAGTTTAGGAAACGTATTTTGCAGAATTCTATTTTCACAAGGAAATTGCTATAATTCCTACTTCAAATCAGTATGGTAATTGTCCTGAATGGCTAGAACATTCTAGAATCAGTCTTGAGCATGGAATTTGCAAATCCTATCCCGTTTAAAGATGGAAATTGCTGGTCTTCTATTCCAACTCTAATTTGGTAATGGCTTGATGGAGATGCAACTTGGGGCTATAAATACACATCTTGGGGAACAGAAAAAAGAGACGATTAGATATCAATTACTTAGGATTATTTGTATCTTTTTATACTTTGTTTTTATCATGGTTTCATCAGATCCCATGATGACGAGAGGTTCAATTATGAACTAATCGTTGTCATGGGATTCTAACGGATTTATCTATGTAGCTTAGTAGTTTGATTGCTTTAAATATTTGTGTGTAGTGAATTCTTGATATCCTCGTATGGTTATGATTCATGTGTTTAGATGCGTCATGAACATCTAATTTGTTAATCTCCTGTGAAGCGAGAGTGGATCTTGAGATTTAGAACTTGCCATGCTAGCATAGGATAGGTTGATGTTTTAACATCATGATTTGTGGCGTAAATAGAGATATTATGCTGCCCTATGTGATCTTAATAGACAACTTGTTCTTCAACCGTTATGTTTTCAAATCTTATAGAGATATAGGGTCTAAACATAATTGGTGTCTATTCATCTTCTATCTCTTTTGTGGATGTATGATTAGTTTGGTGTTTGTATACCGAGAGGTAGCTTATACTTGTTCCGTGTTGTCTGATCAGATATCATAACCATCACATGCATTGATTAAAGGCATAAACTCTAAGCGAAGTAGTTAATGAAGTTAGGATCCCATGTTTTCTCTTACAGATGTAATTAGAATTCAATTCTTGTTAGTTTGTTAATTCTTAGTTTTATTAATTTGTTTCTTAGTTAATTATAGTTAATTAAAATCTTGTTATTTGTCTTAGCAGTGCATAATAACCATACATTGTTGCATAGGTACAAAACTGAATTAAAACCATAACCATATCTCTGTGGGAACGAACTCAACTTTATTCTATATTACTTGTGACCACGTACGCTTGCATGATTTAGTGCAAACAAGTTTTTGGCGCCGCTGCCGGGGATCATCGGTGTTTTATTTTTGGTTTATGTGCTTGTCAATAGTGGTCGTTAGAGTTCACTGACTCGGATTTTTTTTTCTTAACTATCTTGTTTAGTTCGTTGTGTTTCAGGTACTTGAGTGTTGAAGATGGCATGCGAGGAGTTGCCATGGTGGGCATATTCAAGTACATCCATGCCTTATCAATGTGAGCGGTGCTTGGGCGTTCATGATCCCTCACAATATTGTTACTACGAAGGAGTTGATCTATATGTCACTTATGAGGAACAACCATATTTTCAGTACCATCCTCAACAGTACCAGCAAGATGTTCCAAATATGTCATATTTTTTGGGTAATGAAGAGTTTCAACATCAGCAACCTACTCCTACTTTTCAATCAGATGAGGTTGATGCTATGGAGGAGCTTAGGAGTCTTGTAAAGAGTAACGAGGAGTCTTTAAAATCATTGGAGACACTAGTTGCTCAAGCTGTGAAATCATTGGAACAAGAGACTCTAGAGGAGATTAGGATGCGTGTAAAGAGTAACGAGGCGTCTATCAAATCTTTGGAAACAATAGTTGCTCAAGTTAAGAGTGCCTTGGAACAAGAGAATCAGCAATTCATACCAGAGGCAATTCCAGAAAATAATGGTGAATTGGAGCAAGGTACTACATGTATTATTGAGGAAGACAAATTCCAAGGAGAGGTGAGCATTCGCAAGCCATGTGAGGAATTTGATCATGTTAGGATGGTGGATGATTTGGAAAGGGCACTATTTGGGATAGACACTGTTGAGCTGCACAAATTTCAAAAATTGGTATGTGCGTTCCAAGAGGCTGAAGAACATGGGAAAGATACAGGTCTTCTACTTAACTCAGAGTTTAAAGATGGAGGTAGCGCATTAGAGCCAATGGAGGAAGTTCTCTTTGAGGAACCAAAGGCTTCAGCAACTTACATTTACCCTCCTCCATTATATTCAAGCGAAGCCCGCGAGTGTGTGTTATTCTACAAATTGATAGATTTTGGGTCAACAGATGAAGGCATTGGAATAGGACATAGTTGTTATACGAATAGGCCAAGCGAGGAGAAGGGGCAGAAAGTGTGCCGCCGTGATGATGATGAAGTCTCACGAAGAGAGAACCAGGCAAACTATTATCATCCTTAATGGAGGCTTGGAAGTAACGTCAAGCTATTGACGTTAAAGAAGCGCTTCTTGGGAGGCAACCCAAGCATTGTTGTATACTGGTATGTTTTCTACTTTCCCTCATATTTACTTCCATTCAATGAGGACATTGAATATTTTAAGTTTGGGGGTGGTTTGAGGGATAAGTAGTGTATATGTAGTTATATGTGATTGTTAGTCATTGTGTTCATGTAGGATTTCATGCTTTGCATATTAGTATTAGTAAATTATGCATGTATGTCTGTGTTATCTACGTTTGTTTCATATTGGACATTCTGTTTTTATATATCATGTGAGTTCATAATAGTTTGCATTTGCACCCATGCTTGATAGGAATTTTGTGTTGTTGACGCTTTTGATTGAGAAGTGATATGCTTTGTTCTTGTACACACATACACTAGTAAGTTGAAGCTAGTAAACTTATTGAATGTTGTAAGTAATTAGAAGGACATGAATATGTGCAAGTTGATTTAGTTTGCATGCTTTGAATACAAGTAGGTGCATTAGAGAGATTTTTGCTTGGGATTGAGTATGTTTTTCCACCAAGTGAGCTTTTGAGCCTTATTGCATATTTGTTGCAATTTATTCGTTTACTTGAGTGTTCACGGATTGTTTGCATTGCTAGCAGTTGTTTGAGATCTTTCTTGAAACGCATGACATTAATTGACGATTAAAATGATAAAGGCATTTAGGAATAACCACATATTTTACCATATTACCACACCATGTTTACATGATCAATTAGTTAACCCGTTTACTTGCCTAGACCTTTTTCTTGTATTGGCCTTACATTAATTTGAACCCACATTGTCAAAGGCTAGTAGGGTACTTAAGGGAGTAATAAGGTGTGCAAGAAAGGGTTTATTGTTGGTCATAAGTTTGGGGGGGAAATATTGGAATTTGGGTTTGGTTGTTGCTTGATAGTCGGCATGTGTAATAAAATCGTGGGATCATTGTTATTGTTTATATTATTGTTGCTTTAGCTCTCGAAAAAAAAATGGGAAATATATATATATATATATATATATATATATATATATTATGTTATGAGAGCATGTTTGTGTTTATTGTGATCCTACTTTAGTCGACTAGTCGAGTGTTTTTGTTGAGAAAAGTATGGGAGGGAAATAGGTGGTTGTGTATGATTTATTATAAGCTCCTACTAGCTTTTGACACTTCACCTGTTTTGGCTTATTTGACATACCTTGTCCCTAGCCCCGTTACAACCCAAATAAAGATCTTTTGATTATCGTCGTTGATGTATGTTGTGTTAAGAGTTAGATTGATACCAAATGTCAAGCATGCTTATGATTTTGTCGGAATTGAGTGATACATTTACCTTTGTTCTTGAGTGAATATTCTTTTATGAGTGGATTGTGAGTGTTTGCTTGTTTTTGCGTATGAGATCCCGAGTTTTGTCTCAAAGATGTACTCTTGTAGGCTTAGCATGTTTACTAACTTATTCTTACACTTGACATGGACTTGTGAGAACTTATGCATGTTCATTGAGTAGACTATGTGAATACTTGCACTTTCGACACCAAGACATTGCGTATTTACTTTGATTCTTAAGTTGATATGGCATGAGAGGATTTGAAGGTATGGTAGGATATTAGTACTAGATTAATTGCATTTTCATATTAGTTGCATTCATGCATTGCATTGGATTTTGTAGGTACATTCGCTATAGGCCCTCACGAGACCTTACTCGTCCACTAGGGCTGCCTAGGGGTTTAAAGGGCTTGTTGCATATGCCAAATGCAACCGTGATCACCTACGGAAGTGGTACTAGTTAGTTAGATAGTTTGTAATTGTTTATGCTTGAGGACAAGCATCGGTTTAAGTTTGGGGGTGTGATAAATGGATTTTATATCCATTTAGAGCATTCTAAATCGGCTTAAATTGATTGCTTTGGCCTCAAGTTTGTGGTAGTTTTGATGTGTTTTGGTTAATTGTGCAGGGTTGAAGAAATGTCGATTAAAGGTGTAGTTTCCGTCGTTTTTGGAGTTGATTTATGATATGGAATGAAGAATGGAGGCTAATGTCAACTACCAAGAAGTATACAAGTCATTAGGGATTAAAGACGGAAGCTCATGCAAAAGGAACGGGAAGAAAAAGCTGAAAAATGAAGAAAAATTAGTTCCCGCAGATTGAGGCCGAGCTGAGTGCTCAATTGGTGCACTCAACGCCATTTATGGCAGATTGGAGCGGCGCTCTCAGCCCCAACCGCGCTCTCAGCATCGTGGTGCGCTGGGGAAAATCAGCCAGAATTTCTGATTCTTGTTTTGGCCATATCTTGAGTTCTAGAAGTCTGTTTTGGACGATCTTACAGTCCACGCGAAGCTAACGAGATTCTCTATCATTCTAAAGTGGTCCAGATGTCAAAACACAGCTGGAACGGTCCAGAAATACTGAAGAAAAGTCAGATACGAATTTTCCTTCAAAACAGAATCAGTTTAGGAAACGTATTTTGCAGAATTATATTTTCACAAGGAAATTGCTATAATTCCTACTTCAAATCAGTATGGTAATTGTCCTGAATGGCTAGAACATTCTAGAATCAGTCTTGAGCATGGAATTTGCAAATCCTATCCCGTTTAAAGATGGAAATTGCTGGTCTTCTATTCCAACTCTAATATGGTAATTGCTTGATGGAGAGGCAACTTGGGGCTATAAATACACATCTTGGGGGACAGAAAAAAGAGACGATTAGATATCAATTACTTAGGATTATTTGTATCTTTTTATACTTTGTTTTTATCATGGTTTCATCAGATCCCATGATGACGAGTGGTTCAATTATGAACTAATCG
Organism: Saposhnikovia divaricata; assembly: GCA_036435485.1. Taxonomy (NCBI): domain Eukaryota; kingdom Viridiplantae; phylum Streptophyta; class Magnoliopsida; order Apiales; family Apiaceae; genus Saposhnikovia; species Saposhnikovia divaricata. The sequence continues at coordinate 79,271,081 of CM071599.1, forward strand.
TTGTCATGGGATTCTAACGGATTTATCTATGTAGCTTAGTAGTTTGATTGCTTTATAGATTTGTGTGTAGTGAATTCTTGATATCCTCGTATGGTTGTGATTCATGTGTTTAGATGCGTCATGAACATCTAATTTGTTAATCTCCTGTGAAGCGAGAGTGGATCTTGAGATTTAGAACTTGCCATGCTAGCATAGGATAGGTTGATGTTTTAACATCATGATTTGTGGCGTAAATAGAGATATTATGCTGCCCTATGTGATCTTAATAGACAACTTGTTCTTCAACCGTTATGTTTTCAAATCTTATAGAGATATAGGGTCTAAACATAATTGGTGTCTATTCATCTTCTATCTCTTTTGTGGATGTATGATTAGTTTGGTGTTTGTATACCGAGAGGTAGCTTATACTTGTTCCGTGTTGTCTGATCAGATATCATAACCATCACATGCATTGATTAAAGGCATAAACTCTAAGCGAAGTAGTTAATGAAGTTAGGATCCCATGTTTTCTCTTGCAGACGTAATTAGAATTCAATTCTTGTTAGTTTGTTAATTCTTAGTTTTATTAATTTGTTTCTTAGTTAATTATAGTTAATTAAAATCTTGTTATTTGTCTTAGCAGTGCATAATAACCATACATTGTTCCATAGGTACAAAACTGAATTAAAACCATAACCAGATCTCTGTGGGAACGAACTCAACTTTATTCTATATTACTTGTGACCACGTACGATTGCGTGATTTAGTGCAAACATAAAGCTAAGGGCTGGTTACACTCTTTACCAGCCAGTTCCATTACTACTTGGGAGGATCTTGCTCAGAAGTTTCTTACTAAATTCTTTCCCATGGCTAAAACAGCAGCAATCATGAACGCGATAACTCAATTTACACAGCAATCTGGTGAATCATTATGTGAAGCTTGGGAGCGATATAAGGAGATGCTAAGAAAGTGTCCACATCATGGGATGCCTGATTGGATGGTGATTAACTGCTTTTACAATGGCTTGGGTGCACAGTCAAGACCCATACTAGATGCAGCATCAGGTGGATCTCTATGGGCTAAGAGCTATGAGGAAGCTTATGAGTTGATTGAGATGATGGTTGCGAATGAATACCAGAATCCAACTCCGAGATTATCACAAGGCAAAATAGCAGGAATTCTAGAAGTTAATACAGTCACAGCTCTAGCAGCTCAGCTAGAGGTACTTAATAAGAAATTGGATTCTATGTCAAAGCATGGGGTGCCTCAAGTTTCTAGTGTTTTGAGTTATGTGCGGGCGCACATGAAACGACTCAATGTGCAATATCTATTGAATCGGCGTAGTTTGTGAGCAATTTTCAGAGATCGCAGCAGCCAGCTCCCAACATCTATCATCCTAATTTCAGTTGGAGCAACAATCAAGGTGGTTTCCAACAGCCACAGCAGCCTTATCAGCCGTTTCAAGGGCAACAATTTGGAGCTAAACCATTCAATCCTTCAGGTTTTCTGCAGTATGCCCCAAGGCAACAGTTTCAGTCACCGGGATTCCATCAACAGTTTCATGGGAGTGCTGGTCAGTCGTCTGAGGAAAAATCTGAATTGGAAGTTGAGATTGATGTGTAAAAGTCAGGCAGCATCTCTCAAGACGTTGGAGAATCAGATAGGGCAACTTTCAAGTGCCTTACTCAACAGGCCGCAGGGAGTTCTTCCTAGTGACACAGAGGTAAATCCAGGAAAACAAGATGGCATGGAGCAGGTTAATGCCACAACACTCAGATCTGGAAAAGTCACGAATGATCAAAATTCAGCAATTGAGGATGAAGAAGAAATTCATGATCAGGACCCTACAGGAAAAGAAGAACATTCTATTTTGTCAGAACCTGTGGTGAATAGTGATGAGGAGGAAGAGTGTGAGTCACTAGGCTTGGCTGATCTCTGGGATTCTAAGGTGCTGATTGATGAGGTTGTTCCATGGTCGAATCTTGAGGATAGTACAATTGAGTCTTTTCTTGAGAAAGATGTTTTGTTCGAGTATAAGAGTAATAAAGATCTTCATGAGTTGTACAAGAATTTTACATCTGATGAGATGTTAGAGGAATTGAATGCTATTTGTTCTAAGCATGAAATTCAACTTGAGGAAAGTTCTTTTGATCCTAAGTCTGTTGTTAAGACTTCTGTTGGTGAACCACCTACTTCCGTTCCTAGTCCGTCTATTTCCACGCTTGATCAGTCTTGGGTAGTTAATAATGAAAATCATCATGTTGAAGAAGCTTCCAAACTTGAGCTTAAACCACCAGATCACCTGAGGTATGCATATTTGGGTCAATCATCTACTTTGCCTATTATTATTGTTGCTAACTTGTCAGGTAGTGAAGAGAACAATGTTACTGACACTTTTGAGGAGCAAAGAAGGCTGAAATTTGTCATCAAGAATGTAGCACCGGAAAAGATAATTAAATGGCCATATAGAGATACGGAGTAGAAATTTTCAAGAGAAAAGCCATTGCCATGTCTAGCTAAAGACTTTAAACAAAGGCGCTTCGTGGGAGGCAACCCACGTGTTTCGATGATTAGGTATGTTTTCTGCTATCCCTTGTATTACCTTTCAATTCAATGGGGACATTGAATACTTTAAGTTTGGGGGTAATTTGGGGATAGTTATTGTGTAGTAGTTATTTGTGTGTCATTGTGTTCATATAGATATCATATTATGCATGTTAGTAGTAATTCATTCATGTTTTGTTCGTCTCGTATTATTGCATGTTTGTTTCATGTAGGACATTCTGTTATTTTTGTTTTCGTATTCCATGTGAGTCCATTTTAGTTGCATTTTCATGGCATGCATATTTCATGATCCCTTAGGATGAGCTAATTCTGATTGGTAGGTCGATGTCAATTTGAGTGTGGTATTGATGAATAGAGGGTTGATTTATAGTTCTTATGGAATTGACTTGCATGTTACAGAAACAAATTTTTTTCACAGTCTCATTAGGTTGCTTTTGGGCTAGGTTGAGGTCATGCTTGTTTGGTAGTTTTGAGATTTAATCACTTGGTTATATTTAGAATTTTCGTTATTCCCTTGATAAAATTGGAGCACTTAAGTCTAAGTTTGGGGGAAAACAGAGATTTCATGCTAATTGTTAATAATGGCTAGGCGTCAAATGGCTAGTAACCGGCTCATATTCATATGAGTAGTCTAGGGTTGGAATTGAGAATTCTCATTCCAAATTGCATATGGATACAAAAAAAAATTTGAAAAACAAAGAAGAAAAAAAAGAAAAAAAAGTCATGTAAATAGTTTAAATTGTAGAATTAACCAGGGTGAGCTCTTTAATACTCGAGCAATTAAGTTTGCGGGGACTTTGTGCCTAGTGACCTAAGACTTTTCCGGTCTGGGATCCACTAACATAACGCTCGCTACATGGGTATTATTGTATAATCCTTTAGGGGTCTCATCCATTGCACGGTTAAATAAGCATGCGTTTTGTATATTGTTATGTGTTGTAGTTGTAGTAATAAAGCATGAATACCAGCCTAACTCGAATGATGATAGCGGTGTTCCTAGGTTATGAAGTGTCTACAGTCTATTCTATTTATATACCTGTGATTGTCTTGGCGAAGAACATGTATGATTGTGATCTAGTTCTGGGAGTATTTTTTATGAGCATCGCACACACGCACGTTTCCGTTCATGTATTGTTAGTATATAGGGACTTAGTCGAGCTCTATTTGGATTTAGTTGCATTCTCTAGGATATTTGCTTGCTCGTTGGTTTTGGTTAGTTTGAAGGGGATCGTTGCATTTTCATATTAGTTGCATTCATGCATTGGATTGTGTTGCATTGTTTAGTTAGATGGATTTTGTGGGTACATTCGTTATAGGCCCTCACGAGACCTTACTCGTCCACTAGGGCTGCGTAGGGGTTTAAAGGGCTTGTTGCATATGACAAATGCAACCCTTACGGAAGTGGTACTAGTTAGTTGTATATAGTTTTAGTTGTTTATGCTTGAGGACAAGCATCGACTTAAGTTTGGGGGTGTGATAAGTGGATTTCATATCCACTTGGATCGCTTCATATCTGCTTAAATTGATTGACTTGGACTCAAGTTTGTGGTGTTTTTGATGTGTTTTGTGTAGTTGCGCAGGTTTGTAATTTCCTGTTAAGGTTGGCATTTTCCGTCGATTTTGGAGTTGAAAGTTAGCATGGGAATGAAGATTGGGAGCTTGCTTTAAGCTTCCATGAAGATCATAAGGCTAGAGGATTGAAGACGGAAACTAGCGGAAAAGAAATGGGAGAAATCAGAGTCAAAACGAAGAAAAATGAAGGAAATCAGAAAACGGGCAGCAACCAAGTGGGAAGTCTGCGCACTATAGTGGGTAGACTGTGCACTAAACAGTATTCAAATGGGCAGTCTGCGCACTAGAGGGGGCAGACTGCGCACTAATTCGCTAGAAAAATGCTGATTTATTGTTTGGGCCATATCTTGAGTTCTACAAGTCCGTTTTGGACGATCTTACAGTCCACGCGAAGATAACAGAATTCTCTTTCATTCTAAAGTGGTACAGAGGTCCAATTACAATTGGAACGGTCCAGAAATACTGAAGAAAAATCAGTTATGAATTTTCCTTTAAAACAGAATCAGTTTAGGAAACGTATTTTGTGCTAAACTGCCGAAATTCTATTTTAACTTTATTTTGGGGAATTTATTGTTGGACAAGATGCTAGGGCTATATAAACACATCTAGGCATCAAGAAAATCACGTTTTATCAGAGAAGCAAGGGAGAAAAGTTGGAGAAGGATTTACCAACGCTCGTGACAAGCAACAGAGATCTAGATCTACTTCATCTTTTGTTTTCTTCTCTTAGGATATATTATTATTATTCAAACTTTGTTTTTATCATGGTTTCATCAGATCACATGATGACGAGCGGTTCAATTATGAACTAATCTTTGTCATGAGATTCTAACGGATTTATTTATGGAGTATTAGTATCTTGATGCTTTAAAGATCTGTGTGTGATGTATATCTGATATTCTCGTATGGTTAATCTTAATGCTTTTAGATGTGTAGCTAACATCTAAATTGAATTGTTAATCTCTTGTGAAGCGAGAGTGGATCTTGAGATTTAGAACTTGCCATGCTAGCATAGGATAAGTTGATGTATGTTTGACATCATGATTAGTAGCGTAATTAGAGATAACTTATGCTGCCCTATGTGATCTTCATGGATAACTTATTCTTCAACCTTTATGTTTTCAAATTCTATAAAGATATAGGGTCTAAGCATAATTGGTGTCTATTCATTTTCTATCTCTTTTGTGGATGTATGAGTAGTTTGGTATTTGTATACTGAGAAGTAGCTTATACTTGTTTCGTGTTGTCCGATCACATATCATAACCATCACATGTATTGATTAAAGGCATCAACTCTAAGTGAAGTATTTAATGAAGTTAGGATCCCATTTCTCTCTAGCATAAGTAATTCAATCTTATTCACTTTAGTTAATTAATTCTTAGTTAATCTTAGTTAATCAAATCCAAACTTGTTATTTGTCTTAGTAGTGAATAAAAACCATACATTGTTGCATAGGTATATTAACTAAATTGAAACCTAAACCAGATCTCTGTGGGAACGAACTTGACTTATATATATATTACTTGTGACCACGTACGCTTGCGTGTTTAGTGCAAACATTGTCCATCAAGTCTCCTAACCCTACTCTAAATCTTAGGCTCCCAACGCCGATATAAGGGCCTGACCCCTCGTTCTAAGAACTACGTTTTTGGTTTGATTCTCAACCTCGAGATACGTAGACATTCTGTGAGGACCGATCAGTCTCGAACGCAGAAACAACCATTAAAGCTCGAAACTCACCAACCCTTGTATTTAATACATACAAACCTTAGCCGCAATTTACAAATCCTCATTTTTATTCCACAACAATTTTTTTTTCATACCTTTGCGCTAAAATTCTCTGGAATCTAAAATTGTGTGTTTGATATTCATTTTGTTGAGGACAATATGAAATATTAATCCGTTGTTAGTAAATTATTATTAAGAAAATTTTATTATATTTTTTAAAGAAAAATTTAAGTAAAGAAAAATGTTTAATTCTTTCTATTTTTCAATATTTGTGCCGCGCGCTTTTATAAATTATTTAAATAAAAAAATTTACAAAAACAGTAAAATTTTAAAGATTAACTCATGATACATAAAACTAAAGTATGATATATAATTGAGAAAAATTTTCATAAACTTAACTTTAGGCAAATTACCTAAAGTCATTTGCATTTTGTGTACAAAAGCTAATATTTTTGTTTTTTTTTGAAATAAAAAGCTGTTATTTTTGTAATAATAGAATTCATTCCTTGTATTTACAAACATAATCTTTACTTTTTTATGAAATAGGACTTAAATTTAGATAATTATCTAAATGTAATTTTAGGACCACCAAACCCTATACAATTAATTGAAAATGATATATATTAAAGTGATATGTATTATATGTAATTGATTCAGACTCGTCCTTCAACCGAATCGAAGAACACCTTACACGACATACTTTGGAGTTTGGACTCCGTCCATAAAAAAGCTAATACTAAAAATTGAAGAAGAAAGTTAATGCATAAATAAATTGGATAATTTAAAAAATATCATTTCAAAAGATTTTACAGCATTTCTTGATTTCTACGAACATCACATAAATTTATCGATAACTGTTTTAAAGATAAAAATTTCTAGAGTTTCAATTTTATAAAATGTAGCGAAAATATGTAAGATGAGTTGCACTCTAAAAATAATATTTAATTTTCATAAATATTGATTTGTTAGGATTAGGATCACAAATTTAACAATTGTTAATCTTAACATAGAATTTAAAAATCAAATATTACATAAAATTCATTATAAAATCTAGTACAGAATCTTTTATATTTTTTTATAACAAAAAATTATGTGTGATCATCCTAAATTTTTATTAGATTCTATTTTTATTTATAAATTTTTTTGTGAAAATTAGAATCTAATTATAATTTTATGTAGGATTTTATTATATTATTCATGGAGTAATGACATAAAAATTTATTTCATCTAAAAACAAAACTTTACTTACGTTCTTATGGAGAAGGCCCAGATGAATACTCCCTCCGTCCCACCCTCCGTCCCACCAGGATCTTTACATCCTTGGTGGGCACGAAGACCAATATATATATATATATATAAGTAGGTAAAGTAATGAAAAGTGCTGAAAAGTGGGTAAAGTGGTGAAACCTATCAATATTTAATAATAGATTTGAGAAAGTGGAGGAAGTTAGTGGGTGTAATAATTTTTTATAATATTAAAGTTTACTATTTTTGGAATGTAAAGAAATGGATGGAACGACCCAAAATAATAAGAGTAAAGAAATGGGTGGGACGGAGGGAGTACAAATTTGACATTTGGATCAATCTTTCCAAAATAGTTCCAAAGGTCCAACTAACAATTGTCTTTTTAAACTTTCTTTCGCTTGTCTTACCATTCCCAGCTCAGTGTTCTGCTATTTTTCAGTAGTGGACACAATTAGGTGACTTTGACAGTAATTTTTTTATTTAAATTAAAAATGCTCCCAGTGTTATGTAATAAATTGGATGACTTTTGGGTTTGTTGTAATATGGATGTCCCTATGTCTTTCTAGAACAAAACTTTTGACTTTCTAGTTCTATAACCTATGCCTTTTGGCCTTTTGGATCCTTGTAACTCATTTATAAATAGCCTCTATAAAGGCCCCATGTTCTTACTTGTAAACACAACTCTCTCAAATAGAAATAGATTGTTCTCTCTCAAACATGTTTTATCTATAATTTCTAATACGTTATCAGCACGAGTTCGCTCATTTTTCGTTTAAAAAAAGGTAGAGAGTATAGAAGGTATAGAGTTGTTCATCCATCTTACGTCGGATATCATCTCTTTCGAAGTCTAAGGTATGCAACCTTTACAACAAGTGTTTTGTTTTATTCTTTTTATTTTTAGTGCCTGCAAGTGTGATTTTATAATATATTCATGTATGATACATAGCAATAGTCAATTTAAATTGAGATATAGTTAACAAATAATCAAGATTTTGTTCATGGATTCTAGACCTTACGAAGGTGTGGCAACATAGAGATATAAGATTAAACATAATCTTAGAGAGTGACACAAACATACTTAATTTTACTGGCCCAATAACATGCATAATAGAGTAATGCATGTAGCTTTGGTACGACACTTAGTACTGACTAGCTACTATATTGTTTTTCTTTTAATTCAGAGCTTAATCACTAATCTTTGTTACTCTGTTTTAATGACTCATATTGCCTTAACCTGTTATCTTTTATATAAATTGGCATCTTTTTATAGAAGTAACGATCATCGTTCTCTATTAAATCTGAACTTCTAGTGTTTACTTATTTAAAAGATTAATTTATACATTTAAAAAAAAAGGAGTTTACTTGTGTGTATCTTTATGGAAATATTTATTCTTTAGCATAATGTTCAATTTTGAGAATTATTGTTTCACAATACATGTTCTTGATTATTATTGAAAATTTTATTATAAAGATTTCTATGATGTCACAAAATTTTATATGTGATTTTTCCGTTATTTATTTATTTTTGAAATTAATGTGTGCCAATCTTTATTTTAGTAATTGCAATGTCGAATCTTACTGAGCTTGAGTTCAATGCACTTGATGTCACCGGCAAAAATTATTTGACATGGATTCTTGATGTCGAAATCCATCTTAGTGCTATGGGCCTTGGTGACACTATAAAAGAGGGAAATAAAACCTCCGAACAAGATAAGGCAAAGGCTATGATATTTCTTCGCCATCACCTTGATGAAGGCCTAAAAACTTAATATTTAACTATTAAAGATCCATCAATTCTTTGGAAGGATCTCAAAGAAAGATATGACCATCAAAAAACGGTGATACTCCCAAAAGCTCACTATGATTGGCTACACTTGCGATTTCAAGATTATAAAAGTGTGAGCGAGTATAACTCTGCCATGTTCAAAATTACATCTCAATTGAAATTATGTGGCGAGAATATCACCGATAAAGATATGTTGGAAAAAATATATTCCACTTTCCATGCTAATAATATGCTCCTACAACAACAATATCGTGAATGTGGATTCACGAAATATTCTGAGCTGATTTCTGTATTGCTTCTTGCTGAGCAAAATAATGAACTTTTGTTGAAAATTCATCAAGCACGTCCAACTGGCTCAACACCATTCCCTGAAGTGAATGCGGTGACTAAAAATGAATATGGAGATAATAAGCCATTTGGACGTGGGCATGATCGTGGATATGGACGTGGACGTGGATGTGCCCGTGGTAATAATTTTGGGCATGGTCGAGGACATAATCATCAAAATTTCACCAACTTTAAAAGGAAGCCTCACCACCAGAAGTGGACAAAAAAGGAAGAGAAACCCGAGGGAAGTACAATGGTGAAAAGGGTTGAAAGTGTTTGTAGTCGTTGTGGAATGAAAGGTCATTGGAGACGTACATGTCGTACCTCCAAGCACTTTGCTGACCTTTATCAAGCCTCTTTGAAAAATGTTGAAACTAATTTTGCTGAACAAAATGATCCCTTGGGAATTGCTCATCTTGAAGCACACCTTAGTGGTGCAGATCCAGTTGATCCTTCGGGACTCACTCACATGGAAGTTGGTGACTTCTTTGAAGATGGGAATGATGAGATGGCCAAATCTGGTGGTAACAATAATTAGACCATATATTAAAACTTTGCTTTTGCTTATTGATTATTTCATATTTCTGTTCGAACTCTATAATGATTGGTTTTGCTTTATGCCTTCTATATAATTCCCTTTTAGCATGAATGAGTTGTTTTAGATATTATTCTAATCTTCATTTATATATTTGTTTTATGAAGAATTATGGCTAGTAATATCTCATTATGTGCTATGAAAGATAAAGAATCATTTTGTTTGGCGGATAGTGCAACAACACATACAATTTTGAAAAATAAAGAATATTTTTTGCATCTCATATTAGCTAAAGCTATTGTAAATACAATATCGGGTGCATCAGATATTATTGAAGGCTCCGGAAGAGCAAGTATAGTGTTACCTAATGGTACACATTTATTTATTGAGAATGCAATGTTCTCCACCCGATCAAAAAGAAACCTTTTGAGTTTCAATGATATACGCCACAATGGCTATCATATTGAGACAACAAATGAAAATGACGATGAATATTTATGTATCACGTCTATAGTCTCTGGAAGGAAGCAAATAATAGAAAAGCTCCCATCATATAAATCTGGATTATATTATACCTTTATTAATCCAGTAGAGACACACATGGTAATGAGCCAACAATTAGCAAATCCAGAAAATTTTCTTATGTGGCATGATCGCTTAGGTCATCCGGGATCAACAATGATGCGAAGAATTATTGAAAATTCAAATGGACATCCTTTAAAGAATAAAATTGTTCCATTGTCCAAAGATTTTTCTTGTGTTGCATGCTTTCAAGGAAAATTAATAACAAGGCCATCGCATGTGAAAATAGCAATTGAATGTCCATCCTTTTTGGAGCGAATTCAAGGAGATATATGTGGACCTATTACACCATCAAGTGGACCATTTCAGTACTTTATGATACTTATAGATGCATCGACACGTTGGTCGCATGTTAGTTTATTGTCCACTCGTAATGTTGCATTCGCAAGACTCCTTGCTCAAATAATTCGACTAAGGACACAATTCCCAGATCATGCAATCAAGAAAATTCGATTGGATAATGCAGGAGCATTTACTTCTCAGTCTTTTAATGATTATTGCATGTCAATTGGGATTGATGTGGAACATCCGGTTCCGCACACGCATACCCAAAATGGTTTAGCAGAATCTTTTATTAAGAGGCTACAATTGATTGCTAGACCCTTGCTTATGAAAACAAAATTACCAAATACTGCTTGGGGACGTGCAATATTACATGCTGCATCTCTTGTTCGTTTAAGACCGACTGCTTATCATAAATATTCCCCAATACAGCTTGTAAATGGTCAAGAACCAAATATTTCTCACTTGAAAGTTTTTGGGTGTGCAGTTTATGTTCCGATATCTCCTCCCCAACGAACAAAAATGGGACCCCAAAGAAGATTAGGGGTATATGTTGGGTTTGACTCTCCCTCAATTATAAAATATTTGGAGTCCGTGATTGGTGATTTATTTAAGGCAAGATTTGCCGACTGTCAGTTTGATGAGATAGTTTTTCCTGCATTAGGGGGAGATAAGTCAAAATTTGAAAAAAAAAAAAAAAGACAAGAAATTTTGTGGAATGCAGCATCTCTGTCTCGTTATGATCCTTGCACAAATCAGTGTGAACTTGAAGTTCAAAAGATTATCCACCTACAAGAGGTTGCAAACAAATTGCCTGATTCATTTACCGATGTCAAGACAGTAACGAAGTCACATATACCGGCTGTCAATGTTCCTTGTAGAATAAAACTTCCTGATGAAGAAAATAAAGTCTTGCTAGCAAATGAGTCTAAAGCACGCCAGAAGCGTGGTAGACCTATTGGATGCAAAGATAAAAATCCTAGAAAATCAAGGAAACTTGATAAACAAGCTGGTACATCAAATGACATCATTCCAAATGAAATAGAATTGATCACTGAAGAGACGTCTTCAAAGGATGATCAAACACCTGAAATTGAGGACAATGAAAAGATCTCGATAGATTATATCATTTCAGGAAAAAGGTGGAATAAAAAAAAATTGTCATGGATGACATATTTGCATATGCAGCTGCACTTGACATTTCTGAAGAAATCGAGGATCATAAACCTAGATCAATCTATGAATGTAAAAGAAGAAATGATTGGCCAAAATGGAAAGATGATATTGAGGCAGAATTGAAATCACTTGAAAAACGTCAAGTTTTTGGACCTATTGTCCAAACACCTGCAGGTGTGAAACCCGTTGGATATAGATGGGTATTTGTGCGCAAAAGAAATGAGAAAAATGAAGTTGTGAGATATAAGGCACGCCTTGTTGCACAAGGCTTCTCACAAAGACCGGGAATTGATTATGAAGAGACTTATTCCCCGGTAATGGATGCAACAACATTCAGATTCTTACTAAGTCTATCAATTTTAGAAGGGCTCCAAATGAATTTGATGGATGTTGTGACTGCTTACTTATATGGGTCACCTGATAATAACATTTACATGAAAATCCCCGATGGATTAAAAATGCCTGAAGCATGTAGTTCAAGACCCCGAGAAATTTATTCAATTAAATTACAAAGATCATTGTACGGGTTAAAACAATCAGGTCGAATGTGGTATAATCGCCTCAGTGAGTACCTTTTGAAAAATGGATATGTTAATAATGTAATTTGTCCATGTGTTTTTATTAAAAGGAAAAAAATGGGGTTTACTATAATTGTAGTTTATGTTGATGATCTAAACATCATTGGGACCAAGATGAGCTTAATGAAACAATTGAATATTTGAAAAAGAGAATTTGAAATGAAAGACTTGGGCAAAACAAAACTATGCCTTGGTTTTCAAGTAACATCTATCCAAAGGAATTTTTGTCCACCAGTCATCATATATTGAAAAGATCCTTAAGAGATTTATTATGGATAAAGCATATCCTGTAAGTACACCTATGGTTGTTCGCTCACTTGAAAAGAAAAAGGATCCATTCCGCCCAAGAGAAGAAGGAGAAGAACTTCTTGGTCCCGAAGTACCATATCTTAGGGCCATTGGTGCACTAATGTACCTTGCCAATTGTACACGACCTGATATTGCTTTTTCTGTTAATTTATTGGCAAGGCATAGTTCTGCTCCAACTCGAAGACATTGGACTGGTGTGAAACAAATTTTTAGATATCTTCGAGGTACAATGGATATGGGTTTGTTTTATTCTAAAGAATCAAAAGTAGAATTAGTTGGTTATGCAGATGCAGGTTATCGATCTAATCCCCATAAAGGTAGATCACAAACAGGTTATGTATTCACGTATGGTGATACCGCAATATCTTGGCGGTCTACAAAGCAAACACTTGCAGCAACTTCTTCGAATCATGCTGAATTATTGGCACTACATGAATCTAGTCGAGAATGCATGTGGCTAAGGTCTTTGGTCCATCATATTCGAGAATCATGTGGTCTTTCAGTCAATAAAGGAAGTCCTACTATTTTATTCGAAGATAATGAAGCATGTATTACCCAAACTAGAGAAGGCTACATCAAAGGAGATAGGACAAAGCACATTGATCCAAAATTCTTCTTCACCCAAGAACTTCAGCAAAGGGGAGAAATTGATGTCTGTCAGATCCGCTCATGTGATAATCCGGCTGATTTATTCACAAAGGCACTTCCTACATCTCCCTTCGAGAAGTTGGTACACAAGATTGGAATGCGTAAACTTCGAGATTTATGATGATTTATATAGTCATGCTAAAATGAGGGGGAGACACTTCACTTTAATATATGTACAAGACATGTACTCTTTTTCCTTCACTAGGGTTTTTCCCACAGGGTTTTTCCTAGTAAGGTTTTAACGAGGCATGGTGTCCGTACAAGTCATCCAGGGGGAGTGTTATGTAATAAATTGGATGACTTTTGGGCTTTGTTGTAATATGGATGTCCCTATGTCTTTCTAGAACAAAACTATTGACTTTCAAGTTCTATAACCTATGCCTTTTGGCCTTTTGGATTCTTGTAACTCATTTATAAATAGCCTATATAAAGGCCCCATGTTCTTACTTGTAAACACAACTCTCTCAAATAGAAATAGATTGTTCTCTCTCAAACATGTTTTATCTATAATTTCTAATACCCAGTTCCATGAATAAATTTTAATATATCAAGATTTATTTCAGATTATTAATGAAATAATATTTTCTAACTTTTATCACTAAGATCAAATTTGTCATTCCTTGTGCACGACTTAGATTCTCAATAGTAGTGCTTTTGAATTTTCCCAATCAGTTTGGGATGTTTTTGCTACTTATTCTCAACGAAACCCTAATTGCACGAATCAATCAACAATTTTACTTAACGATACAATTATAACACACCAGAATAGAGTGTTTGATTCATTAAGAACGATAATATGGAAATACAGTTGGCTAGGACAGTTGGAGAGGTCCAGCTGCTCTCCCAGTACACAAACTAATAGCCACCAACTCGATGATCCCTCTCTTTCTTTTTTAATCCCCCTTCTCGGCCAATTACTTTATTCTTTATTAACTCCCTTTTTCCCACTTGCCTCTTCTGCATTTACTTTTTTTCCATTTCGCCTCTTAAACGTATGTAGCACTATCGGTTGTTTATTACGGTGTATCACACAGTTAATATAGTATCTTTTAATTTTGTTAGCCATCAGGCTCGTTTCAGGTTTCATAAATTAACTACTGCAGTTTTTTTAGTTAAAGACCCTAACTACAGCACAAAATGCCTCAACTTTACCATGGGGAACTTATTTTCCAGAATAAGTCAAATTAACTTAAGACAAAGTTAGAGATTCCTAACTTTTTTCTGAAAAAGTTAACTTTTTTTTGCAACTTATAGAATTTCAAACATATATTAAATACTTGTATAAAAAAAATTATCAAAATATGAAATTTTTACCCGAAATAAATCCATAAGGAGGGTGCTATTTTATTAAGTTGCCAAGCATGTTATCACCTAGTGTGAGGCACTAGGTTTGAATTTTTCCAAACGATGCACGGAAAAATTCGAAATTTTTTTAGAAAAATTCAAAAAAAAATAGGAAAAATTCGAAAAAATTTATGAAAATTCGAAATTTTTTATTCATGGGTTCATGTATGCAACATTTCATATTTTAGGGATCAAAATGTAATTAAGTATTCTGAATTTACCAAATTATCCCTGGGTTTTTGGTAAAAATACACGAAAATGTGTAATTTGCAGCGCCCAAATATTCTTAGGGATGCAAACTACAATTATGCAAACTATGACTACCAAACTAACTTTGGTCTGAACCAAAGGGTTGCAAAATTCAATTTACTAATTTAGTCTATATACTATCATGTTGATTTGTAAGCTCTTTAAACATTATACTCCATGAATTTCACTATGTTTACATAGTTGATGCTAATATCATTAGAAATTAGTTCCATTTATTTATAATTGTTACATACATTAGTCAAAAAAAGAGGGGAATATATATATTTGAATATTTACTACTAGAAAATTTGAATTTGGGTGTATAAAAGGTAGTTTTTCGGATTGAACAATTTCACCTTAGCTCTTAGACAGGAGTGAGAAAAATGAAAATTGATGCCCTTTTTCATTCTATGAATGGGTGCAGCCATGGTTGTAAAAATTGGTAATCGGTATAAATCGGTTGAGGTACCGATTTATGATTAATCATATAATCGGGGATTAATCGGATGGATTAATCGGAGTATTAATCGGATATTATAATAATATTTAATATATTAGTCTAATTTACTATTAAACATATCATTTTAAATAAATTTACAGGATTAATCAGATTTCAAAAATCGAATCGGTTGGTTACCTTACAGAGGATTAATCGGCTAAATCGGGGATTTTTAGAACCATGGGTGCAGCTAGGAAAAGAATGTAGAGGGATGGATGCTCTTAGCAACATTTCCCGTGAACTACTCGCTCAAGCAGGAACAAGAACGGCTGGAAGCGCCAGGGGAGGCCGAGTCATTTGTGTGACGCCCCTAGATCCGGGGTCGGAGACCTAGGCGCTCACGGTCCATTTTCCATTAATAACATACCTATTCTTGCATATAATATATAAAACAGCCATCGACCCCACAATAAAACTCACACCGCACACACACACACAGGTTAGAGTCTCAGAAACGTCATACACTTGATTAAGCAAAAGTAAAGGTTTCAGAGTTATTACAGACCGAATTAAATAGCATTTATGCTACCAGCAACACTTTGATATGAAGCGGAGTTGGCGGCTTGAATGTTTGTTACGGTACACTGCTTTGCACAGGTCATACTTATAAATAAAATGTACTAACAAAAGTTTCCAACCAATCCGGCTAATGGGGCCTACCGGTGGAATCTCAACTGCTGCCTCGGGCCTAGTCACCTGCTTTCGGGTAGTCTGTCTGGGTCTTGCCATTTCTCTTAACTGTTGTGTTTGTAAATTTGAAAACAAGCAAGAGTGAGCAACTATAGCTCAGCAAGGAATATATGTATAAGGTAAGCAATATAACATTACATGAGTTTAGCAGTTATTAAACTTGTTTATATCAATCAGTTATAAATCATTTGTCATCGTTGATAAATTTCAAAGGTGCACCAATACGTGCCCTTGTTTTCAAAGTAATCTTGCAGTTCTAGATACTGCATGGAGTCAACATCTTTCTCATCAAAATAGAACCTGCCAGAGTCCCTTTTCTTTTTCTTTTAAAAACTTTATTTTGATTGAAAACTGAGTAGTTGAGGTCCGACATCAGTCGACCGATGATTCTTAAAATCATACAAGAAGCAAACCTGACCGGGGGTTTTCGAAAATGTTTTGAGTTCGAAAGAGTTCGAGTTTGAAAATATTAAAGGTATCTTGGATTAGCTTTGTCTTTAAAATAATGAACAATAATTAATAAATGGTATTTTAAGATTTAATTTTAATAATTAATAAAATAATAATTAAATTAAATTAACTTTTAATCCAAGATAGGTATTTTTTAGTATTTATGATTATATAAAAATAATTACTTAAGTATACGATACTTCCCGAATGACCCTTCGGGTTTTCGCAATTTAATTACGATATAATAATATACCGCTCCCCGGTCAATAGTATATATGGACCGCTACGACCTCTATTGCTAGAGTCGTTGTCCGAAGAAAACATTTCATTCTAAGTTCAAGGGGTGCAAGCATATATATGCTTATACATCTCAATTACATCATTGCTTCAATAAGCATAAACATTTGATACGATTGAAAACTACAAACACAACAGTGAAAGTCCTTATATATGTAAGTTTTGAAAAGTAAACTTGCCTTGGTGAGGTTGGGGTGGTCGAGCTTGCGGAGTGGAATGATCTATACATAAGCAATAGCCGTTCGTTAGTACCTTAACAATATCTCTTTTAATTGCGAGGTTTTGGGGGGGTACAAAATTAACTTAATGACTTCGTCTTATGACTCTCTAGCCCCACTATAGGTTCATGTCATTACTCGATTACGCTCGCCACTTATTCGACTTAATTTGGTTACCATATCCGAATCATATTCATTCCCCCTTAAATCACACTCCACTTACGACTTTTTCCCTTGCGCGAATTTCACTCTAACATTTTTATAAAATTTAAAAATACATATTTTAATCCAATTCTTTTTGACTAGCCTTCACCACTGCATTTACTAGCTCCTCTAATTTTTCCATGATCCTACATAAATTTTTAGGGGTTTAAACAAGGTTCACAAGGGGACCATTTAGTGCATTCCGGATTCCAGAAACACATTTCACTTCTCAGGCCATAACTCAAAATCTATACATCATCTAGTCATGATCCTTATATTTCTGGAAACTACATTCAAATACCTTTCCAACAATATATATTAGGACTTCAGGGGACAAGATTTAGGGGTTCAAAACCCTCCTACAAGACAGTACAAGTTCCTGGAAAATTACTCAGCATGCTTTTACCACTTACCCATTCAAGAATCTTATATAAACATCACAACCATCATCTAAACCACCAAGATCATACTCTATAGCATACATGGAGTTACATACACTAACCACAAGCTTAAAAATCACAACCACAACATTTAAACACAAGATCTACATCATCCATACTTATATGTCCAAGATTCACACTAATATCCATGGATCTAACATTAAACATCACAAATAATACATGGCCAAGAGGGGTTAGGGTTTTTATACCTTTGTTAGGTCCGATAAGATTGTATAAGGGGGGGTTGAATACAATCTTTACCTTTTTATCGAAATTTGTCCTTTAAATAAAATTTGATAAAGACAAATTTATGTGCGGAATTATTTAACACAATTTTTCAAGTTGAATATAACTGTATATTAACTTTACTTTAAAAAAAAACTGTATATTAACTTGATGTGGTGTTACAAAATCAGTATAACAACTTATCAAGATGTTAATAACTAATTAGAAAATTCGACATGAACTTTTCTAATTTAGTTAATAATAATCAAGATAAGAACTAGGAAACTTAATTCGCTAGTAGTACAAGAATCACAAATAAACAAGTTCTAGCGGATAGAATATAACAAAGATGAAGAACTTGAATTTCTGGGAATTGTTTAAGCTTTGGTGTTCTTGATATTCTTGAGAGAGAATTCTGTTCTGGATGTTATGTTTTCTGCTGTGTTTTTCCGTTATGACCTAATCTGCTCTGTTCTGTTCTTTTATATCAGTAACAGGTCTTGCTGGCTTTCTTTATGATATTTAACTGCTCCAGCATGACTTAAACTGCTTCCAATACTTGATTTTTCGTCATTAAGACTTACACAAACCTCCATTAAGACATAAAACTTGTCGGTATGACTTAATCAGAAGTTCGGTAAGACTTACAACAGCTGGCAAAGGTCGGTATGACTTAATTCAGGTCGGTAAGACATAATCTTGAATTTCAATGTTCGGTATGACTTAACTCAACAGCTGTGTTCGGTATGACTTAACTGATTAGGTCATACCGAAAATTAACCAATAATACATAATCCTTCCAGCTTTATTTAAGTCAATTCTTTAAGTCATATTGATCCAATTAATTAATTAATGATTAACTAATTCACATTTAATTGATACAATAATTAATTTAAATAAATAAATTAATTCTTCTAGAATTAATTCATTTAATTAAATTAACTAAATGATTTATATCAATTATAAATGAATTTAATTAAATCAATAAATAATTAATCTAATTCTTACAAACCACTAAAGGTAGTAAAGAATTATCACTGACTTGTGTTGACTTTCGATGTACTGTCTGGTTCATGAACGACTAACTTCAATGATGCTTCTTCACTTTTGACTTTAGGTTGTGGTTTGTTTCTTCTCTCAATTCTCTTGTACTGTAACTGACCTTCAAACTATCACTCGAAAAATCTCTGTCACTGTTCAAATGAATCCATTCACTTCAATGCTATACTGGGGCTTGATCAGATAACTGAATCGTCTTCCAGTGTATGATATCAAAACTATAGATTGACTTTTCTTCTTTCTTCTGACAGATAATACTTCTTGAGATTCCTGTGACAGTTCATATGTATATTTACTTATTACAATTTGGTTTAAGTTGATTAGGATCCTCTAACTACAAATAGACTAAGTCATATGCCTTTCAATCTCCCCCTATTTGTTTGTTAGACAATAACAAGCAAATTCCTAGAGGATACCTCAACTAATCCAACTTAACCAAATGAAAGATAAAACTTTAAATACTAAGTAAATATGAAAAAAAAAAGTTCTGGCTTATATTTAACATTTTCCAGATTCAAACATGAAAGATAAATACAAGATAGATGATCCTCTAGACTGATCATATGATACAAATTCCTATCAAGATTTATCTAAGCTCTAAAGATATAACATGTAGAGCAATTCTTTTTCTTCAGTTGTCTTCCCTTCTGAATTCTCCTTCTTCTGGCTCATCTGTGACTTGAAGTTTCATGTGTAAATCAGAATCAACAAGACGTTCTCTTCTTGATGACAATCCTTGAGGTAAGACTAAAGGAATTCCAAGCTTCTTTCTCAGTTCACCTTGAAATTTCTTGTAATCTTTTATATTTGTTTGTGCATAGGATTGAATGTGATCTGCAGCAATTACCTTTTCTTCAGTCAAGAATCCATGATTTCTGGGAGCATATTCAGTATATACCAAGTGTTTTGCATGATGTTCATATAACTCATCTGTCTGAAGATTGATTGAATGAAGTACCTCTCCCTTAAGAAATTTTACTTGTGGAGGATCCTTAATCACTTCTGGTCCAGCTCTTTCAGCAAATTCTTTGAACTTCTCATGTAACAACACACCTAGCTCAGAAGATGTTCTCACCTTAGGCCTAAGTACCCAAATCTCTGTCAGCGATCTGTCATAAAAGAACTGAATAGATACTCTGAAAGTTCCAACTTTATGACAATCCACAAATATTACCAGCGGGTTAAATGGCTATTTGGTCACTGTACTATTCAAAAACTTTCAATTGGGTCACCAACCCAAAAAAGTTTTCAATCGCATAATAAAACACTCAAAAACTTTCAATTGGGTCACTGCCGTTAGTCATTGCCGTTAACTTTAACGGAAAAACGTCAACTTTGAATTAGGTCATCTGTATTAAGTTTAACTTTCAATTAGGTCATCAGTATTATAAATTTTTGAATAAATTTTTAAATTTTGAGAATTTTGAATTAAATTTTTTCGAATTTAAATTTTTGAATAATTTTTTAAAATTATTAATTTAAATTCTCAAAATTCTCAAAATTTTATTAATTTAAATTCACAAAATTTACTAATTTATTCAAAAATTTTGAAATTTAAAAATTTATTCAAAAATTTCGAAAAATTCAAAAAATATTTCAATGTAGAGAAAGAGTAGTATGTGTCTATATGTGTGTATATTTTTGGAACTACTTGCAGTCAAACTAACTTTATAAAACGCTCGCGATTCCCACAAACTTAACTCGATTTAATAAATTTATATTCAAAAATTTCGAAAAAATTCAAAATTTCGAAAAAATTCAAAAATTTCGAAATTTCGAAAAAATTTAAAAAATTATTCAAAAATTTAAATTCGAAAAAATTTAATTCAAAATTCTCAGAATTTAAAAAAAATTAAAAATTTATAATATCGATGACCTAATTGAAAGTTAAACTTAATACTGATGACCTAATTGAAAGTTGACGTCTTTCCGTTAAAGTTAACGGTAATGACTAACGGCAGTGACCCAATTGAAAGTTTTTGAGTGCTTTATTATGCCTTTGAAAACTTTTTTGGGTTGGTGACCCAATTGAAAGTTTTTGAATAGTACAGTGACCAAATAGCCATTTAACCCTATTACCAGCTCATCAGATTTGGGTTCAAATGCAGTAGTTATCCTGATGACTTCTACCTATAAGGCCTTTATATACATATCATGAATTGGATTTGCCAGTTTGAATTCCTCGAGAATTTGTCCAAGACGACGATCTTCATAATCAGAACTCTGAGGTGAATCAATTGCTTTTTGCGCACGTTCCCATTTGTCACCGCTCTTTAGTCTGATATATGTCTTTCTCTTCTCAACATTTATAGCATGTAATCATTGTAATGCTTGCTGTTCAGCTTTCTGAAGTTCTTCATTTCGTGCAATTTGCTCTAATGACTTTTGAAGCTTTTCTTCTCTCATCAGTAAATTAGCTTCCCTCTGAGCAAATAATTCTTCAGATTCTTTCTCAGCTTGTTGAGCTTCAGATTCAGATATCACTGGTCCTTCATCTTCCCAGTGACTAAGATCAGGTTCAGGAAGTTCTTCACCTTGATTAGGGAATTCAAGATCAGCAAAAACATCGAAGTTATCCGGTTCACCCGTGTAATAATAACCTGTGTTCTTGTCTTGAATTTCTTCTTAAGTTTCTTCAACTACTTTCTTCCTCTTATCTTCACTTTGGTCAGATTTTCCAGATTTTCCCTCTCCTCCTCCCTCTCTTTCTTTAGTTTTATCTTGCGACCCCTTTGATTTCTCCCCCTTAGTTGAGGAATCCTCTACAGATTTATCAGTTCCCTCAGCTTCAGGATCTTGTTCATCATCATCACCACCCTTACTTGTAAAGAATTCAATTTCTTCATTTGTAGGTTTGCGACTTTGACTTACAAGATTAAACAGATGTCTTAACCCTTTAGCCTGGTGTGCATTTTGCTTTTCGATCTGGTCCAGACGAGAATCAGTAGATTCCTGATTGTGCTGTACCTCTGACTGTAGAGTGTCAACTTTCACGGAAATTTCAGAAATTAACATGTCTTGAGCAACAGTAATATCTCCAGAGTCATCAAGTGCCTTTTCATGAGAGAGTTCGAGAGAATCTATCTTCTTGGTGAAAGATGTCTTTAAGTAGTTTATCTCCTTCTTGATTACAGTAAGCTGACTGTTGACAGAGGTGGATGAAGAAGATCGCTCACCCACTTGTGCTTTAAGAATTTCTGTTTCAGCCTTGCTGACTGCAAGTTCTTTCTCTAAAGCAGCTATCTTTTCTAATAGTGAGAGAGTGTATGTGTCAGTGTGTGCGCTCACCTGACGTTCACTTTGAGATCCACTCACCTGAAGTGCATGTGTTTCACTCAATTTTATGGTATTCCTCACATCACTCCTCTCAGATTCCTTAGCTGCTTCCAGATTTATACCTGCATGTAAAATCACCCTAGCCTCCTCTGGGAAGGTCAGTGGTGGTGCAATGGGAGTTCGCAAATCCCTTTCCTTAATCAAATCTACTTGAACATTTGAAATTGTTGACTGAATTGCTTCAGTAGTAGATTGATCAAGTTGCCTTCCACTTTCTCCAGTCGAAACTGCGAGTGGAAAATCCCTTGAGGGAGCCAGGAGTGTTTGTCCTGGGAGGGGAGATGATGGTTCTATTAAAGTTGGCTGAGAACCAAGATTTCCCTCTAAAGCCTGTGAAGACTCTTCTACCGTAACTATGGTAGGCACTGTCACATTTTCTACGTGCTCTCCTTGCAATGTGTCCTGAGACTCATCTAAAGGTATGTCTTCCCCCATTGTGAGTAATAGGGGTGTGCTTGACTCACTACAAGGTGCCACGGCCCTATGGCGAATTTCAATAGAATCATCCTGTTGAGAAGATGATTCTAGTAACTGTGTAACGGCCATATCAACTTCCATATCCTGTTGGGAGGATATAGACGGGCTTACAGTTGCCTCAGTTTGAGTTCTACTTTTCTTTTCTAGAGACAGAGCTGTGGGTTCACTCATACTACCACTACTGATTCGACTTCTTTTAACTTGCAATTTCTTTCTGGAGTGAAAAGATATGAGTTTTGTTGGTTGAGTATTTGGCTCTACGACCTTGGTTAGAGGTTGTGGTACTACAACCCCTTGGTCAGACCTACCAACCACTTGGGTTCCAGAAATAGATTGAGAAGTAGTAGTTTGAGGAACAGAAGGCAATACCTGGTCAGCTGATTCCGCAACAGTCTCTGATAAGATTGGTTGATCTGATTCAGGTTCAGGGACAGATGCAGTTTCTTGCACTGGATGTTCAACAGCAAGTGCAGCTGGCTGAGGAACAATTTGCTGAGCAGGTTCAACTCGTTGATTACCTTGATCTTCATTATCAACAAGTATGTTTTCCACTGGTGGTTCAGGGTTTTGTTCAGGTTATTCAGGTTCTGGTACAGGTTCAATGACAGGTAGTTGTATATAGTTTGACATGTATTGGGTGACAACTACAGGTATGTTTGTGAATTTAGGCTTGTTGCTGTACTCAGTGAACAATCTGGTAGTAGGTTTGCCTGACGCCAGTGATTCTCCATTCAGGAATTGGGCTTGGTTTTCTAGTTCCACAAGATGATTAAAAATCAATGACAAAAATCTTGGATAATAGCATGATACTTTATGTCCATTATCAAAATTCTTCTTTGCATTAATGATTCTTCTAACCATCGGAACACACAGTAGTCTACCAATATTAATTCTTCGGTTGTGTGCAACTGCATATCCAATATGCTGCAAGAAGGATGGTAATACCCCGAAGTTTTCTTTAGTAGAATTGGCAAAGACTCTACCTAATGTGTCAAATAGATAATCCCATTCCTGAACAAAGTTCTTTTTATTCCAGACAGTTTGATCAGGACTGTCTTGATATAATACACCATTCAAAAAATTTATCAATTCTTGATCTGATGGTAATTCTTCGAAATTGTAAGTTGGAAAATTTAAGACCGTATTTATTGTATTTTCATTCACTGTGTACTGATTGTCTCCTACAGAGAAGACAAATGATCTGTTATCATTAGAAATGACAGCAGTAGTACACATGATTCGCAAAGGTTCAATTTTCAATGGAGCATCCAAGCTCAAAGCAGTGCGAACCAGTGAATTTTCATTTAAAAAAACGAATCCACGGTCGAAAACGTTCAACTGAACATTTTTCTGGATCAAAATAACCGATTAAATTATGTTTAATAATTTCAAATCGATCAGCCATTTTAATCAAGATTTAATTTCCTTGAAAATTTCAGATTTTACAAAATTATAATTTAAAAATTAATTTTTCGAATTAATAATTAATTAAAAATTCGAAAAAAATAAAAGTTGTTGAAAAATTCTGAAAAATTCACACAATGATCCTCTTACACACACGAACACACGTATATTTTTAGATTTGCAAGAATCGAACCCAGTTTTTCAGAAAATCAGATCTTAAAAACGATTTTTCGAAAACTAAAACCTTTAAAAAAACCGAACCAAATCACGATTTTAAACAATCAAAACGTAGATAATCAGTCAAGGAATCCAAATATGTGGTCAGATCGTGAAATGGGTGAGTGATTCCGGTCAAAAATCCGGCAGAGGTTCGACTGTAATGGTCGTGTGTATTGTATGTATCGACTGATAGATTCTATGACTTAACACGAGAATGACTTAAACTGAAAATATGACTTAACACATTACTAACTACTAAATATATACTAACTAGTCGAATAAGACTTAAAAAATAACTAATAAGACTTAAAACTCAACAATACTTAAACAAGCTAAGACCTAATTGAATAAGACTTAAGTTTAAAAGACTCGCTAAGACTTAACTTATAAACAGGTGAATAAGACTTAATTTATATACAGACAAGACTTAAAATATATATATAAATTATAATTGATTAAGACTTAATGTTAACAGACTAGCGAATATGACTTAATAAAAAAAAACTCAGTAAGACTTAACCTGTTTAAGTCATACCGATTTTTAAGTTAAGTCATATTGATTGTTTTTCCTAATTTTAAGTCATATTTACTTTAAACAATCATTAAAAACACAATAAAATATACAATTAACTTATAAAAATAATAAAAATATTATAGAAAATTTAAACAAATAATAAAAATAATTATAAATACCATATGCTATCCTATTAACGAAAACAAAGCAATATTAACAGGACAAACATTACAAAACATATGATAAACTAATTATTAAAATAGAAATAAATATCTACAAATATTCTAAAAATACAGAAGTATAAAGTATTAAATAATATGTATAAACAGAGTGAAAAATAACTAAACAAGCAAGAAAATCAGATGGTAAAATAATAATACAAGTGATTTCAAACAACAAATATTCACAGAATAGTCACTTGCAAAATTATTAAAGATCAAATTTCAGATATTAACAGTATTAATTACTAGGACTGTTTAACATACCCAATTCACTAACAATTTTAGTGAATGAGGATTCATTAAGCGACTTAGTAAAAATATCTGCAGTTTGATCTCCAGAGCCTACAAATAGTAGTTGTACTGTACCATTCATTACATGCTCTCTTATAAAATGATACCTTATGTCAATGTGCTTTGTCCTTGAGTGCTGCACAGGATTGCTTGCGATTGCTATGGCACTTGTATTATCACATAAAATAGGAATATTTTCCAATACAATGCCATAGTCCATTAATTGATTCCTTATCCATAAGATCTGAGCACAACAGCTTCCAGCAGCTATATATTCAGCTTCAGCTGTAGAGTTGGAAACTGTTTGCTGTTTCTTACTGAACCAGGATACAAATCTTCCACCTAGGTATTGACAACTCCCAGATGTACTCTTCTTATCTACAACACTTCCTGCATAGTCAGAATCTGTATATCCAATTAAAGTAAAACCAGTTTCATTAGGGTACCAGATGCCTAAATTAGGCGTACCCTTTAGATATCTTAAGATTCTTTTGACAGCAGTGAGATGGATTTCTTTAGGGTTCGCTTGGAACCTTGCACACAAGCATGTGGCAAACATTATATCTGGTCTACTAGCAGTTAGGTAAAGCAATGAGCCAATCATACCTCTATAGCCTGTGATATCTACCTTGGAAGAACTTTCACATAAACCAATTTTGACAGCTATAATTGATGGTGTCTTTGCTGATGAGCACTCCTCCATGTGATATTTCTTGAGGAGCTCCTTAATGTACTTGGATTGACAAATAAATATTCCATCTTGTCTCTGACTTATTTGTAATCCAAGAAAGAATTTCAGTTCTCCCATCATGCTCATTTCAAACCTACCCTGCATTAACTTAGAAAGCTTCTTGCAAAGCAGCTCATTAGTAGACCCAAATATAATATCGTCCATATAGACTTGGACTAGTATTATATCATTCTTATGTCTTTTAGTGAAGAGCGTTTTGTCTATGGCACCACTTATAAAACCATTTTCTAATAGAAATTCAGAGAGAGTGTCATACCATTTTCTTGGGGCTTGCTTAAGACCATAGATAGCTTTGTAAAGAAAGTAGACATAGTCCAAATGATCTTGATCTTCAAAACCAGGGGGTTGTTCTACATACACTTCTTCATCTAGCTTACCATTCAGAAAGGCACTCTTGACATCCATTTGATAAACTTTGAATCTTGAATAGGATGCAAATGCCAAGAATATTCTGATGGCCTCAAGTCTTGCCACTAGAGCATAGGTCTCGTCATAATCAATGCCTTCAGCTTGAGAATAACCTTTAGCTACCAGTCTTGCTTTGTTTCTTATCACAGTGCCATCTTCATCTAGTTTGTTTCTGAATACCCATCTTGTGTCCACCACTTTTCTATCTTTAGGTCTGGGTACCAGCTTCCATACTTCTAGTTGCTTAAATTGATTGAGTTCATCTTGCATAGCAATCACCCAATCAGGATCAGATAGAGCTTCTTCTACTTTCTTAGGTTCCATAACAGACAAGAACCCAGAATAGTTACATTGATTCTGATAAGCTCTTCTTGTTTTTACACCAACATCTGGATCACCAAGAATCAGCTCAAAAGGATGAGCTCTATTCCAAACAGTTTGTCTGGGAAGAATTGATCTTGACGATTCGCCTTGATCTTCAGTATAATGTTGAGTATGACTTGTTGACCCTTCATTATCTCCCCCTGAGTTGTTGCCAGTTTGACTTATTGATGGTTCAAGAGTATCAGTGGTGTCTTGAAAATTATCATTGTTTTCACCAGCATCACCTTGATCATTACCACCAACATCTGGATTATTATTATCAGCAACAACGTCAGGTTGATTGCCATCATCTAAATCTGAGTCTGACATATCATCAAACTTAAGCTTTTCAGATGGATCTTCATTTTGGATATTTGGGAGTTTTGTGTCATCAAATGTAACATTGACACTTTCCATAGATTTCTGTTGATCAATAAGATACACCTTGTAGGCTCTTCTAGTATAACCAATAAATATTGCTTCATGTGCTTTTTCTTCAAATTTACCACCTTGTTCATCTCCTTCTTTCAGAACAAAGCATTTTGTCCCAAATACATGGAAGTACTTGAGAGTTGGTTTCTTGTCATGTAGAGCTTCATATGGTGTCTTCATTAAGTCTTTATTGATAAGTGTACGATTCTGGGTATAGCATGCAGTGTTGACAGCTTCAGCCCAAAAGCTCAATGGAAGCCTTGATTCACTTAGCATAGTACGTGCAGCTTCAATCAAGGTTCTATTCTTTCTTTCAACTACCCCATTTTGTTGAGGAGTTCTGGGAGCTGAGTACTGTCTAGTTATACCCTTTTCAGTGCAAAAGTCATTCAGAACTGCATTCTTGAATTCAGTTCCGTTGTCTGACCTTATAGCTCTTACTGGACGATTAGAATCCAGCTCAATTAACTTAATGTGATCAACTACCAGTTGTGGAGTTTCATCTTTTGAGTTCAGAAATAGTACCCATGTGAATTTTGAGAAATCATCAACAATCACTAGAGCATATCTTTTTCTTGACATAGACATCACACTAACTGGACCAAACAAATCCATATGGAGAAGTTGTAATGGTTCAGTTATTGATGATATGTTAGTGCTCCTGTGAGTTGCCCTTTTTAACTTCCCTTTTTGACAAGCATCACATAGACCTTCTTGAGTAAATTCAATCGAAGGTAAACCTCTCACCAACTCTCTTTTCACTAGAGAATTCATTGTTTTGAAGTTTAGGTGAGAAAGTTTCTTGTGCCATAACCAACTTTCATCAGTGGATGCCTTTGAATAAAAACATCTAATTTCTTCTGTGCTTCCAGAGTTCATATTGGCTATGTACAAGTTTCCTTTTCTTACTCCAGTCAACTATGGCCTTTCATTTCTCTTGTGTGATATTAGACAATTCTTCTTGTTGAAATGAACTTCATAACCTTTGTCACAGAATTGACTAATATTGAGCAAATTGTGCTCAAGGCCGTTCACAAAAGAGACATCTTCAACGATAACATTTCCAGCTTCTAATCTGCCATATCCATCAGTTTTATCTTTGCTGTTATCTCCAAAGGTAACGACTGGGCCGGCCTTCTCCACCACATTTGTCAGCAGGGCTCTATCTCCGGTCATATGCCTTGAACATCCACTGTCCAGAATCCACATGACTCGTTCAACCTGTTTCAAACCCTGCAATGACAAATTGGTTAGACTTTCTTCGGAACCCAAATTTGATTGGGTCCGGAGTTCTTAAAGAATTGACCTTTATCAGGTAAAGCAACACTTTTTATTTTAACAACATTTTCTTCAGGTACTGGACATTTAACCCTGTAAACAGCTTTAACTTGTTTTGGTTTCAGCTTGGGTGTAAGAACCCTAATTTTTGGAAATATTTCCTTTTATTTAATATTTTGTGACATTGTCATTATGGAACCTTTCTAGTCATCCCTGTTGATTAATAGAATTGATTGTCTGAGAAACTGCGTTGTTGCATTTATTATGTAAGATATACAGAGAGATTGTGAAGGCAAGAGTCTTATTGTTAGTAATATTTATAAAACTTGGGATTTGAGAATGGTTAGAGTATTAAAGGATTTATTAAGAATTATGACGAGGAATTTTGCACATTCGAGGAATTTACACAATAAGTACTTAAGGAATTATAAGGGAAATCTCTACGCGACGAAATATTATTACGAGAGAATAATTAAGATACGATACGAATTAAAGATTTAATTATAAGCATTGGTGGAAGAATAATAATACAAGGAGTAGTATTGCATGCAAGCCCATGCAACCAAGTGGTTAGAAATCAAACAAGTTAGTTGGCCATTGGAAGATGAATAGTATCTAGTTGGTTACTTTTTCAAAAAAGGGGACACATAGTACAAGAGCCCATGCTTGCTAGTACACCACCATGCTTACATGTGATATGTATCACCCAACCTATTACCATCAATTATTTACCAAACATAACACAAACACCAAAAACAAAACACAAACTTTTTCTCTTCCCCCCCCCCTCTTTGTTGCTCTCGGCCAAGACTTCCAAGGAGAAGAAAATTTCTTCTTCTCCCCTCTCCCATCACTCATAAATCTTGCCATAATTCCTAGGTCATCTACATCACATATACAAGGTATGCTAGCAATTTCACTCCATTCTATCCAACCATTTTCAAGTTACAAATTATTCAAGTTTTGGTAAATGGTAACCAAGTTTGTTTTTCACTTAGATCTTGCATTGTAAGTGTTGTAGGAGGCCATCTAAGGTGTTTTTGAGTTGTGTAAAGATTGTTCAAGGCCTCTAGGAGCTCAAGAAGGTATAAAAATCTCAAACCCCCTTGGTTATGTATTGTTCATATAATATGGTAGTAGATCCATGTGTTTTAGGACTAATCTTGGATGTATATGTATTGGATAGCATGGATCTTGAGTTTTGATGTTGAGATTGTGATTTTTATGACTATGGTTAATATATATATCTCCATGAGTGTTATGAACCATGATCTAAGTGTATTAAGTGGTGATTATGTTATGGAAGTATGAATAATGGTTGATCTAAGTGGTTGGAGCTTGCTGAGTTTGTCCAGGAACTTTGATCTGTGTTGTAGCACGATTTTGAACCCCCAAATGATGTCCCCTGATGTCCTACCTTATATTTTTGGAAAGATAATTGAATGTAGTTTCTGGAAATGTAAGGTTCATAGCTAGGTGATGTGTGGATATTTAGTTATGGCCGGAGGAGTGAATTTTGTTTCTGGACTATGGACTGCATTAAGTGACCCCCTTGTGAACCTTGTTTAAACACCTTAAAATATATTTGGGATCATGGAAAAATTTAAGAATGTAGGTAATGCAGTGGTGAAGACCACCCAAAAGGAATTGGATTAAAATATGAATTTTTGGATTTTATAAAAATGCTAGAGTAAAATTCGCGCAATGGAAAAAGTCGATTAGTGGAACATTATTCTAGGGTTAGTGGTTATGATTCGAACGTGGTAACTAAATTAAGTCGAGTAAGTGACGAGCGTAAACGAGTGATGACATGGACCTATAGTGGGGCTAGGGAGTCATAAGACGAAGTCGTTAAGTTAATTTCGTACCCCCTTAAAACCCCGTAATTAAAGAGAAATTGTTAAGGTACTAACGAACGATTATTGTTTATGTATAGATCGTTCGAATCCGCACGCTCGACCACCCCAACCAAACCAAGGCAAGTTTACTTTTCAAAACTTATCCCTATACAAGGATTTCACTGTTGTGTTTGTAGTTTTCAAATTATATCAAATGCTATGTTTATCGAAGTATTGATGCAATTGAGATTGAACAAGTACATGTATGCTTTTACCCCTTGAACTTAGATTGAAATGTTTTCTTCGGACAACGACTCTAGCAATAGAGGTCGTAGCGGTCCGTATATACTATTGACCGGGGAGCGGTATATTATTATATCGTATCTAGATTGCGAAAACCCGAAGGGTCATTCGGGTGGTATCGTATACTCAAATAACTATTGTTATATCTTCGTAAATACTCGAAACCCTATCTTGGATTAAAAGTTTATTTTATCGAATAATTATTTTATTAATTATTAATATTAAATCTTAAAATATTATTTATTAATTACTGTTCATTATTTAAATACAAGTTAATCCAAGATACTTTTAATTCTTTCAAACTCGAACTCTTTCGAACTCAAAACATTTTCGAAAACCCCCGGTCAGATTCTGCTTCTTGTACGATTTCAAGAATCATCGGTCGACTGATGTCGGACCTCAATTACTCTGTTTTCAATCAAAATCAAGTTTTAAAAGAAAAGAAAAAGGGACTCTGGCAGGTGTGGGAACCGTTGACGAACGATTCCCGGGATGTGTAAGCGGCCGTGAGCCAGGCGGTCCATCACTTATTATTCCGGCCCAGGTGTTGCCGAAGGATGATTACGGATGTAGTTTTCATCGAGGGTGATTACGGATGTAGTTTTCACCCGAGGGACAGTTACGGATGTAGTTTCTATCCTTCTACCGGTAGAGAAGACCCGCGGATTATTGGACTTGGATGTGGCGACTGATCATCGTCAATCCCTGTCAGGTTTTGTGTTTTCTTTAAGTCCCATTCCTCCATTTTGGAAAAATGCTTTGACACTGCTTCTTAGGCTTTTGTGCCAAGTTGCTGATAGTGTTCTATTTTGATGAGAAAGATGTTGATTCAATGCAGTATCTAGAACTGCAAGTTTATTTTGAAAACAAGGGCACATATTGTTGCACCTTCGAGATTTATCAACTATGACAAGTGATTTTATAACTGATTGATACAAACAAATATATCAACTGCCAATCATATGAGATGTTATATTGCCTATCTTATATATATATTTCTTGCTGAGCTATAGTTGCTCACTCTTGCTTGTTTTCAAATTTTACAAACACAACAGCTAAGCGAAATGGCAAGACCCAGGCAGACTGTTCGAAAGCAGGTGACTAGGGCCGAGCCACCACTTGAGATTCCACCGGTAGGCCCCATTAGCCGGATTGGTTGGCAGCTTTTGTTAGTACGTTTTATTTATCAGCATGACCTGTGCAAGGCAGTGTATCGTAACAAACTTTCAAGCCGCCAACTTCGCTTCATATCGAAGTGTTGTTGGTAGCATAAATACTATTTAATTCGGTCTTTAATAACTCTGATAACTTTATTACTGTTTAATCAATGTGTGACGTTTCTGAGGCTCTAACCTGTGTGTGTGAGTGTGGTGTGAGTTTATTGTGGGGTCGATGGCTGTGTTATATATATTATGTGCAAGAGCAGGTATGTTACTAATGGAAAATGGACCGTGAGCGCCTAGATCTCCGACCCCGGATCTGGGGGCGTCACAGAAATGGTATCAGAGCGAGGTTACAGTTCTCAGAAACGATAGTAATTTAAGAAAGCAACCCTAATAATAATAACAATAACGATAACCTTAATAACAACTTTAATAATACTTAGAACTCTCATCGAGTTTGTAGTCGGGTTATCGGATATAGCCCTGACTTTAAGGCCCGTGAGGGAACTACTCCTAAACCCTTCTTTTATGGTTAGTGACCCACCTTATTTCCCTTGTGTAGATGGAGGAGATACCAGACCCTGAGGCTTTCGAGAGAGAGCATGATGAGGCCCTGATGCAAGAGACCGAGGATCCTGAGGAGGATATGGGTGCTGACTCCGAGCTTGGCCCCTGGATTACAGTGATAGATAGTACTGATGATGAGGATCCCGTTGAGGAGCCCTTTGAGCCTGAGCCCGAGCCAGAGCCTGTTACCCCATCTCCTGTAGCTACTGATGAGGAGAGTGTGAGATCCGGTGAGGGTCGTGTTGTGTCACCCCCACCTTCTCCACAGACATCTAGCCCTGTTTCATCGGACGGTGACTCTGAGGATGACACTTCTGGCGAGGAGGAGCTTGACCCTACCCCTGCTCCTGCTCTTGCTGCTGCTGCTGCTGCACCTACGCCTGTTCCTGTCATACCACCTCCACCGGCAGACCTACCCCCAGTGTTTGGTACTGAGCATGCTTACGTGGTACAGTTCCTGACCCGAGACTTACTATCTGCAGAGGCCCGACTTAACGAGGCGAGGCGGGCACTAGTGGAGGAGCGCGAGGCGCGCTTGAGGATCCAGGCTGAGATGAGGACCACTGTTGCTAGGAGGACTGGGGCTCCACTCCACCGGATTGAGATGAGGAGTCGCGATAGGATTCTTGGTTTAGGGATCCGCGGGGGCGGAGTGATCCAGGCTAGGGATGCTAGGCGTGTTGTGCGTCGTGCATTTACCCGAGTGAGGACCTTGCTTCGTCGCGGCGCGGCCCCGTGATGTGTTACTGATAGCTCAGTCCCCTAGGTTCAGATGACATTAGTGTGTCGATTTTGCGGGATAGTTGACTTGTGCAGTGGTATCCTTTCTGACCAGTGGATGAGTAGACTAACCTACAGATATGTAGATGTGACTTCGAGTAGTATGTATGGATGTAGCCCTACTTTTGTGTAGCCTGACTATTCGGATGATGTATTCGTATTTGTTCCACTTTTGCTAGACTTTGACATCGGAACTATGTATTTGGCTCTAACATCCAAACTTTGTGATAACCCTTGTACCGTACTTATTTAGTTTCAGTTTCCTTAATATTGCCTCAACTGCTTTACTTTCCGATGCCATGCTTTACTGTTTTGATATACAACTGTGATTATACAATTGCTACAAGCCACAAATACAACCATACTGTTTCAAATTTACGATATGCAATTTCAAATTGTTTTCTACAATTTCCAAAAATGTTCCTACAATCTTTAAAAATAAATTTTTCAAAAAAAAAAATGTTTTGAAATTTTGAAAAATATTTTTGAGGTTTCGAAATTTTGAAAACTCTTGTAAATGTTTTCGCATCCCAAAGGGATTTTTTCCCCAAAAATGTTTGACATTTTATCTCCAACATCGGATTATTAAAACTTTTGCACTTCCACCCTTATGAGGAGGAACGATACGTTCCTGACCCGTGCAAACGCTGTCAGGTAATTGGAAAACCCTAATCCCTTTCTTGTTTCATTATCAGAATCATGCCACCCAGAAGAATGAACACTCGAGCTCACCCGATCAGTTCTGAGGGCCAGGGTAGCCACCATGGAGCCGGAGGCCACCAGAACCATGAAGGGGAGAATGTCAACCTGAGTGAGAATGAGGGCAACGATCATAACCTGTTTGATGACTCTGAGTATGAAGAAGAAGAAGCTGGTGATGATACCCGAGAGGTAGAACATCCTAGGGGAGGCCCTATGGAACAGTTCATGGAGTTACTTAGGCAGAACTTGGACCGACCCCCAGTTCAGCAACCACCCCAGAATGCTAATGCTAATGCTTTCAGGAACTTCAAATCCCTGAAACCCCCGGAATTTAAAGGAACTGCCGACCCTGTCGAGGCAAGGGCCTGGCTGAAGGAAATGGAAAAATCTTTCGAGATACTAGGTGTCGCTGAAGAGCAGAAGACTGTTTTCGCCACTTACCTTTTGAAGGGTGAGGCGAACTATTGGTAGGAAGCTAAGAAGAATTTGGAAGGAAGAGGTGTGGTAACCTGGGAGAGATTTAGCGAGCTGTTCTTGGAGAAGTACTTTCCTAGGTTCATGGAGACACAAATGGAGCTAAAGTTTTTGGAGCTGAAGCAAGGAAATATGACGGTGGCCGAGTATGAGGCCAAATTTACTGAGTTGTCAAGGTTTGTGCCGGAGTATGTGAACTCTGAGGCAAAGAGGGCCCGAAGATTTCAATTAGGGCTAAAACAATGGATTCAGAATCGTGTGGCGGTTCTTGAGCTGACAGACTATGCCACCCTGCTACAGAAAGCGTCAATTGTTGAGGCTGGGAGTGAACAGATACAGAAAGAGAGGGAAGGAAAGAAGAGGAAGCTGGATAGTCGAAAGGGGAACTCTGTTGGTGGGAGCTTTCCGAGCAAATTTAAGCGAGGAACGATGTCCCAACCCAGCGGGAACTTTGGAACCAAGAGAGCTGAAAGTTGGAGTGTGGGCCAGGGCGGCCGACCACAGGGATCGTCTTACTCTATCCCATCCCGAGCCCAACCCCTAGAATGCAATAAATGTGGAAGGAAACATGCGGGCGTGTGTAACCTGCAAGATGTGAAATGCTTCAAGTGTGGGCTGACAGGGCATTATGCTAACGCCTGTCGCGGAACTAGTAACAACCTGAGTGTCGGAGGTAATTGCTTCAAGTGTGGGAAACCAGGGCACCGAATGAGGGAATGTATATCCTCTGGGCCAGCTGCATCGAGAGTGAGTGGAACTGCTTCTAACAAGGCCCCTACTGCAAGAACTTTTAACATGACGGTGCAGGATGCCGTGAGGAACATGGATGTGATTGCAGGTACCCTATTACTCAACTCAGTTAAAGCAAATGTTTTATTTGATTCGGGAGCTACCAAGTCTTTCATATCTCTAGATTTTGTATGTCGGTTAGGCCTTAAGACTGAACCATTGAAAGACAGATTGCAAATAGAGATAGCTAATCATGAAATTATTCCCGTTAGCCAAGTATGTCCAGGTTGTGACTTAGAAATAGAAGGGCGACACTTTCGGGTAGACTTAATACCTTTTAAACTAGGGGAGTTTGACGTAATAGTAGGTATGGATTGGTTAACAACCCACGGAGCCCAGATTGATTGTGTCAAGAAGAAAGTAAGTTTGAGACTGCCAGGGGACGAAGAAGTAGTGTTTAGTGGGAAACGGCAAAACCAAAAGCTCCTGACTATGATTCAAGCTAAGAAGTTGTTACGTAAAGGATGCCAAGCCTATTTAGCCTATGTGAAGGATACCAAGAAGGAGGCACCAAACCTGCAGGAAATCCCTGTCGTTAATGAGTTCGCGGACGTATTTCCGGATGATCTTCCCGGACTACCACCCGATAGGGACATCGAGTTTGCTATAGACTTAGTTCCGGGTACGGCCCCAATTTCGAAAGCCCCATATCGGCTAGCCCCAGTGGAAATGAAAGAGCTGGCCACTCAGTTACAAGAGTTATTGGATAAAGGGATGATAAGACCTAGTGTGTCACCGTGGGGAGCCCCGGTGTTATTCGTGAAGAAGAAGGACGGTAGCATGAGACTATGTATAGATTACCGGGAGTTGAACAAGGTGACTATAAAGAATAAGTATCCCTTGCCCAGGATAGATGACCTGTTTGACCAATTGAAAGATGCAGTTTATTTCTCTAAGATTGATTTGCGGACTGGGTACCACCAGTTAAAAATCAAACCAGAAGATATACCAAAGACGGCCTTTCGCACCCGGTATGGACACTATGAGTCCCTAGTGATGTCATTTGGGTTAACGAATGCCCCTGCAGCTTTCATGGACTTAATGAATCGAGTCTTCAAGAAATATTTGGACAAGTGTGTTATAGTCTTCATCGATGATATCTTGATTTATTCCAAGACGAAGGAGGAACATGCAGAGCACTTGAGGATTGTATTGGGAGCATTGAGAGAAGAAAAGTTGTACGCTAAGTTCTCGAAGTGCGAATTTTGGTTGAAGGAAGTTCAGTTTTTAGGGCATGTGATTAGCGAACAAGGTATTCTAGTGGACCCAGCCAAAATAGAGGTTGTATCAAATTGGGAGAGACCAACCACTCCGACAGAGGTGAGAAGTTTCATAGGACTGGCTGGCTACTATAGGAGATTCGTCCAAGACTTTACAAAGATAGCAGCCCCTTTGACCCGACTAACTCGCAAGACCGAGAAGTTTGTGTTGACTGAAAAATGCGAAGAGAGCTTTCAAGAGTTGAAAAAGAGGTTGGTGACAGCACCAGTACTAGCCCTACCTGACGATAAGGGAGATTTTGTGATTTATAGCGACGCATCCCATAAAGGTTTAGGGTGTATGCTTATGCAGCACGGTAAGGTGATTGCGTATGCGTCCAGACAACTTAAGGAATATGAGATAAGATACCCCACCCATGATTTGGAATTAGCAGCGATAGTTTTTGCTTTGAAGATCTGGAGACATTATCTTTACGGAGAAAAGTGTGAAATCTACACGGATCACAAGAGCTTAAAGTACATATTCACTCAGAAAGAGTTAAACATGAGGCAGAGGAGATGGCTAGAGCTAATCAAAGATTATGATTGTGAGATTCATTATCACCCAGGGAAGGCCAACGTGGTGGCCGATGCACTTAGCCGAAAGGAGAAGCTTAAGATGATAACGTCAGCGGACGAATTGATCAAGGACCTTGAGAAACTGGAGATTGAAGTGAGGTTACCAGGAATTAGACAAGAGAGTCTAATGGAAATAAAAGTCCAACCACCGTTATTGGAAAAGATTAAGTTATGCCAGGAAAAGAAGATAGAAGAAGAAAAGAATTCGATGGAGAAAATTTTGACTGGCGAGGAAATTAAGTGTGAGAAGGACGGGAATGGAATTATGAGGTACGCATCTAGGATATGGATCCCGAACGTTCAGGAATTAAAAGACGAGATTTTGCAAGAGGCTCATAGTTCGAGGTACTCAATTCACCCTGGAGGCACTAAGATGTATAGAGACCTGAGAGAATACTATTGGTGGCCTAATATGAAGAAGGACGTGGCAGAGTGGGTAAGTAAATGCTTGACATGTCAAAGAGTGAAGGCCGAACACCAGAGGCCCAGTGGATTGTTGCAACCCTTAGAGATACCCGAGTGGAAATGGGAGCAGATTGCGATGGACTTTGTGGTCGGATTACCAAGGACCAGGACTAATCATGATTCCATTTGGGTAATTATCGATAGGTTGACCAAGTCAGCACATTTTATTCCAATCAACGAGAGGTATACTGTCGACAAGCTGGCAGATATTTACTTAAAGGAGATTGTGGTTAGACATGGGGTTCCTGTGAGCATTGTATCAGATAGAGACCCAAGATTCAACTCCAGGTTCTGGAGAAGTTTTCAGGATTGTGTGGGGACCAAGTTAAACATGAGTACTGCATACCATCCCCAAACAGACGGACAGAGTGAGAGAACCATCCAGACCATCGAAGATATGTTGAGGGTATGTGCCATTGATTTTAAGGGAAGTTGGGATGAACACTTGCCGTTGATCAAATTTTCCTACAACAACAGTTACCATGCGAGTATAGGCATGCCCCCATATGAAGCTTTATACGAACGAAGATGTCGGCCTCCCTTGTGTTGGGAAGAAGTTGGAGAGCGGAAGATTTTAGGGCCTGAACTGGTCCAACAGACAAGAGAAACTATCGAGCTCATAAGAGGACGGCTGGTAGGGGCCCAAGACAGACAGAAGAAGTATGCGAACCAGACCCGCAAGGACAAAGAATATGAGGTAGGAGAGTTTGTGATGTTGAAAGTATCACCGTGGAAAGGATTGATGAGGTTTGGTAAGAAGGGAAAGCTAAGCCCGAGATTTATTGGACCTTTTGAGATCTTGAAACGAGTTGGGAAGTTAGCCTACGAGTTGGCTTTACCCCCGAGCTTACAGCAAGTACATAATGTGTTCCATGTGTCCATGCTACGACCGTACCATACCGACTTCCGACATGTGATAGAACATGATCAAGTGGATCTGCAACCAGACTTAACATATGTCGAGCAACCCGTAGAAATCATGGATAGAAAAGAACAGGTGCTGAGGAACAAGGTTGTCAAATTAGTGAGAGTTTTGTGGAGGAATCAGAATGTCGAAGAATCAACATGGGAACTAGAGAGCGCGATGCGTGAAAAGCACCCCCAACTGTTTTCAACCTGATTCCGGGACGGAATCCTTTTAAGGAGGGGAGGCTGTAAGAACCCTAATTTTTGGAAATATTTCCTTTTATTTAATATTTTGTGACATTGTCATTATGGAACCTTTCTAGTCATCCCTGTTGATTAATAGAATTGATTGTCTGAGAAACTGCGTTGTTGAATTTATTATGTAAGATATACAGAGAGATTGTGAAGGCAAGAGTCTTATTGTTAGTAATATTTATAAAACTTGGGATTTGAGAATGGTTAGAGTATTAAAGGATTTATTAAGAATTATGACGAGGAATTTTGAACATTCGAGGAATTTACACAATAAGTACTTAAGGAATTATAAGGGAAATCTCTACGCGACGAAATATTATTACGAGAGAATAATTAAGATACGATACGAATTAAAGATTTAATTATAAGCATTGGTGGAAGAATAATAATACAAGGATTAGTATTGCATGCAAGCCCATGCAACCAAGTGGTTAGAAATCAAACAAGTTAGTTGGCCATTGGAAGATGAATAGTATCTAGTTGGTTACTTTTTCAAAAAAGGGGACACATAGTACAAGAGCCCATGCTTGCTAGTACACCACCATGCTTACATGTGATATGTATCACCCAACCTATTACCATCAATTATTTACCAAACATAACACAAACACCAAAAACAAAACACAAACTTTTTCTCTTCCCCCCTCTCTTTGTTGCTCTCGGCCAAGACTTCCAAGGAGAAGAAAATTTCTTCTTCTCCCCTCTCCCATCACTCATAAATCTTGCCATAATTCCTAGGTCATCTACATCACATATACAAGGTATGCTAGCAATTTCACTCCATTCTATCCAACCATTTTCAAGTTACAAATTATTCAAGTTTTGGTAAATGGTAACGAAGTTTGTTTTTCACTTAGATCTTGCATTGTAAGTGTTGTAGGAGGCCATCTAAGGTGTTTTTGAGTTGTGTAAAGATTTTTCAAGGCCTCTAGGAGCTCAAGAAGGTATAAAAATCTCAAACCCCCTTGGTTATGTATTGTTCATATAATATGGTAGTAGATCCATGTGTTTTAGGACTAATCTTGGATGTATATGTATTGGATAGCATGGATCTTGAGTTTTGATGTTGAGATTGTGATTTTTATGACTATGGTTAATATATATATCTCCATGAGTGTTATGAACCATGATCTAAGTGTATTAAGTGGTGATTATGTTATGGAAGTATGAATAATGGTTGATCTAAGTGGTTGGAGCTTGCTGAGTTTGTCCAGGAACTTTGATCTGTGTTGTAGCACGATTTTGAACCCCCAAATGATGTCCCCTGATGTCCTACCTTATATTTTTGGAAAGATAATTGAATGTAGTTTCTGGAAATGTAAGGTTCATAGCTAGGTGATGTGTGGATATTTAGTTATGGCCGGAGGAGTGAATTTTGTTTCTGGACTATGGACTGCATTAAGTGACCCCCTTGTGAACCTTGTTTAAACACCTTAAAATATATTTGGGATCATGGAAAAATTTAAGAATGTAGGTAATGCAGTGGTGAAGACCACCCAAAAGGAATTGGATTAAAATATGAATTTTTGGATTTTATAAAAATGCTAGAGTAAAATTCGCGCAATGGAAAAAGTCGATTAGTGGAACATTATTCTAGGGTTAGTGGTTATGATTCGAACGTGGTAACTAAATTAAGTCGAGTAAGTGACGAGCGTAAACGAGTGATGACATGGACCTATAGTGGGGCTAGGGAGTCATAAGACGAAGTCGTTAAGTTAATTTCGTACCCCCTTAAAACCCCGTAATTAAAGAGAAATTGTTAAGGTACTAACGAACGATTATTGTTTATGTATAGATCGTTCGAATCCGCACGCTCGACCACCCCAACCAAACCAAGGCAAATTTACTTTTCAAAACTTATCCCTATACAAGGATTTCACTGTTGTGTTTGTAGTTTTCAAATTATATCAAATGCTATGTTTATCGAAGTATTGATGCAATTGAGATTGAACAAGTACATGTATGCTTTTACCCCTTGAACTTAGATTGAAATGTTTTCTTCGGACAACGACTCTAGCAATAGAGGTCGTAGCGGTCCGTATATACTATTGACCGGGGAGCGGTATATTATTATATCGTATCTAGATTGCGAAAACCCGAAGGGTCATTCGGGTGGTATCGTATACTCAAATAACTATTGTTATATCTTCGTAAATACTCGAAACCCTATCTTGGATTAAAAGTTTATTTTATCGAATAATTATTTTATTAATTATTAATATTAAATCTTAAAATATTATTTATTAATTACTGTTCATTATTTAAATACATGTTAATCCAAGATACTTTTAATTCTTTCAAACTCGAACTCTTTCGAACTCAAAACATTTTCGAAAACCCCCGGTCAGATTCTGCTTCTTGTACGATTTCAAGAATCATCGGTCGACTGATGTCGGACCTCAATTACTCTGTTTTCAATCAAAATCAAGTTTTAAAAGAAAAGAAAAAGGGACTCTGGCAGGTGTGGGAACCGTTGACGAACGATTCCCGGGATGTGTAAGCGGCCGTGAGCCAGGCGGTCCATCACTTATTATTCCGGC
Source organism: Saposhnikovia divaricata (assembly GCA_036435485.1). Taxonomy (NCBI): domain Eukaryota; kingdom Viridiplantae; phylum Streptophyta; class Magnoliopsida; order Apiales; family Apiaceae; genus Saposhnikovia; species Saposhnikovia divaricata. The sequence continues at coordinate 79,312,384 of CM071599.1, forward strand.
CCAGGTGTTGCCGAAGGATGATTACGGATGTAGTTTTCATCAAGGGTGATTACGGATGTAGTTTTCACCCGAGGGATAGTTACGGATGTAGTTTCTATCCTTCTACCGGTAGAGAAGACCCGCGGATTATTGGACTTGGATGTGGCGACTGATCATCGTCAATCCCTGTCAGGTTTTGTGTTTTCTTTAAGTCCCATTCCTCCATTTTGGAAAAATGCTTTGACACTGCTTCTTAGGCTTTTGTGCCAAGTTGCTGATAGTGTTCTATTTTGATGAGAAAGATGTTGATTCAATGCAGTATCTAGAACTGCAAGTTTATTTTAAAAACAAGGGCACATATTGTTGCACCTTCGAGATTTATCAACTATGACAAGTGATTTTATAACTGATTGATACAAACAAATATATCAACTGCCAATCATATGAGATGTTATATTGCCTATCTTATATATATATTTCTTGCTGAGCTATAGTTGCTCACTCTTGCTTATTTTCAAATTTTACAAACACAACAGCTAAGCGAAATGGCAAGACCCAGGCAGACTGTTCGAAAGCAGGTGACTAGGCCCGAGCCACCACTTGAGATTCCACCGGTAGGCCCCATTAGCCGGATTGGTTGGCAGCTTTTGTTAGTACGTTTTATTTATCAGCATGACCTGTGCAAGGCAGTGTATCGTAACAAACTTTCAAGCCGCCAACTTCGCTTCATATCGAAGTGTTGTTGGTAGCATAAATACTATTTAATTCGGTCTTTAATAACTCTGATAACTTTATTACTGTTTAATCAATGTGTGACGTTTCTGAGGCTCTAACCTGTGTGTGTAAGTGTGGTGTGAGTTTATTGTGGGGTCGATGGCTGTGTTATATATATTATGTGCAAGAGCAGGTATGTTACTAATGGAAAATGGACCGTGAGCGCCTAGATCTCCGACCCCGGATCTGGGGGCGTCACATTGGGTAACCATGTCTTTACCATATCCTGAGAAGGACTTGGAGTCCTAGTCTTAGAATTAGGTGGGGTTACAGTCCTGGATCTAACATGTTTATTTCTGCTCATATGCTGTCTAGGAACATTCTTATCAACACATGCATGATTACCGTTAAAGTAAGTAGACATTATATTAAAAGCACAAGACATGCAATTAACAGCATTGCATTTCTTATGAGCAGTATCAATAACAGGAATAGCATTCATGGTAGATATGTTGTTGCATTTATTCATGTTGTTACTTCTACTACTAGTTTTCAAGGAACTAGTAGACTCACCAACTCTTTCTGTTTTCTTAAACACAGACTTTCTAACTTCATCATTTTTAACAACTTTATTACTTTCTAGGACTACGCCATTAGCTAAATCCTCAATGCGCATCTCTTCCTTAATGATTAAAGATGTTGTATCCAAAGGTTCTGCTATGGATGTCTTAAAGAGTGGGTTACTAACACCCTTAAGCACTAATGGTATACCCCTATCTACAGCACTGATACGATTAGGGGTAATAATGCTTTTTCGTCCAATAGCTTCATTATAATCAAACCCAATTCCTACGGTTTGATTAATAGCGTGTTGGTTAAACAACTCTTTAGCCACTTTGCATGAATTAGAAGTAGCACTAACCCTTATTTCTAGCTCAGCTATTGTTTCACATTGTTGAACAACTATCAACGCTAGAGACCTCTCAAGTTCTTTTAGAATTCTTATTTCTGATTTTTGTTTATCATGGCAATTTTGTACATCGTGTAATTCTGATAATTGATTACTAAGATCTGTATTTAACAAATTGATCCTTTCAATCTCTCTATTAGCATTACCTAGTGTATCACTAAGTTGATAAATATATTGACTTTCAGTACATGATACCTCAGATGAAGTACCACTGGAGTTATCAGATTTTGCCATCAGGGCAAGATTGCCATACTCTTCATCTTCAGAGTCTGTATCATCCCAACTCTTTCCAGCAGCCACATAGGCTTTACCTGTCTTCTTCTTCTCAGATCCAAAGTCTTTTCTTTGGTTTTGTTTTGGCTTCTGACATTCAGTAGCGAAATGTCCAAGTTCATTACAGTTGTAGCATCTAATTTTACTTCTTTCAACTGTTCAAGTTTTGTAACCTCCTCTTTTACTTGAGGATGAAGAACCTCCTCTTTGGAACCTGTTATAGTTAGATTTGTACCTGAACTTGGGATTCTTCCTGAATCTGAAGTTACTGAATTTCCTTACCAACAAAGCCATGGACTCATCTTCCAACTGATCTAGCTCTTCTAACGAATAGAAGTCTCCTTCATCTGGACTAGCATTCGTTTGACCAACTTCAACTTCAAGCTTACCACTGTCAACATTACAAGGTTGAATAACCTTATCTTCCACTTCCTGTTTGTTCTCAACAATAAGAGCTGTAGAAGTATTAGCAACTCTTCCTTTTCCATAAATCTCCTTTTGTTGAGATTGTTCCAGTTCATAGGTTTTTAAAATACCAAAGAGTCTTTCTACAGTAATTTCACAGTTCCAACTTTAGAAGACATGATGAATTTTTTAAGAGAGTTAAAAAATTCGGGGATGATTTTTAATCGAGTAAAATGGGATCTTTGATTTGTGTATCAATCAATCGGCTCTGATACCAATTGTTAGGTCCGATAAGATTGTAGAAGGGGGGGTTGAATACAATCTTTACCTTTTTATCGAAATTTGTCCTTTAAATAAAATTTGATAAAGACAAATTTATGTGCGGAATTATTTAACACAATTTTTCAAGTTGAATATAACTGTATATTAACTTGATGTGGTGTTACAAAATCAGTATAACAACTTATCAAGATGTTAATAACTAATTAGAAAATTCGACATGAACTTTTCTAATTTAGTTAATAATAATCAAGATAAGAACTAGGAAACTTAATTCGCTAGTAGTACAAGAATCACAAATAAACAAGTTCTAGCGGATAGAATATAACAAAGATGAAGAACTTGAATTTCTGGGAATTGTTTAAGCTTTGGTGTTCTTGATATTCTTGAGAGAGAATTCTGTTCTAGATGTTATGTTTTCTGCTGTGTTTTTCCGTTATGACCTAATCTGCTATGTTCTGTTCTTTTATATCAGTAACAGGTCTTGCTGGCTTTCTGTAGGATATTTAACTGCTCCAGCATGACTTAAACTGCTTCCAAGACTTGATTTTTCTTCATTAAGACTTACACAAACCTCCATTAAGACATAAAACTTGTCGGTATGACTTAATCAGAAGTTCGGTAAGACTTACAACAGCTGGCAGAGGTCGGTATGACTTAATTCAGGTCGGTAAGACATAATCTTGAATTTCAATGTTCGGTATGACTTAACTCAACAGCTGTGTTCGGTATGACTTAACTGATTAGGTCATACCGAAAATTAACCAATAATACATAATCCTTCCAGCTTTATTTAAGTCAATTCTTTAAGTCATATTGATCCAATTAATTAATTAATGATTAACTAATTCATATTTAATTGATACAATAATTAATTTAAATAAATAAATTAATTCTTCTAGAATTAATTCATTTAATTAAATCAACTAAATGATTTATATCAATTATAAATGAATTTAATTAAATCAATAAATAATTAATCTAATTCTTACAAACCACTAAAGGTAGTAAAGAATTATCACTGACTTGTGTTGACGTTCGATGTACTGTCTGGTTCATGAACGACTAACTTCAATGATGCTTCTTCACTTTTGACTTTAGGTTGTGGTTTGTTTCTTCTCTCAATTCTCTTGTACTGTAACTGACCTTCAAACTATCACTCGAAAAATCTCTGTCACTGTTCAAATGAATCCATTCACTTCAATGCTATACTGGGGCTTGATCAGATAACTGAATCGTCTTCCAGTGTATGACATCAAAACTATAGATTGACTTTTCTTCTTTCTTCTGACAGATAATACTTCTTGAGATTCCTGTGACAGTTCATATGTATATTTACTTATTACAATTTGGTTTTAAGTTGATTAGGATCCTCTAACTACAAATAGACTGAGTCATATGCCTTTCAACCTTCTTGAGTATCTAGGAGCCTTGGGTATGCCTTACAAGTCTCAAGAACACCTTGGATGAGCTCCTACAATCCTTACAACTCAAGATCTAAATAAAAACTAAACATAGTTACTATTCAACAAAGCTTCAACAATTTATAACTTGAAAACTAGTGGATGAAAGGGGTTGGAATTCATAGAATACCTTTCTTATATGGTGTAGAGTACCTAGGATTTTTGTCTTGAATTAAGAGTGATGAGAAGTTGAAGAAAGAAAATTTTTCTTCCCCTCCTAGAGCTTGGCCGAGAGCTACAATGGACAAGAGGGAGAGAGAATTGTTTTGTTTGCTTTTTTGGTGTTGGGTGAATAAAGTGGAATGAGTTGGTTGATATGTATTAGGTGTATGTATAATGTATCACATGTTGCAAGTCTAGTGCCTAGGCCATACCTCCTTGTCTCCTTGGACAATGCACCCAACTAGTTACTATTCCTCTAGTTATCTTTGCATTACAAGTTTGCTTTTCTAACTACCTAGTTGCATGGGACTTGCATGCAATATCTTTCCTTGTATCATTATTCTTCCACCAATGCTTGTCACTTAATCTTTAATTCATATCGTATCTTAATTAATTTCTCGTAATAATACTTTGTCGCGTAGAGATTTCCCTTGTAATTCCTTAATTACTTAATTGTGTAAATTCCTCGAATATCCATAACTCTTCGTCATAATTCCTAATAAATCTTTTAATACTCCAATAACTCTCAAGTCCCAAGTTTTATAATTCTTACTTACAATAAGACTCTTGCCTTCAACAACCATCCTTTTATCTTACATGGTGAATGTAACAACATAATTTCTCAGATAATTCAATTCCATTTAACAACATGGATGACTCAAAAGGTTCCAAATTCACAATGTCATATGATATTATATAAAAGAAAATATTACAAAAATTAGGGTTCTTACAATTTGAGGGAAATGGAGGGCTTTTCCCTATTAGAGAAGGCCCTGTGGAGTAAAGGGAAGTGCCTGAATAATAATGTTGTTGATTATTTTCTTGTAATTAATATAAATACCTATTCATATTTATCTTTAAAAAAATGATGATCAATTTCTCTCACATGATGCACAACTTATTGTTCTGAAAAGTTTTAAATATTTACTTGGAGAAAGTATTCAAGTGTAACACAACTAAAAGATGATTTGGCCAAATAAATCGTCAAATGAGGTTATAAGAAGGTAGGCAGTGAAGTCTTGTTTGGTTAATTTAGCTGATATAGTTAGATTTGGTAACTAACAAGAATAAGTTTATCACTTCCCTGTAGTAGTATAGAATTATATATAGTAACTTGTTTCTAGATTGATATATCGACTACAAACACTTAGAACCCTGAAAAAGAATTTAGATAAATAGACCCTCAAAGTGTATTATAGCATTTGCTCAAAACCAACCTACTTCATTAATGTTGTACAAGATTGGCATCAAAGACATGCAACATAATTTGTATGAGATAAGCATCAAAACACGCAACGAGCTTCTGTAGAAATTGTTGGAAACGTAATGGACCTCACAAGTATTTAAACTTGATTTGATTTTAAAAACACATGTTGTATAATTTTAAAACAAACAAACACAAACTCCTTTCTCATAAACCAAAAACTACAGCTTATATTACAAGGAGGCTACAGCCCTTTTTCTTTACACAGCAGGTTGAGCTTCGGCTCTTTTTTCTCTCTAGCTAATCCACCACTCGGTGTTTAATTTTTCTTCACTTGGTGTGTTCTACAAATGAAGTTGTTGTGCTATTTATAGATTTTTGAAACTAGTTTATAGCTCATCACTTACATCATCTTCCTGGTGTGAATATTTGACTATGTATATATCCCCCTTTCATTCAAACATAGCTACACCCACCTTATTTTGTGGTGCCTAACTTAGACTTTATGCTTCCAAAAAGAGTTTGATTTCTAACACTCCCCCTCAAACTCGACTTTGCATTCTGAGCTTCATCTTCATTTTGAGAAATACTTCCGGCTTTAATGGCTTCGTAAAAATATCTGCTAAATTTTCTTCCGTCCTGCAGTGCACCAGCTCCACGATTTTATCGTTCACTTGTTCTCGAATAAAATGATATTTAATATTGATGTGCTTGCTTCGACTGTGGGACACAGGATTTTTCGTGAGTATATAGCAGATTTGTTATCCACATCAATAGTAACCGGATCTTCCTTTGCAAGTTTTAACTCGCTCAGTATGTAGCCTAGCCACATAGCTTGACATGCGCACGCTGTTGCTGCCATATACTCTGCCTCACATGTTGACAGAGCCACTGTCTATTGCTTCTTAGATGACCATGAAAATATCGTTGAACCGATATGAAAAACATATCCTGAAGTGCTTTTCCCGTCATCCAAGTCACCACCATAATCACTGTTTGAGTAGCCAACTAATTTCGAATCTTGAGAATGAGTGTAAAATAAACCATGATTAATTGTACCTTTAATGTACCTCAAAATTATTTTAGTTGCCATGAAGTGATCTTGCTTCGGCTTCTCCATGTACCTGCTAACCAGTCCAACTGCATACATAATATCCGGACGAGTGAAAGTTAGGTACCTCAGACTTCCAACCAAACTTTTGAACAATGTCGGATTTACCGACTCTCTCATTGAATCATTTCTGAGCTTTATGCTCATTTCTGCGGGCGTGCTCACCGGCTTGCATTCTTCCATTTTGAACTTGCTTAAAATCTGCTCGGCATATTTTTTTCTGAGACATAAAAATCCCATCTTTGCTTTGCTTCACCTCGACTCCAAGAAAGTATGACATTTGACCAATATCTGTCATCTCAAATTCATTAGTCATAACTTTCTTAAAATCATCGAACATACCAGAGTTGTTTCCGGTAAAGATCATGTCATCCACGTACAAGCACACGATCATAATATCTTCCCCTGAATTTGTTTTGGTGTAGAGTGCATGCTCGTATGGACTCTTCACAAAACCGTTCTTCTGAAAGTATTCATCAACCCTTGTGTTCCATGCTCGCGGACCTTGCTTCAGACCATATAATGCTTTCTTTAGCCTATAGACTTTATTTTCCTCGCCTTTCTGAACATATCCAGGTGGTTGCTCGATGTAGACTTCTTCTTCAAGATAACCATTCAGGAATGCTGACTTCACATCCATCTGATAAATCTTCCACTGGTTCTGAGCTGCAATTGCTGTAAGAAGTCTGATGGTATCAACTCTTGCAACTGGAGCGAATACCTCATCATAATCAATGCCATGTCTCTGCTTGTAGCCTTTAGCCACTAGCCTTGCCTTGTATTTTTCCACTTCACCATCCTGATTTGTCTTTGTCTTGTAGACCCATTTGATACCAATTGCTTTGTGTCCTTCTGGAAGACTTGTAAGCTCCCAAGTATCATTCTTCTTGATTGCACCAATTTCTTCATCCATGGCCTTATTCCATTTGCTTTCTTCAGAAGCTTCTTCAAATGTCACTGGATCGCATACAGCCATTAAACAGAATAATGAATAATCAAAATTTGTTTGTACCGGAATTGTTGCCTCATAAATACTATCCAGACTCCACATTTTTCTGGGTGCTCCCCCTGAGCTGCTGCTACTGCTGCTTCCTGAACTCGATGGTGTCGAGATAGGAGTTTGCTGATTTGGACTTTGGGGAGGAGTTGGATCATCATCTCCACCATCTTCTATGTTAGAGTCATCACCATCATCATCATCATCATTGAAAAATAAACCCGCAACTTTTCTTTCTTCCTCGCTCCATCTCCAGTAATCAGATTCATCAAACTCAACATCTCGAGAAATGATTAATTTCTTCGTGAAGGGATTATAGAGTCTGTACGCCTTGATCCTTTTATCATATCCGGTAAAGATGCACTTCTCGCCTTTATCATCCAGCTTCTTTCTTTTCTGATCAGGAACATGTGCATATGCAATGCACCCAAAAATTCTGAGATGCCCAACTGATGGTTCACTACCACTCCATGCTTCATTTGGAGTTTTGTTTCTGACACTTTTTGTTGGACATCGATTCAACAAATAAACTGTACATAGAACGGCTTCAGCCCAGAAAGTCCTCGGCATGTGCTTTGCTTTAACCATGCTCCTTGCCATATCTAGAATGGTGCGATTCTTCCTCTCTGCAACACCATTTTGCTGTGGAGTATATGTCGTTGTCAACTGATGATTTATTCCATGTGCTCTGCAAAAATTTCTGAACAAGTTTGAAGTGTACTCGCCTCTTCTGTCTGATCGAAGTACCTTCAAATAATGGCCACTTTGCTTTTCTGCCATAGCTTTGAACTCTTTGAATTTATCAAGAGCCTCCGCTTTTTCTTTCAAGATATATACCCAACTTTTCCTACTAAAATCATCAATAAATGTTAGGTAATACCTGTTACCTCCAAGTGATGCAACATCAAATAGACCAGCAATATCTGTGTGAACTATCTCCAGTGGCCTTCTAGCTCGCCATGATTTTCCAACTGGAAAGCTTTGTCGATGTTGCTTTCCTTTAACACAAGCTTCACACAACTGATTTGGTTCGTTGATTGCTGGCAAACCGTCCACCATCTTTGTCTTTGACAATAACTTCAGACCATAAAATCCAAGATGACCAAATCTTAAATGCCATAACCATGAGTCATTTTTAATGACCGACTTCAAACACTTCTGCACCTCCGTCTGCATATCAAGAGTGAAGAGACGATTCTTTGACATCTCTACGTTTGTAATTAATTCTCGAATCTGATTTTGATTATCAGATAATTATCTTGCATCTGAATATTATATCCCTTTTCCACAAGTTGGCCAAGACTGATGATATTACTTTTCAAAGCAGGTATATAATAAACATCATTTATATACTTCTTATCACCTTTCTTTGACACAATCGTAACAGTGCCTTTGACTGGAATCTTCGATGAGTCACCAAAAGTAACTTCTCCACTGATGGTGTTATCTATCTCCGTAAATAATTCCTTATGGCCACCCATGTGATTGCTGGCTCCCGAATCAAGATACCATGTATTCTTCTTGCCTTCGTCATCTCCTTTGTAAGTGGGGAACATAGCGGAACCCACATCTTTGTCTTCTTTTGCTGCAGCAAAATGACTTCTTTCTTCCACTTTTGGAGATCTACACTCATAACTGAAGTGACCATATTTGTTACAATTATAACATTGTAATTGAGACTTATCACCTCGTTATTGGAATCCGCCTCTTCCTCGACCTCTGAAATTTTGACCACGACCAGATGGTTGATAACCTTGAGAATTCTGGCCTCTGTTGAAAGATTGTCTTCTACGTCCTTGTCCACCTCGGTAGCGACCTCTATAGCCACCTCTGCCATTTGAAGAATTGCTACTGCCAGAAATGTCACCGATGGATACTTTACTTTGCAACGCCTTTTCCAAATGGCTTGCATCATCATATTGGTTCATCCGCTGCTCATGCGCTTGAAGTGAACCAACTAGCTCATCAATAGAAATCGTGGACAAATCTTTCGATTCCTCGATGGCAGTAACAACATAATCAAATTTTCTTGTTAGCGAGCGGATGAGCTTTTCCATGACCCGAACATCATCGAGACTTTCGCCATTTCTTTTCATTTTGTTTGACACCGTTTTCAAACGCGTAACATATTCACCGATATTCTCTGAAGTCTTCATTTTGATATTTTCAAATTTGCCACGAAGAACTTGGAGCCGTACCTTTTTCACTTTCTCGACACCTTGGAATGATTTTTGTAAAATCTCCCACGCCTCTTTTGCTGTCTTTGCATTTGAAATTTTTTTGAAGGTGGATCGTCGACACCTTGAAAAATTGTGTATAACGCCTTGTTGTCTTTTTTTTGAAATTCTTTTAACGCCGTCTTCTCGACATTAGAAAGTGCTGCTTCAGGGGTAGCATCTTCGGGCTCGCTATAGCCGCTTTCAACGATATCCCAATTATCGTACGAACCGAGTAACACCTTCATTTGGATACTCCAGTTTCCATAATTTGTAGCCGTCAACTTTGGAATATTTTGTTGCACCATATTCGCCATTTTTTTTTTCAAAAAATATTCTTTCACAGTATTAATGAACAGTACCCTATGTATGAACAGTGCCGTATGAACAGTACCGTATGAACAGTACCGTTACCGCATGAACAGTGCCGTATGAACAGTACTTCGTCTTCTACGACGTGAACAGTGTTTTCCGGCAGAAATAGTGACCGGAAAATTTTTCCAGAAATTTGCCAATTTCTTTTCCGAACGAAACCTTAGCTCTGATGCCACTTATTGGAAACGTAATGGACCTCACAAGTATTTAAACTTGATTTGATTTTAAAGACACACACTGTATAATTTTAAAACAAACAAACACAAACTCCTTTCTCATAAACCAAAAACTACAGCTTGTATTACAAGGAGGCTACAGCCCTTTTTCTTTACACAGCAGGTTGAGCTTCGACTCTTTTTTCTCTCTAGCTAATCCACCACTTGGTGTTTAATTTTTCTTCACTTGGTGTGTTCTACAAATGAAGCTGTTGTGCTATTTATAGATTTTTGAAGCTAGTTTATAGCTCATCACTTACATCATCTTCCTGGTGTGAATATTTGACTATGTATATATCCTTCTTTCATTCAAACATAGCTGCACCCACCTTATTTTGTGGTGCCTAACTTAGACTTTTCATTTTAATGGTTCCAGAAAGAGTTTGATTTCTAACAGAAACGCAATAATGCATGCCATTATATAAAAGAACTGTCATTTCTTTTACAACTAGTGTTGTGTATATAAAGAGACCCTTGTCTCAACTATCTTTCATACACCATCAGTACTAAACACCTGTTATTCTAAGACATTAAAAAAAAATGACTCTGAGTCTCAATCTCCACGTAACCACACTTTTGAAAAATCTCCATTACCAGCCAAGGTCAGACCTAGAGATGCACAAAAAGCCTGGGTCGGAAAATCTGGCCCGGCCCGATCTGGTCAAAATCTGGTCAAAGCCCGGCCCGGAAAAGCCCGGCCCGGGCCGGGCTTAGGGCCTTCAACGGGCCCTATATTTTTAGGCGAAGCCCGGCCCGGCCTAGCAAAAGCCCGGGCTTAGCCCGGTCTTTTGAAAAGCCCGGGCTTCGGCCCGGCTCGGAAAAAAGCCCGATTAAAGCCCGATTTTAGCCCGAATAGAATCCGATTTTTCTTATATATTTATGTATTAACACTTATTACAAATATAAAACACTTCAAACGCATATATATTAACATGTTCATTACTAAATATATTATCTGAATACTTAAATTTATCATACATGAATAAAATATATACCAAGTATACATGTAATTCGTTGATTTATAAAAAATCAATGAACGATCGAAAGATTGTCAATATTCATGTTGGTGGTTCATCAATTGTATAAAATATATGTTTTTTATTTATTTATTTATAATAATAATAATATATAAAAACTTATCGAATTTGCAAGAAATCGGCTCTATCGAGCTCGGGCCCGAATAAAAACCCGGCCCGGTTCGGACCCAAATAAAAGCCCGACGCGACCCACCTCGAGGGCCGAAAAAGGTCTATATATTTCTCGAAAGCCCGGCCCGGTTAAAGTCAAAGCTCGGACCGGGCTTTGACCGAAAAGCCCGGGCTTTTCAAGGCCCGGTCAAAGCCCGGTCCGATGGGCTTTATGTGCATCTCTAGTCAGACCAAATGTTTTCATGACTTCGACTCCCAATGCCATGTAAGTTCTCCTTCGCATCTATAATATGTATTGTGATATGATATGATAATGTATGTTTTTTAAATATACGTATCATAATTTGAGCGCTTTGTCAAATGCTAAAAATATTATGAATTTTGATTTTTTTTTTGACGTAAATTATGAATTACTCCCTCCGTCCTATTTGATTATATACATTGGGTTTGGACACGGAGACCAAGAAAATGTATAAAAAATGAGTAAAGTTAGATGAAAAGGGGTTAAATATCATGTTGGTCATTGAAGTCAGCTTGTTGTATCAAGATGGTTACTGAACTGAAATTGGACTCATATAGGTCACTAACTTGAGAATTTGATACAATTCGATATGTTGTACTCCCTCCGTCCCAAATTATTTGATATTCTTTGACTTTCACGAAAATTAAGAAAATGTAGTAGAAAAAGAGTAAATTTAGTTGAAAAGTGGATAAAGTAGTGAGATCTATCAATATTTAATAATAGATTTGAGATAGTAGAGGAAAGTAGTGGGTGTAATAGTATAAAAAAATGTATAAAATGGAGAAGTAGTGGGTGTAATAGTGAAAAGTAGTGTTCAAAAATAGTAAATATAATAGGTTCATTAGTTTTGGGACGTCCCAAAAAGGAAAGTGTGTCAATCTTTTTGGGACGGAGGGAGTATGATTTTTTTGAACAAATAAACCTTTTTCTGTTAATATCATCTTCAGACGATGAATCAATCGATCTTAATTCATCACTCTCAAAGCTAGACTCATGACCAGTGCCGGACGCAGAAAAAAATTTAAGGGGGGCAATTTATATTACAAAGAAATTTTTTAAATAATTTGGATTTTAATTGTAAAAACTTTTAAAATTTACTTATGTTACTCTTGGCAAAAAAAAAAAAAAATTTACTCATGTTACTTTGATATCAATGAAGCAATTAAAATTATTGAGTAATAATTATATTTGTAAGTGCTTATTTTTAATGTTGACAAAAGGTTACATACAAAATTTAAAAAAAAAACAACACATGCTGAGAATCGAACACAATTTGCCTAGGAAATAACACAAGTTTCTACCACCTGAGCTACATAGAAATTCTGAAGTAATGCATAATAGCTGTTATATCTATGGAATTTAGGGGGGCCAGGGCACCTCTTGGACCCCAGATCCGCCTCTGCTCATGACTGCTAACATTCATAAACTTCTCACTAGCCAATTGCTCCTAAATAACTTACGTGATTACTTAAATTCATTCAATTTTTCATTAGTATTAACAAGACTGTCAAATTGTAGATGGTGACCTACATCAGTCCAATTTCAGTTCAACGACCATCTTGATACATCAAGCTGACTTCAGTGACCAACAAGATATTTAACCCACATGAAAAGTGGATAAAGTGGTGGGATCTGTCAATATTTAATAATAGATTTGAGATAGTGGAGGAAAGTAGTGGGTGTAATAGTATTTTATATTATAGATTTGAGATAGTGGAGGAAAGTTAGTGGGTGTAATAGTGTTTTTTATTATTAAATCTTTACTATTTTTGGAATATATAGAAATGATGGGACACCCCCAAATAGTAAGTGTATAGAAATGAATGGGACAGAGGAAGTGTGATTTAATAATGAATGTTAACATTTTATTTTAAAGTCGGAAACTATCATTACAAGAAACCCGGCTAAATGTGACCAAACAAATTCGACCACGATTAAATTCGACCGTATTCAATCAACAAAATTTGACCCAGCTAAATTTGACCGTTTTCAGTTGAAATCAAAACCGGTCAAAATTAGGTAGTCGAATTTAGCACTTAATTTGACCATATTCGGTCGACCGAATTCGACCCAGCTAAATTCGACCATTTTTTATCGAAATTTTAAAGGCTCGGATCCGATTGGCTTAGAACTCCGATCCATCCATTGACAAGTCTAACTAGAAGGATCAGATTCTGTCAAAGTTATGAACTGATTTTTTTTTTTCTTGTTATTGTCAATCCTTTAGCATGATTGTAAATCATTAAATTAAAGAATGTTCCTATGAAGCCACGGAACGACCTTAGATTTGTAATTCAAAGGGTTTTATTTGTATGGTTCACCACTACATTGTACAAAGTTACTCACGTCACAAGTAGTTGCATAAGGCACGATATTAGCATGCTGCGAACTATATTGCGAGTGTGACGCACACGCACATCTTGCTTCATTTTTATGTGTGTGCAGCAGCTCATTTCTTTTTGAAGTACTGAGTTAGTTGAATCAGAATTGTTAGTGTGCAAACGTAAAACAGCTCGACTATAACAGTTAGATTGCATGCATATATACTATGTCTTAATACGAAATATATGATAGTGATAATTGATATACGAAATATATGATGGAGATGTTTCTCACTGCCATTGTTTTGGTCTTCACATCATGTATTGCTTATAATCATGCAGAGGAATTACCAAAATTCCCATTATCCCATACTCCAGGCTCCTCTGACACCTCAGAATCTCCTTGGGATCCTCGGAATAGTGGATACAACATGCCTTTTGTAACCCCGGATTTCATCCAAGAATTCTCTTCCTCACAAGCCCAACAGCCACCATCAAAGGTTGAGGACTCTGTGTTTAAACCTGTTGGTCTAGGCTTAAATGGATGGGGAAGGATTCCGCGGGTTCCAAAACTCAGCCACCGAGGATCACATCATCTTCGGCCCCCACCCATTAGGCCTCAAAGTGTTGAGCCACAAAAAGTTTGGTCAACACATGTGCCATCTCCCCCTACAGCTGAACGCTCACCATTTAAAGCACCTACATCTGTTACTGAACCCCGAACACTCAATCCAACTAAACCTCCATCTCCAGCATTCGATCTAGTGGATCCCCCAGAATGGGCTGCTTCCCCAACTGTTTCGCCCCCAACAATGATGTAGCAAGTGCTGAATCTCAAGAGTCCAAGCACCTTATTGTCTAGTCCTCAATCTTGCAGCTTCAAGTATACATTATGCTGCTTTTACATATTTAATACACGTATCTTAATTATATATCATTTCAGCTACGGGTAAAGATGTCCACCTTTTAAATCTTATAGTTCATTGTGCTCATAATAGAAGAGCTGCTTTTCATTTTGCTCAGATAATCTACTTCAAATTAACTTCATGCATAATTTGCACTTGGCACAAAACTAAAGAATTGAGTTCTGGGCTTACCGATTCTATAACAACCTGATTCCTGAAAAGGATGGATTTCTAGACATCCCTGCTCTCCAAAAAGAGAGATCTAAATAATATTTTGGCCTGATTTGCTACACAAAAAAAAAAAAAAAAAAAAAGTTTCCGAATAATTCAACCAGAGTTTTGATCACAAAAAGAACATAGTATGTAATGTTATTAGGAAAAATTAACTGAACAAAGAAAAACGAAAAAATTTATATTAAACCAATCATGATGATTCATTTAGAGCCTTCTCACAATGACTGCAGAATGGAATTACCACACGGAGCTTCCAAACGAAGCTTGACAAACCAAAAGCATCCATTTGCTGCCGAGCCTGTAAATTAAAGCCAAGTCCAAATTCTGAAATATGTAAATCATCGATATGATCTCCTTAATCGTTATATATACAATAAATAGTACCTTCAACACAATAGGGTCAGGTTCACAGTCTACTACTCTCCTGCGCGCAGAAGACTTAAATTGTGAGTAGATGATTAAGTAATACTAATATACTCAGATTTCAAGTTTTGGAGCCCGGGTTTACTTGCATCGATCTTGGGATTTTTGGAGTTGCATAAGAACTCAAGAAAATAAATTTAAAGTAAACATATCACAGGAAATTCCAAAGAAAGTCAAAAGTTTGAGCCACTCCCCCGTCCTGTGTACTTAAAACATATATTGCACCCGAAATTATGGAACATACTAGGAAAAAAAAAAACAGAGAAAGGAAATTCTCATTGATGTTGCAATTTATCCGTTGACATTTGATGCCTGTAATTACCTGTTCAACTCATCATATTTAAAGAGATGCATCTTTCCCGAACGTTCATAAGCCAAGGCATAGGATATGGCTAAAAGTTGTATATCTAGGATTGACACGGGTTAGATCTAACAAAGTATAAATGAGGAGGAAAAAAGATTCCTCAAAACTACAAAAATTTCTTAAAGTCCAAGATTTGCCAACATTAGAGGAACCAACACTACATCTAGTTACCAGTGGAAAACATCTGTTGGAAATTACAGATGACTCTTCTTGATTAAAAGCCCATCCTCGATCTAAATCTGGAATAAATTTGCCAACATTTGTATTTTAATATACCGTCCACGTATTTTTACCCATTTTGCACAATTTAATTACAATATTACATGACTTGCGACTCTTTGAAACCCTTACAGCCATATATTTATAAGTCTTCCTACGAAAGCAAACTTTAATATTAGGGAGAATGTTAGCTAGTACGATTTACAGGTATTGGGAGGTATCTAGTTTGTCAAGTAACAGGATACCACAGCAAAAAGTACTCTCTGAAGCATAATAATACTCGATACTTGCATCAAAATAAAATTAAACCATAACAAGAACCAACAAGAAGCTTAAGTTACTCTCTCAAGTATAGAAACTGATACGAATATTAAAACATACTAAAACCATTACAGAAGCAAAAAGTTACTGTTTCAAGCAAAATAATCAATATGAAAATCAAAAACATAGTAAAACCATAACAAGAACCAACAAGTTACACTCTGAACTATCATAATAGATACAAACCTCAAAAAATATTAAACCATTACAGGAACCAACAAGAAGCAATGCACCAACATAAGGAATTGGAGGAGTCAAGGGTAAGAACTGAGAATGTGAATAAGTTTCAAAATTCAAAACATTTTGTACACCATTCAACATTTCCTAATAATCTGGTGCATACTATCTCATATTAAAGGAGCATTCTGCAGAGCGACTTTAATCATGTGTAGATGATGAAGTACCCAAACAAAGAAAAAATTTTAAACTCCGTGATTCAACTTGGGTTCATTAAGATTTCTAAGGTTTATTGAGTACATGCTGAATAATAATAACTCAGACAAAGACTCAAACTAAAGTTAACATCTAGCCGTAATAGGCAAAACCAAAAGGAGAAAAAAAATGATATCAATTAATCCCGTATACGGTATCACCTAAGCATCTCCACAGAAATCGCAACAAATGCACAAGATGGAGATCACTTTAACTTTAAAACTGGTGCACGGCAGAATAGTAAGAAGAACAAAATGAGATGACATAAATCTAAGATAAAATGTGAAAAAGTCTGCCATAGCTTTGATTACAAAAAGTACCAAGTATCTAACATAATAACCAAAAGTCACACTAAACAAAACAATACTTTTCACACAAAGCCTTCCAATGATGCTTGCTAAATCGGTTCAACACACAGCGCATTCTAATTTCTAAAAAGCTTGACAAACCAAAAGCATCCATACGAGTTGCTGAAGAGCTTGTTAGATGAACACCAACTTCAAACTCTGAAATCTGGAAATCACTGATAGGACAAACTAAACCTGTATTCATACACCAAGTACCCTGTACCTTCAGCTCCACAGGATCACAGGCTCAATCCTATATTAAAGGAGTCTCCTGCACAAAAGACCTAAATTGTGAGTAGATGATGAAGTAATCAAAATGCACAGATTTCAATTTTGAAGCCAGGGTTGAGTTTCATTTTAGGATTTTGGCAGTTTAATGAGCCAGTGCCGCATAAAAACTCGAAAAAACAATGATACTAGAGTAAAATAATAACAGGGAGTCAGGGAAAGCCAAAAGGTCATAGTTTGAATCCTCACTCCCCCTCCCTGTTTCTTTTTGGAAATCGGAATATACGTAAAATACCTGGAATGAATAACAAAACGAGAAGGTGATTCTCATTGATGTTACAATAAATCCATTGGCATTAATGCCCATATTACCTATTCAACTTGTCATATTTACAAATATGTATCATCCCCACAAGGTTCATAAAGCAAGGGCATAAGTTATAACTACAAGTTGAAGAACTAAAATTAATGCAGGGAAGAATCTAACAAAGATTTAAATGAGGTAGAGAAAATTCACATACCTTACTGGAGCAAAGGATTCCTCGAAACTACAAAATTTTTTTATGAATAAAGATCCCATATTTGGTATTCTCTCACTGTCTCCAGCACTTAGATCGAGCAAACAGTATTTCCTATGCAAACTTATTATCATCAAGTCAGATATCCAATACCCCACCGGATACAGACTAAAGGGGCAGCCAAAATCAAACTTTAAAACCCAAGAATCTTCAACCCCATAATCTGTCATGACCCATATTTCAAATCCATTAGTAGATTTCCAGTAAATCATGGCTAAAGCTTCCTCTACCACCGTAAGTTTCCATTGACTGAAATATGATTCTCCGTCATGATGCACAACCTTGATCAACCCTAGCTCCTCATTTTTAAGATTAAAGGACACAATATTAGCTCCAATATTGTATCTAGTAACCCAATGGAAACATCCATTAGAGAATATAAAAGGTGCTTCTTGATCTAAACCAAATCCTTGACTGACAGGGGAAATTAATTTTGCAACAGTTGTATTGCAATAAACCGTCCACGAATCTGTACTCATCTTGTACAATTCAATTAGAAAATCACAAGACATGTAACATCTTGATACATTAACAACCACATATTCAGTAGTTTCTCTGACAAAACCAAATTCAGTATTCTGAGAATGACGCTCACTTCGATTCTCAAGTCTTGGTAGATATCTAGTTTGTCTGGTAACAGGATTCCACAACAAAAAGTTACTATGTGAAGGAAAATTATTTGTACGAACATCAAAACATATCAAACCATTACAAGAACCAACAAGAAACAAAGCACCAACATGTGGAATTGGCGGGGTTTTGGGGGAAGAACAAAGAATCTCTCCAGCGCTATCAATTGATAAGAGATGATTGTGGAATTGAAGGTGTGGGATTCTGCTTTCGTCACCTAACCCTAACATCAATGATCGCGAAGTTTCAGTGTTGATGGGTCTGGAGTAAGTGAGATGGGCATTTGTGAAATCAGGATTCTGGATGGTGGTACGAAAGGATTTACTTACACATTTGCAAATTAATAAACACTTTACTGGCAACCTTAGAAAGATGTTACTTTGTAGATCTTCTGGTAGATCAATAAAAGATCGACGCCGATGACTCATCTTTTAGAGAATAAAATCTAATAAAAGTGACACAGCTGAATCATCAATACCCGAGCAATCCTTTTATTGGCCTTCAAGCTTCCCTCAATTAGTCATGTAAACATCCTCGATGTAAAATAAACAAGAAAACAAGGATTCTCCTATACGTTGGCGTAGTACGCACCTGGTGTGGTGGGGGTGCGGGAGAGTGGCTAAGACGTATACCTATATTTATTTATGTGCCTGTTTGGTACACCTTATTTTAATTACTTATGGACTTATTTTCGGGTAAAAATTTTATATTTTGAAATTTTTTTTTATACAAATATTTAATGTATGTTTGAGATTTAATAAGTTTCAAAAATAAGTTGGAAAATAAGTTGGAAAGTTAGAAATCTCTAATTTTGTCTTAAAATAAGTTGACTTATTCTGAAAAAAAGTTCCCCCAAACACCCCCTATATAAGAGATTAACAAAAATACTACTTTTTTAATGCTTATCTCCAACTCTTACTACCTCCCTGAAAATAATCTACAAAGATAACTCTGCAGCCAAAATTAAGTATTTTTAACGTTTTTTTTTTGGCAAAAAGAGCTGCAGTAGCATTTGGTTGATTTTGGTTACATTCGATTGCATTTTATTACAAAAATGTAAGAAATGTATTTTTTTCAAAAGCAAAAAAAACAAATTTGGGCAAAAACAAATATATTATCGTATATTAATGATTGTCATATTATGTGTCACACCCATGAAGCCTTTATATATATATAAAATCCTCTCCCTTAAATATAGTAAAATATTTCCACTCTTACATTTATATGTTATACAACTTACTTTTGATTCAAAACTTTCGCGGTCTTTTCCTCTCTATTATATGTCCTTTTTATCTGAACTAGATATATCTCATACTTAGTTCATCCCATAAAATGTATTAGCTCGTAGCCCCCTACAGAAATTAATATATCATAGACTTAGTACTATATACATGATATATATGTATTTCAGTTGAAATTATATTACTAATAACAGCTACTAAACCACTATTCACAAAATGTAGTGTTCAATAAAATTTCCAAGCATTTGGTGCACACTAACCTATATCTAAGCAGTATCCTGCACATGAGACTTTTAAGTTTTAAATGGTGTGCAAAGGATGAAGTACTCAAACCAAGGACAAATTCAAGCTCTCTGGGTTAAGTTCGTTAACTTTTATGAGGTTTGAAGAGAAATGCTGAATAATAAGTCTAGGAAAGACCTTCCAATTAAAGTATTTATTTAACATGCAAAGCCAAAAGTAGAAAAAAGATTTATAAGCTCATAAATCTATGGATAGCAAAGCCTGTATAACCTATTAAACTCTACAGCATCTGCAACAAATGCATAAAGATATGAAAAAGTGTAATCTTAAAACTGATGCAGGTCAGAATTGTAGGAAGTATTAAATGAGGTAGAACAAAATTAAGTTATTTTAAGATTTCATATAATACAAAAACTTCCTAAATTCTGAGTTTCAAAATCTGGATTTCTTATTTTCTGTATGCTTTTCCTAATTAATTATCATGTAATATTTCAAACAACCCACTGGGTGCAGATAACTAGGAATTCGGTCTGCCGCTAGTTTCAAATTTCAAAAATGAAAACCCAATAATCAATATATCAAACCATGCCACAATCCGGTACCTACACTAAATTTTCACCAAATCACGGGCAAAGATTCCTCCACCACTGCAAGTTTCCATTGATTAACTTATGAATATCTCTCATGACCCTAGCTCCTCGTTTTCAAGATTTAAAAATATATACAACATTGTCACGAAGACTATATTAGTATCCCCCCTCCCACACACACAAAAACATTTTCGAGAACATAGAAATCTCTCTTGTCAACCTAACAATACAATAATCCAAAAGAATTTTGAAATAGACTTTTGTCTAAGAAACCGTACTCAATTTATACATCTCAATTCAGACAATTATATGGCCTAGAACACTATACATTCTTCAACACATATAATCCTTAGTTTCATATTCAACCCAAATCCAACAAGACAAACATTACACTCATTACCATTCTCATTTTTCAGGAAAAAATCAGTCTTTATATTAAACAGCGTTTCACAACAAGAAATTATCTTTGCACTCACCATTTTCGACACTAACAACATAAACACGAAACCATCACAGTAACAAACAAAAGACAAAGCAACAACACATGAAACCAGGAGTAAAGCATGCAAAGAGTGAGCAAAACAACATGAAAAAATCAAATCATTGGACTTTAATATCAATTATATATATTATGACAAAAGTACAATATTAATGATGTGTATCCTCATTGGTGAGATGGGTGTCGGTAGATGATAGTAAAAACGTTTTAAACTTTCATACACATACGCAATATATCAAACACCTTACCGGCCATATTTGATAGATGCCTATTTGCAGCTGATTTACCGGCCATATCAAGAATTTAACATATAAGCAACTCTTTATAGCAAACAATCTTTTAAACTCCTAATCTTTTTACTACCGGCGATTTGCTCGGAAGGAACACCGACGGCATACAATACTCTATGCGTGTTTGGCTGCATGAGTATTCGGTAATTCGGTACAATAACCGAACCGAACCGAATTACCGAATAAGGCCAAATATTATAACCGAATATCGAACCGAAATATTTCGGTTTGGTAACCGAACCGAAATATTTATTTCGGTTATTTCGGTTATTTTACCGAAATAATCAAATTATATATATTTATATATTTTATTTTACATATTAAATATAAAAATATAAATATTATTATTTTACATGTAAAAATTATTATTTTACATATAAAAAATTATTATTTTACATGTAAAATATAAATATTATTACTTTACATATAAAAATTATTATTTGACATATAAAAAATTATTATTTTACATGTAAAATATAAAAAAAAATATTATTTTACATATAAAAAATTATTATTTTACATATAAAATATAAATATTATTATTTTAGATATAAAATATTATTATTTTAGATATAAAAAATTATTATTTTATATATAAAAAATTATTATATTACATATAAAATGTAAATATTATTATTTATTATATATTTCGGTTAATTCGGTAATTTCGGTTATTTCGGTTAAAAAACCGAAATAACCGAATAACTGAAATATCATAACCGAATACCGAACCGAAATATTTCGGTTCGGTTAACCGAACCGAATTATTTCGGTTATTCGGTTCGGTATTCGGTTAACCGAACCAAATACTCACCCCTCTTGCTACGTTCTTTTTTTAAGCGTTCGAAAGAAAATTCATCCAAATTGACCTTAATTTTATAATTGTATGTCAATATTATTATTATTATTATTATTATTATTATTATTATTATTATTATTATTATTATTGTTATTATTATTATTATTATTTTGTCAAATAAAATAAATTCTCATATATGAATTGTACCGAATACAATATCGGCAAAAACCGGCAAAAGAGATTTATTTTCTTTTATTCAAAAAAGTTGGGTTTATGAATTGTATGTCAATATTTTAGTACTTTAAAATTTAGAAATATTTGTTTATAAAACGTGCGATACACATATTTGTTTTGATATGTAATAAATTTATTTTATGCTATAATTATAAATTTATAGAATTATTATTTTCAATAATTTATTTTAATTTTAATTTAAATAATTTAATATAAATTTAATTAATGAATGCATGGTGTAGAACTTATATTATAAAAATAAATATGTCGGAATTCGAACCTTGAAATTTTAGTAAATTAATTTAATAATATAATATATCTAATCATTAGATCTAATAGTTATGATTTTTACTAAAAATCTAACGATCATTATTCGTTGTAGACATATTTCTATTATATTTTGTTAGTGATTATTATATATGATATGATATTTTTGGGTATATATTAATTATTGTAAAGATTATGTTTTAAATTAAAAGTTAACTTGTTTTAATTAGAAAAGAAATTTTGTTGATTAGAAGATACGATATTTTAGGTGTTTATAAATGGTAATATCATCTATTAAAATTAAACATCTTTTAATTAAAAAAGGCAATCGGCTAATCATCGTTAATTATATTATTTTATTATTTATTTTAATAATAAGGATGACCGTGTTGAAAACCGAACCGACAATTTTTCAATATTCATGTATCGTACAGGTTTCTTTAAAGTTATCCAGTATATATGGGGTAGCTTTAGTTTTTTTTTAATCCAACAGATGATATTAACTTTTATAATTCAACGGCTAATATATTTTTTGTCGTTGACCGTACTATATTCAACTAAAAGTAAATGTGTAAAAGGCAATCGATATTCTATACTATTATATAAAAGTCGAAACATTAAAAGTTTGGTTGGTCGGTCGGTCGGTAGGTATAGTACATGTTGATTTTACTTATTTACCCTTACTCATCCTACTAACTAATCAATTTCTTTTTTCAGATTAAACATATTATCTTTTCTATTTTTCAGTAACTAAATAATTTCTTTTTTCATGTAAAATATAATATCTTTAAAATTTTATCTAACTAAAATTTCTCATTTATTAATCAATTTCCTTTTTCAGGTTAAACATATTACCTTTTCTATTTTTTATAAACAAAATAATTTCCTTTTTCAGGTAAATACAATATCTTTTACATTTTATTTAACTAAAATTTTTTATTTTTTAAAAACACTACGAGCAATTTTATTTAATATAATGACGTAATTATATTATAATTACTATTAACTAATCAATTACCCTTTTCAGCTACGTTACCTTTTCTCTTTTCTCTAACTAAAATCTCTCTTTTTCCAATTATATCATGGACGATTACCTTTTTCAGCCAAAACACGTTACCTTTTTTATTTTCTCTTACCAAAACCTCTCTTTTTCCAATTATATCACGAGCGTTTCTTTTTAATAAAAATAAAATAATAATATCATAATACTAATTATTAACCGATTACCTTTTCAGCTAAAACGTATCATCTTTTCAATTTTTATCAAATTAAATTTCCATTTTTTCTAGAAATGTCAAGGGCAACATTAAAATCTCATTTTCTAAAAATACTATGAGCAATTTTATTTAGTCTAATAACACAATTAAATTATAATTACTATAAACTAATCAATTACCTTTTTTCACATAAATCATGTCACCTTTTTAATTTTCATGTTACCTTTCTATTTTCTCTAATTAAAATCTCTATTTTTTCAGTTATATCACTAGCGATTCTATTTAATACAATAAACTAATAATATTATAATATTGATAATTAACCGATTACCTTTTTCTGTATCATTTACTTATATTTTAGAACTAAAATCCCTCTTTCAATAGAAATATCACGGACAATATCAATTTTTCCTTTTCTAAAAACATTACGAGTAATTGTATTTAGTAAAATAACGTAATTAAATTATAATTAATATAAACTAATCAATTACCTTTTTCACCTAGAACATGTCACCTTTTTTTTGACTTATCCTCTCTTTTTCCAATCATATCACAGACATTCTATTTAATAAAATAAAATAATAATTTTATAATTACTAACAATTAACCGATTACTTTTTTCAACTAAAACCTATCATCCTTTCTAACAAAAATCCCTCATTTTCTATAAATATCACGGATAACAGATCTATACTATTATATAAAAGCCGAAACATTAAAAGTTTTGGTACCTGTTTTTTGGTACCAGTTTTTTTATACTTCGTGAATTTACTTATTTACCCTTCAATATAAAGAAAAATAAATACTCCTAAAATAAATAATAACATAACATAATTAATGGTAATTAGTTGATTGCCTTTTTCACATTTACTTTTAGTTGAAGATATTACCTTTTATAAACACCTACAAATATCAATTGTATCATACCTTCCGATCATTAATATTTCCTTTCGAAATAAAATACGTTACCTTTTTAATTTAAAATAAATCTTACAATCATTAATATATACCCGAAAATATCACATCATAATGATCGCTTAGAAAAATATAACACCTGAAATAAATAATAACATAATATGATTAATGTTAATTAGTCGATGCCTTTTTCACATTTATTTTAGTTGAAGATATTATATTTTATAAACATCTAAAAATATCAATCGTTTCATTTCTTTCCATCATTAATATTTACTTTCTAATTAAAACACGTTACCTTTCGAGTTAAAACACGTTAAAAACAAATCTTACAATCATTAATATACCCGAAAATATCACACCGTAATTTTTAAGAAAAATATAACACCTAAAATAAATAATAACATAATATAATTAATGGTAATTAGTCGATTGCCTTTTCACATTTACTTTTAATTGAAGATATTACCTTTTATAAACACCTAAAAGGATCAATCGTATCATATCTTTCAATCATTAATATTTCCTATCTAATTAAAACACTTTACCTTTTTAATTTAAAACAAATTTTACTATCATTAATATATACCCGAAAATATCACAACATATTTTTTCAATTATTAATAAAATATATAAAAAAGCGTAAATATCGTTTATAATAAGAAAACATTAATATAATTCGTAAACATGAGTATATTAAATTATATCTAATTAAAATTAAAATCTGTATTATTATATAAAAGCCGAAACATTAAAAGTTTTGGTACCAGTTTTTCGGTACCTGTTTTTCGGTACCTATTTTTTGGTACTTCGTGAATTTACTTATTTACCCTTCATTATAAAGAAAAATAAATACACCTAAAATAAATAATAACATAATATAATTAATGGTAATTAGTCGATTGTCTTTTTCACATTTACTTTTAGTTGAAGATATTACCTTTTATAAACACCTAAAAATATATACCCGAAAATTTCACACCATAATTTTCAAGAAAAATATAATGCCTAAAAGAAATAATAACATAATATAATTAATGATAATTAGTTGATTAACATAATAAAATTAATGGTAATTAATCGATTGCCTTTTCACATTAACATAATAAAATTAAAGATAATTAGTCGATTACCTTTTTCACATTTACTTTTAGTTGAAGATATTACCTTTTATAATACTTAAAAACATCAATCAATCATTAATATTTTCTTTCGAATTAAAATACGTTACCATTTTAATTTAAAACAATCTAACAATATTAATATATACTCGAAAATATCAAATCATAATTTTCAAGAAAAATATAACACCTAAAATAAATAATAACATAATATAATTAATGGTAATTAGTCGATTGTTTTTTCACATTAACATAATGAAATTAAAGGTAATTAGTAGATTGCCTTTTTTACATTACTTTTAGTTGAAGATATTACCTTTTATAAATACCTAAAAACAGATCATTAATATTTTCCTTCAAATAAAAACACATTAACTTTTTAATTTAAAACAAATCTTACAATCATTAATATATACCCAAAAATATCACACCATAATTTTCAACAAAAAATATCACACCATAATTTTCAAGAAAAATATAGCCCGAAAACATGACACCACATTTTTCAATTATTAATAAAGTATATTAAAAAACATATACGTTGTTTATAATAAGGAAACATTAGTATAATCCGTAAACATGAGTTTATTAAATTATATCAAATTAAAATTAAAAAACTATTAAAAATAATGATTATATAAAAACATAATTGCAATATTAAATAAAATTTATAACATAATACAAGAAACCCGTGCATTGCACGGGTTACAAGGTAGTTATTATATTAAAATTGAAACATTGAAAATTTTATCGGTTTGGTTTAGGTACAGTTATCTTAATTAATAAATAAAAAATAATACAATTAATGTTAAGCAACCAATTGCCTTTTCTAATTAAAATACGTATCTATACTACTATATTAAACCCGAAAGATTGAAAGTTTATCGGTTTGGTTATCTTAATTATTAAAATAAATAATAAAATCATATAATTAATGTTAATTAGCCAATTGCCTTTTCACATTTACCTTTAGTTGAAAATATTACCTTTTATAAACACCTAAAAACATCAATCGTATCATATCTTTCGATCATTAATATTTCATTTCGAATTAAAACACGTTACCTTTTTAATTTAAAACAATTCTTACAATCATAATATATACCCAAAATTATCACACCATAATTTTCAAGAAAAATATAGCACCTAAAATAAATAATTACACAATATAATTAATGGTAATTAGTCTATTGTCTTTTTCACATTTACTTTTAGTTGAAGATATTACCTTTTATAAACACCTAAAAAGATCAATCGTATCATATCTTTCAATTATTAATATTTCCTTTCTAATTAAAACACGTTACCTTTTTAATTTACAACAAATCTTACAATATATACTTGAAAATATCACACCATATTTTTCAATTATTAATAAAATATATTAAAAATCGTATACGTTGTTTATAATAAGGAAGCATTAGTATAATCTGTAAACATGAGTATATTAAATTATATCAAATTAAAATAAAAAAATTATTACAAATAATGATTATATAAAAACATAATTATAATATTAAATAAAATTTATAACATAATACAGGAAATCCGTGCATTGCACGGGTTATAAGCTAGTTATCATTAATTATATTATATTATTATTTATTTTAGATATATAAGAAATTTAAATATGGGAGTTATATATGAAAGAATGCCCAAAATAACCATTCTGGGGTGTGTATTTGCCCAAAATACCTACACATGTCAGATACTCCTTATCCAGTGAAGTATCAGGTGTGATACTCCTTACCCAGTGGAGTATCAACTGTGATACTGCTTACCTAATGGAGTATTTCTTACCCATGGAGAGCATCAGGAGTGATACTCATTACCCAGTGGAGTTAAGTATCACTCTGATACTCTTTACCCAGTGGAGTATCACCCTCATATTCTTATGACATTGGCGTATCATCTTGATACTCCTTTGACAGTGGAGTATCTTGTGGGTATTTAGGGCACTGTTTATTCAATATGGGTATTTTGGTAAAATGTTATTGAAAAATGGGTATTTTTGGCACTCACCCTCTAAGTATATGTTATAACTCAACCATTATATATTATATTGACCAATTTATCATATTATCATATTATATAAAAATTCATATGTACCATACTTTATAGTCGAGTTATAGTCTAATTGATCATTATAAAAAATTATTGTAGTTTTGTAATATTTATGATTTAAAAATTTATATCTTTTCTGACTTAAATTGAATGTTAATTATGTTATTTTTTATATATAACATAAATCATAATTTTAGAATTCTCATTGTTTACATAATTTCAATTATTATTCGTATATGTTTAAATATTTATGTTTTTAGACCAATCATTATATCCTTATATATAATAAGCGTAGGGGGATCTTATCCATAAATTTTGTTTTGGTCACTGTGGTTTGGTAACTGTATCATTAAAATAATCTCAATCGTCGAATATAATATTTTTAAAAATAGAAGATCAAGATTATATCATATTAAAAAGGAAATTATAATCTAATAAAGAATATCACTGTACTACCAAAATAATCTCAACCGTTGAATCTAATATTTTTAAAAATAGACGATCAAGATTATATCATATTAAAAAGGAAATTATAATCTATAAAGGATATCATTAAAAAAGATAGTATTAGAATTGAATTTTAAAAAAATATTGTTTGTCCCGGAGTATATTGTAGAAGGGGGGTTGAATGCAATATAGATAATTTCAAATCTTTAACTTCAACAACAATGATAAAGATTGTAAACTATCTATACAAGAAATGCAAACGCAAGTAGTAATTCAAGATATTCTCATAAAATAAATATTTTATTTATTTTGTATTGTGTTGCTACAACCTCGAGAAAAATGGTTTTCTCAAGGTTCGACTTCTTGAATCAATTATAGAAAGAATGAGAGATGTGTCTCTATATAGACTAATCTTTCTCTAACATCTTAGTCACATGGATCGCTGAGCTGCTGTCGTTTTCAAGTGGCAGCTCCTCACGAGTTGCCCACCCATGTGACCTTTCATAAAATGCTATACAAACAGAGTTATCATTAAGCATAAAGCATTATGGGTTCTTTCTAAAACTAGCTATAACAATTCTAGTAGATGCAGACTTGTCATACTCTTGAATTGTCGAGCCTCGTCTTGTGATCTCTCAAGCTTCTGTCGTAGTCTTGCAGGTCTGCTACAATCTTTGACGAATTGCAGCAAATCTGTTTCTCGAACATCTAAACTGTCACGGGGGGGGGTTTGACTGTGATAAAATCCCCAATTCAGACAGTAACCTTTGCCGCCAAGTTTGCTGTCATGAGAATGTTCCTTTGATGACAGTACGCGTCCCCGCCAATGATGCTGTCGGGACTTACAAACTTGTTGTCAAAGTGTGAGAATGTTGCTGTCTTCATGCTTCCGCCAATGTTGCTGTCAGATGAGACTTGCTGTCGTGACCTTGCAACATGCTGTCTTCTTGTAACTTTACTATCAATGTATTGATAATAACTTTATTATTGCTGTCGAACTGATGTATTTTCTTGAGGCTTGAACATATCAATGAACTTCTTTCAAGATACATACTTATTTCATTTCATCAATTATTTGAATACAAGAACACACTTTGGCTGTGACAGTATGTTCTACTTAGCCTATACAAATAAGCCAAGCACTAGTTAAGTTGTCTTTACGCTATCACCCATAAATCTTAACAATCTCCCCCAATTTGTGTTTATGGACAATAACAACAAATTTTCAATACAAGCATGCTGACAACTTAACTAACATAGATTAGAATAGGATTTTAACACATTTCCAGGCATTTAGCGTCACGTAGGACAATGTTCTAAAGCCAAACAAGTACTCCTCGAGGTTGAGTGAATATGAAATTTACTTATCTTGTTATTAAGCTTTCCTTTTCTGTCTGTTTTCTCTCTCTGTTGAGAGCTTCTTCCAAGTACTTTCTGAGACCTTGCACTAGCTTCTTTTCATCAGCAGATACAACATCATCTTTAATCTCATCAATGTACTGTTGGATTTGTTTAGAAGAGACATTCTGTATATCTTTCAGATCAAACCATGTTTCAAAATCATAGGTGTATGTTCTGAATTTCAAGATGTTGTCCTCAAACTTGAATCTTCTGTCAGGAAAAGAATTCAAGGTCACTCTTCTGTTTCCGTCAAGTTTTGGATCTTCATCTCTCCTACTATCAAAAGCAACTTCCAATTCCCATGCACACAGCATTTCCAGTTGGTGAGATGATCCAACAACTTTCTAGTATAGACTTTTCAGTACACTAGTCCTCAGCTTGTGAAAACTATCTGTATAGATTTCTTCTTTGCCATCTATGATCCTGAGAGGATTTTCCAGTGCACATGGCTGATAGTTTGAAGCTTCACTATTTATCTTGTTGACTTTCTTGTGACTTTCTTTCAGCTCAGCTTCCACTACCTCAGCAATCCGTTTACCAATATTAGCTTTTCTCCTAGCAACTTCAGCAGCTAATTCAGCTTCATAGGCAGCCATTGCTTCCTCTGCTTCGTAAGCAGCCATAGCAGCCTTTGTGTAAGGCTTCATCATTTCAGTCCAATCATATTCAGGGAAGGGTTCATCTTCGCCTGAGCTGCCATAGTAGTCATCAATTTTACTCCAATCACCATACTGTTCGTACATTTCTGCATATCTCTTAGCATAGTATTTTTGGACGTGTTCCATGGCTAACTTGGGAATATTTCCATGACTCTGCATTAGCTCCACCATTCTTTCTAGCACAAAGAATTCAACTCTGCGCCTTTCTTCCTTTGAAGTCATTCTGAGGGTTTTTCTATCTACTATGGTTGACCTCCTTACCATAGTGAAATCCCTTTCAACAAACATGAGTTTGGAATTATTTTTCCAAAGGATGTATCTGGATGCATGTTCCTTAGAATCATCCAGCACCAGTTCCACTGATGTGATATCTCTTGTGGCAAACTCCTTTTGGCATTCGAAGCTGTTTGGTTGTCTCTTTCAAATAGGCTTATTTCCAATGACAGAACCATGCTTCTTTTTCCTTGCTGCAGGCTTGTCTTGCCTTTTCTTGGAACTGTGCGCCCGGCTTTTGCTCTTTGTTTTGTCCTTTTAGACTTGGATGTCTTGACAATTCTACCTGTGACAGTTTCTTCATTTAAGCTCTTGACAGTGTCTTTCATGACAGTGTCTTCTTTGACAGCAGCTTCTTCGACAGTAACTTCAACATTCTTGATAGATTCCTTGTTGACAGTATCTTTTTCAGCATTAAAACAGTCAACAACAAATCTTAAGATACTTCCTTCCAAGGTATCAAGAATGTCTGTCTATCCCTCATCTTTAGCTTCAGCATCTTTCTTATTATCCTTGGGAGTTTCTTCCTTTGTTTCCTCCTGAGTTTGACTTCCAGTAAGCTCAACAGTTTCTTGACCACTTCCAGTTGCACCAGATCCACCAGTTCCATCAAGTTCATCATCACCAAAGGTGTCATCATATGTGTAGCTTCCACCACTTTCACTTCTTTTGGCATTAGCTTCAGAAATCAATTTCTTCACTTGAGAGCTAAGACTCCCATCTCTCTTTGCCAGCAGTTTGTGAATATCTTTGACAGCCTTGAGTTTATCTCTGTTTATCTTAGACTTGAGGATTTGTTTCATCACTCCCATGATTGTGTTAGTGTGCAACTTGGGCTCTTCACTTAGGATCAGAAATAAAATCCTTTTAGCTCATGTGCTTGTGGTTGTTCTGTGGCAAACACCATAGGGTTCTTCAATTACTTCTAGTAGCTTTTCTTCAACAAGACCTTTGATTTGTGCTAGCAGATCGTTATTGAAGGTTGTAGAATTGGCTTTTACTTTCGTTCTTATGGCATTCAGCACTATTGCTTGCAGACTTTGCAGTAGCTTCATTGTAATGAATATAGAGATGCCAGTTTTCAGATAAACATCAACTACCCATCTTTTCTCCAGATTCACCTTCACAGAGATACTTATTATTTTTTCCTTCAGTATTGGTGACAGTATTGTATATACTCCTCCTGCCTCTTTTATGGCACTATTCACCAATGTACTGAATTCTTCATCTTTGTTTTGCAAAGTACTCTCCATGTAGCTAACCATCATCGTTTCTGCCTCTGCTGGACTATATTCAATTCCATCAGACCAAATGTATCCTGTTATAGGATTTACTTTTTTGGGCATTTTGTCTTTGCCTTTTCCTAGTCTGTTGGACTCTTCCATTTCTCTCCAATGTTTCTGTAGTGGAGTTTCCATGGCTTCAGGAGCTGGTTCATTAATTTTCAGAGGAGGCGATGTTCTCCAATACTTCTTTAGTCACCAACATTGGCTCACCATTTACTTCATGCGCAACAAATTCACCAGTTACATTAGCTCTCAACTCTTCACCAAAGATTCTTTCTTCATTTACATTTTGCTCCTCCTTACTTCCATCTCCAGCTTCTTCCATTTGCTCCCCCTTGCTTGTAGCTCCACCTTATGTCTCTTTCTCTACTGGATTCACAATATTCTGTTCTTGCACTTCATTATTCTGATCAACCACTTTCTCCCCCTTAGTTAAGTTCAACAGAAAACGATAACAAAGTCTGTTGAATCTCAGCAAAACCAGTAGCTACAATAGTGGACAGATTGTCAAGTTTAGCTTCCATGGATGCAGACCTGTCCTCAAGGGATTTCAACTTTGAATCAACTTGTTTAGAAGGGCCACCAGATCTTAGCCTTTTTGAAGGTAAAGGAAAAGTCTGGGGCAAGGAGGCTAAGGGGTTTCTTACACTCTCATTGTTTTTATGAGTGATCTCATCACTCCTCACAGAAGAACTCTCAAGGCCTAATGCCTGATTGTGTGGGGTTCCCTCAATTTCACTCTGGACATGCTCAAGTCCCTCTCCTTTTGCCATCTCATTTGGTTGCCTCTTATTTTTATGCTCACCTCTCTTTTCTTTTATCTCTCTGTTCTTTTTCACTCCCTCACTCATCCTAGATGCATGGGTATGAGTAGTACTAACATGCATTGGGATAGAAGGTTTAGATTTTACCTTTTTAAAAGTAGAGATTTGCACATGATCATCATCAGAAGCATCTTCAACAATCACTGTATCATGATCAAGCTGTGTAGAGGTGGCAGCATCTTTAACCAAAACATCACTATCAACAGGTGGTATGACAGCAACTTTGGTTGTGTCCTTGACATCAGCTGAGGCTGTGACAGCAACTTCCTGATGGTAAGTTGCTTTTTGGAGATTGACCATGATGCTGGCTGTTTCAATATCTGGCAGAGTTGCATCATGATCTTGTTCAGTGTTTGAAGGAGTGGTGTCCATTTCACTTTGAGAAATCGGTTCTTATGGACCACTTGATGGGGGCTCATTCATGATTGGAAATGAATGATCAAAACCTGAAGGGTTGGGACTGTCCCCTTCTCTAGGTTGTGCAGAAGAAACAATTGATGTAGTAGGGAATAAAGAAGGTGAAGGTATAGAGGAGAGTTTTGGCTGTTCCACATGGTTAACTTGTGGAACATCAAGAGTAGGAGATTTAATAATCTCACTATGCCCTGTCTCTATGTGAGTTTCTGCAAGTGTGGATTCCTCATGAGTGTGTTCATGAGTTTTTGCAAACTCTTTACATGATGCCTTGGGAGACAGGCCAATTTCAATAGATACTCCTTGTTGAGAAGAAGCACCTAGGGATGTGTTTGATTCCCTTTTATCCACCATAGCCTTTTGTGAGACTGTGGAGTGGCTGACAACAACTTTAGTCCTTCTAGCTCTCTTCTTCTTAGGCTCAGAAGGAGCTACTGTAGGTTCACCTTGACTCACATCCTTATTTGCTGCATCAAGTGCAGTTTCTCCCTAAGTACTCTCAGTACTACCATCAACACCAGTTTCTAGGGATCTTTTCTTGGATTATGTTATGGCTTTTTGTTGGGCTTTTGGTAGTCTAGAGAACCTAAGCTTAACGAATGGTGTAGAATGTGGGTTAACTGAATTTGGGTCTAATTCAGTCTCATTCTGAAGTGAGAAAGTGACAAACTCACTTAGGGATAATGGAAAACCAAGGTTGGGCACTTGATCAACCATATGTTGTGTAAAACAAAGTGGAATATTTGCATTTAAATTCTGTGAATTGAGTGTTGTGTGTGTATTCCTTTTCAAAACATTGCATTCCATGGTGAGAGATGTATTTTCATCAATTCCACAAAGAAAATTTATGCATAACATGTGTAACATCCCCAAATCCGGGGTCAAGGATTTGGTCGTCACGCGGAAATCCTCACTAACAAATCACCTATTTATCAACATTAAACCATCTGTAGTCACTTACTAACTGAAATACAACAATTGAGACCCCAACTACCAAGCATCTTTTGGGTTATAGGGCTAGCAACAAGAATTAAAATCCTTACATTACTCAATTCATTTCATCCATTCAATTACATCACATTGTGTATTACAAATCCTATACTACCAGTATAGCTTCGATGAGAAGTACACCAGCAACCAGTGCTATCCTGTACAAAGTAATATATATTACACATCAATGTACCTACATATAACTTACTTCAGCTATAGCTTTTATGGATCATATCATCTTCATAAGGGCGTACTGCCTGCTTCTTCTGAGCCAGGCAGATAAGCCTCAATCGACTACCTTCCCTTGAAAGGTTAATATTTGAAACAAGCAAGAATGAGCGAAAGAATTGCTCAGCAAGGTAATAATAGAACTTAACAATATACATACCAATACACACAAGGGTATTCAATGTCTAATGATATTTAATATCATTTCTGGAACATTTATAACTATGGAACTTCAATAAGGAAAGTATAACATTTGAAGTAGCATCAAATGAACAACCTGGGATTATACTAACCATAGTAAGCTTCATGCCTTAGCAACGTAATAACAGTTCTAAAATATCTTTGGAACTGTATGTCATGCATTGACGAACATAGTGCTAGTATATCGTTAAAGATGAAGTTATAAGATAGTTGCATATAACCTTTCCGTAAAATATCTGCTATATAGAATATACGCAGAATCTCAACATATAACTTAAAAGAAGAAGTTAGAAGGTGATCCAATATCAAAAACCTCCTTATCACAACTCATGTTATGGAAGGTATCAACAGAGTCATCAATTATAAGATAAAGACTAAAGTTACAAGGTAACTCAAATTATAACTTTCGTAGGAATATCGGCTATGCAAAATATGAGCTAGATATCATCATGTATCACAACGAGGAAATTGCAGGAAAATATTGCAATCCTAGTTTTAAACATATTTCAAAACCCCTGCCAACCTGAAAGAAGTCTCTTCGATACGTGTCGCGGGAACTACCCGTCAACCTGAAAGAAGTCTCTTCGATACGTGTTGCAGGAAATATCAAAATTGGATGATGAACTAATACTGGAGTATTCACCGCGCCCGCTATTCCAATCATTACGATGATCAGTCGCAGATTGTACAACTTAATTTGGTTTTACTACCGGTAGAAGGAAGAACTGACGGATTTACTTGTCCACTGCCCTTTTTGATCTCCCTGGCCAACGGTTGGGCCTTTGGGATGGACCGACGCGACTCGGCCTCTTACACGACTCCTAGTTCGAATAAAATCCATGACTCTGAAACGTAAAGTTCGTCCCCCTTTCCCCAAGTATAATACTTGTTGATAAGACTCCACAAAGTAGTCGTATCTAGTTGGAAAGGAAAATTCACCAATATTTCCCAAGCTGATGCTTGTTAATGGATATAAACTTGTTCCATGAATTTTACCCCTCAAGTGTTGAGGAGGTAACCAACAAGACTCATATCGATATCTGAAAAGAATCAAGATGCGAGTGAAAAGGTAGTTTAACAAGTATATGACCGGGTAGTCAAAGAGATAACAGCTCTCAAGTAAAGTTCCCTTCTATTTTAAAAGATAGATTCAAATGAAGAATAGAGTTCTGAGAACCTTCCTTGATAAAAGTAATAATGATAAAACTCAGGAATAATTTACATAGTATTTGAATCGAAGATAATATCTGAATACAATAATGGCTTTTTAAAACTAATCAAAAGAATTAAATAAATATTCAAAGAATATTTATTAACTCCTAAATAATTAAAGGATATTCTTAATATAAAATATTGCTCAAGGTAACCTTCGAATGAGTATATGGAAATTATTATTTAAATAAGTAAATCCTCGAATAAATATTTGGAATAGTATCCAATAAATAATTCATCCTTAAATGAATATTAAAATAATGTTCATTAAGTAAACAATCTCGAATGAATACCCATACAATATTCATTCAAATAAATAATGGGAAATATTTACTTAAATATTCTCCTTCGAAAATATTCATAATATATCAAGAAATACCGAATCCCGGTCTATATTCGAAGAATGAGATTCGTATGCCCTTTCGCTAAGGGTCTTATCAACATCCGGCTTATAACTAATATATCTCATATCTCGCTTATAAGCCAATATCAAATCATAACACAAGTACCACATTGTACCCTCGAAAACAATTATGCCTTCCACTCGCCTATTTAACAGAAATAATATTCATATGGTATTTCTCGACTGAGATAATACTCAAATAATATTCCTCGAAAGATTTAGCAAGCAAATACAATTCCTTGAATGATATCGTATTCAAATAATAATCCTCAAATGGTTTCCAAGTAATTCATACTTCACGGAAATATAGTTAATGTTTATAAATAACATTCCTCAAAATAAATAATAATCTGTCGCTAGAATCCCTCCGGGTTTCCACGACTACCTCTATCTCACAAAATACCTGGCAAATGCAGTATTATACAATAACCTTTCAAAAGTATAGGTTTTGAAACCTTACATAGGTAGAATCAAAAATAATATTTTAAATCAACTATAAAAGTCCTTCAATAACCTCCAAATAACATTTTATGCCCTTTCAAACACTTAGGGTATTTAATAAATAAATACATAATATTTATTGAATAAAATATTCAATAGCCCCTTTTTAAAAGAATATCCAACAATTTTACTACTAATATTGAAATATGTAATAACCTCAAAACACCCAAATGTAACTCTTAGAATATTTCTAATTAAAACCAAGACGTTATCTCTCCGACAGTTCCCGGACTTTAACCACTTTATCAAATACTCACACTGATTCTCAGTCAATAGGTAATAGACCATTCATAAATTCTTTCCAAATGAATATTATAATTAATATTCATTGAATTAAATAAACTCTCAATTAACGTTTATCAATATTATTCCAGGTACTTTAACCAAAAATATTCAATTTATAATTATGGGAATATCTTTGCTATTATCCCGGAACAAAGCGATTTTAAGAAAACGTTTTGAAAATGATATTCATCCAATTAAATAAACTTAATTAGATGAATAAGGTTTATTTAATCCGTAAATGCTTCGGAAGTATTTACTAATTAAATAAACATTGGTTTATTGGTGATGTTGCCTTTAGGTTAGTTATTGCGAAATTCTTTTAAAAAAAACTTTGTCCGAGTTTCGAAAATATACATTACAAAATAACCCCGACACGCGGGCTAAGTTATAAAATTCAATACATGCTCTACCCTCTGAGCCTTTCCTATTCCGGTACATAATTACATACCTTATAACATATAGTCCACTTCCATAATACGAAAAATTTATAAATATAAACCATATAACCCAAGACGTAGTATCATAAAAATATCCCCGTCTATCGACAGTATTATAAGTCCTGGGGTTTTGATTATTACACGAGCAGGATTTACTAAACATGAGCAAGGTCAAAATATACTGATTTTGATGAGGAAGCACAAGATTGGAAAACTCGCAATTATGGATTTAAATCTAGTCCACACATTTCATATATTTCAAAATACAGATACTCTGAACGATAGAGTATGCATAAATAAACTTGCCTCTAGTCCTTAGCAGAAAACAGAAACCTGCGAATAATTCCTTTGCACCTCGTCCAAGCAATTCCATGGAGGTATCTTACCTTCCCTCATACGACGCCTCGACCTTTCCTTTTTGATGCACGTCGCTCCAACTTGATTATACCCTAATGGTACTGAAATAGTTACGATTACGTGTCAGTCCAACCTCGTATCTCGAGTAGACACGACTTAGAATTAC
Source organism: Saposhnikovia divaricata (assembly GCA_036435485.1). Classification (NCBI taxonomy): domain Eukaryota; kingdom Viridiplantae; phylum Streptophyta; class Magnoliopsida; order Apiales; family Apiaceae; genus Saposhnikovia; species Saposhnikovia divaricata. The sequence goes on from CM071599.1 coordinate 79,350,483, forward strand.
CACTAAGTCACGTAAAGTCAAACTATAGGTGTCCTCCCTATAGTTGACTATTCTAATACCACTTAATACACATAACACATTTAGTAAAGAAAATGACATGGAAGAGTCCCCTTTTTAAAGTGGACATTTCCTGGTGCTAACCACCCCAAACCATACCACTTAATCAATTTCACTTAACATACACAACTATAATACCATTGACATTCTATGACAACTTAATTAATATGTAATCATCAAAACATACTTAATCCTCGATAAAGGCTCATAATACCCATTTAATCTTCAAGACACATTTAATCCTCGAATTAGCACATAATCCTCGGAACAACAATTAACCTCCAAAGTAATTCACTTAGCACATATTCACGTAAACAATTAACATCCACCTCATGCCTCTAGACCATTTATATTAAACGAGTTAAATAAATTTAAATGCAGGGAATTTTTAGAAAATTTCGGCATGAAGTATTCGTTTATCGGACTATGGGCACAGCCCCTCAAATACAATTCAACCCTGGTTTTGCAGAAATAAAGCTACCTCAACTTGCAGCAAAGTAAACAAGTAACACCCAGACATGCGGCACCTAGCACATAAGAAATTCTGCCTCGACATGCAGTAAACACATAATAATTTATATTAGCATTAACTACTACTTACGCTACATCAATAATCGTATCACTCACGCATTTTAATGATACACGTGACAATCAATTATTGATATTCGTAAGCCCTAGAGAACAACCCCTAGCATTAACTATTACTTACGCTATATCAATGATCATATCACTTGAGCATATTAATTGTACTGGTGACAATCAATTATTGATATTCGTAAGCCCGAGGATCTAGTCGAAGAGAATTACACAAGTCCTTAAATACTGACATTTAGAACTTATGATCTCTTTACGACTCCTCGCAGTTAAACTAAATAACATATAACATTCATAATTAGTAAAGCCATCAAATACTACGACTCACTTTATACCATTTAACACATAAGCATTTACCACTCATATAACTACACATTGTATGACAATCACAATTACCACTTAACAATTAACAATTAACAATTGCAAACTAGTAACTACCAATTAGCAATTAACAAATAACATTTAATAATTGCTAACCCGTACCTTTAATCGACCCACAATTAATCTCAATAATTACCATCAACAAATATAGACCCTCCGAATTAAATCTCGGAATTTAATCTAATCACTAAAATTAACAATTAACCTCGCAATTTAAAATCGATTAAATTACAACAATTAACTAATTAAATTACCACAATTAAATTAGTAATTTAAGAGTATAAAAAAATTATACCATTTTGATTCGATTCAACTTGCTCGAAAATCAACCCACCGGATAATCAAGCCCGAAAAAAAACTCCACCATCTCTTTCCCTTCTCCCTCCCTCCCTCCCCCCCCCCCCCCCCCGCTCTCTCTCTCTCTCTCTCTCTCTCTCTCTCTCTCTCTCTACTGCTACTGCGCACTTGCCGGAGCCAGCCACCGCCGTCGCCCCGCCGCACACCACCGGGAAGGCCACCAGTCGCGCCTCTCATGGCCGCGACCACTCCCTCCTGCCTCCTCTTCTCCGACCACAGCATACCACGCACCTATACACACACACACACACACACGAGTATACGCACACACATAGATATATATACATATGAATGTATTAACCCCAATTGAAAACCCCCAATTCAATTCTATGAACCCTAATTTCTTTCCCCCAATCTCACTTTCTCTCTCCCCGATTGGTGTTAACAGCGTGGGTGGTGTTTTGTGTGATTGGGCTTGGCCCAATTACAAGTAAATACTACTACTACTAGCAACTTATTCCGGGCCCACTATTAATTAAACGTAACACGCTAAATACTATTCTGAGGTAATACTCTAATTTGTAAAATAAAATTTCTAGCATAATTAAATACTAGAATATTTTTAAAGATTTTCGGAGAGAGAAAGAATTAAATCTAAATTTTCTAAATTGATATACATTTTATAAATATTAATAATTTATAAAAACAATTCTTAAAAATAACTATGGTGATTCATAAATCACAATTTACAGGACTTTATAAAATGCCACAAACAATATTGTTTTAATAAAATCTCAAATTCTCGATTTTATATATTAATCGAGTAATTTCTATAAATACTCAAATAATTAAAAATAATCATTTTCCAATGATTTTAAAATCTCCAAATTATTAAGCAATTTAAAATAAAATATTTACTGACTAATTTCACATTTCAAAAAAATTAAACCTTTGCCCAATACACTATTGACTCGAGATATCTACTTGGTCAATATAACTTTTAAAAAGGGACTCGATTCCACATAACCGAAAATAATTTAATAAAAAAAAAAATTCCTCCTCATTTTAGGGAAAACAGTATTATTATCAAAATAATAATAAAATCTTTTCTTGAAAGATCCGGGTTATTACAGTCTACCCTCCTTAAAAGGATTCCGTCCACAGAATCAGCTAAGGCAACTACTGGGGTTCCTTAACTTTTTCATCATCAACACTTATTCTGCGAAACCAGACATAGTGTCCATTTGCAAACAACTCCCCCAAAATCTCAATTCAACTATAGGGTATCTATCTGACACCTTTATCTCTGGAGTCTTACAACCCATCATTATTCCTTTTCACATTTATATACCTTGACTAACTTGCCATTATCATACTATCCTTGAGAGAGAGAATGCACTCATTACATCAATCATAACATCCTTGAGAGAGAGAGACTAAACTAATACCATTGACATGTCACTGATATTCTATTCGTCTTGGGGATCCGCTCTTGTCATAGGCGATTCCGCTCGAATCTAATTTCTATCAGCGATTTTCTGACTTGGCCGACCTGGTTGGCATCCCCTTGAAATTCATTAGAGATAACAAGAATCAGGGTTCTTTGAAAAGACAGCTATCATCTCAAGGCAATTGTCACAAGCTGGTGATCATAAGGTTATGAGTGTTAAAGTCAACCTTAATTGAGATAAGAGATTTACCGAGAGATCAATATGATCAAGCGAACTCACGTTGCGTGTCTCAGTTAAGACATTACTAAAGGTAGTTAGCCTTCTTGTATTTCACAACTCACAAGTGACGGCGTCCCGTCAGACTTCTATCACACAGACAGAAAGTCCTTGTGGCCCCTATAAGTATAGGGTTGTTCGTCTCAGTGGAAGTAGTTTAGTATGAAGGCAATTCAAAATCAAGTCAATGATTATCATCTTTTGATAATTAATTCATAAAAGGGACACCTTGGGTCAAAATTAATCAGATTCCAAGGTGAAATGTCAAAAGAAAGGATAACCAGAAAGATACTGGTATACAACAAGCAAGTGGTGTTACTTCACCATAGGATTATCCACTATTGAAGGAGAGTGGAAGTTTAAAATAACATCATTCGACAGGATTTCAGAAACCTAAAAGAAGGTATCATGACAGCCTCTGGCACAATTGAAACCCAGTACGGGTGAACACAAATATGAAAGAAGACTTCAAAGAGGGAATATATTCTTTATGAAAATTCTCGCCTGAGGAGATGTCAAAATAATCATAGATTAGGGAGGTGATCAAAATAATTCACCAATTGGGGAGGTATCAAATAATTCGCAAATTGGGGAGGTAATCCAAATGATTCACGATTGGGGAGGGTATTGCCAAGGTCTCCATGGATGCCTTTATATCGGCTCCTCTGACGGACAGTCGTTCGATTTAAAAGCTTTTCTTTTCCATGCACACCCTAAGGTGCTTGATAATTGACGTCATCGTCGACTCGTAATAATTGCTAAGGATTCAATCATCGACATTTATAATCGCAGGGAGTTCTAATCGACTCAGCGCAAGCATCTCAAGCAAGCGTTCTACTCTTTAAGTAGACTTCGATACCGGTGTCGCCCCTAGCAATGAAGAATACCTCGTTTCGACTAGGCGATACTCCGGAACATCGTTAGAAAATACGTACTTAAATCCGACTACTGGTATTACCGTCTTCATGCCAAACATTCCTTTTTCTAATATTAATCATATGTGCTACATAAGCTAACACCTTTGGCATAACAGCCTTCTTATTTAAGTCTTTCTCTGACTTTCTCAGTCCGTCTTGGTTCTTGAAACACATTTCGTATTTATTGACCAATCTCATTTTAACCATTTTACCTCTATCATTAATTGAAACAACCGGTGTCTGCCCACCAATCCATTCATAATATTACCTCAAGTTCTCCTAAACTCGAGAAGATTTAAATACCCGCAACTTCCACCAATGATCTTTCATAGTGATCTTGTTTTGCTTCCCTTTTCGGAATTTTAACAGTACGAGTACAATCTCAACACATCCTTGCCACCATACCAGATGTCATCTTTCCATCCTTTACCGTCATGTTGAAATTTCCTATAATTCGAGGAATAAATACTACATCCATGAATCCCCTAAAATCATCTTACTCTTAGGTCTCGGGCGATTCATGCCCCTATCGACCAGTACTTGTCTCTGAGAATTCTTTAGTAGACATCCATCATCACAAGAAGTGAAGTCTATCTCAACATTTCCTCAGTATAGCATTTCAATCTTAACTTAATCATTGGTACTATATCCGATAGTCCAACATGAACTCTACATGAGCTCTGACGTTCTCACATAACTATACACACTCCTACTCACTCTCGTTTCTAGTTTACTATAACCTCAGCTCTGATACCATTTCTGTAACATCCCCAAATCTGGGGTCAAGGATTTGGTCGTCACGCGGAAATCCTCACTAACAAATCACCTATTTATCAACATTAAACCATCCGTAGTCACTTACTAACTGAAATAAAACAATTGAGACCCCAACTACCAAGCATCTTTTGGGTTATAGGGCTAGAAACAAGAATTAAAATCCTTACATTACTCAATTCATTTCATCCATTCAATTACATCACATTGTGTATTACAAATCCTATACTACCAGTATAGCTTCGATGAGAAGTACACCAGCAACCAGTGCTATCCTGTACAAAGTAATATATATTACACATCAATGTACCTACATAAAACTTACTCCAGCTATAGATTTTATGGATCATATCATCTTCATAAGGGCGTACTGCCTGCTTCTTCTGAGCCATGCAGATAAGCCTCAATCGACTACCTTCCCCTGAAAGGTTAATATTTGAAACAAGCAAGAATGAGCGAAAGAATTGCTCAGCAAGGTAATAATAGAACTTAACAATATACATACCAATACACACAAGGGTATTCAATGTCTAATGATATTTAATATCATTTCTGGAACATTTATAACTATGGAACCTCAATAAGGAAAGTATAACATTTGAAGTAGCATCAAATGAACAACCTGGGATTATACTAACCATAGTAAGCTTCATTCCTTAGCAACGTAATAACAGTTCTAAAATATCTTTGGAACTGTATGTCATGCATTGACGAACATAGTGCTAGTATATCGTAAAAGATGAAGTTATAAGATAGTTCCATATAACCTTTCCGTAAAATATCTGCTATATAGAATATACGCAGAATCTCAACATATAACTTAAAAGATGAAGTTAGAAGGTGATCCAATATCAAAAACCTCCTTATCACAACTCATGTTATGGAAGGTATCAACAGAGTCATCAATTATAAGATAAAGAATGAAGTTACAAGGTAACTCAAATTATAACTTTCGTAGGAAAATCTGCTATGCAAAATATGAGCTAGATATCATCATATATCACAACGAGGAAATTGCAGGAAAATATTGCAATCCTAGTTTTAAACATATTTCAAAACCCCTGCCAACCTGAAAGAAGTCTCTTCGATACGTGTCACGGGAACTACCCGTCAACCTGAAAGAAGTCTCTTCGATACGTGTTGCCGGAAATATCCGAATTGGATGATGAACTAATACTGGAGTATTCACCGCGCTCGCTATTCCAATCTTTACGATGATTAGTCGCAGATTGTACAGCTTAATTTGGTTTTACTACCGGTAGAAGGAAGAACTGACGGATTTACTTGTCCACCGCCCTTTTTGATCTCCCTGGCCAATGGTTGGGCCTTTGGGATGGACCGGCACGACTCGGCCTCTTACACGACTCCTAGTTCGAATAAAATCCATGACTCTGAAACGTAAAGTTCGTCCCCCTTTCCCCAAGTATAATACTTGTTGATAAGACTCCACAAAGTAGTCGTATCTAGTTGGAAAGGAAAATTCACCAATATTTCCCAAGCTGATGCTTGTTAATGGATATAAACTTGTTCCATGAATTTTACCCCTCAAGTGTTGAGGAGGTAACCAACAAGACTCATATCGATATCTGAAAAGAATCAAGATGCGAGTGAAAAGGTAGTTTAACAAGTATATGACCGGGTAGTCAAAGAGATAACAGCTCTCAAGTAAGGTTCCCTTCTATTTTAAAAGATAGATTCAAATGAAGAATAGAGTTCTGAGAACCTTCCTTGATAAAAGTAATAATGATAAAACTCAGGAATAATTTACATAGTATTTGAATCGAAGATAATATCTGAATACAATAATGGCTTTTTAAAACTAATCAAAAGAATTAAATAAATATTCAAAGAATATTTATTAACTCCTAAATAATTAAAGGATATTCTTAATATAAAATATTGCTCAAGGTAACCTTCGAATGAGTATATGGAAATTATTATTTAAATAAGTAAATCCTCGAATAAATATTTGGAATAGTATCCAATAAATAATTCATCCTTAAATGAATATTAAAATAATGTTCATTAAGTAAACAATCTCGAATGAATACCAATACAATATTCATTCAAATAAATAATGGGAAATATTTACTTAAATATTCTCCTTCGAAAATATTCATAATATATCAAGAAATACCGAATCCCGGTCTATATTCGAAGAATGAGATTCGTATGCCCTTTCGCTAAGGGTCTTATCAACATCCGGCTTATAACTAATATATCTCATATCTCGCTTATAAGCCAATATCAAATCATAACACAAGTACCACATTGTACCCTCGAAAACAATTATGCCTTCCACTCGCCTATTTAACAGAAATAATATTCATATGGTATTTCTCGACTGAGATAATACTCAAATAATATTCCTCGAAAGATTTAGCAAGCAAATACAATTCCTTGAATGATATCGTATTCAAATAATAATCCTCGAATGGTTTCCAAGTAATTCATACTTCACGGAAATATAGTTAATGTTTATAAATAACATTCCTCAAAATAAATAATAATCTGTCGCTGGAATCCCTCCGGGTTTCCACGACTACCTCTATCTCACAAAATACCTGGCAAATGCAGTATTATACAATAACCTTTCAAAAGTATAGGTTTTGAAACCTTACATAGGTAGAATCAAAAATAATATTTTAAATCAACTATAAAAGTCCTTCAATAACCTCCAAATAACATTTTATGCCCTTTCAAACACTTAGGGTATTTAATAAATAAATACATAATATTTATTGAATAAAATATTCAATAGCCCCTTTTTAAAAGAATATCCAACAATTTTACTACTAATATCGAAATATGTAATAACCTCAAAACACCCAAATGTAACTGTTGGAATATTTCTAATTAAAACCAAGACGTTATCTCTCCGACAGTTCCCGGACTTTAACCACTTTATCAAATACTCACACTGATTCTCAGTCAATAGGTAATAGACCATTCATAAATTCTTTCCAAATGAATATTATAATTAATATTCATTGAATTAAATAAACTCTCAATTAACGTTTATCAATATTATTCCAGGTACTTTAACCAAAAATATTCAATTTATAATTATGGGAATATCTTTGCTATTATCCCGGAACAAAGCGATTTTAAGAAAACGTTTTGAAAATGATATTCATCCAATTAAATAAACTTAATTAGATGAATAAGGTTTATTTAATCCGTAAATGCTTCGGAAGTATTTACTAATTAAATAAACATTGGTTTATTGGTGATGTTGCCTTTAGGTTAGTTATTGCGAAATTCTTTTAAAAAAAACTTTGTCCGAGTTTCGAAAATATACATTACAAAATAACCCGACACGCGGGCTAAGTTATAAAATTCAATACATGCTCTACCCTCTGAGCCTTTCCTATTCCGGTACATAATTACATACCTTATAACATATAGTCCACTTCCATAATACGAAAAGTTTATAAATATAAACCATATAACCCAAGACGTAGTATCATAAAAATATCCCCGTCTATCGACAGTATTATAAGTCCTGGGGTTTTGATTATTACACGAGCAGGATTTACTAAACATGAGCAAGGTCAAAATATACTGATTTTGATGAGGAAGAACAAGATTGGAAAACTCGCAATTATGGATTTAAATCTAGTCCACACATTTCATATATTTCAAAATACAGATACTCTGAACGATAGAGTATGCATAAATAAACTTGCCTCTAGTCCTTAGCAGAAAACAGAAACCTGCGAATAATTCCTTTGCACCTCGTCCAAGCAATTCCATGGAGGTATCTTACCTTCCCTCATACGACGCCTCGACCTTTCCTTTTTGATGCACGTCGCTCCAACTTGATTATACCCTAATGGTACTGAAATAGTTACGATTACGTGTCAGTCCAACCTCGTATCTCGAGTAGACACGACTCAGAATTACCACTAAGTCACGTAAAGTCAAACTATAGGTGTCCTCCCTATAGTTGACTATTCTAATACCACTTAATACACATAACACATTTAGTAAAGAAAATGACATGGAAGAGTCCCCTTTTTAAAGTGGACATTTCCTGGTGCTAACCACCCCAAACCATACCACTTAATCAATTTCACTTAACATACACAACTATAATACCATTGACATTCTATGACAACTTAATTAATACGTAATCATCAAAACATACTTAATACTCGATAAAGGCTCATAATACCCATTTAATCTTCAAGACACATTTAATCCTCGAATTAGCACATAATCCTCGGAACAACAATTAACCTCCAAAGTAATTCACTTAGCACATATTCACGTAAACAATTAACATCCACCTCATGCCTCTAGACCATTTATATTAAACGAGTTAAATAAATTTAAATGCAGGGAATTTTTAGAAAATTTCGGCATGAAGTATTCGTTTATCGGACTATGGGCACAGCCCCTCAAATACAATTCAACCCTGGTTTTGCAGAAATAAAGCTACCTCAACTTGCAGCAAAGTAAACAAGTAACGCCCAGACATGCGGCACCTAGCACATAAGAAATTCTGCCTCGACATGCAGTAAACACATAATAATTTATATTAGCATTAACTACTACTTACGCTACATCAATAATCGTATCACTCACGCATTTTAATGATACACGTGACAATCAATTATTGATATTCGTAAGCCCTAGGGAACAACCCCTAGCATTAACTATTACTTACGCTATATCAATGATCATATCACTTGAGCATATTAATTGTACTGGTGACAATCAATTATTGATATTCGTAAGCCCGAGGATCTAGTCGAAGAGAATTACACAAGTCCTTAAATACTGACATTTAGAACTTATGATCTCTTTACGACTCCTCGCAGTTAAACTAAATAACATATAACATTCATAATTAGTAAAGCCATCAAATACTACGACTCACTTTATACCATTTAGCACATAAGCATTTACCACTCATATAACTACACATTGTATGACAATCACAATTACCACTTAACAATTAACAATTAACAATTGCAAACTAGCAACTACCAATTAGCAATTAACAAATAACATTTAATAATTGCTAACCCGTACCTTTAATCGACCCACAATTAATCTCAATAATTACCATCAACAAATATAGACCCTCCGAATTAAATCTCGGAATTTAATCTAATCACTAAAATTAACAATTAACCTCGCAATTTAAAATCGATTAAATTACAACAATTAACTAATTAAATTACCACAATTAAATTAGTAATTTAAGAGTATAAAAAAATTATACCATTTTGATTCGATTCAACTTGCTCGAAAATCAACCCACCGGATAATCAAGCCCGAAAAAAAACTCCACCATCTCTTTCCCTTCTCCCTCCCTCCCTCCCCCCCCGCTCTCTCTCTCTCTCTCTCTCTCTCTCTCTCTCTCTCTCTCTCTCTCTCTCTCTCTCTCTCTCTCTCTCTCTCTCTACTGCTACTGCGCACTTGCCGGAGCCAGCCACCGCCGTCGCCCCGCCGCACACCACCGGGAAGGCCACCAGTCGCGCCTCTCATGGCCGCGACCACTCCCTCCCGCCTCCTCTTCTCCGACCACAGCATACCACGCACCTATACACACACACACACACACACACACGAGTATACGCACACACATAGATATATATACATATGAATGTATTAACCCCAATTGAAAACCCCCAATTCAATTCTATGAACCCTAATTTCTTTCCCCCAATCTCACTTTCTCTCTCCCCGATTGGTGTTAACAGCGTGGGTGGTGTTTTGTGCGATTGGGCTTGGCCCAATTACAAGTAAATACTACTACTACTACTAGCAACTTATTCCGGGCCCACTACTAATTAAACATAACACGCTAAATACTATTCTGAGGTAATACTCTAATTTGTAAAATAAAATTTCTAGCATAATTAAATACTAGAATATTTTTAAAGATTTTCGGAGAGAGAAATAGAATTAAATCTAAATTTTCTAAATTGATATACATTTTACAAATATTAATAATTTATAAAAACAATTCTTAAAAATAACTTTGGTGATTCATAAATCACAATTTACAGGACTTTATAAAATACCACAAACACTATTGTTTTAATAAAATCTCAAACTCTCGATTTTATATATTAATCGAGTAATTTCTACAAATCCTCAAATAATTAAAAATAATCATTTTCCAATGATTTTAAAATCTCCAAATTATTCAGTAATTTAAAATAAAATATTTACTGACTAATTTAACATTTCAAAATAATTAAACCTTTGCCAAATACACTATTGACTCGAGATATCTACTTGGTCAATATAACTTTTAAAAAGGGACTCGATTCCACATAACTGAAAATAATTTAATAAAAAAAATTCCTCCTCATTTTAGGAAAAACATTATTATTATCAAAATAATAATAAAATCATTTCTTGAAAGATCCGGGTTATTACAACATGAGAAATTTAGGATAGACATGTACCTTCTTGTTCAGGGCAGGTTTGATTTGTGCCATGAGCATCTTTCCTTGGTCCACCTTGTAACCATGGATAAGAGAATGAGTCAGCTTCTTGATGTATGTGGGAATTCCATTCCAGCCAGAAGTCTTGGTTGAGAAGACTTTGACCATAGCATCAAAGACCATACTCCATTCCTTCCTCAAGTACTTCCTGTCCATTTCTCCAGTTGGGTACCAAACTGAAGTTCCTTCTTCAAGAATAGGGCCAGAATACCCAATTTTCAAGAAGAACCTTTTCAGGGTTTCATTATTTGCAAGCTCTTGATATGATTCATTTCCTTGCAGTCCGGTTCTTAGAGCTTCATTGATGCCCTTGATTGTGAGAATGTAGGTAGTGTTCTTGATTTTGAAGTTTATGGTTTCACTACCTGCATTTCCTTGAATATAGGCTGTATTCCAAAATTGTTCAAGCCTTTCTAGGTCTAAAGATGGTGTCGAAGTAATAGCGTGACCTAAATAGGACTTGTTCATAAAGGATACGAGTCCCCTGAAACTTTTACCAGCATCACTAGCAGAAAGGATGCTGGCAAAATTTGTTTGAGAAGAGGATTGTTTAGAAGCCATTTTTTTGTTTGTGCTTTGGGTTTCGAGAAGAGGATTGTTAAGCTTTTGAGAAATTTCTGTCAGGCTTTATGTGTTTGTATGTTTGACAAATGCTTATATGAGAATAGCAAGTGCTTTACTGAGGAGGGAAAAGTAACTTTGTCATAACCCATTAAATGTTCACGTGGTGTAGTGGGTAGTTACTTTTTAGTGGCTGTAAATCGTGAATGTAAAATTCCAATTTTAACGGTCCACTAACTCTCGACAGTAACCTGTGCGCTGGAACAAATCGTTAGTAACTTTGAAGTGATGACAGTATGTTTTGCTTGACAGTAACATTGGCGCGAGAACATGATGTCACCATTAAGCATTTTATAGACAAATACTTTTTAGAATAAAATCGCATGACAGCACCTTTCCTTGTTGACAGCAAGTTGTGTGGAAATACCAAACGTCATGGGTTTTAATCAAATATTGTCCATTACTTAATTATGAATTACCAATTACCATTTTAATCATTTTAAGCACAGATTCGTTCAAGTAGCACACATACACACAGATACACATACACATATGCACACATGCATTAACCAATAGATAACCAGATTGGAAGAGTAAAGTAGAGAGACATGCAAGAACACTGAGGAAGATGGAGGTTTTTTTCATTAAAAAAAATAAAAATTACATAATAAAAACATTAAACTTTGTTGAGTTCCAACAAAGCCTCTTCCAGCAGCTCCTTGACGACGAGTTCCACCTCCTTCTCGTCGGTGATCCCCTTCTGGTCCAGATAAGCCTGCAGCTTATCTAGCCAGGGATCCCAAGGATCCTCAGCAACAACAGTCTCTTTCTTCTCAGTAGCCTCTTGCTTCTCGATCTCCATGGCCTTTCTCTTAGTCATGACTCTAGAGTTCTTTTAAGTGTGTTATAAGACAGTAGGGGTTTGGCTTTGGTCTTATTTATAACACAATTAAGTGACGCTACAGTTTCCCACATGCTTCCTTTTAATAAAGTATTTAACTTTAAAAACAAAGGAACTGACAATTAACCGGGTCATTTCAAATGACAAAACTAATTATCACTAGCACGCATGTAAGATAAGTTAATGTCACGTGACTACTCATTACATGAATTAAAGCATGCATGTAAACATAATTTTAGCATAGTCATAACAGACATGCTGTCAATAACAAGTAGCACATAAGACAGTAACTTCTCATGACAGCAACATTGAAGGCTACTGTCACGAGCTGCGAAGTAACATATTGAAAATGTAAAAACTAGTAAGTTAACGTACCGAATTTAGCATTCCCAATTCACTTACCAACCTGTTGAAGGTTGCTTCATCCAAAGGCTTTGTAAAAATGTCTGCAAGTTGCTTTTCTGTAGGAATGTAGAGCAACTTCACAGTTCCCTTTTCAACATGCTCCCTTATGAAATGACGTCTGATATCTATGTGCTTCGTTCTGGAGTGTTTAACAGGATTGTCTGAGATAGCTATGGCACTAGTGTTATCACAGTAGATAGGAATTTTAGATAACTCTAGACCATAATCCATTAGCTGGTTCTTCATCCATAGGATTTGTACACAGCAACTTCCAACTGCAATGTATTCAGCTTCTGCAGTTGAGATAGACACAGAGTGCTGATTCTTGCTAAACCATAACACTAATCTTTCACCAAGAAATTGACATCTTCATGTTGTGCTCTTCCTGTCAATCTTGCAACTAGCATAGTCTGAATCAGAATATCCAACTAGATTAAATCCAGTGTCTTTAGGATACCAAAGGCCTAAATTTGGAGTGCCTTTCAAGTATCTAAAGATTCTTTTGATAGCAATCAAGTGTGACTCTTTTGGATCATCTTGAAACCTAGCACAAAGACATGTACCAAACAGTATGTCTGGTTTGCTAGCAGTGAGGTATAGCAGTGATCCAACCATGCCTCTGTAAGTGCTAGAGTCCACTTTCTTTCCTTTAGGGTCTAGATCCAGTTTGGTTGTTGTAGAGATGGGTGTCTTGGCAGGTGATGCATCTTCCATCTTGAACTTGTTGAGTAGTTCCTTAACATATTTAGCTTGACAAATGAAGATGCCATCATCCTTTTGATAAATCTGCAGACCAAGAAAGAATGACAATTCTCCCATCATGCTCATCTCATACTTGTTCCTCATTAGAGATGAAAATTTCTCACACAGCTTTTCATTTGTAGAACCAAAAATTATGTCATCAACATAGATTCGACTAGAATGAAGTCTTTGCCATGATGCTTGCAGAAGAGTGTCTTGTCCACAATACCTCTTACAAATTGATTCTCCAACAGAAAGGCAGAGAGAGTATCATACCAAGATCTAGGGGCTTGCTTCAATCCATAAAGTGCCTTGAACAGTTTGTAGACAAAGTCATACAATTCAATATCTTCAAATCCAGGTGGTTGTTCAACATACACTTCCTCCTCTAGCTCTCCATTGAGAAAATCACTTTTGACATCCATTTGGAATGCCTTGAAGTTACAGTGTACAACATAGGCTAGAAAAATTCTTATGGATTCAAGTCTAGCAACAGGTGTAAATGTTTCACCATAGTCTATTCCTTCTTGTTGACAGTATCCTTTAGCCACTAGCCTTGCTTTGTTCCTTGTCACATTTCCACCTTCATCCAGTTTGTTTCTGAAGACCCACTTTGTGTCAACAACTGATTTCCCTTTAGGTCTAGGGACTAACTTCCATACATTGTTCCTTTCAAATTGGTTGAGCTCTTCTTGCATAGCTATCACCCTATTAGAATCCAACAATGCTTCATTAATTGTCTTTGGCTCAATTTGAGATAGAAAACAAGAAAGCATGCTGTCTGGAGAGATATTCCTTCTAGTCCTTACACCAGAGGTAGGATTACCAATGATTAAATTAGAGGTATGATCCTTATTCCATTTTGTGGATCTGGGAAAGCTTCTATCTTGTTCAGTTTGACTAGATTCAGCTTGGGGAACTGATTCTTCCACATTGTTATCTTCTCCATGTTCTTCAAGATCTCCAGACTCACCATCAGCTTCATGATTAGGAGTAATTGTTTGTGACTAAGCTGGATTTTGATTTACATCATTTGAGTTGACAGTATTTCTTTCGAGTTCAAGAGTTTGAGTACAGGTTGGCTCTTCAGTAACAATTTCTTCTTCTTCCAAGTATCCTTGATTTTCAAATCTTAGAGGTTGCATTTGACCATCTTCTTGTAGTCCTAGGAACTTGGTTTCATCAAATGTGACATTCACACTTTCTTCAATAACTTTGTGCTCTATGACATAGACTCTGTAGGCAGTCCTTTCTAATCCATATCCCATGAAGATGCTTTCATAAGCTTTAGCATCAAACTTTCCTTTTCTTTCATGGTTGTCTATCATCATGAAACACTTGCTTCCAAATACATGAAAGTATTTGACAGTGGGTTTCTTTCCAGTCAATAGATAGTAAGGAGTGTTTCCATGAGTCTTGTTGATTAAGGTTCTGTTCTGCGTATAACATGCTGTGTTGATGGCTTCTACTCAGAAGTATGTTGGTAGCTTTGCATCATTCAACATAGTTCTAGCAGCTTCAATAAGAGTCCTGTTCTTTCTTTCTACTACACCATTTTGCTGCGGTGTTCTGGCAGCAGAGAATTGTTGAACAATTCCTTCATCTTTACAGAAGTTTCCAAGAGTGGAATTTCTGAACTCAGTACCATTGTCACTTCTCAGAATTTGGACTTTTGCAGTAGGAGTTCTATCAAGAACTTTGATGTGATCAATGATTTCCTGAGCAGCTTCGTCTTTTGATTCTAGGAACTTTACCCAAGTGTACCTAGAGTAGTCATCCACCATGACTAGAGCATATCTCTTTCTTGCTAATGATTGAACATTAACTGGTCCAAAAAGATCCATATGAATCAGCTTAAGTGATTCAGTGTTGGTGTTCTACTATTTTGATTTGTGCACAGATCTTCTTAGTTTTCCCATTTGACAGTCCTCACACAATCCTTCTTGACAGAATTCTTGTTGGGGTAGTCCTCTCACCAGTTCCTTCTTCATCAACATATTCATTGTCTTGAAGTTGAGGTGGGAGAGCTTCTTGTGCCAAAGCATGCTGTCACCAACTGTTGCCTTACTATAGAAACATTACACCTTGTCTTTCTTGGAAGAGTTCAAGTCTGCAATAAACAAGCTTCCCTTTGTTACTCCTTTCAAAGAAAGGCTTCCATCCTTCTTGTGACAGATGTTGCAAACCATCATATCAAAGTCAACCTTAAATCCCCTTTCACTGAATTGGCTGACACTGAGCAGGTTATGCTTCAATCCATCTACAAGAGCGATATCTTCAATGACAACATTCCCAATTTCAAAACAGCCATATCCCACAGTGTAACCTTTACTGTTGTCTCCAAAAGTTATACTTGGGCCAGCTTTCTCTACAAAATGTGATAGCAGGGCTTTATATGCCTGGAACATCCACTGTCGATGATCCATATGACCTGTTTCTTTTTCTTGCCCTGCAAAATAGATGATTTTAATTTGCATCTGGTACCCAATCCTTGTTGGGTCCTGTAGGTTCAGCATTACATTTATCATCATCATTCACATTTGAATCAACATCAGAATCTTTCTGTTTGACTTCTTTTGCTACCCACTCAACTTTAGAATAAGACTTACTCTTTTTCTTAGTAGGTACTGCCTTCTTACCAACATGGATAGATTCAAAAGTCTTAACAGTTTGCATATAGGAGCATTTTTCAGTAGACAGAATAGGCAAGTTAAAACATGTACTCATGGCAGTGATTTTGCATGGCATACAGTCAATGTTACTGCAAACACTCATCTTTCTTTGCATAATGGGGGTTCTATGTAAGTTACCATTAACCTTGGTCATGTTAACCTTGTTAATAATTGGTTTCTTACAAACATATGTTAAGTGTTGAGATGAGCCACAATTATTACAAAGCTTCCTAGGAGCGTTCTTAACATGAGCATAGCCATTTTTTTTATCTATTCCTAGCTTACCATTACTATTCTTAGACTTGTAGGCATCTGTGTTGACAGTATGTTTCAGAGTTACTATCGGGTTACCTTTGATAGTAACTTTCGTACCTGTTGTCCTGACAGTAGGTTTGGAGGTTACTATCTTAGATATCTCTTTGACAGTATCTTTCCCTTCAACGGGTATGATGTCAGTACACCCATCTTCTTCAAGAAGCTCTTGCTTGATAAGTAGAGAGTTCTCATCAAGATCAGCTTGAACAAATTTGAAAATTTGATCACAAACATCCTTGAGGATATGAGGTTTGACAGCATCACTAGTTGAACACTCTTCAACCATAGTTGCCTTTCCAGTTCTCCTACCATAATCAAAACCTACTCCAACATTTTGATTCTCTGGTTGATTTTCATAATTCATGAACTAACTTAGAAGATTTTTTAAAGGCTTTAATCTTAAATTCATTTTCAGCCATTTGCTTCCTTAAAAATTCTTCTATTTCCTTAGCACAGACAATATCATTTTTCAATCTAGCATTTTCTTGAGCTAGAGAGTCTAATGGACTGGTCTTAAGCAAAAGCATTTCATTTTCAGATTTGAGTAATTCATTCTGCTTAGTTAACTTAGTAATCTCTTCATTAGTAGCAGATAAGTTAACATGGATATTGAACATCTCAGCACTCAATTCTTCAATAGTTTGCTTATATTCAGTTCTAGACATATCAAGTAAAACGAGAGATGGTACTTGATTTGAGGAGCTTGATGCTTCATCATCAAATCTAGCCATGAGAGCTAAATTTACAAACTCTTCTTCTTCATCATCAGAGTCATCCCAGCATTTTCATTCAGCCACATAGGCTTTTCCTTGATTTCTTTTGAACTGATTTCCAGACCCTTTATCAATTCTTTGATTCTGCTTTGGTTTTCTGCACTCAGTAGCAAAATGACCTAGCTCATTGCAGTTGTAGCATCTGAACTTTGATCTATCCACCATCCCTGTCTTGTATCCTCCTTTTATGGCACCAGCCTTTGAAAAGTTTCCCTTGTTGAACTTAGATGTCTGGCCCTGTGACTTATATGGCTCATCTCTTCTGAACTTTATATTTTTGAATCTTTTAGCCATATATGTCATGGTTGGATTATCCATGCTTTCAATCTCTTCTACTGAGTAGAAGTCTTCATCTTCAACATCCTTGAGCTGTAGAACCATTTTTTCCTCATCATCCAACACCTCTTCGATTTTCAACGAGGGTACTTGTGTTGGTTGTGAGCTTTGTGAAGATTCACTTAGTAAGGAGACATGTGGTTCATGAGCTACAAGGGCACCAGACATGTTTGCCATCTTTCCTTTGGCTCCAGTTTGAATAGCTCTCTTTTGACAGAATTCAAGTTCATATGACTTGAGAACACCATAAAGAGTTTCAAGAGAAACATCATTCAAGTTTCTTCCTTCTCTTACGGCAGTTATCTTATGCTCCAGATGCTCAGGAAGAGTGAGCAAGAACTTGACATTCACTTCTTTCTTATCATAGAACTTGCCATGAATTTGTAACTCAACTATTAACTTATTGAACCTTTCAAACATGTGGGTGAGCTCTTCACCAGGCTTAGCCATAAAAGCTTCACGTTGTGACACAAGAATTTGTCTTTGGTTTTCTCTGACCTCTTCACTTCCTTCACACGCCAGCACTATCTTGTTCCACATCTCTTTAGCAGATAAGCATCCCATAATGTTTTCACACATGGCTTTGTCCAGTGTGAGAGAGTTAATCAAGATTAGTTGCAAGTAGTCATCCAAGGCTACTTTTTCCTTCTCAGATTCTGTGAATTCTGAAGGCCTTTTTGCAACCCAATGTGCTGCAACCGTGACATCTCCAACTGTGGAGGCTGGCACTTCCTTTCGAGGAATGAAGGGACCGTTTTCAAGAATTCCCAAATACAGTGGATGGGCAGCTTTGATAAACAACAAGATTTTTCTTTTCCAAAAATTGTAGTTCTCTTTATCAAAAGCTGGAATCTTGATACCACTTGACTTCTGTATACTCGTGATATTAGACACGATCTCAGATTAGTATATCAATCTATTTGCTCTGATACCAGTTGTTGGTCCCAGAGTATATTGCAAAGGGGGGGTTGAATGCAATATAGATAATTTCAAATCTTTAACTTTAACAACAATGATAAAGATTGTAAACTATCTATACAAGAAATGCAAACGTAAGTAGTAATTCAAGATATTCTCACAAAATAAATATTTTATTTATTTTGTAATGTGTTGCTACAACCTCGAGAAAAATGGTTTTCTCAAGCTTCGACTTCTTGAATCAATTATAGAAAGAATGAGAGATGTGTCTCTATATAGACTAATCTTTCTCTAACATCTTAGTCACATGGATCGCGGAGCTGCTGTCGTTTTCAAGTGGCAGCTCCTCACAAGTTGCCCACCCATGTGACCTTTCCTAAAACTAGCTATAACAATTCTAGTAGATGCAGACTTGTCATGCTCTTGAATTGTTGAGCCTCGTCTTGTGATCTCTCAAGCTTCTGTCGTAGTCTTGAAGGTCTGCTACAATCTTTGATGAATTGCAGCAAATCTGTTTCTCGAACATCTAAACTGTCACGGGGGGGGGGTTTGACTGAGATAAAATCCCCAATTCAGACAGTAACCTTTGCCGCCAAGTTTGCTGTCATGAGAATGTTCCTTTGATGACAGTACGCGTCCCCGCCAATGATGCTGTCGGGACTTACAAACTTGCTGTCAAAGTGTGAGAATGTTGCTGTCAGATGAGACTTGCTGTCGTGACCTTGCAACATGCTGTCTTCTTGTAACTTTACTATCAATGTATTGACAGTAACTTTATTATTGCTGTCGAACTGATGTATTTTCTTGACGCTTGAACATATCAATGAACTTTTTTCAAGATACATACTTATTTCATTTCAGCAATTATTTGAATACAAGAACACACTCTAGCTGTGACAGTATGTTCTACTTAGCCTATACAAATAAGCCAAGCACTAGTTAAGTTGTCTCTACCCTATCACCCATAAATCCTAACAAATATATAATATAAAAAGGATTATAACTAAAAAAAATCGTCACAAAAAATTAAAGTATACGTAGATTAGATCTATTAAATTCATATTGCATGAAACTCTATACGACCAACAAACTATGTCTGATTAGAATAATGTTTTCTCATGCCACACTACCCACTTTCAACAATGTTCAGGCTATGAATTATGAATCGAATATTTCCGAAGGATTCTCTCAGGTTGTACCACCTGTAGTTTATGATTCCATTAATTATGAAACACTCAGAATCTCAAGAGAAAATATAAATAAGAATTTTTATATTAATCCTATTTAGTGTAGAATACCTACATTAATAATCCTATTCAATATAGAAAACCTAATTATATATGATTTAAATCATTGACAAGCACTTTTTCGTATTTAAATATAAATACACTTTTTAGTTTACATTTTAAAATATTAAATATTTTTTATGCTAGATCCAACATTTTTTATCTATTTATTTTAAGATCTAACAGTTCTTATTTATTTTATCGTACTAAGGACCAGACTACCAACTACCAAAATTTTGGACAAAATCACTCCTACACTTATTATTAAAATTGTATTTGGTTGTTAGTACAACTATTTTAAAATAATAAGAAAGTTATTTTGATAATCAAAACAAAATATAAGTAGGTTTCCTAAATAGAATAGAATTTTCAATATAAAAAATCGTCAATTTCATCTCTCTTTTATTTGTTGGTAGTTTTAATTGGAGAAAATTATTAAATCATCGCTAAATTAAATATTATTTTGTTAATTTCACGTAGGGTGTAAAATCATTCAAATCAAGTATTTCAAGATAAAACGCATAATAAATTGAACGTGTTAAAACTTATATATATATATATGTGTATATATAATAGAAAAGTTTTATGGAGTACTCATTTAATTGGAGTACTTGGAATACATATGTGTTCTGCATTCATAATAATTTAAAATTTATTATTTTGCAAATCTTGTTATATAAATATCACAATTTCATTGATAATCTTGAAAATCATGTATGTTTTGTAATATGTTCATCTTGAAAATCATTTATTTTTTGCAATCAGAACATATATGTTTTGCAACTCAAATGTGTTTCGCAAACAATTCGTTTTGCAATATTTTGTTAGCAAAACATACAAAATTTTCAAGATTTTCAATGAAATAGTGATATTCATGTAATAAGTTTTGCAAAATAATAAAGTTTGCAAAACTTTGAATGCAAAATATATATGTACTCCAAGTACTCCAATTAAATGAGTACTTCATAGAACTTTACTTATATATATATATATATATATATATATATATATATATATATATATATATATATATATATATCAATTTCATAACAACAATTTTGTTATGTAAACTAATAACAAATAAATAAAAAAAATTATATAATAAATATTAGAAAAAGTGCCGTGCGTTGCACGGGTTATAAGCTAGTATATTTAAATTGTTGAAAGTCTAAAATAGTTGGTCGACCAAAACCCCCTAATATAAGGGTATTTTGGGCATTCTTTCATACTTAGATCAGTATACGATAAAATCAAAAAAATTGATTTTAGATTCATATACATGCACGGGTCATTAATGTCGTTTTTATCATATTTAACATCGATTGAAATATTTAGAAAAATTTAAAATTGAGTTAAAAATAATTCAAAATATAATATAAAAATTGATATGCGAAATTACAAAATAAATATAAAAATATTGCATAAATTGAAATCTTATCATTTATCATATTTTTAATTATAAAATTATTTGAATATATATATATATATATATATATATATATATATAGTTTAGAACGAGAAATTCTATTTATATGTGAAAACAAGGGTGATGGCCCAAAATAATCATTTTTAGGATCAAGTGGCCCAAAATACTGATTCTGAAAAAAATGGTCCGAAATACCGACGGGATACGGAGTTTCGGCCTCCATATTAGCTGAACACGTTACACGGTCTACCGTATTAGCTGGATATGGAACACGAACTTCCGTGTTATGCATGATACGGACGAGCGTGTACCGTGTTCGTGCTGCGCACCTGCCTAACACGAGACACAGTACACTGTGTACCGTATCATGCATTGTTACGGAACACGAAGTACCGTATTACCCCTCATATCACGGTACACGATTTAATGTGTCCCGTCAGTAAATAGGACCAACCTTGCTCAAATATGAGTATTGAAAACAATATGTAATTCATCTTCATTTTTTTTAACTAAGATCAGAACTCCGTTTTAAGACTAGGCACTTTAACCTAAACATACATTGGTTCGAGATTACTGTACTTCGTACAAATGAAAAATGCTAGGAGTATAAAGTTAGTTTCAAAAATATTTTCCTACATGTTTCGATCATAATTTGTTATAACGAAAATTAAATGGAAATAGATCTCTTCCATTCACACTTGTAAAATCAATTAAAATATTTTATATTATCACGTCAATTATATCACGTCATTTAAAAATAATTTTACACCAATTTTCGTATCTCTAGCACCGTTCTTTATAAAATTTGTCAATACTTTTGAGGTATATATTATTTCTAGAAAATTACATATATTCTTTTTTTTAAGCAAAAATTTAAAGAGATGTCCATTGAGAAGAAGCCCACTTCAAAACCAATAAGAAACACATTTCAAAACCCAGTGAATGCATACACACACGTATACACACACGAAACAAATAATTCAGTTCGAGAATAAACACCATGATTATACACCCTTCGCTTCTTATCCTACGCCCCTTTCTTAAACGCTCACTTCTCAATCGCACTCTCTTTATCAACTCTCAACAATTTTCAATTCAATGTAACTCGTCACTAACTGCTGAGTCACTC
The DNA here is from genome assembly GCA_036435485.1 of Saposhnikovia divaricata. Lineage (NCBI taxonomy): Eukaryota > Viridiplantae > Streptophyta > Magnoliopsida > Apiales > Apiaceae > Saposhnikovia > Saposhnikovia divaricata. The sequence continues at coordinate 79,373,160 of CM071599.1, forward strand.
AACTCGGACATTAATGAAACCGGCCGGTCCGGTTCCCGGTCGTCCCCTCCTCCCGCCGGTTCTCTACAGAAAATCGACGTTAATCCTCCTAGAGGTACCCGAGACTTCCCTCCCGATGAAATGCGGCTTCGTACTTGGCTATTTCATAATTTTCGAGAGGTAGTTAACTCAATTCCATAAATGAATAATCTCGTTATTACTCGATATGTTAATATAGAGGTGTTTATGTTTTAATAAATGATTACATTGTGTGTTTGGAGTAGTTATCTCATTTGTGTTTTCGAATATCGGAATATGTTAATATAGAGTTGTATATGTTTTAATAAATGATTAAATTGTGTGTTTGGAATTGGAGTAGTTATGTCATTTGTGTTTTCGAAACTCGATAAATTGGTAATAGATACATACGGTAGAACCTTGAGAAAGAAAAATGGATAAATGAATAAACTAGCTAAATGAATAATTATTTCTCGATACATTAATGCTATAAATTAATATGGTCCATATGGAGTTGTATTTGTTTTTTTTGATAAATGATTAATTTGCGTGTTTTAGTAGTCAAGAATGTGTTGTTATTTTGTAATGTGGAAATTAGGTTTCGAGAATGTATGGATTTGAAGAGGTTGATTATCCGGTGCTGGAATCCGAGGCGCTTTATATCAGGAAAGCCGGAGAGGAGATTAGAGATCAGGTTAATTTTTATTTTACGTAGATAATAATTTTAATTGTGTTAGATTTAAGGTATTGAGTTGCATTTGTGCTTTTGTTTGGTTTGAAGATAATAAGTTTTACGAAGTTTATATGTTAACCTCTTACCTTTATTTTTATATGTTAACGAACTATGGAAGTGGAGTGTAATTAATGAAGTTTACACAGTGTAGTAGCATATACATTTACGCATGTGCAAGATATACATAGATATTAGGTCCTTTTATGTATTGATTATTATTTCAAATATTTATAGTCTGTGAAATTGGTTTAGAGGGGATGCATTTCATTTATTCATTTCAGTTATTTGTATGGAGCTGTAAAGTCTCTAGTCAACACGTCATTTTAATGTATTGTCGTCAGCTGAAACTTGCATCTTTCCTCAATTCTACACAAATATTGTTCATAGTTTACTCAAACATGGTAGTTCGATTATTTTATTGATCTTGTATTAATAAAGAGTATTCGAGAATGTTAGCTTTAATGCCAACTCAAGTTTAGGCACCTCTTTATTTCTTGGTTCAGCTTTACTGTTTTGAGGATCGAGGAAACCGTCGGGTTGCGTTAAGGCCTGAATTGACTCCTTCTCTGGCGAGGCTTGTGATACAAAAGGGGTAATGCCACATCCGGACATGCATACTTTATATGATTTACTTATAAGAGAAATATATTTTTTAAAATTGTTGATGTTTATTTGTGCCGTATTGGCAAACATTTCTTTTTGCAGATCTTTTTGTTTGAGTGTATTATCCGACTACCCTTTATTTATTGTCATTTATGACTTTCTTTATCCAGGTACGGATGCCATATTTTGATCTACATGTTTTTTCCTTTCCAGAAAATCTATATCCCTCCCTATTAAATGGTTTGCTGTGGGACAGTGCTGGCGTTATGAGAGAATGACTAGGGGTCGACGTCGTGAACACTACCAGTGGAACATGGATATTATTGGTGTAGCTGACGTTTTAGTATGTTTAAAATTTTATTTACAACTGCGCACACACAGTCACACACACTCATATATATGAATATTTATCAAAAGTTCAGTGTAGGTCCTTAAAGTTAGGATCATGTAGTTATATATACTGCAGCATGTACTGCAATGTTCTGTAAATAATCTGTGCGCTACAATGTTCTGTATTGTGCAGTATACACTGCTGAGTGCTGAGCATATATAAAACTATGTGGTCTAACTTTAGTCCTAACTTTAAAGTCCTACACATAACAAAACACTATATTTATATATATGGAGAGGGAGATGGTGAGAGAGACAAGTACTCTTTACAATTTATCTCGTGAATTGAGATTTGTCTATTGATTTCAAAATCAGACAGTGGATAAGTTTGCAGGATCGCCCACTGGTTAAAATTTAGAAAAGTATAAAACTGTAATCAGCTATGCGGACCTGCTTCCGTTGCATATTGTAATGATTTTGGTTAACCCTACTCGAGCTTTGTTGGAGATAAATTGCAAGCTTGTATTGTTATAAGATCTCATTTGTATATGTTTCCTGTCTGTATATATCTCTGTATGTACCATGGAGGATTCTATATATGAGTAAATGTACTATTATTGATAGCGACAAAGAAACAATAAATGTATTAATATAGATATTTGAAGTAGGTTTTCAGATTACATTACATTGTTAATCTACTGGTGCTATTGATGATGTTTATTTGTGTTTTTGTGAAGCTCATCCTTTGTGTTTCATTTTTATTATAGGCTGAAGCTGAACTTATTTCGTCAATTGTCACTTTCTTTAAGCAAATTGGGATCACTGCATCTGATGTTGGGTTTAACATTTCTAGCCGCAAGGTTTACATTTACATCAATATACTATTTCAGCTTCTGGGCCAAATTTTATTTATTTGGATTGAGACCTTGAAAGCCTCATGTATATACATGACAGAGATTAAGCTTTGACACTTTGTTAAAGTGAAATTTGATCTGATGGTTAATAAAGTTCTCACAGGCACCAAGGGCCGGGGTGTGTACGTGTCCAAGCCCAGTCTGCTACACACATCAGTCCACATCACTTGCTCATAATTATTATGTGCAAACACCTATAGAATTGGTAAAAATGGCGTAAAAGTAGTGTTTCTACTAATTGTTTCACTTGTATACTGGAAATGCCCTAACCTATTACATAGTGAAGCTGGTAGGACTACTATGTCCATTGATCCAAATGCAGGGAAAAGTCTAGTAATATGGGTAGATAAAGACATCATATATCTTTATATACTTTTTCCCTTGAACTGGAGGGAACTAATAATTTATCATATGCTAGGGATATGATATAGTATGAACATTTTTTTTTTCCTCTTCTACCTATCTCCCCAGGGGTTGCTCTTTTAGTTTCTGTAAAATTCAAGCTGCCGCAATTATGTGACACAAGCGTACTATTATTCCCAATCCCCACCATATAAGTTCATGGCCATTTCCTTTTGATTATGTCAATACTGTATATCCTAAAATTTGTGCCATTATGATATCGATGTTTCTTTATTACAGGTCCTTCAAGAAGTGTTGAATTGCTACTCCATATCAGAACCTTTATTTGCAAAAGTTTGCATCATTATAGACAAGGTCAGTTGTGTAATATATAAATCTTATAGATGATAATTAGATGGAAAACCGACTAATTTTGTTGCAACATTCCAATGGTTGCGGATGATCTCTGTCTATAGGATCTGATGACATTGTTGCTAGAAAATTTATGTATAGTCTTATGAATCTATTTTTGGATATTGTTTACCTTATAATCAGTTTTCTCTAGAGTCAGGTTCTAAAATACTTGCGTCAATTTCTCAAACATCATTATTTTTAATGATCACACATGTATAGAGTGGCTCGCGACCTTAAGAATTAAACTAGTAATGTGTAAAGTGACTTGATATTGGGGGATGATGATTTACAATAATAAATTTTAGAGCTCTAACAGTCTTGTAATGCTCTCAGTGTCATATTACCACTGAATTCGCAAAAGGTAGTTGCCTGAAGACTACGTCTGCACTTTCACATTGTACTCTTTACTTACCTATGTCACCTATACCCCGCTGGTGTTTTGTTATTGTAACTGTTCCTTTGATGCAGGCTTCTTTTAAAACAGATTGCTACACTCAGTCTTACTACCCTAAAGTATCTCATTGAGGTCTTTTACTATGCCTTTGATGGTAGACAACTAGATAAAAAATATTTTCTTCAAGTTAGATGCACCCCCTAATTAGCCATTGGATTAGTTTCCAGCACCCACGATCATGCTTTTTTGGAGATGAAGAATGTTCCTGATTGCCCTTATCATTATATTGATAGTACAATGCAGTTAATTTAACAGAAGTAAAACGTGCTATATGGCTTTCTTGTGCTACTTTTTACCTTTGATATAGTACTAGTTATTCTAGCATTTATCCAGATTCGATGTAATTACTAATTACTAATTAGCGTAAGTAGGGTTTTATGTGTTGCTATAAATGGTGTGTTGAAACAGATGGGTAAAATTCCTATTGAGGAGATAAAGAAAGAGCTGGCACTTGCTCAGCTACCAGGTGAGGCTATTGAGGAACTGCTGCAAGTTCTTTCAATAAAGTGCCTGACAGAGCTGGAAGGTCAGTTGCTAAGTTTAGTGGCAAACTCTTATCTTTCTGGAAAGAACATTTTGATTGGTTTGTAGTTAAATTATATGGGACTTCAAATTATGTGTTACAGAGAAACTTGGAGCTGCAGGGGAAGCAGTAAGCGATCTTAAACAGCTGTTCTCACTCGCTGATAAGTATGGGTTTTCGGAATGGATACAGTTTGATGCTTCAGTTGTTCGGGGCCTAGCCTACTACACAGGAATTGTTTTTGAGGTCTGTGCAATCTACTTCCAACTTGAAACCTGAAATTTTTATTAGTCTGATTCATCAAAACCATGGATCCTGTATGCCCCTAATTTCAAACAGCACCTTTTTCGGTATTGCACTGTTATCTTATTGGTTGCTTGCACACGATCTCTGGATAATCTTGGAATACTTTGGGTGGTGCATTTTTCTCTGGCTATCAGTACTATCCATATGCTCGGACTGACGCAACTTTTAATCCAAAAGTAACAAGATAATAGTTATTTCATTTAGCAAAAAAAAAAAGAAGAGATAATTGTTATTTCAAAGGTCAATCTACTTAGTAATTTAAAGGTTCCCTGCAGTTAATATCTTTATACTTGTGTTAGTTGACGTTGCGGTCTAGCTAAGTGTTATGGAAGTTGCAAACTCACAAACACTTGTCGGATTCAAGACATACTTCAAGATGTAACTTGCACACCCTTTGACCAAAATTAGTACTCTCTCTCACACACATGCAATGAGTTGTAGAAAACTTAACAAGCTGACTGTATTTACTAATACCGTGAATGTTTTACTTTGTTATATATGTTTGTTGACTTATTAGAATATTAATCTGTATGTTGATTTATCACTAGAACTTAGATCAGATATGCTGTTTAAAATTACAAGGAGTATAATTTATGACTATTATTCATGCTTTAAATAGTAATTACTAATTAGTAATTCCATTCCTTGAGATGTTCCGGGGCAGGGCTACAAGTCACCAGGGTTTGGCTGCAAACCCAAAAAGGAATGAGACTGTTAGGTGCCTGAGATCGGGATCGAGTTACTGGACCTTTTAAAGTGTAGTCTTGGTCAATTCTTTATGTTAAAGGGGTGTTTTTCTGATTCTTCCTACCTCTCCCTATCTTTGTTTGGCTGATTGAAAAATATAGGAAAAAACTGAGAGCTCAATTGGAGAGAGAGCTCACTGATCTCATATGATATTGATAAGGAAAATTTCTTGCTTACTACTGTATTTCTCAATGAACCTTTAAACTATGTTACTCGGACTCTTCATTTTACCTTGGAGTACCGGTGTCGGGCACTCAACACTCGGACATGGACACTCGGACTTGGACACTCAATTTAAGCCAATAACATGTACATTTTTCAAAAATGTTGCCGAGTCTGATACTTGGACACATATCCATGTCGGACACTTATAGCCGAGTCCGAGTAACATAGCCTTTAAATACTTTAAAGGACAAACCTTGAAATCTGCAACTACTAGCAATATTCTGCTACTAACAAATAGCCTGAAATCTGCACCAAGTAGCAAGAAATCTGCTACTTTCAATAAGCTAAAAATCTGTAATTAAACCAACTAAAAATCTGCAATCAAACAGAATCTTCTCCCACAAATTTTGCTTTACGCAGCTGTTCCCAGCTGCTTGTTTTGACTGCGTCTCCCGTAATAACGACGAAAGGGAACCACCTGGAAACTTTCCTGTTGACCAGGCGTATTACTTGTAACAGAGACATATCTTATATGTGATGTCTTATAATATGAGTTAATAGTAACATGGTAATATCTGTCCTGTCTTTGCCTTACTGGTAGAAAGTAATACAGTATCTAGTGTTGGTATTCACAATTTTAGTCCAAGTACAATTTTTTTGCTACAATTCAAAATCTGCCATGTCTGTATTCTTGCCTATTGCCTGGCCTTCTCTCATCTCCTCTGATTCTCATCTGATTTTAAATGGGTGCTGATATATGCACACCCTAAACTTATTTATGCACACCCTAATTCTTCCATAGTATCCTTGTCTTGTTTGTTATTAAGCTGACCATAAATGTATACGTCGGTCCTGTGGTTTTTCTTAGTTTCACATTGAACCATAACATTGATGAGAATTGATGAATTTTGTTGAGTTTGTTTTGGAAATCTGAAATAGTTGCTTTTAGTTTCAATGTTGTTCTTGTCCAGTGCTATAAGGATCTGTGGAAGCTATCTATCTGTCCTTTTATCTTATCTTATAAAATTTGGATTGCTAAACTAAAAACTTGAAAAGGAGATAGTTAGGGCTCTTTATTTTCCTTTGATTTGTTTTTTTTTTTCTCTCTTTTTTGGTTGGGTTACTCATTTGATTAACTTGTTTGATTTGTTTATCAGATGGAAACTTTAAGCCGAGTTTTGAATTTCAGAAATATCAATTATGTTCATGGAACTTGACAAAATACCAACTGTCCAAGAAAGAAGTTAAGGATAATTTAGTTCAAAATATACACAGGTGGTGCATAAATAAGTTTAGGGTGTGCATAAATCAGCACCCTTTAAATTTGACAGGGTCCCCTTGTCCAAATAATTTTGGGCATGCTGAATCCGACACTTGGATATGTGTCATATTTGACACTCTGTACCCTAGTCCGAGCACAATAGCTCGTTGCTGCGTCACTGGCTCTGCATAGAAGTAATTGGCAATGATGATTCCTCAAACCTAATTTCCCTGGAGCAATGTCCATATAAACTCTATATATACTTCTAAAATTTGCCACTGTGTAATTAATTGGAAAATATTCACTTTTTCTGCATTAGTTTTCTGTTTTCAAAGAAACGCTTAAGAAAAACATTTGCTCGATGTTTGCCTATGGCATATTTTTCATCTAAGTGCTGCTAATCATTTCTTAATTCCTAGTGCCATTTTTTTTTTTGTTTTTTTTAAATATCTCTCACTTTGATGGGTTTCCATTGCTTACAGGGATTTGACAAAGAAGGCAAACTAAGAGCAATCTGTGGTGGTGGGCGATATGATCAATTGCTCTCTACTTTTGGAGGAGATGACATTCCTGCATGTGGATTTGGCTTTGGTGATGCTGTGATAGTCGAAGTGAGTGAAGTACTTTAAGTTCTCTTCAATTCTTTACCCAAGGGGGTTTTGCCTTTCATCTCTGGTTATAACTATGATAGTTTATTTCATTATAAATATATTTTGCCGATTGATCTGGGTTGTGAGAGAGTAGGCTTAGTGCATAAGGTTACCTTTAAAAAGTGGGCTCCAATTTTGTTCAGTGTTTATCGTCTAAGAAGCCTATTGTCACAACATGATGATTATGATTATTCTCTTTTCTTTTAGAGATCTTATCAATGTAATCTCTTAAACCTTTTTTCTGTATAGGTAAATTTTGTGGTCTTCTTTTTGTCCCTTTCTTATATAAGTTTTTGTTATTCATATATCTAGAGGGAAATAGCAAATTGAACCCATGACCTTAGTCCTGGGAGAGGGCTGCCTTACCACTAGGCTACACCCTGAACCCTGTTTTGCGACCTTTTTTGCCATTGTTTTCATTGTTTTAATGTAATATGTCATTGTATCCTTGTTTTTAAATGGGATAAATATCAAGATCATCACCCGTTTCATCCAAATATATCAAGTGAGTCACTTATTGCAAAAATGATTCAGTTTAGTCATCAATTTGGAAATTGGTATCATTTTAGTCATTCTCAGATGATCTTCTTGATACAAATTTTAAAAATAGTGACTAAATCGAGTCATTTTTGCAATGAGTGACGCACTTGATATATTTGGATGAAACGAGTGATGACTTTAATATTTATCCCGTTTTTAAATTTCATTTCCTTTGTAGTATTTCAAATCCAAATATTACTGTAATTTCAAGGTTACCTTTGGTGTAATGTTTAGTTGCTGAAGGAGAAAGGGATTTTACCAGAACTTAGTCCCTATGTGGAGAATATTGTTTGCTCGTTAGATCGTGATCTTCAGGGGGCAGCTGCTGCAATTGCTACCAAACTGAGGGGAAGGGGGCAAAGTGTTGATTTGGTCTTGGAAAACAAGCCACTGAAATGGTCTGGTTACTTGCCTAATTTATTAAGTTTCTTTCAGTTGTACATCCCTTGACGAGTGCTGCTTTTAATGCTTTTAACAAATATTTGTAGGGTATTTAAACGAGCAAAACGGGTAAATGCGGCGAGGCTTATATTCGTAGGGGCCAATGAATGGCAAAAAGGTATGGTTGGTGTAAAAGATCTTTCGACTGGAGAACAATATGAGATCAAAGTTGATGAGTTAGAGTGAGTAGTATCTTTGTATCTTTATTTATTTCCGTCATGTTAGAATTCCTTTTTTTTTTTTTTTCAATTGAGCCCTTGTCTTCCTTTAATCTGTGCAGTACACAAATTTGAAGTGTAAGTATGCAAATATATCAATTAGGTTTTGTTGCTACAAGTCACTATAATGAAATGTCTTGTGGCTATAATATTAGTCAGTATCTTGGGGCCAGAGAATAGGACGTGGCCAGATGAATGGTTTAGAGGAGAAATAAAACTTTAATTTGCATACCAGTATATACGAAACTATATATATCAAATAATGTGAGTTGGTAGTAGTTGGTTTTGAAGGTCTACATATTGTGATTTGAGCTGAAAGATGAGCTTCAGGTTTGCAATGTGTTTCACCATATATGTTGATCGAACCCCTGATGTATGTGCCCAAAAGTTACCTTCTTAATACTGCAGAATTAGACGATCATTTACTGGGTGGTGTAAAATATTTGTCGTATACTGGTTTCTTTTTGAACAATTATAATGTCGGTAATGTAAAATTTAGCCAATCGCAAGTGTGAACAGTTATAAACGTCGGTAATATAGACATTGCTTAAAATAAGTTACTTTTGACTTAATGGGGGTATTTTTAACTTAAAGGAGAAAGTAAAGTTGTTTACTTTAAGTTGAATGAAAGTGTTTGAGTAATTTTACTTAAAGTTAAATGGAGGTTTAATAATTTTGGCTTAAAGTGAAATTTCACTTAAAAAAAATTTAAATTCATGATATTTAAGCTTTACAAGAATTGTGAAAAAAAAAAAAAATCCATAAGTCATAAATCAAAAGTACCTAAATGGAATTTATGGCTTAAAGCAGTTTTTTAACTTAAAGCCGCCTTAAAATCGATGGAGACAAACACCTCAAAAATGACTTAAAACCCAAAACTCCTTAAAGCACTTCTTGCCAAACGGGCTCTTAGCCAATCGCAGGTGGTACTCCTCAATTAATAACGCTGGTATTAGGTAGTTTAGCCAATCTCTCACCTCAATTTATAAAGTCGGTAACGGTACTATGCAATTTAGCCAATCTCTCTCCTCAATTTATTATAAATTCTTATGAATTTATAATAAATTCATAAGATACCCTCTCTCTTTTTCCCCTTTTTTTTTGTACTTTTACGAATTTAACTTACTTTTAATAATATTAAATTAAATAAAGAGTGAGTATTCGTCAAAAAATAAAAATAAAGAGTGAGTATAAATAATATTGTTGGAGATGAATATATATTAAGTTGCTAAGAACTAATATTTTATATTATATTTTAGAGTGATTTAATGCTCTAATCTCTAAGAGCATCTCCAACTATGTGGAACCTTTAGCTAAAAATAATTAAAACATATTATAAATAAAAATTATAGAGATTATGTAAAAAAAAAACCCAACTTCAATGGATCATTTCCCTTGTCGAAATTTTTAGCCAATTTCCTGATGTTGACTATATTTGTCGAACCTCTGGAGACCTGTAAGAAGATTCCAAATCATCTCTTACTATTTTTAAACTATAGACAATCACTATAACCAGTACCATCGAAACACAACGCCTTACAGGTTTAATAAATTTTACATAATCAGTATTTTCTATCATTTTAGCCAACTCCTCTAAGTAATACTAGCACTCTGAAATATATTGAATAACGCTATTCTGTCATTAAATCTGAAATTTCTCTTTCGTATACTGTGTGTTTGTTCTGAACAATTATATGTGCTAAATAATGAATTTTTTAAAATAATACAATAACTAACTTAAAATTTAAATCATCATTTAGGTGAATCATGTAAAAAAAAATCCTAGCCAAAATTAATCTTAGGATCTTCATTTTATTTTTAATAAATTGATTATAGTAAAATTATAAAATTCGGATCCTTGATTTTTGAGAAAAAGTGCCGACAGCAACAATCAAGTTGTCATCATGATTCAGTTTTGGTACTTAATAGCGATTCGATAAATTAGGAATTTATTGGAATGAAAAAATGGAAAAAAAAATCGGATAAATTTTAATATTTTAATATTATTTAATATATTAATCTAATTTACAATATAATATATTAGTTAAAAATATTTCATAGTGAGAAATCGGATTTTAAAAATCAAATAGATCAAATATTTTTTAATGATAAATCAATAATTTATCGACAATTAAAGTATTGGTTGTAATGCGTAAATTTATTGTTTTTTTTAAAGTTTTATCTATTTTTGAAAAAAATTAATCTAAACTTGGATTAATGTAGTTCTTAGGAGTGAAATGAGATGGAACTTAATATAAATCAGTATTCTAAAAGGTGGTGATTAATTGGATTAATCACTGATAAATCGTTGTTCGGTGCCTTTTCGAATTAAGATTAATCGGAATTAATCAATATTAATTATCAATTAATCGTTGTTCGATACCTCTATCAATTAAGTCCAATTCTCGCTTTTTACGATATAAATAAACTTATGATGTTAATTGTAAAAGTTTTGGAAACTATCGACATCACACATCTTGATAGTGGATAAAATAAATCAGTACGACAGAACGTCTTCGAAAGCTGTCGAAAGGCTTCAATTGCTTTTGCTAAAATTTGTTCAATCTCACTCAATTAGATCCAATCCTTTTTTGGTGAGATCTCTTTTGTCGTACCCATTTTTTGGATTGTTGATTATCCCCAATCTTTTGGGGTTGTTGATTTATCCCTAATTTTTGGGGTTTATGTTTTGGTTGTGTTTTCTATTTGCTATCTTGTTTGGTATGTTGGCTGCAGTTCGGAATTTGCTCCAGGTTTGGAGGGAAGATCAGGTTGGAGCGAGCTGTTGTCAGATAGAAGGTAATTGGCAACCACGAGAAGTTGAAGCCATTAGCCTTCGAGAAGCCATTTCTTGTACAAAATCACTAAAGCACATTGATCAAGTGCTAGTAGTTCGATTATCGGTCTGCGAATCGTGTGGTTCTTTTGTTTGCAAATGCTGCACAAATTCTATGTCAGGCTATGGAGAGTGGTCCGTCACTCTCCTGCATTTATTAATCATGTACTCGAAAGTGATAATTTCTAAGTAATGCAAGTACGATTTGTTTCAAAAAAAATATAATAAAGAGAATCTACCTGATACGGTAGAAAAATTCTCTACTTATGCGGCTTAAAATCATGTATTTATCAATATTTTTGTAAATCTTATCGTATCAATGAAATTTTATGCAAAAATAAGTAGGTATGCAAAAATTTATAAATTTTATTCTTTAAGAATATACTAGCTTATAACCCATGCAATGCACGCGTTTCTTGTATTATGTTCTAAATTTTATTTAATATTATAATTATGATTATTTTTAATAATTATTTTAATTTTAATTTGATATAATTTAATATACTCATGTTTACGAATTATACTAATGTTTCCTTCTTATAAATAACGTATACGATTTTTAATATATTTTATTAATAATTGAAAAATATGGTGTGATATTTTCGGCTATATATTAATGATTAAATTAAAAGACGTGTTTTAATTAGAAATGAAATATTAATGATTGAAACATACGGTACGATTGATCTTTTTAGGTGTTTATAAAATGTAATATTTTTAACTAAAAGTAAATGTGAAAAGGGCAATCGACTAATTACCATTAATTATATTATGTTATTATTTATTTTAGATTTTATATTTTTCTTGAAAATTATTGTGTGATATTTCGGGCATATTAATGATTATAAGATTTGTTTAAATTAAAAAGTTAACGTGTTTCAATTCGAAAGAAAATATTAATGATCGAAAGATATGATACGATTGATGTTTCTAGGTGTTTATAAAAGGTAATATCTTCAACTAAAAGTTAATGTGAAAAGGCAATCGCCTAATTACCATTAATTTTATTATGTTAATGTGAAAAAGGCTGTTTTAAATTAAAAAACTAACGTATTTTAATTCGAAAGGAAATATTAATGATCGAAAGATATGATACGATTTATGTTTTTAGGTGTTTATAGAAGGTAATATCTTCAACTAAAAGTAAATGTGAAAAATGCAATCGACTAATTATCATTAATTTTATTATGTTAATGTGAAAAAGGTAATCGACTAATTACCATTAATTTTATTATGTTAATCGACTAATTACCATTAATTATATTATGTTATTATTTATTTTAGGTGTTATATTTTCGGGTATATATTAATGATTGTAAGATTTGTTTTAAATTAAAAAGGTAACGTATTTTAATTCGAAAGGAAATATTAATGATCGAAAAATATGATACGATTGACGTTTTTAGGTGTTTATAAAAGGTAATATCTTCAATTAAAAGTAAATGTGAAAAAGGCAATCGACGAATTATCATTAATTATATTATGTTATTATTACTAATTACAATTAATTATATCATGTTATTATTTAATTTAGGTGTATTTATTTTTCTTTATAATGAAGGGTAAATAAGTAAATTCACGAAGTACCAAAAAACAGGTACCAAAACTTTTAATGTTTTGGCTTTTATATAATAGTATAGATTTAATTTAACATAGAATTTTTATATATGGTTTACAATATGAATGCAGATTTTATATCATTTTTTTATTAAAAATTGCATCATATACAAAATCAATTTCTATGCAATTTTGTGTACTCACTAATTTTTGCGTAATCTTTTAATCTGTACGGTTGAATTTTCGTAAAAACATTTGAAAATACGAATATGAAGCCGCATAGGTAGAAAATTTTTCTACCGTGTCAGGTAGATTCTCTTTATCATTTCAAGATTTTGATACAGTGATAAAGATTGTTATGGGATTGCAACTACGATCGATAACTCAAACTGGTGGTTATGGCGAAGCGGGTACATATATATAGGCTTGATTCAAATGAGAACCAAACCTTAAAAGAGAACCGAAGATCGTAGTTTGATTGTCTATAGGGCTACTCAAATGAGACCCCTCTGAGAATCGCACATTGGGCCACAATCCAGACCCAATAAACCAAACACGTGCTTGTTGAACAACCAGCTTTTCTTTTTTAAAATCGAAAGAAAGATATTCCAGTCAAAACAAACACGATCACTACATCAACCACTGCTACATCCTAACTTTCAAAACATCCAGTATGACCAAAAAATTATCGAATGATTCACTACAATATATTCTAGAAAAATCACCAATATCAAGCACAATTTACCGAATTTGAATACAAATTACCGAATTTCAACTCAAATCACTAACAATTTAAAAGCACAACACCAAACTTTTAAACATAAATTACCAAAAAATTCAAATCATAAAAAATCTGAACGTAAATTCAAAGCAAATCACCAAAAAATTCAATACAAATCACCAACAATTCTTGTATAAATCACCAATTAACACCATCATCTCTACCTCACCAAAATCAATATCACTGTTACAAATCACGCCACCATCCTAAACTCACCACCATCACAATCACTGTCACTAAACCACCCTTACCACCAGTCTGCCACTTACAGAAATCACCATCAGATTGCTACTATTATCACAACATACAGAATCACCAAATTTCTGTCCAAATTACTAAAATTTCAACTCAAATCACCAAATTTCGATACAAATCACCAAATTCTTTTAAACAAATCACGTAAAGCGATGCCTTCACCATACCTATCACCACCATCTCCACCATACATCATTCATCTTGCCCATTACAGACGTCGCAACCACCATAACCACCACTAGATTAGAGAAATCAGATTTAGATAAAAGAAATCGGATTTGAAAATTTTAAATCTAAAGCAAATCTACCTGATATGTTTGTTTTCCCGACTAAATTGATTAAAAACATTCTTGTTTAGCAACCACCGGAGTGTTTAGCAACCACCGAAGGAGTAGCCATGTAAGTAACAAAGACCGAGTAATGGTGGTAGATTAGCGATGACAGATCGAGGGATACCAACGGTGGTAGGTGGCGATGTTAATTTATTCGCCGAAAATGACATGGCAGCAACGTAGAGGGAAATGAAGTGTGATTGTTGGGGGTGAAGGAAAGGGGAAGATAGAAATGGAGGAGGAGAAAGAGGCAGGAGGCAAGGAATAATTTAGATCTATAATTATGTGACTGGGATTTAATATACATATGAAATTTATGTGGCAGAGAGGGTCTCATTTGAGCACTTGACTATATAATAAATATTATTAAATTGTATAAATACCTACTTAGTAAATCAAAATTACTTATATCTCTTAAATACCGATTATTAATATTATTTCAAGCTGGTTTGAAAATATTATGAATATACTAGTCCATGCATATTATTCATCATTAACTCATACTATGCTTAATATAATTTTTTAAAAAAAGATCATAGCTTTAAAATTAGGAAAATGCTAAAAGTACAAAAATGGGTATGAAGTGTCACGTGTCAAATTCTTGTTGATAATTATTCTTCAGGAGATCACATGTTGTCATAACTCGCAAGGCATTTTATAGGAAAAAGAAGCTCTGTAAAAGATAGTTTCGGTCAGAAATCAATTCAGTTGAGGTGCTACTGATAACTGGTTTTAGTTCAGCATGGATTGCATGACCTTGGTCTAATGGAAGCACTTGAAATTCTTGTAAATATACATCTGAATCCCGCTGTTTAATCACCAGCAATCTCCGTTCAACATGGTACATCGTTGTAGACGACAGAAAAACAACTGATCATGGACTCATCGTATGCTGTTGGTGTTGTATCTGTGATATGCTTGGAGAAGGCGAATGTTCAGTACTTCTCTGTGTCTGCATTTGTTTCAGCAGACAGATTTAAGGAAAGACAGGGTTTGTGTAACCAAAATTCATATGACATATACTAAGAGACTGTAAAATCCAAGTAGTAAAAGCATAAGTTGGTGAAAAGAATGACATCGCTAAGTACAATCAACTGCGCAGGACAAGTAGCAAAACAATGAAACTGGAAGTGGAGTAAAAAATTCTATTATTATTATTATTAAGAGACCAGACCAGAAAATGTGATTAAAAAAGAATGAAATAATGAACATGCTCTTAACAACAAATTAGCCGTGTCAACATAGGCCTAAAGTAAACTGCTCTACTTTTTCCTAAAGAGTACTAAAATTCAGACTTACGTCGAAAGGCAAGCAGACACCTTCAGACCTCATGGAAGTAATTTATTGATTGCTGCGAGCTCCTGGAAAATCTTAACAGAACTTCCAGTGGTTACCATAGTTTATACATGTTACATATGTAGTCATAGGTTCATCAACACTCCGGGTCTGCATCTGGTAATAAGTGCACTCATTTTCCCCACAGCGATTACACTTGAATTGATTAGTACTGGCCTGTCGCTTTGCTCCACGCTCACAATCAAACAAGGCTTTTCTTTGATTTCTTGGTTCTGGCATTGCCTGTCGTCGCTTGCCATTTCTTCAGGAGTCATGTTGACAACTTGCTCTGGCTTGATATGTCCAAGAAGAACTTTTCTCCTAAAATCTGGATCATGTGGATCCTTTAAATTGAATACGATTGATCTGTACTTGATCTTCTGTCGTCCATTAGATTTTCCCCAATTCTCATGCAATGCACACTCCAACGAAATAGCAAGTCTGTAAGGGTCTACTTCATACGCTTCTTTCCTTGATCCTCACTAATTTCACCGCAGACTTTCAATAAAGCTTCTGATAAAAGTTCCCGAATTTTGTCATGCGAGGGATCCTTACAGAGAACAACAGGAGACATCTTTGGCATAGCAACCGCATTGGTTGCAGGTTTTCTCACATCACTGGTACCACTTCTTTCTTTACTTTCTCTTCAACCCTTATGGATTCGACATCAGAATTATTCTTCAACTTGACACCATCAACACCTTTGGCCCTTTTTGCAGATGAGAAAGTTTCAGAATTAACAACATTCTCCAATTTCCGGGTTGTGCTAGAATTACTCCTCTCGAGCTTTACAGTCTCACCTTTGCAAAACTCCCCAACCTTCACAGAATTTCCTTTTTGAACCTTAATTGACTCTGAGGTCTCTACACTCTTTACGGAATCTTTTTTATCCGAGTTCCCATTTTTTATATTAGTTATTGCTTGTTCAACTATAATGTTCTTCCATAATCCAAGCAAGATGGAAGCCAATTCCTGAATCTTCTTCCTAGGATGCTTCGTCAGATGTCTGAGACGCTTTCCAACGTGATACAAGTTTATTTCAGTATTTAATTATATACGATGTTCACAAATAGTAAAATCCATATATAGTGGAATATTTCATGTTGTAATGGGAGTGGGATGTGAAAATTTATAACCAGACCACTAAATACCAAAAGAGAGCATACGATTTACCTTCTAGTATCTTGATTCACTAGCCTCGGATAAAGAAATATTTGCCAAATTCAGAGTGCCTTTCTTACCCTATGTTATAATAATACTCATATATCCTATATCAAGTGTAACCAGATTTCAAGTTATGTAGGGAGTTATCGGGCTTGTTCTTATCTTTATTGAATTTTTTCTATCTGTTAATTTTAAAATTAGTAGCCATCACATGAGAATGTTATCATCACTAACTGTATTTCTATCTGATAACGGTATTTCTATCTGGCAACAGTATATATCTGAATTGGAATTGTTTTAACCTGATATATGTAATGGTGTAAATAATTTCTTAACTTATAGAGTATTGGATGAAATTACCTAGATGTTCTGAGATTAGTTTTGTAACTCTCTGATCTTTTCTTTCTACGGAATCAGTACATAATATTCTTTTTTAATAATTTTTTTTGGTATCTAATATTCTTGGAAATCTTCTGTACATGGCTCTCCCTGATCTTTCACACACATAAAGAAAAGTCAAGAAGCAGGACATGATCAGAGGGAAATGCCAGATTGGATTGAGAGGACATAGATAGTTTAGGGCAGGAGATACACATGGGAAGGTAAAAAGAATAAAGGTAGTATCTATCAGAAATCGCATTTCATTTACATCATAGAGCTCCAAAGAATACAGGCTCCTCTAATAGATAATGTAATGCTAAGTAAAAGACTTGACCAAAATGCACAAAGTTCTGATCTGCACTCCAATTATAAAAACTTCTGATCCTACTGTAATAATGCAAAATACACAGAAATCACTACTAACATTAAAACTACTTGCGAGGTAAATGATCAAGTTGTACGGCTCATTTGAACATAATCTTAAAGCTCAATCAGAACTATGACATATACTCATATTGCTGCAATAATATTACATACAATCCCAGAAATGTAAGCTAACTACACGCACTGAATACTACAAGTAAAGCAACTAATCTAACAAACAAGAATCACATTTCTATATACAGTAAACTACAAAAAAAAAATCTTATAAATCTTTAAGAACAATCTGTCCAGTGATACCTTAAGCCTCTGTTTGCTATCTTTATCCCAAAAGTTAAAAGTACATCAGACCCAGCAGTTGTGAATGTGTGATGTACCTAAGACAGAATAATATGAGATTCTCAGGAAAGTATAAATATAACTATAAACATGAATGTAAGAGCACAAAAAGTTTCCTAGACAAAATATATATATGCCTACATTTTAATTTAAAAAACCTAAGGAATGCACATCTATAATCCTCTTCACTGGTTTAACAAACCCAAGAATTATCATTGCAAATTAAAATATACAACAGATGATAGAATTTGACTACGCTTTCCTGATGTGAATCTGATACAAAGATCTGAACTGAGTCAAGCCCTGTAAGGTTCTTTGCTTCACATCGAATTAAACCACATGCTTTAAGCAGGATACTTAAACACGAACCCCTCCTCCAAAATCGAATGACACTAAGAGAATAAATACTATTTTTTTAAATAAAAAAGAAGAGAAGAAAATACCCTCTACCACAAGAGGTCCCAGTGGCTGTAATTTTTTACAGTAAATTGTTCCAGTGGCCTACCTTTCATATTCTTTAGTTGACATAATACATTGTGAACAAGAAGGTTTACAGCCATGCAAGATGGAATACAGCATTCAATGTAAACAGTAGGATACAGCTATCACATGACAATGATAAAAGTATCCAAAGAACAAAGTCAGAATCTTACAGGATGATAATTCAGAGCGTTATCATTCCCTTCCCTATGACATTTAAAAGTGAAGTTTTTACTTTGTTGTGATTCATAAAGATGATGGACACCAACTCTCCCTTCAATTGAGCCAACCTGTGCAAATATAAAATATATAAGGCCAAATAGTGAAATTCTAATAGAAAAAGATAGAAGATATGATGAAAGTAAAAACATACCAAAAAACCTTGCTGATCTGGAGAGGCAGCAACACACCTTGTCTGGTACTTCAGAGGCGAACTTATTCTCTTAAACTCAGTCTGTTGCATGATGATTAAGTAGTTTATGTATGTAAAGTTATTCGAGATAGATATTGAGATTATTGTTGTGAAAAGTTAAAATATAATGCTCAAAGAGAATATATACCTGAGGATTTTGCAAGTTATAAACTATAAGATTTCTATCTGCTGTGGCAACAACCATAAGAGGATGTCTCACTGTAAGAGCATAGCAACGCTCAGGAAGTGCTTGAACATGTGTTGGATTAGGTTGTCTGAGATCCCAGTATCTGAGGTAGTACATAGTAAAAAGCTTTAATTAACAGATTGAAAAGTATTTGTCACAGATGTATAAATTGATCTTAAAACTACATATACTCATTTGACTACTATGTGTGTTAAATTTGACTTGCATTATGAAATCCAAAAAAATAATAAACAAGCATGCTTCCAACTGGATCAGTTTTATTTTCTTTAATAGACTATAACATGGTCATAATCAAATCAACGGTATTCAAATTGTAAAAACAGTCAAGAGAACTTACATCATATTGGTGTAAATCCATAAATTAATTACAAGATATAATCTAACACATAAATTATCCACAATTAATTACAAGCCATAATCTAACACATTACAAAATAGAATTTAGCAGATATACCAAATCTAGCAAGCTCATCAAATATACAATTACCAAAAGTTAAAAATAGCCCACAATTACAGACCATAGAGCATCCTAAGCAACTCGGAATATATGCAATTTAGATATACTTAAAGCAACAAACACACCAGATGAAGCACATACAATCATAAAAAATCAAAATCCACAAGAGTTAATACACACAATCATAAAAAAACACTAATGTTGAGTATTGAATACAGTAAAAGAATACAGAGGGAGGGGGGTGAATGGATTCTTGAACTTTTCTTTGTTCTTGAATCTTTGCAGCAAGATATGTGTTGAGTGTGTGAGATATGTAAGTGCGGATAACAAAGACAAACACAACACAATATTACTTTAATCTAATATTTTATTAGATAAAGATTTTGCTACAATCCGTGAATACAAATGATAGTATTCTCAGCTTCGTTTTTCTCAGAGAGATATTTCTTGTGATGTATCTTGAAAAACCTGAAAAAACTTATCAGCTAAGGAAGTGAGGCTGTATCCTTATAGACATGGATACACCTACTTACTACAAATAAGGTAGGTAAACAAAATACTTTCCAGTCTGTCTATCTCACTTGAGTAAGAGTCCAAACGGCTACAGATTTGACTTTGCAAAGCCTGTTCAGATCCACTTCTTTAGCTCCTTGTCCCTTTGTCTTATCTCTCCAAACTTCTTTGTAGGCTTTCCAACGTGCTTTATAGTACATATTCAAATAAAGCGTCTTGGCTTGTTGCAGGTTTCTGACTTGTACAATTCTTCAGTATTTTGTCTCCAAGAATGTATTCGAGAAGTGGCTAAGTGAGTGATTCGAGAACTAGAATTGACTTAATCGATAACTCTGAGTTCTCGAATAGTGTTATATTGACATATCGAATCACTTCTCGAATAGCTCTTTTCTCTGGGAGTCCTTGAGATATCGAATAGAGCATTTTGACATATCGAATCCCTGAGATGTCGAATAGCATCTTGTGTCTTTGAGATATCGAATAGAGCATTGACTTGTTGACTCTTAGAGAACTCGAATGATGCTTTGACTTGTTGACTCCATGAGTTCTCGAACAGAGTAATAGACATATCGAATCTCTGAGATATCGAATGAGATATCGAACAGTGTATTCAGAGATATCGAATAGTGTCTTCTGAGATATCGAATCCCTGACTTCTCGAATGCTAGACTTCTCGAATAGACAAATGTACTTCTCGAATTGGTACTTAGGCAAATTCTTCATTTCTTCAAATCCCAACTGTGATTATTTGGCAGTCTTTATCTCCTTGCTTGAGGCATGAACCTTGGAACTTCTTTCAAGCATTATTCTTGACTTTATAAGTACAGTTACACAACTAGGATTTGATGCCTATTACAAGTACAGAACAAATAGAAACTCTACAACTAGAGGTTCCCTCAGTTAAGAGGTCATGTAGGTAATGCATAACATTACACATACTTAGGCTTGTTATTAGATGTATTCAGGCATGCCTCTGTGACTAACAATCTCCCCCAAATTGGGAGTAAGACCATTAGTCACAATTTCATGTCGATAACAAGCCAAACATACTTAAAGATAAAACTTGACAGTACATGTATGAATTTTGATTAGCAATGTGGATAGAACTACAGGGTGAGTGATCTTACAGCCTATAATGAAGTACTAGCCATTGTCATTTGTTTCCCTTCCCATAGCTTTGGCTTGCAAATCATCATATGCTTTCTGTTTTCTTTCTTTCTCCTTCCTTGTATTCTCATCCATAGCTTTTATTATTTCTGCCATCGCATCCAATTCTTCAAGCAAAATTGAGTCTTTGAAATCTTCAAGTACTGGTTTCAAAATGTTTGCAGGATAGTGATTGAGTAGGTTCATTCTGATGTGGACCTGATCCCCATTTCTCCTCCTATACTTCACCACATAGGGTTCAAACTGAACTCTACACAATCCCTTTGCCCTTAGCTTTTCTGCTTCAATCTCCAGTCTCTCAATTTCTTTCTCCCTTGCTAGCCATTTCTCAAGACACTCTTTTCTGATTCTCTCCTCATGATCTCTCTTCATCTTCATAAAATCAATTAGCTCCAGCTTCCATACTCTTTTCACATTATCTTCTGAGCTCAACAATGCAATGATTCTTTCTATGTCATGTAGCTTGCCCCAGTGTTGACATCCTCCTTGTTTGAATTTCTCCTCCCTTCCATCAGTATATTTGATCTCAAGGTAGTTATCAACAATGGCAACATGGTAGATTCTTTGAGCTTGTAAGAATTGCAGTTGGTCTTCATCAAAATCTTCATCTAGTGGTTGGAGTTTTAAGCCTGGATAGAGTGTCAGAGTCCTTGATTTGGATAGCTTTGGTTTCCTTGCAGCTTGTTTGAATTTGATCCTTTTTACATGGTTGCCTGGCAGTAGCATGTGACCTTCGTTTGTAGACCATTGTAGTATTCCATTAGCCGTTTGCTTTTTGAAATATACAAATGGGTTCTTGCATTGAATCTTCTTCTCTTCTTGAGGTGGCAAGACAGTTGCAGAAGCCATAGATTTAGATTTTGGTAGGTCACTACTAACAGTATTCACCCTAGACTTAGAGTCTTGTGTTGTGGTGAGGTTACTGTTAGCAATGCCAAAGGCTTGCTGTCTTCCACTTTTCTTCTCAGAGACTTTACCTTGATCATCATCATTTTTCTTATCCTTGTCATCCTTCTTCTTCTTCTTATCTTCATCACCCTTATCACTCCTGTGATGTCTTCTCCTTCCATCACTTCTGTCTCCATCCTTGTCTTGATCACCATCCTTGCTTGGGTTGAACTTAGCAGATTCAGGTACAATGCCAGTTGCAATGTATGACCTGAGATAAGATATAGCTTCCAATTCTTCTGTTGTTCTTAAACCCATCTTCTTGTTCAGCTGCTCAATGATGGCAATAATGAGAGATTTGTTCTGAGGAGTTAGATGCTTAGGAATGACCAGCTGCTTGATATCATCAATTCTTGTTGCAGCCTGATAGATGATGGTTCTAGGATTTGTGAATAATTCAGGTAGCCTTGCTGGTTGACCATCCCTTAACTCATCATAGAGACTCTTGTTGTTCTCATTCCTTCTTTCAATTAATGTAAGGAACACATCCACTTCTGAGTGCTTTAGACCCTGTAGAGTGTTGATGGTTAAGTGACATATCTTATTCTTTCCTACCATCATTATCTCTTTGAGCCATAGGCCACTAACTCTCCTTGGTACTAAAGTGAGATAGTCAATTTGACTCTTCAAACTCCTATGATATGATAAAGCATCACCAGCCTGTTCTCTTGAGACTTTCAGAAACTCCAAGAATGCATCATCATGATAGACATTTGAGTTTGCAATTTCTTGTAGCTTGGCCTCAGTGACCACCTTCACTTCTACTGGCTTGGCATTCTTAGATATGGAGAATGGAGGTTTGTCAGATGGCATACTCCCTGCAACCACTGTGGTTGTGATAGATTGCTTTTAACCACTGGGAGTAGTGATGTGCACAGTTGGTAGAGTGACAACTCGCAGAGAAGTAGGAGGCTCATCAACTTTGTCTTTTCCTTTTCCAGGCACATGAGTTAAAGATTTTGAAGCTCTTTGATGGCCACCCTTATTGAACTTGATGCCCTTTTCCAGTGGTCTCTCCCCCTTTGTTGGTTTCTCCCCCTTTGTATTTGACCTTGAAATCCTCTTCTCCCCCTTAGGCTTGTTGTCAGGCACAGAGGCTGTAGGAGTGACCTTTGGGGTTGAAGATTCTTCAGGTAGAGGGAGACCCATGTGCTTCATCATTGCAGACAACATTGATTGTTGATGCAGAAGAACATCAGCTATGGTGGTGGCTTGAGTGTTCAACTGCTCAGTCAGAGTGGTTACAGTGTTTGTAAGATGAGCATTAGACTGTTGGAGAGAAGCTACCTCCTTTTCAAGAGTATCCACTTTAGTGAAGAGCTCATTGGCCTTAAAACCAGAAAGGGATTGTTCTTTGAGTCTCTGCACTTCAAACCTTGACATCTCATGCACAGGGACCTTAGTGACCAGCTTGTCTCCATATTGATTTGCAAAGAGGGTCCTGAGCATGGCATTGGCCTCAGTTGTCTGATCATTGAGATTTTGGAATTTGTGCCCCAGTCCTGTGACAGCATCTTTGAGAATGGCTAAACCATTGTCCATCTTGGTGCAGGTAGACTTACAGGCTAGAATATCCTTGACTACAGTCTCCAATTGAGGGAATTTGGAATCAAAAGTCCTCTTTATCTCTCCCACAGACTTGTCTGTTGCATCACTTACCTTGTTGACTTCTGATTTGACACCTTTACCCAGGTAGTGTGCAGCCTTGAGGAATCCCTTGTATGAGTCATTGATGGCTTCATACACTTCACCAGGAGTTAAAGATTTAGCATTGGAGCCCAGCGAAGTGATGTATTCCTCTCTTAGATACTGAAGAGCTTCATTGAGAGTGAGATCATAAGTTCCTTGCATCCAGGCATCTACATTGCCATCTCTCTCAGCATCATCAAGTATCTTTGTTTTCTGCATCTCCACATCATCTCTATGGCAGAGCAATATTGCTTCATAATCTGGATTTGGCACATTGGAGGTGACCAAGTTCTGGGCTATCTTTACAAACTCAGGAATCTGATCCACAATTAAGCTTTAAAGTGCTTCAACCGTCAATTGTGGTGGAACAGATCTTGATCCTGAAGCACTTTGTCATATACTATATTTGCTGCCGGGGACTAATTATTTTTGTCCCCGGCAGCGGCGCCAAAAACTTGTTGTGCTAAGAAAAATGATTATTTGAATCGCAAGCGCACAATTCGTTTCGTTGAAATATTTAATGATTCGTTCCACAGGGACTATTTTTATTCGCATTCCTTAATTTTTAATTTAATCGAATTAGAACAATTGATTTTTGAGAATTTGGATTTTTTATACTATTTAATTACCAAAAGAAATTTAAACTATTTTTAAATTAAAAATATAATTCTACATCTAAATAATTAACAAAATTAATTATTCTAAATTTTGAATCAAAATTAGATTTTAAATTACTCTAAATTAATTAAAATCCAAATTAAGACTAAAAAAGAAAATTGAATATTTTAAGAAAATTTGACAGTTTGTATTCCTAAATTCTACCAGTCATTTTATACCCAGATAGTGAACTAAAAATTTTGTCTACAAATGAACCAGCAAAAACAGAAAAAACAAAAGAACCATAAAAACAGCCCACTCAGTTGAATTCAGAATTTTGCACTCGACCAGAACAGAACATTGACATCACAATACCTACCAAAGCCTGCTAAACCAGTAATTCTAAACAAAAACTCTTAAGTTTCAGCAATGAAGTAAAACTCCAATCGACTCAACCATATAGACACTAGAATTCGCAGCGAGCAAGAAACACAAGAGACCCAATTCATTAGCAACTCGCAAACAGGATATAAACAGGTGCAAACTCGAACTTAGAAAGCTAGTAAATCGATAACAAACAAACAGCAATGAACTCATTTAACTCTCTAAACTCGAACACCAACAGCAGAAACAAACAAATTCAGCGACTTGTCACAAAATTCTTAAACAAACGGCCATGAACAAATAGCAACTCGGGGAACCAGTAATCAACGACAAGAATACCCAGTCGACTCAGCAAAAGTCGAATTCAGTAAACTACCCAAAACACAGCACAAACGCAATTAAACTCAACACAAATTCCGGGAGGTCAGCTGCAAAATCAGTTTGCGAAAACTAATTTGGGGACAGGGGTGCGGCGTTTGTGTGGGGAAAGAAAGAGAAACGAGAGAGAGAGAGAGAGAGAGAAGGAGGGAGAGGGAAGTGAGATGGGTCTCAATTGAATTTGCAAGATGTGAGGAGAAAACGAAATGACACACTAATTAAGAGAGAAAAAAACAGAGCTTTGTTTAAGTTATGGGTAAAGCTAAAAAAACAGGGTGGTTGATTTTAACTTCGAATAAAAAGGAGACAGGGAAAGGCAAAATAGATTCGAATTAACACTAAAGAGACAGAAAATCAAAATGCTGAAAATTTATAAAACTACTATTTTTGTGATTTTTTTTTTGAAAATTAAATACGAGACAAAGAAATTATTTACGAAATTAAAATTACATTAAAACGAACATTTGGAATTAAACGGCCCACAATAAAATTGGATTTTTAAAGGGGCGTAATTAAAATTTGCAACTAAGAACACGAAACCAAATTTCGTTATTTTCAACCCCAAGTGGTTAGCAACGGGATTTACGAAAATGACGAAACAAGGCAACGATAACGAAAAAGCAAGACAAGAAGTAAAGAAAATAAAAATTGCATTAATTATAATAGGAGTGTTTACAAGATTTGAAACTAAGAAAAGAAATACAAGAAATTAAAACTACCCTAAAATCTAAGTTACTAAATACAAGGGGGGTGAAGGGGTATTTATAGGATAGGAATTAGGGTTAAGGGGGGTGTTGGGTAAATCCCCACCATACATTTGTGGTGTGTGGTGGTGGAATCCTAACCATCTATTTGTTTCCTTCCCCCTTAAACTTTGAAGAGTTGATCTTGGCCATACACTTCTCTAATGTGTTGGGATGATCTCCACCTTCCACTTGTCTTGAAATATTCCTTTTGCTCCAAGCTCCTAATTCTTTTCCTTCTTTAATTTTTGGTCCTTTTTCTTCCTCTTTTTCCCTTCCTTGCTCTTTATTTATTTATTTTGCCATTTCCTTATTTATTTACGAATTTCCTGAAATTCAATAAAATAAATTATTAAAATACGAGTTCAAGCAATAAATAGGTAATAAAAATATGCAAAAATATGCAATTATCATTGCACAGGCTTCAGCCATTGTGACAGAAAGTCAGAGCTAGAGCTAGGCAAGCTAGACTCCTCAGTTACAGATGCAACTTCTGTAACCGGATGGAAAGACTCTACTACTGTTGTCTCCACAGGAGTGGGATGAGTTACAACAGTAGGTGACACAGGCACAGAGTCTCTAGTGAAAACAAGTGAATCCTCTGTGTTTGTGATGGTATCATTAGGAGATGCCCCAGCATGCATTCCCTGACCATCTAGATGTGGTACCTGGGTGGTGAGCAAGGTGACATGCACCAAGTCACTTGAATCCATTGGCTCATCAAGAGAAAAGAATTCTTGATGATCAATGCCTTGCTCCTCAATTGCTTGAGTTGCAGGCTCCAAAGAAATATGAGTGGTAGATTCTGGAAGAGAAGTGTGTTGTAGATTAGATTTTGGAAACTCCCCCTGAGAAATAGAGGGAGTTTCAAGTGTGATGTGCTCTTCACTCAGTGTTGTGCCAGCCTTATCACTCCCATGTGCTGACTCTGTACAAATAGGTGCATTGGGGAGGATGCTTGATTCTATAGATGCACCCTGTTGAGAGGATACATCTAGTGAGCTGTTTGCCCCTTATTTTACAACTTCAACCATTTGGGTGACTGAAGAGGTGGTTTTAGACTTCTTCTTCTTCTTCTTTGGCCTTAGTAAGGCTGACTCAGGTTCCTCACTTTCTATACCTAATTCTACAGCCAAGGCTGCTTCAGTTAAGATTTTTAGAGGTTCAGAAGCAACCTGTTTTCTCTTTTTTTTTACTAACATCACCCTTTTGAGAGGATGATGCAGTTGGCTCTGTGTTTGGTAAAGTGTTTGGCTGAGAGGGTTGGTTAGCAGGCCCTGGGTTAGCATTTTGCTCTACTTTCTTGGGCCTAGCTAACTCAGATTTTGAGGCACATATTGGCATGTTGTGGGGGTAAGTCCTAAATAAACTCTCCATAAGGGGAGTTATTTTGAGTCTTACATCCACATCATTCATAGTCTCCAAGCTACTAAAAATGAGTTTAGTCATGGATTTCGAATAGCCTATTCTATTTTTGTCTAACCCAGGCAATTCAATCAATTTAGCATCTATGAAATTAAGTACAGATTGAATAAAGCGAGGGAAGAAAAATTTCATTATCTCTCTTGGCTGAGTTCTTACCAAGTCTCCCATACAATTCTTGCATTATGATCAAACCAACATTAATCTTTCTCCCATATGCTAGAGCATAGCCTATTTGTTGAACAGGTGTGCTGATTTGATCAAAGCTGGACTTCCTTGATGTGAAGACTTGAAAAAGAGTGGCAAAGACATAGATCCATTCTTTCCTCAGGTACTTCCTATTCAAAT
Organism: Saposhnikovia divaricata; assembly: GCA_036435485.1. Classification (NCBI taxonomy): domain Eukaryota; kingdom Viridiplantae; phylum Streptophyta; class Magnoliopsida; order Apiales; family Apiaceae; genus Saposhnikovia; species Saposhnikovia divaricata. Next base: position 79,400,905 of record CM071599.1, read on the forward strand.
TCCCAAGCTTGATTCTATCTGAGTAGTTGATAAAATCAAAGAAGTCCTCCAATTCCTGATCAGTAGCTTGACTGTCATACACTCCTTGTTGTAACCCCAGTGCTTGATTCATGTCTTCAGTAGTGATGGTGATTTCCTTGTCCTGAATCTTGCAATAGATTATGTATGAAGTTATTGTATTCTCTAGGGCCACGACCTCCACAATAGCAGTTCTCCAAAATTGTTCTAGTAGGTCTAGATACAGAGTTGGGTTGGCTGAGAGTGCATCCTTGATGTATGATTCAGCCATCCATCGAACAAAGCACTTAAAGTTTGCATTTGGTGCTTCAACATCGTTGGTTATTGCTATGAAATTGGTGTGGGTAGGAATTGTGAGTTGGGTATTTGCCATTGTTACACAGAGAGATGAGAAGAGAATGAAGGTTGAAGAAGAAATTTAGCTTTTGACGTTAGGGTTTTCAGAGGTTTTGGAATTTTAGCTGCCTGAGAAATCGAATGAAATGATTTGAACAGTTGTGGAATTGTATATATGTGAGTGACTTGAGTTGTCGATTAGATATAAGTTTTGTATCGACAAGTCAGTCATTCGAGAAGTATAAAACAACTATTCGATAAGTCAAGAAAGGCTTATTCGATATCTCAAGCAGTTTGTAACTCACAGCTGGCAGTTATTTAACTCAGAAAATAATTTTAAGCTAAATAAAATATGTTTTTATGAGCGAAATGAAATTTTGAATATAGATCCAAAAAGCGATTAAGTGTCAGCGAAAAATCAGCCTTTTCAAATGATTCGATAACTCAAATACAGTATTCGAGAACTTCATCACTAGAGAACTAAAATACTCTATTCGAGAACTCAGAGTGTGCTATTCGATTTCTCCAAAAGACACTATTCGAGAACTCAAGAGGGTTCTAGATAGGCTTATTCGAGAACTCGAGCCATGACATAACAATGAACCATTCGAGAAGTCTGACTTATCGAACTATACTTTTCACTCATAAAATTCAATTTTCACTATCTTTTAAAATTTACCAGAAATATTCACTGAAGAATATTCTACCAAATTAAATAGTGATTCTATCAAAATTTCACAGAAATTTCAAGCTAAAGATGTATGATTTTCAACATATGCAGCATTATGGAATATTTATAAATCATACTCCAGCCAATACTTACTTCAAAAATATTGAGCATTTGATAAAGTAAGTATTTACTGCTGCAACAATCTAGTTGATATATTCACTTAGCCAGAATTTGAAGAATTCAGCATTCCAATCTCACTAACCAACCTTGTGAAGGTGGCTTCATCTAATGGCTTAGTGAATATGTCAGCTAGTTTTTTTTCTGTGGGAACATAATGTAACTCAATGGTTCCATTAGTTGCATGCTCCCTTATGAAGTGATATCTGATGTCAATGTGCTTTGTCCTAGAATGATTGACAGGATTGGAAACTATAGAGATTGCACGTGTGTTATCACACATGATTGGAATTCTTTCCAACACAAGTCCATAATCTCTAAGTTGGTTTCTGATCCAAAGCACTTGAGCACAGCAACTTCCAGCAGCTATGTACTCAGCTTCAGCTGTGGAAGTTGACACAGATTGTTGTTTCTTGCTGTACCAAGAGACTAACCTTTGTCCAAGAAACTTGTAGCTACCTGAGGTGCTTTTCCTATCCACTCTGCATCCAGCATAATCAGCATCAGAATAACCAACCAGATTGAACCCTGTGTCCTTAGGATACCATAACCCCAAGTTTGGTGTGCCCTTCAGATATTTAAAAATCCTCTTTATTGCTATCATATGTGATTCCTTTGGATTTAATTGAAACCTTGCACACAAGCATGTGGCAAACATGATGTTTGGCCTACTAGCAGTGAGGTAGAGTAGAGAACCAACCATGCCTCTGTAGATTGAAATATCTACCTTCTTGCCCTTAACATCTTCATCTAACTTGGTGGCAGTGGCCATGGGTGGCTTTGTAGGTGAGCATTCTTCCAAGTCAAAATTCTTCAATAGATCCTTGATGTACTTGGTTTGACTTATAAAAATGCCATCCTTCCTTTGACTAACTTGCAGCACAAGAAAGAATGTTAATTCTCCCATCATACTCATATCTGCTCTGCATGAGCTTAGAGAATTTCTCACACAACTTCTCATTTGTAGAGCCAAATATGATATCATCCACATAGATTTGAACTAAGATAATATCATCACCATGTTTCTTGTAAAACAGTGTCTTGTCCAGTGTGCCCTAGTGAATTGATTCTCCAGTAGAAATTGTGATAGTGTGTCATACCATGCCCTAGGAGCTTGCTTAAGTCCATACAATGCTTTAAGCAATCTGTAGACAAAGTGAGGGAATTGTGGATCCTCAAAGCCAGGTGGCTGTTGCACATATACTTCTTCTTCCAACTCCCCATTCAGAAATGCACTCTTGACATCCATTTGATAAACCTTGAAATTAGAATGTGCAGCAAATGCCAAGAAAATTCTGATGGCCTCTATTCTAGCAACAGGGGCAAAAGTCTCATCATAGTCAATGCCTTCTTGTTGAGAGTATCCTTTTGCAACCAACCTTGCTTTGTTTCTTATGACTACACCATTTTCATCCATCTTGTTCCTTAGAACCCATTTTGTTCCAACAATGGTTCTATCCTTTGGTGCAGGCACAAGTTCCCATACTTTGCTTCTTTCAAATTAATTTAGCTCATCTTGCATAGAAATTATCCAATCAGGATCCAACAATGCATCATCAAGTTTCTTAGGCTCAACTTGGGATAGAAAGCAACCATAGAGACATTCATTTAGAGTTGCTCTCCTTGTCCTCACTCCTGTATTTGGATCTCCAATTATCTGATCTGCAGTATGTGATCTATCCCATTTCCTTGTATGTTCAGATTGATTTCTCAGCCTTGATGTTGCTTCATCATTCTGATCATGATCATTTACATTTCCTCCCCCTGTGAAGTTGCCACTAATCACAGGTGTGTCTTGGATGCTAGTTTCTTCATTGTTGATTGACACAGGTTCTTCATTCACTTGAGTTTGTTGGATTGTAGGCTCAAATTCAGTTTCAATCTCCTCATCAGAATCATCTAGATTGTCAAACTTCAAAGGATATTTATCTTCATCACTGGCTTCTTCTAATCCAGGTAGTTTGCTATCATCAAATGTCACATCTGTGCTTTCAATAACTTTCTTTTGACTGATGACATAAACTTTGTATGCAATTCTTTCCATAGAGTAGCCAAGAAAAATTCCTTCAAATGCTTTTGCATCAAACTTTCCAACATATTCTGAATTGTCTTTTAACACAAAGCATTTGCTTCCAAAAGTATGAACATACTTTAGAGTAGGTTTCTTTCCAGTCATCAAGTTGTAAGGTGTCTTTCCAGTGTTTTTGTTGATGAGGGTTCTGTTTTGGATATAGCATGCAGTGCTCACAGCCTCAGCCCAAAAAACATGTAGGCATCTTTGCATCAAGTAACATTGTTCTAGCAGCCTCAATCAGAGTTCTATTCTTTCTCTCAACAACTCCATTTTATTGTGGAGTTCTTGAAGCTGAGAATTGTTGAGAAATACCATTTTCTTTGCAGAATGCTTCAAGCATGGCATTTCTGAACTCTGTTCCATTATCACTTCTTAATGCAATCACACTTGCATTGTTGGCCTTTGCTTCCTTGTCTATCTTCTTTATATGCTCAATGATTACTTGTCGAGCCTCATCCTTTGATGCCAGAAATTCTACCCATGTATACCTTGTGAAATCATCAACCATCACTAGAGCATACTTCTTCCTTCCTAGTGACATAATATTGACAGGCCCAAACAAGTCCATATGAATTAGTTGTAGGGGCTTGGTTATTGATGTCACTGTCTTTGACTTTTGGCTTGATCTTTTCATTTTTCCTTTTTGACAAGCCTCACACACTCCTTCTTGACAGAATTCAAGTGTGGGCATGCATCTCACTAACTCCCTTTTTACTAGAGAATTAATGCCTTTGAAGTTCAAGTGATAGCTTCTTGTGCCACAGCCAACTATCTTCATTTGATGCTTTTGAGTAAAAGCAACAAATTTTGTCCTTGTTTGCAGGATTCATATTGGCTACAAACAGGCTTCCTTTCCTTACTCCAGATAGAGCAAAGTCACCAGTCTTCTTGTGGGTGATCAAACATTCATCTTTGTCAAAATTCACTTTGAAGCCTCTGTCAGTAAATTGACCAACACTCAGTAGATTGTGCTTGAGCCCCTTGACCAGTGCTACATTTTCAATGATGACATTTCCAATTTCCAACTTGCCATATCCCAATGTGTTGCCAATGCTGCCATCTCCAAAAGCAACCACTGGGCCAACCTTCTCCTCATACTGTGATAGCAGGGCCATATCACCAGTCATATGGTTTGAGCATCCACTGTCCAAAATTCACATGACCTTCTTTTCACTTTCTTTGCCCTGCAAACATAAAGGTATTACTTCTCCTTTGGTACCCAAACAAGTTTGGGTCCATGTGGCTTAGCAACGGTTTTATCATAAACAGCATGCTTATCAATTTTCTTAATGTTAGTCTTCTTGTCACTGTTAGAAGTCTTAGAATCAGGGTTCTTAGACTTAGGTGACAGAGGTACTTTCCTATCTTTAGGAGGACTTGAAGACTTTGTTCTTGTGTAGTGTATGTGAACATTGTGACTGATGCAACCTTCCATGAATTGTCTTTTCAAATTAAAACAACTAGTCATTACATTCATGTTACATGGCATACACTCAAATTTATCACAGAAAGGAGAGTCTCTATGTCTTAAAGGCACAGAGCAATCATAAAATGGTTTAGCAACACTACCAGATGGTTTCTTGCATGCATGAGTTAAATGATTAGTGCTAAAACAGTTTTGACAAACTTTCCTAGGGGCATTTGGCACATAAGCATAATTGTTGTCCTTGTTAATCCCCAATTTGCCATTCCTGTTTTGTTTCTTTTTAGCCACTTTCTTCTCGAACTCATTATTCCCAGCTGAAACAAACTTCACAAATTTCTCAGGTCTAGGTCTACCTCCTACTGGCTCCTTGGCTTTGATTTTGACATTCTCACTCTTAGAGGATGCTTGTTGTTTTTTTGATTTTGCTTTATCTTCATCATCCAACATTTTCTTAATGAGTAAGGCATCCTCATCAATCTCAAGTGTTGGAGTTTTAAATATTGGGTTCTCAGTCTTTTTCAAAACCTGAGGCACTTCCTCTTGTACAACAATGTCATCTTCAATGACTGCATAGCCTTTCCTCTGTTTAAGAGTGTCATAATCAAGTCCAATGGCAGCCTTAGGTCTAGCTAGATTTTTCTCATGGTAGGACTGCAATAGACTAGAGGAATTCTTAAATGTTTTCAATTTAAATTCATTTTCAGCTAGTTCATCCCTAAGAGCTTTCTCAACTTGACTAGCACATAGAACCTTATTCTTTAGATATTCAATTTCTTGTTTAAGGTTTTCTACTTGCATAGCATTTAGTTCTAGTTCCTCATTTCTTTTGTTCAACAGTTCATTCTTAGTAGACAGTTTAGCAATTTCTTCATTAGCAGCTGTCATACTAGTATGAATATTAAACATCTCAACAGATAGTTGTTCAACCATAGATTTGTATTCAGAAACAGACATGTCTATGGTAGTGAGGGATGGTACCTGAGAGTCTGATTCAGATGGTTCTTCCTTGGAGTTGGCCATCAAGGCATAGTTGCAGAATTCTTGTTCTTCTCCATCACTATCAGAATCATCCCAACACTTCCCTTCAGCTATGTAGGCCTTACCTGGTGTATGCTTCTTTAGCAGAGCCTCATACTTAGCTTCAAGCTCAAGAAACTCCTTATCCTTCTTTTTAGGCTTCTTGCATTCACTGGCAAAATGCCCTAGGTTATTGCATCTATAACATCTCACAGATTCCCTATCCACATAGCTGGTTTTGAATTTGTTTTTGTTTGCTTTCACAGGTGCCTTGCTCTTGTTGAATGAATGATTTTGAGATCTAGGCTTGAAGGGCTGATTCCTCTTAAATCTGATGTTTGGGAATTTTCTAGCCATAAAAGCATATGAAGTGTTTTCCATGGCATCCAACTCTTCAAGAGTGTAGAACTCATCTTCTTCCTTTTCATCAACAGGTTCAGTCACTTCTTCTTCAGTTTCTTCATCATCTACTATCTCTTCTATTCTCAGCTGACTTGTAGATGCTTCCAGGTCTTGAACAGATTTGTTGACAATCAAGGCACAGGATGTGTTTATCATTCTGCCTTGGTTGGCTTGGATAGCCCTCTTCTGAAGCAGCTCAAGCTCATGAGTCTTTAAAACCCCATAGAGCACATCATATGTGACTTTGTTCAAATCTCTTTCTCTTAGAAATATGACCCTTTGCTCTAGATGGTTTGGTGCAGATAGTAGAAACTTCATGTTTAATTCCTTAGTGCTGTAAACCTTCCCATTCATTTGAAGCTCAGTCACCAGCTTGTGAAATCTCTCAAACATATCAGTAATACTTTCTTTGGACTGTGCCATGAAAGCCTCATACTGTGTGACCAGTATCTGTTTCCTATTCTCTCTTACCTCCTCTGTCCCTTCACATAACACCTCGATGTGGTTCCACATGTCCTTGGCTGATATGCATGATGCTATGTTGGCAAACATCGACATATCCATGGAGTCTATGATCAGCAACATGAGATGACTGTCTAGGGCAACCTTTTCCTTCTCTGAGTCCGTCCATTTGGATGGCTCTTTTGCAACATATGATCTAGGAATGACTATTGTGCCCACTGTAGATTCAGCAATTTCTTTTTGTGTTACAAATGGACCATTCTTGAGGATGTCAGGGTAGAGAGGATTGGCAGCTTTGATGAACAACAACATTTTTATTTTCCAGAGGTTGTAATTCTCTTTGTCGAACTTAGGGACCTTTACCGTACCTGTAGTCTTTGGTGTATTTGAACTCATGATCGTTTTCTGTTTAGATTAAACAGCCTGCTCTGATACCACTTGTTGAGTATTGAATACAGTAAAAGAATACAGAGGGGGGGGGGTGAATGGATTCTTGAACTTTTCTTTGTTCTTTAATCTTTGCAGCAAGATATGTGTTGAGTGTGTGAGATATGTAAGTGCGGATAACAAAGACAAACACAACATTACTTTAATCTAATATTTTATTAGATAAAGATTTTTCTACAATCTGTGAATACAAATGATAGTATTCTCAGCTTCATTTTTCTCATAGAGATATTTCTTGTGATGTATCTTGAAAAACCTGAAAAAACTTATCAGCTAAGGAAGTGAGGCTGTATCCTTATAGACATGGATACACCTACTTACTACAAATAAGGTAGGTAAACAAAATACTTTCCAGTCTATCTATCTCATTTAAGTAAGAGTCCAAACGGCTACAGATTTGACTTTGCAAAGCCTGTTCAGATCCACTTCTTTAGCTCCTTGTCCCTTTGTCTTATCTCTCCAAGCTTCTTTGTAGGCTTTCCAACGTGCTTTATAGTACATATTCAAATAAAGCGTCTTGGCTTGTTGCAGGTTTCGGACTTGTACAATTCTTCAGTATTTTGTCTCCAAGAATGTATTCGAGAAGTGGCTAAGTGAGTGATTCGAGAACTAGAATTGACTTAATCGATAACTCTGAGTTCTCGAATAGTGTTATATTGACATATCGAATCACTTCTCGAATAGCTCTTTTCTCTGGGAGTCCTTGAGATATCGAATAGAGCATTTTGACATATCGAATCCCTAAGATGTCGAATAGCATCTTGAGTCTTTGAGATATCGAATAGAGCATTGACTTGTTGACTCTTAGAGAACTCGAATGATGCTTTGACTTGTTGACTCCATGAGTTCTCAAACAGAGTAATAGACATATTGAATCTCTGAGATATCGAATGAGATATCGAACAGTGTATTCATAGATATCGAATAGTGTCTTCTGAGATATCGAATCCCTGACTTCTCGAATGCTAGACTTCTCGAATAGACAAATGTACTTCTCGAATTGGTACTTAGGCAAATTCTTTATTTCTTCAAATCCCAACTGTGATTATTTGGCAGTCTTTATCTCCTTACTTGAGTCATGAACCTTGGAACTTCTTTAAAGCATTATTCTTGACTTTATAAGTACAGTTACGCAACTAGGATTTGATGCCTATTACAAGTACAGAACAAATAGAAACTCTACAACTAGAGGTTCCCTCTGTTAAGAGGTCATGTAGGTAATGCATAGCATTACACATACTTAGGCTTGTTATTAGATGTATTCAGGCATGCCTCTGTGACTAACAACTAAACAGTTCTGTAATAAAACACATCATCTCATCAACATTAAAATGCGTATTTTTTTATCCCATATTTTTTTTAGCAGAAGGGCTACTCTTCATTCTCTCTTGATGTTTCTGTTTCATTCTCTGTTGTTGTAATTTTACTTGGGAAAGTGTGTATGGACGTACTTGATCATCATCATTGTCAGCGTCCCTAAAAGAAAGTCGCTTTCCTTGGACTTTATGCATTAATCTTCTCCTCGTTTTTGGTTGTCGTGGGTGAGGAGACGATTCATCCATGAGTGCGAGAGAGAAAGAGAGAGAGAGACAGAGAGAGCACGCGAGAGAGCAAGAGAGAGAGAGAGCACGCCAGAGAGAGCGAGAGATAGATAGAGAGAGCGCGACAGAGAGAGAGAGAGAGAGAGAGAGAGAGCGCGCGAGAGAGAAAGACAGAGAGAGCACGAGAGAAACTGAGAGAGAGAATAGAGAGAGATGATGGCGGTGGTGGATAAATAAATGAATCTCTACTGTAGCGGTGGGAATACGCTACGCGTTAAGCTCGCAATTCTCCTTTCTCCGTTCAACTCTACTCAAAATTTTATATTATTTATTTTTTACTAAAAACTATTTTCATTAAAAAATAATGACTTTTTATTTGATAAATTTGGCTATATTTATTAGGAGAAAAGTCTATTTATTAGTAAAAAATTATAATGTGGTAGAAATTTAGAATTATTTCTTTTTAAACTTTTTACAAAATTTAAGTATAATTGATTTTATTACATCAACAATTTAATTATTATATTGTTTTACAATTAATATCTAATCTTTTATATCTACGCAATCTTTCTCTCCCCTCATTCAATTTCTTCCTGAACTTTTATATACTAGCTTATAACCCTGTGTATGGTTCCGTTTCTAATATCTATAATTATATTAATTTTTTATTCATAATTTACAGTAAAATTCATAATTTATATCAATCAGTGTTTTTATTCATTAATTTGATTTTTTTTATTCAAGATGTAATGAATGTTTCACTTCTCATGCTATTTTTGCTTTTGTTAATTTATGTCTCTGTATATACATAAATTTACATGTCTATTCTATTAATAACTTGTTATTTTATTTCATGTAAAATGCTTAAAATTTCACATATTTTCTTAATCTTGTGTCTTACTCCAAGTATTGATTATTCAGCAATATCAAATACAATAAAATACTTGATTCTAAGTAATTGTGGAATTTTATGTTTGAGAAAATTTAATTAAAAGGCTCACCCAAAATTTATTACAAAAATGAATTTAGGAAGTCGGACAAACTAAACGTCATTTGCGAAAAAATGTGATACATTAAATTTTGAAAATTATAGTTTATATGGGTGCAGGTATTTAGATTAAATTTTTTGATAAATTAGTATATGAGTATACTAAAATATGAATAATAATTATATAGATACTCATAAAATTTGAGAATAGGGACTAATGTATTGGGTTCTCGATTAAGAATATAAGTATAAAATCATGAATTAGCTAGAAAATAATCAGATTTATTTTAGAAATAAAATTATTTGATAAATTAGTCGTGTTTGTAACAAAATATAAATAATAATTATATAAAGATATTCGTAGAATTCGATAATTGGGTCTAATCAATTAAGTTCTTGATATGGGTTAAGCGACAAATTGAAAATTAACCAAAGTAACAATCAAATATATTTTAATATTATAACAGTATTTGATATCTTAATTTTATGCTGCACACGAAGTGCCGCATTATGGGGCTGATGCGGAAGACGAAACAGCGCAACACCTGTTGCGGAACACTAATTAGCATATCTCTGCGGTATTTTGGGCCGCATTTTTGAAATGGGGCAGGGAGGGCCATTAAAATTGGAAATGGTCCATTTTGGACCATCACCACTAATTAGCGTATCTTTGGGGTATTTTGGGCTGCATTTTTCAAATGGGGTTGGGAGGGCCATGAAAATTGGAAATGGTCCATTAGGGTCATCCCCCTTATTATTATCTATGTATATTTAATTTATACAATAATGTGCTCGTTAATTGTTATTGGTACCAAGTTATGGACGAGTGTGCCAATACCCACCTAAGGAAAACAAAGGTCCGAACTCATTTCTCTCGAATGTTATGCATTGCATATTTGATGTATGCTTGTATTAAAATTTGTACCAAATTTTTAAGATCGTGATTTGTTGGTGCAATTTAGTAGTAAGACTTTGGCTTATAAACTGAACTAAAGTCTCATATCTATTCGATGTGGGATTGGGGTGTTACATAATACGCATGCACACACATATTTCATATCATTCTTCAAATTGAATTCATTATATATATATATATATATATATAGGCAAGTGCTCAAATACAAACCACTTTTAAAATACAAACCTACAAACCAACACTAAATTAATTATATTTCATCTATTCCAAGGTTCCCGCCAAGGGTACCTTCACAAAAAATGCTTAAAATAATTGGCTCTATCCAACACAAAAAAAAAATCTTGCCGTGGAAATGCGAAGCATTTAAGATAGTAAACGGATGAGTTAGGTAGTCATGAGGGCCGAAGGCTCTCGACACACCCGTCAATCGTCTATTGCCTTTACCATTGATTGCCATTCCTTACAACTTTAGAATGATAAAGGCGCGAAGCGCCGTACAAGAAGGTGCGAAGCACCGTTAACCAGTGAAATTCACTACCACGTCATCACGTGAACAGTGATTTTTTTTTTGTTGGATAGAGCCAAGTATTTTAAACGTTTTTTGTATTGGGGTACCCCTAGTTTGGTCATTAGATTAGCTTGAAATATTAGATTATGCTTGGTTTGTAGGTTTGTATTTTAAAGAGGTTGTATTGGAGTAGCCCCCTATATATATATATTACATATATATATATATATATATATATATGTACATGCACACATATGTTCATCACTTTAATTTGAATTTAAACTCGATTCAAACAAAAATTGTTCATAACATAGTGAAAGATGAAGGGTATAATTAGAGATGAAAACAAAAAAAAAGTTAAAAATCTAAAATGAGTTGATTAAAACCCTAAATTTGCATACAAAATACAATATATTAACGGAGTTAACTAAATAGATGGAGAGAGAAAGAGTGGAGAGACAAAATTTCATCCTTCACAAAATAAATCATGATTGTATAATTAGATGGAGGGTATAATTAGAGATGAAAACAGAAAAAATTGAAAATCTGAAATGAGTTGATTAAAACCCTAAATTTGCATACAAAATACTATATATTAACGGAGTTAACTAAATAGATGGAGAGAGAAAGAGTGGAGAGACAAAATTTCATCCTTCACAAAATTCAGATCCAAACAGCTTTAGATTGAGGGATGAAGATGACAATGAAGAACGGAGTCAGGATTACAAAAGTGGATCTAAGGCTTTCTATATCGATGAAAACTGGTGGAATAGTCATTTCAAGACAGTGGAATAAAGCAAAAAAGATATGGAAGAAGACATTCAGAAATTGGGGAGATAAGACGATTAACAATTACGGCCCAGGAGATCAGCACTGGGAGAACCAATTGAGAGAGAGGGTAATAGATTAGAACTCAAAAAGAGAAGTAATGATGAGGTTCAAAGATGAATCACCTTGGAATGATCGTAAAGAGGAAAAATTGCTGATAAATATACTATTAATGAAGAAATAGTTGAATAATGGGGAAGAAAAACCATAAAGGATGGAGGAAGATATTCAAAAATTTATAGAAGCTAATAGGAAATGGGTAGAGGATAAAGTTGTAGTCAAGCTTGTAAGGGTGATGATCTTGCAATTACAAAGGCACTGCACCAAATTCACCTTAGGAGTCTAGGAATTCAAAGAGAATTCAAAGCTAGATTACAAGGAAGCCCTGCTAAAACAGAATCAAGTATCCAAAGAGCAAAGTCGAGTGTCATTCTTGAAGGCAGGAGAAAAAAAAAAGTATGGAAAGAAACCCTCATGAGTCATTCAAAATGGATAGAGAAAAAAATACAGGATTCATCACCAATTAATCTCCCGAACTCTGTTCAGCTAAAAGTTCTTTGGTTATTATTCAAAAGGGAAGGAAGGATCAAGGACATTGTTTTGCCTCTAAAAAGAGATAAAAATAATAACCGTTATGGGTTTGTTAAGGTTTTCGATGAAAGAATTATGGAGAGATTAATCTTTAAGCTTAATGGCCTCATCATCAAGGACAAACGAATTTATGTTAGTTGGGAAAGGCAGAAGGCTCCACAAATACATATTAACGAGAGTTCGTCGAGGTCTGGGGAGAGAGAGGTAGAGACGGTGCATAGTGAAAAGGAGGCAACAGAGAGTAAAACTCTTAAGGAGAAGGCTATCTTAGTAGATATTATAAATCTTAAACAGATCATGTTGAAAATGAAGCCCTCGAGAAGAGAGTTTGCTACAATATATTTAGGAAACACCACTACGAATTGAAAGGTGTTCACGGTCAAAGTTAAACTACTAAAAGCCAAAATATCACAATATCCCACAATTTTTTAATATTATTTCACATTTAGGCCTTCCAATTTTCTATGATTTTACTCTAAAACCCCCCAAAGTCAAATGCTATGAAAACGTTAGTTAATCTTCATATTGTCCAGAATCAAAACTGTGACATCTCAGTTCTATATATATAATGAATTTAAATTTATAACTAAAATCATTGAACTAGATGACTAATTGATTGGATATTAAAATTTTTTGGACACAACCTGTTAGAAAGTGAGAATAATTGAAAAGAAAGTAAGTTAATCTATATTTAGACAACATTGCAATAAAAAACTCGTAATAAAGCTAGAATATTCTCGTGCCTTGCACGGATAATGAAGATTGTTAGTGCAGCTCAAGCATGGAACCACTCGGATTTCTTGTGTAGAAATTATATTATGAACTGTTTGAGTGATTCACTGTACAATGTGTATAGTGTGCTAAAGACGTCCAAAGCTTTGTGGGACTCACTCGATAGAAAGTATAGAACCGAGGATGCGGGTACTAAGAAGTTCACAGTGTCCCGACTTCTTGAGTTTATGATGGTGGATTCCAAGAAGGTGGTTAGTTAAGTTCAAGACCTTCAGATGATCATGCATGACATGGAAGTTGAGGGAATGCCCATGAATGAAGCCTTCCAAGTAGCCGTTATTTTTGAGAAGTTTCCCCCTGGTTGGAAGGACTTCAAAAATTATTTGAAGCATAAGCGAAAGGAGATGACAGTGCAAGACCTTGTCTTGAGACTCCGAATTGAGGAGGATAATAAGAATCGGTCTGTCTCTTCCTCTAGTGCTAATGTTGTGGAGGTCAAGAAGAACTCCAAGTTCAAGAAGGGGAAACCAGACAAGAGACCCAACTTGGGACCTAAGGGTGGAGTTTCTAAAAAGAAATTTTAAGGAAAGTGCTTCAACTGTGACAAGATGGGTCACAAGTCAACTGAGTGCAGACTACCGAAGCGAAAGAAGCATGAGGCCCACATGGTGGATGATATGGCTCGAGATATGTCCGAAATCTGCTATGGTATCCGAAGTGAACCTGATCGGCTCTAACCCGAAAGAATGGTGGATTGACACTAGTGCTATAAGGCACATATGCTCTAGCAAGGAGTTGTTCCACACCTTCACACCAACTGAGACTGGAAAGAAGCTATTTATGGGAAACTCTGCAACATCTGAAGTCCTTGAAAAGGGCAAGGTTGTGTTGAAGATGACATCTGAAAAGGAATTGACCCTCAATGATGTCCTCTATGTGCCGGAGATCCGAAGGAACTTGGTTTCCGGCTCGTTGTTGAACAAGCATGGATTCCGCATGGTTATCGAATCTGATAAGGTTGTTTTGTCTAAGAGTGGAATGTTTGTTGGTAAATGTTATGTAACCGAAGGGCTTTTTAAGCTCAATGTAATGATTGTGAAGAGTATTAATAAGAATAATTCTTCTGCTTACTTGCTTGAGTCTTCCAATTTATGGCATGGTATACTAGGTCATGTTAAATTAGTTCGAAGCACAAATGTGAAATTTGTGTCGAGGCAAAATTAACAAGATCATCATTTCAAACAATTGAAAGACATACAAAACCCTTGGATTTTATTCACAGTGATGTGTGTGATTTAAAATCAAATCAAACAGGGGATGATTATAAGTACTTTGTCACTTTTGTGGATGATAGTACGAGATTTTGTTATGTCTATTTGCTTAAGAGCAAAGATGAAGCTATAGAGAAGTTTGAGCTCTATAAAAATAAAGTTGAAACTCAACTCAAGGGAAAAATAAAAGTAATAAGAAGTGATCGAGGTGGTGAATATGTATCACCTTTTGGTGAATTCTGTGCGAAACATGGAATTATTCACGAAGTCACTGTACTGTATTCACCTCAGTCAAATGGGATTCCTGAGCGTAAAAATAGGTCCTTGAAAGAAATGTGCAATGCAATGTACAAATATGTGGGGAGATGCTGTCACGTCAACAAATTATCTATTGAAAAACATACCCCGTAAAAATCAAGAGCTAACTCCCTATGAATTATGGAAAAGGAAGAAGCCTTCCTATAAATTCTACGTGTATGGGGGTGCCTTGCAAAGGTTCTTGTACCAGAACCAAAGAGGGTGAAAATCGGTCCAAAAATTGTGGATTGTATTTTTATTGGGTATGTGCCTAATAGTACGGCTTATAGATTTCTTGTGCACGAGTCAAAAATCCCTGACATACACAAGAACACTATAATGGAATCGAGAAATGCTTCATTTTTTGAACATATATTTCCTCGAAAATCCAAAGAAAGTTCATGTTCATCGAAACGGAAATGTGAAAGTAATTCTGAAAATGAATATAGTGGTGACGAGGAACAAGAAAGCATGGATGAACTTAAAATAGAGGATGCACCTCATCGAAGCAAAAGAGCTAGAGTTGAATAGTCATTCGGGATAGATTTTTTAACTTACTTGCTCGAAAATGTACCACAGTCTTATTCAGAAGCTGTGCATTGTCTGGATGGTCCATTTTGGAAAGAGGCTATCAAGAGTGAGGTTGATTCTATTATGCAGAATCATACTTGGAAATTGGTGGATCTTCCTCCGGGATGTAAACCACTAGGATCAAGATGGATTTTCACGAAGAAAATGAAAGCAGATGGATCCATAGATAAGTACAAAGCCCGACTTGTGATTCAAGGTTTTGTTCAAAAGAAAGGCATTGATTAATTAGACACGTATTCTCCGGTAACAAGAATGGCGTCTATAAGGATGATAATTGCTATTGCAACATTGTGAAATCTTGAAGTGCATCAGATGGATGTCAAAACTGCCTTTCTAAATGGAGATTTACATGAAGAAATCTACATTAGCAACCTTAGGGTTTTGTGGTTCCTGGATTGGAACACAAAGTGTGTAAATTAGTGAATCAATATATGGCTTAAATCAAGTGCCACGAGATTGGTATCAAAAATTTGACAGTGTTAAATTGTCGAACGGATTTAAAATCAACGAATGTGACAAATGTGTATATGTCAAAGATACAATAGAGGGATACGTGATCCTGTTTCTTTATGTTGATGATATGCTCATCATTGGTAGTAATGACAAAATGGTGAAATCTACCAAAGACATGTTACATTCAAGATTCCACATGAAAGATAGATATGGGCTTAGCTTATGTGATTCTGAGGATAAAGATCCTGAGAATGCCAAGTGGACTTATGCTAAATCAGTCACATTATGTTGATAAGATCCTTGAGAAATATTATAAAGATGATTCTAGTGTGTCAAGAACCCCTTTTGATATGACTTTACACTTATCGAAAAATAAAGATGAAGGTGTTTCTCAAGGAGAGTATGCTAAAGTAATAGGAAGTTTGATGTACTTAATGAATTGTACACGACTATACATTGCCTTTAATGTTAGTAAGCTAAGCCGATACACGAGTAATCCGGGTGTGGATCACTGGAAAGCGATAACTAAAGTGCTTAGGTACTTAAGGTATACGCGTGATTATGGATTGCATTGTTCAAGATATCTTGCTGTCCTAGAAGGGTATAATGATTTAAACTGGATTAATGGTGTAAAAGGATCAAAATCCATTAGCGGATATGTATTTACGCTAGCATGTTGTTAACACAAAATCACGCAAGCGTATGTGGTCACAAGTAATATATGAATAAGTCGAGTTCGTTCCCACAGAGATCTGGTTAGGTTTCAATTCAGTTAATGCACCTATGCAACAATATATGGTTTTATTCACTGCTGCGACAATTAACAAATTTGAGGGTTGATTAACTAAGATTAAGTAAAAAGCAAATTAACAAACTAAGAATTAATTAACTAAAGAGAATTTAAATCGAATTACTTATGCAAGAGAAAACATGGGATCCTAACTTCATTAAATACTTCACTTAGAGTTGATGCCTTCAATCAAAGTATGTGATGGTTATGATATCTGATCAAACAACACGAAACAAGTATAGGCTAACTCTCAGTATACGAATACCAAACTACTCATACATCCACAAAAGAGATAGAAGATGGGTAGACACCAATTATGCTTAGACCCTATATCTCTATAAGATTTGAAAACGTAACGGTTGAAGAACAAGTTATCCATAAAGATCACACAGGGTAGCATAAGATAGTTCAAATTACACCCCAAATCATGTTGATAAACAATCATGAACCTATGCTAGCATGGCAAGTTATAAATCTCAAGATTTACTCTCGCTTAACAGGAGATTAACAGATTAGATGTTAGCTACGCATCTAACAATTAAGCATAACCATACGAGGATATCAAGAATTCACCACACATAAATCGTTAAAGCAATCAAACTACTAAACTACATAGATAAATCCGTTAGAATCCCATGACAACGATTAGTTCATAATCGAACCGCTCGTCATCATGGGATCTGATGAAACCATGATAATAAACAAAGTCTGAATAAAAACAATAGTGCTAGAGTAATAAGTTAAGAAAACAAATCCCCAAAACATCCAAGAGTATCGCTTAATTAGAAGAAAACAAAAGTAGATTTAGATCTCTGATAGTTGTCACGATCTTCGGAATCCTTCTCCAAGTCTGAATCTCCGTCTCTTGACTCTCTCTCTGTGTTATGTAGGGTATTCGTACGAATTACAATGATAGGATATGTTTATATAGGCCCTAGAATTCTTTTCCAGCAAGAAAAGTCCCAAAATTACATTTTAAATTCGAAACAGGAAAAGAAAACTGAATTTTTCCAGAATGTCGTGGCGCTCTCAGCGCTGTTGTGGCGCTCTCAGCACTGCCACTTTCTGCCAAAATTTTGCTTTTGCTTTATTCTTCAAGAAAATTTCCCAAGATTCGCGTGGACTATAAAATCGCTCAATTCGGACTTATAGAGATATGGCCAAAACAGTGTAGACTGCGCAACCTACCCGGAAATCCGAATTTTCCATAATTTGCTCATTTCTCATCCGTTTTCTCTTCCGATTCTTTTGTCTCTTCCCATTCTTCAGTTCTTGAGCATGAATCCACCATGAAACATACAAATGTATCTCCTCACTTTAAGATAGTAACCGTGCACCATTCTTACTAAAAATGAATAAAAAATACGACATACTTGAGGCCAAGTTAATCAATTTAAGCCAATTCGAAGGGTTTCAAGTGGATATCCACTTATCACACCCCCAAACTTAAACCGATGCTTGTCCTCAAGCATAAACAGACTCAACCACTAACTAATGCAATGCATGAATGCAACTACTATGAAATGCAGCGATCCCCTCAAATGAACTGAAACCAACTAGCAAGCAAACATCTCAATGAATGCAATAAGTCCAAACAGAGCTCGACTAAGTCCTCGTATACTAACAATACATGAACATAAATGTGCGTGTGTGCGATGCTCATCAGATAAACTCCTAACACTAGATCGAAATCAAACCCATTTTTCGCCAAGACAATCACAGGTTTATAAATAAAATAGACGGTACACACTTTATGACCAAGGAACACCTCCATCATCATTTGAGTTAGACATGAATTCATGCTTTATTACTAACAACTATGACACATAATACTAGACACAACAACACATGCTTATTTAACCGTGCAATGGATGAGACCCCTAAAGGCTGATACAATAATACCCATATAGCGAGCGTTAGGTTAGTGGATCCCAGACTATGAAAGCCTTAGGTCACTAGGCACAAAGTCCCCTAGAACTTAATTGCTCGAGTACTAAAGAGCTCACCCTGGTTAATTTTGCATTTAACTTATTTACATAACTTTTTTTTTCCTTTTCTTCTTTTTTTTTCTCTTTTTTTTGTATATATGCAATCTGGAGTGAGAATTCTCATCTCCAACCCTAGACTACTCATAAGAATATGAGCCGGCTACTAGCCATTTGATGCCTAGCCATGATTGACAAATATTAACAATTAGCATGAAATTCCTTGTTTCCCCCAAACTTATACTTTAGTGCACCTACGCCATCAAGGGAATAACGAAAATTCTAACTATAATCAAGTAATTAAATCTAAAACAACCAAACAAGTATGACCTCAACTTAGCCTAAAAGCAAACGATGAGACTGTTTCTGAAACATGCAAGTCAATTTCATAAGAACTATAAATTAACCCTCTATTCATCATTACCATACTCAAATTGACATCGACCTACCAATCAGAATTAGCTCATCCTAAGGGATCATGAAATATGCTATGCAATGCAACTAAAATGGACTCACATGGCATACAGAAACAAATAACAAAATGTCCTATATGAAACAAACATGCAATAATACGAACAAATATGAATGAATTACCACTAACATGCAAAATATATTATTCCTACATGAACAATGGCACACTAATCACTACTAATCCCCAAATCACCCCCAAACTTAAAATGTTCAATGTCCCCATTGAAGGCAATAAAAAGGATAGTAGAGAACGTACCTAAATGTCGGCAGGGCCACCCTTCTCGGGTGGTGAATCTGGTGATGATGGATAAGCGGCATGAGCTCCAAAAACTGGCCACTGAACCTCAATACCCTCCTCACGAAAATAGTAATCCAGAATTATGAAGAATTGGGGAAAATGCTATTTTATTGAAAGCAGGAAATCCATGGGTTGCCTCCTAGGAAGCGCTTTTGTTTAAAGTCTTTAGCTAGACATGGCAATGGATTTATCTCTTGAAAATTTCTACACCGTATCACTATATGGCCATTTAATTATCTTTTCCGGGGCTACATCCTTGATGACAAGTTTTCGCCTTCTTTGCTCCTCAAAAGTGTCAGTAACATTGTTCTATTAACTACCTGGTAAGTTAGCAACAATAATAATAAGCAAAGTAGATGGTTGACCCAAAATATGCATACCTCAGGTGATCTGGTGGTTTAAGCTCGAGTTTGGAAGCTTCTTCAACATGGTGATTTCCATTATTAACTACCAAAGACTGATCAAGAGTGGAAATAGATAGATTAGGAATGGAAGTGGGTGGTTCACCAACAGAAGTCTTAACAACAGACTTAGGATCAAAAGAACTATCCTCAAGTTGAATTTCATGCTTAGAACAAATAGCATTCAATTCCTTTAATATCTCATCAGAAGTAAAATTCCTATACAACTCATGAAGATCTTTATTACCCTCATACTTTAACAAAACATCCTTCTCAAGAAAGGACTCAATTGCATTATCCTCAAGATTTGACCATGAAACAACCTCATCAATTAGCACCTGAGAATCCCAAAGATCAGCCATGCCTAATTCCTCATCTTCAGTATCAGAATTTCCTTATAAAGCAACGTCTAATGGAACCGACTTCAACAGCTGATCAAACGCTTTACTCTGGCCAGTATCAACCCCTTCCACTTTAAAGCACTCTTCATTTTCCGCAGGAAATTTCATGGCCTTGAACACATTAAAAGAGACAGTCTGATCTTGCACTCTCAGTGTGAGCTCTCCTTTATGAACATTTATCAAAGTACGACCAGTAGCGAGAAAAGGCCTTCCCAAGATGATGAGAATCTTCTTTTCTTCTTCAAAATCAAGAATCACAAAATCCGCAGGGAAGATGAGCTTATCAACTTTTACCAAAACATCCTCCACGATACCTCTAGGATAAGTGATCGACCGATCAGCCAGTTGTAAAGAGATATTTGTAGGTTTAGGATCGGGTAGACCAAGTTGCATGAAAACAGATAGAGGCATGAGATTGATGCTGGCTCCCAAGTCACACAAACACTTATCGAAAGATAGCTTGCCAATGGTGCATGGTATGGTAAAGCTTCTTGGATCCTTATGCTTTGGTGGCAACTTCTGCTGCAGCACAACACTGCATTCTTCTATCAATGCCACAGTTTCCAATTCCTCGAGCTTCAACTTCCTTGATAGAATACCCTTCATGAACTTAGCATAGCTCAGCATCTTTTCTAGAGCCTCCGCAAAAGGAATATTAATGGACAATTTCTTGAAGACGTCCAAATATTTCTGAAATTGCTTTTCTTGACTTTTCTGCAAGCGTCGAGGATTTGGAGGAGGAGGATAGATCTGATTGTTCTTTGTAGACTGCTCCGTAGTAGCTTTTTCAACGGGATTCTTGCCCTTCTCTACTTCACCATCTAGATGATTAGCCACCAAGTCAGATTTTTCAATTTCTGATACTGCAGATTTTTCAACTTGCTGATTCTGAACTTCTTCATCTTTCTTAGCTGCTGATTTCTGATCGTTTGTAACTTTTCCAGATCTTAAAGTGACTGCTTTCACCTGTTCTTTGCCTTCCCTTCTACCTGGATTAGCCTCCGTATCATTAGGAAGAGTTCCTTGTGGCCTGTTAAGTAAGACACTTGCAATTTAGCCAATCTGATTCTCCAACGTCTTGAGAGATACCGCCTGGCTTTTAACTATCAACTCAATTCATCCAATTCAGATTTTTCATTCGAAGATTGACCAGCATTCCCATGAGGCTGTTGCTGCTGAAATCCCGGAGGGTGGAATTGTTGCCTTGGAGCATACTGCTGCTGATAACCTTGGTTGAACGGCTTATGTAAGAACCCCAAATTTTGGATATAATTAAAACTTTTTATTAAGTAATGATAAAATGAGGAACAATGATTCCGACAACAAGGTCACCAGCTCTAATGAATGGTGGTTTCAAAGAACAATGATTGTAATGAATGGATATTGCTTTGGACAATGATCCTGATGCATTGGTATATTGTCAGAATAGAGTAATTCGATGGTTGAGGACCTAGATAAGAATAATATACCATCCAGGAAGGAGCTAATGGATCCTTGAAGGGAAATGAGTACGTGCATAGTATTTTCCGTACGTGCATAGTATTTTCCGTACGTGCATAGTGTTTCTCGTACGTGCATAGCGTTTCCTGTACATGCATAGTAATTTGGTGGATGAATAGTGATTTTGTAAGTTGAAAAACTTTTCACGCCACCCTATGTACGGGACGTGATATGGATGTTTCGAAGTCATATTAGTGATACGCGGAGGAAATAAGTGAATGCAGAGACGATCGGAATTCAGAAATTCCAAATTCTTTTCGGTATAATATTTGACCGGGCAGTGGATTAAATATTATTATAATCCAAGAATTGAGATAGTAACTTTGAGGATTTGATATTTTGGGATGTTATTATATTGATTTAAGAATGAAGGTAGGAAACCACTGAGGAGTGGTTATGGCTACAATGTAATAATTGATATTTGGAAAGAATGAATGGAATTCGACTTTATTATTTCTATGTCTTGAAGAATGCTAAAGGGTAACAACATAGGTAAGAATAATCTATCTTCTAAGGGAATAAGATATGGCAATTTCAAGCAGGAGAATATTCTCATGTCATCCAGATCGGTAACGATTAATCCAGTAGTTCCGTAAAAAGGATAAGGAACGATCGAAAGAGAATACGGACAATTATACAACCCTAAGAGAACAAGTAAAGAATGCAGAATGAATAGTGTTTTGGTGGGAGTATATAATAATATGAGACGACACTATATAGAAGTATTTGGAACGGATTTCCGAGTTCGTATTAGTGATCCGGAGGGAAAAAGAGTGTATGTAAAAGCTGTCGGATTCTGAAAAACCGCACTTTTATTTTCTCCAAGAGTTCCCTGGACACTGATAGCCCTAAGTATTTAACGAATGGATTTAAGGAATATAAATTGGAAAGTTAGAAAGAAAGATGGAGAATGATAGTATTAATATTAGAAAGATTCCCGGTAAACCCTAATTAGAAATCCGTGAAATATTCCTACGAACGATCAATCGAAACGGGCAATAACCGGACACAGAAACAAGCAGAGGAAGCAAGAGTCTTGTGCAAGCTACTAGAAGAAATATCTAGTAACTACTTAGTTACATAAGTAACTAGCATGTTTGGAGATTAAATAGCACTTAGCAAAAATCAAACCACTAGTTACATGAGAACCATCAAAATCTCAACACTTGTCCATCCATTTTCATCATCCTATACATCATTACTTTATTAAAGTGGCTTTTAGATGAGATATTATCTAAACCTCATCCACTTGATGCATTATTATCACATTAACCAAGCAAAGAACACAAAAATATCAAACCTCTCTCTCCATTACATCCATTCGACCTATGCTCTAAATTCAAGACCAAAATCCAACTTCCAACCATCATTTGATCTTGTAATTTTTAAGGTGAGTCCTATAATTCAAGAAACTAATCTCCTAGAAATTTCAAGCCCAAATTCCTTTGTTTCCATTTTCAAAAAAATCACTAAAGATGATGATGAATAGTGTTCTTCATGTATTAACCTTGTTTTCTTTGAATCTTTTGATTGTTCTAGCAAGGTTAAGCACTCCTAAGGACCATACAAGGCTTAGTAATGCTATATCACTATCTAAGGAAGGTATAAAGCTCTTGAAACCCTAACCCTTGTTTGAGATTTAAGCATGTTTATGATAGTTATAACTTAGTTATGGTTATGTTAAGATTATAAGCATGAGTATGTATGGATTTTGGATTAATGATGTAAATAGCTAGATGAACGGAAAGGCATTGCTTGGCCTCAGTTCATGTGTATAAGTCATGTATATGATGTTTGGGTTGGATACTATGTTTAGGGGAAGATTCGAAATTGGTAGATATGAAACCCTGAGGAAGTATGGGTTGAACCTATAAAGGTTGAGATTATCCTAAGATAAAGAAAGAACTAAGAAAAGAAGCATCCTAAGTAGGATTGGGAATAAACGTGATAAAGTTCCCACGGGTAGGTGGAAGCAATGACTTATGGAAATGACTGATAGTTATATGTTCTCCTTCAGCAGAGCTTAAGGGAGAATGCTTTAACCCAACCGTGATGGGAATGAGGTAGAAAAAACTTGAGTTGGAGTGCACCCAGAGAACATGGGTTACAAGAAATCATTATCACCAAGAAAGGCCAATGAGGTGGCCGACAATCTAAGTATAAAGGAATAATTACAAATGTTCATACCGAAGAAACATGATGATATTTGGAAGGACCTTGAAGGTCATATCGGAATGGAGGAATTTACATTCCTTCTGATGACTGTGCAAGAATTGACAGTAATAATAGTTTAAGTAAAGATTCGATTCGTGATGGAGTCTTAAGCATATTACGTACCTTAGAAGGTCCCGTTTTGAGGCAAACCAGGACCATGGTACAAAATTGATGAAGTAAACCGTTAAGTTTCCAGCCTTTTATGGAAGATGCATAAGTGATAGTTTCATCAACTGGACCTAGCTGCGATGCTTGAAACTCTTCTGCAATTCTATCTGCTTCATGTTATATCTACATCAAGTTCAGGAAGTGTACCTTATGGATAAGGAATAATGATTACTTTGTCTCCCTAAGGGATTTGAAACCCGTAGGGTTAGCTATTAACGCACTACGTAAACAACAAGCGATGGTGATTCTTCTAAGAAAGGAGATGACAACGTAAAGATAAAGAAAGTGCTACTATTGATAAGCTAAATGGCATGTTGATGAATGACAAGCAAGTTTGTGTTAGTGTACTTCTGCACAAACAAGATAGAAAATATGAGGTTGATAATTCGTGATGCTAAACATATTCCCGTAGAAAGAATTAATGAGGCTTAGAGAGAAGGGCAGTTGAGCCCGAGACTTATTAGGCCACCTGAGAGTTTAAAAGTGTTCGGAAGGTGGCATTCGAGCCAGTTTTACCCCCAAAGCTTATAGCGTGGTAGTAACGTGTTTCATGTGGCAAAGCTACACCAGTAAAATGCAGATGTTCAACAGATGATAGGAGTACGAGCATGTAGATATACGACCTGGTCTGATTTACGAAAGACAACCTGTGGAAAACCACAGATAGAAAAGAACCAGTGATGAGAAACAAGGTTGGCAGAAGTAGATTATATGAATCTAAGTTAAAGGAATCGGGCCAGATTCATTTCGGAAAGTTTAAATTGAAATAACGTGATGATTATAGAATAAATGAGACGGAATGCCGATAAGGAGGTACCAAGTGCAAAAAGGTGTCTCAATAAAGAGGTGAAGGTGAAAGTAAATAATAGAAATGAGTAAGAATCAGCTAATAAGAAGGATGTGATTGATAAAGAAAAGGCTGGGGAAGCAACTATGGAATGAGAAGCAAGGAATGTTATGAATGGGTTTTCTAATGAATTCTCAGGATGACAACCTGATAGTGTCAATATTATAGTTATGAAAAAGCTAGTAACATGATATGGGATGTCAGTAATAATGATGTCAAGTGAGAAATCTAAGATTTAACCCGAAAGGTTGAAGGATTTCCCGAATGTGAGTATCGCTAAGATTGAACAAGAGTATTTGTCCATAGAATAATGGACAAAACAGCAAGATATGTTGACACGTGAGATTGCGATCAAATAGTATTGGATATAATTATGATTAATTTCTTCTTTGATAAACCTCTATAGTTCAGAGGTAAATTCTGAGTAAGATATTCTACAATCATGAAAGCTTTCTATAATCCTTTAGAACTCTTTTCTCTTCTTCTCTCTTATTCATCTTCTTTATGAATTGAGAAGAACAACCCTTTTAGGAGGGGGGGTACTGCTACGTGACTATCTGTCTATGTGATAGACGTCTAAGTGGAATGCCATGACTTGTTTAATTGCTTGTCAAGTACTAAAGGCTGGCCCCCTTCTGTACTAACTATGCAATATAACAAATGTTCAATTGATCATAGTGATCTCTCAATAAATCTTTCCACTTCTCTATATTGATCGAGATTGCGAAGATTAAAGCGATCAGAAATGCACAGTACGAGCGAGGTTACCTCCGAATTCGTAGGGTGATAGTGATACCAATTTTACTGCAGGTATCAATAAGGATAAGACTGAGTAAGAGTATAACCCGGATAGTGAGTTATACGAAAAGTAGCAATGTTGATGAAAAAAAAAAAGAGGATACAGTATGGATTGTAGCACTAGAAGATGTGCTGAGGAAGGGTAGAACGACTAAGAATTGACCGGGAAGCTAAAAAGGGAACGACAGGCAAACGACTCTTTGCATCCTACCTGATTCCGGGACGAAATCCTTTTAAGGAGGGGAGACTGTAAGAACCCCAAATTTTGGATATAATTAAAACTTTTTATTAAGTAATGATAAAATGAGGAACAATGACTCCGACAACAAGGTCACCAGCTCTAATGAATGGTGGTTTCAAAGAACAATGATTGTAATGAATGGATATTGCTTTGGACAATGATCCTGATGCATTGGTATATTGTCAGAATAGAGTAATTCGATGGTTGAGGACCTAGATAAGAATAATCTACCATCCAGGAAGGAGCTAATGGATCCTTGAAGGGAAATGAGTACGTGCATAGTATTTTCCGTACGTGCATAGTATTTTCCGTACGTGCATAGTGTTTCTCGTACGTGCATAGCGTTTCCTGTACATGCATAGTAATTTGGTGGATGAATAGTGATTTTGTAAGTTGGATAACTTTTCACGCCACCCTATGTACGGGACGTGATATGGATGTTTCGAAGTCATATTAGTGATACGCGGAGGAAATAAGTGAATGCAGAGACGATCGGAATTCAGAAATTCCAAATTCTTTTCGGTATAATATTTGACCGGGCAGTGGATTAAATATTATTATAATCCAAGAATTGAGATAGTAACTTTGAGGATTTGATATTTTGGGATGTTATTATATTGATTTAAGAATGAAGGTAGGAAACCACTGAGGAGTGGTTATGGCTACAATGTAATAATTGATATTTGGAAAGAATGAATGGAATTCGACTTTATTATTTCTATGTCTTGAAGAATGCTAAAGGGTAACAACATAGGTAAGAATAATCTATCTTCTAAGGGAATAATATATGGCAATTTCAAGCAGGAGAATATTCTCATGTCATCCAGATCGGTAACGATTAATCCAGTAGTTCCGTAAAAAGGATAAGGAACGATCGAAAGAGAATACAGACAATTATACAACCCTAAGAGAACAAGTAAAGAATGCAGAATGAATAGTGTTTTGGTGGGAGTATATAATAATATGAGACGACACTATATAGAAGTATTCGGAACGGATTTCCGAGTTCGTATTAGTGATCCGGAGGGAAAAAGAGTGTATGTAAAAGCTGTCGGATTCTGAAAAACCGCACTTTTATTTTCTCCAAGAGTTCCCTGGACACTGATAGCCCTAAGTATTTAACGAATGGATTTAAGGAATATAAATTGGAAAGTTAGAAAGAAAGATGGAGAATGATAGTATTAATATTAGAAAGATTCCCGGTAAACCCTAATTAGAAATCCGTGAAATATTCCTACGAACGATCAATCGAAACGGGCAATAACCGGACACAGAAACAAGCAGAGGAAGCAAGAGTCTTGTGCAAGCTACTAGAAGAAATATCTAGTAACTACTTAGTTACATAAGTAACTAGCATGTTTGGAGATTAAATAGCACTTAGCAAAAATCAAACCACTAGTTACATGAGAACCATCAAAATCTCAACACTTGTCCATCCATTTTCATCATCCTATACATCATCACTTTATTAAAGTGGCTTTTAGATGAGATATTATCTAAACCTCATCCACTTGATGCATTATTATCACATTAACCAAGCAAAGAACACAAAAATATCAAACCTCTCTCTCCATTACATCCATTCGACCTATGCTCTAAATTCAAGACCAAAATCCAACTTCCAACCATCATTTGATCTTGTAATTTTTAAGGTGAGTCCTATAATTCAAGAAACTAATCTCCTAGAAATTTCAAGCCCAAATTCCTTTGTTTCCATTTTCAAAAAATCACTAAAGATGATGATGAATAGTGTTCTTCATGTATTAACCTTGTTTTCTTTGAATCTTTTGATTGTTCTAGCAAGTTTAATCACTCCTAAGGACCATACAAGGCTTAGTAAGGCTATATCACTATCTAAGGAAGGTATAAAGCTCTTGAAACCCTAACCCTTGTTTGAGATTTAAGCATGTTTATGATAGTTATAACTTAGTTATGGTTATGTTAAGATTATAAGCATGAGTATGTATGGATTTTGGATTAATGATGTAAATAGCTAGATGAACGGAAAGGCATTGCTTGGCCTCAGTTCATGTGTATAAGTCATGTATATGATGTTTGGGTTGGATACTATGTTTAGGGAAAGATTCGAAATTGGTAGATATTCGATTTACAGCCGTTATAATGCCCGATTTTACAATACCATGTTTTGTATGCCATTTTCCATGTCTAACCCCTACTGTCCAGAGACCTTATCTACCATGATAGGATAGGTAATGTTCTAAGCTTCGTTTTGATATAAAGATCACATGAAACGGACTTACGGTTTAGGATTTATGACCAAATTACTAAAAGTAGTTCGAATCCGTAAACGAAAGTTCGTAACTGTAATTGAACCCTCGTAAACTATGTAACGTCATGGCGAATCTTGGTAAATAAATACTAGAGGTAAAAAGGAAGGCGTGAAAGAAAACCATATGTCAAAAGGATCATTTTTCGATTTATTAAAAATGTTCGAGTCGAGGTTAAACGCGAACGAACCCCTAAAAGACGACTCTTTTATAACTTCGGTAAAACACTTAGAAAACGGGCGATAAAACTCGGAGTATAATATTGGTTCGTAACGATCAACCTTAGAACTCATATGACTTAAGTATGTCCCAAGTATAAATGCAATGACATGTCGTATTAACGAACGAATGTCGGGTCGGATCAGTGATAATAAGTAATCCACTAAAGGGGGTATAACGAGATAACTCGAGAACGTATTTCGATTTAAGTATAATTTAACTTTTAATATGTTAAGTGATTAATCCCGAATGCCTTGGCTATTTATAGATCACCAAGCTGAACCGGGACCCACTACTACTACCCCTTACCGTACTCGACTACCAGGCAAGTTTCGATTCCCTTCTTTAAGGCTGTTGTTGTGATTGAATAAATATATATATATGATTACTGATATACATATGCCATTGCATGCATGCCTACTTTCAAGTTGAATTGATATACTTGTTCCCTGAATGTTATTGTTGGCTTATAAGCTAGATAGTTATATATCAGTTATAAGCCGGTTATTGTAAGACCCTCATAGAAGGGCGTATACATCTTATTAATCAAAAATAGACCGGGAGTCAATATTCCTTGATATATCAAAATTACCTCGGAGGAAAATATTTAAGTAAATATTTTCTATTATTTGGGCGACGAATATTATTTGAATATTCGTTCGAGACTAATTATTTTAACGATCCTTACTTCAAATAATTATTTCAACGTAACTATTCAACGAATAATATTTCTCAATATTCATTCAGAGTCGAATTAATTATCGATTATTATTTCGAATATTCTTCTAAAGGTTGACTACTAAATGAATATTATTTGGATATTCATTTAGAATATTATTGATTAAATGAATATTACTTTTGGAGTATTCATTTAAGATAGTAATTACCTGTCGAATATTATTTTAATGTTCATCTGAAACTTGATTTATTTATCGAGTCTTATCTCGAATATTCCTTTAAAGCTTGGATTACTAAATGAACATTACTTGATATTCATTTAAAATATTATCCAGTAAATGAATATTACTTTATCAATATTCATTTAAATTCCTAATTAATTATGAATATTATTTTGAATATTCATCCAGGGTTCTACTTAATCATCGAATATTATTTTAAATATTTTAAATATTCCTTTCAGGTCTTATTAATTAATGAATATTATTTTGAATATTCATTTGAATATTTAATTATGCAATAAATATTCTCTCGATATTTCTTCAAGAATTATTTGAGAGATACTCTGATTAAAGATATTCTTTCATATTCCTAAATATTCTGTAAAATATTTTAATTCAATAAATATTCTCTGAATATTTATTCCATACTTAGAATAACTTTGATAAGGTTTATCTTCTTCGATTATTACGAAAAATATTTCGGAGTCATATTATTATTAATCTTATATCAAGAAAGGTTCTCAGACATCATTCTTCTTTGAGTCTACCTCTCTAAAAATAAGGGAACCTTACTTGGAAATTGTTATTTATCTTGTCGACTTCCCGGTCATAAAGTATTCCCTTCACCCGCAACTCGGGTGCTGTTGACTTATTAAGTCGTTGTATACCTTCTCATCTTTCGAGGGGTAAGATTACTGGAACAAGTTGATATCCGTTACCAAGTAATAGTTTGGGAGTTTTTGGTAAATTTTCCTTTCCAACTAGATACGACTACTTTGTGGAGTCTTATCAACAAGTATTATACTTGGGGAAAGGGGGACGAACGTTACATTCAGAATCATGAATTCTATTTGAACTAGGAGTCGTGTAAGAGGCCGAGTAGCGCCGGTCCATCCCCTTTGGCCCAACCGTTGGCCGGGGAGAGCTAGTAAGGCGGTATACAAGTAAAGCCGTCAGTTCTTCCTTCTACCGGTAGTAAATCTAAATTGAGCTGTACGATCTCGACTGATCATCAAGATTGGAACAGCGGGCGCGGTGAATACTCCATCATTGGTTCATCATCCAAATTTATTTATTTCCTGCAACATGATTACTGTTGGCAGAATTGGAAAAGTGTCATAACTGGAATTGCAACCTTTTCTTGCAAGTTCCTCTTCTTAATAACAATAAGAACATCTCGCTTACTTTGATGTAGCAGATATTTCTACAAACAAATACTTTAAGTTACCTTGTAACTTCATCGTTCATATTATACTGGCATCATTTCCGTAAATGCATGGCATATGGTTTAAAAGATACTTTTGAACTGTTACATTATCGTTCAGTTATATATTATTGTTGGTGGGCTATTGCTCACCCTTGCTTTATTATTATATCACAACAACAGCTAGACCAGATGACTCGCACAAGGCGCACTCGACGCGGGCGAGGACGATGAGACTACCAGAGCTGAAGAAGAAGCTATTGGTAGGATATATTTATTCTTTCAGTACTAAGAATATAGTCTAGTATGACTTATGTAAATGGATGGCAAAGAGTATGTATTTATATTGAAATTCTTTTGGATTGTAAGAACTCATAATGTGATTAATAAAAATTTGATTGTTACTCTGATTTCATCTCTGGGACTATAACGGGAGTGTTTTATATTGTTGTGTTGGGTTATAGAGACGTAATTTATTTTATGTTAAGGAAAGTTCAATTATTGTGGACAGAATTGGAAACCGTAACCACCGGATCCCGGATCCCGGATCTGGGGGTGTTACAGAAGTGGTATCAGAGCGTACGTTATAAACCCCAGAGATGAGGTGACGTTAAAACAATAAATTCAATAAGATAATAAGAAGCCAAGTTCATAGTCGGACTACTTAATGTAGTGATGACATATAAAAACCCTTATGGGAACTCGTAAGTATAATGATAGTAACTTAGCTCGATATCGTATCGACGAGTAAGGCGACTGACCTTGAGGCATACGAGCAACAGCGCGATGATGCTTTATATGCTAAAGATCAGCGGGTAATTCGATGGAGTACCCTACTGGAGACCCGGAAGAGGTTCCAGCAGATAAGGAAAATCCTGTTAGGATAAGGAGCTTACCCTTGGGTAATGAGGGTCGCAGTTAGAATGACTGTGATGATTAAGATATGGTGCTCAGAAAAGTGAGTATAAAGAACCGAGATATTATTGAGAGATCTGAAGATGCATGTTGAATTCATAGCCGGACTACCAGATGTAGTACCAGCAAGAAAGAAGGATTGGAAGAATTACTTGAGATCTTATACGGAACTAGATGAGAATCCTTAGAGATTTTCATCTTAACAAAGAAAGAGCTAGAGGGATGTATGACTATCAAAGACAGCGATATAGGACGAGGAGCAGAGTCCCTAGGAATAATTGAGAATGAGGCAGTAAGTGCCATATCATTTGATAAATGAATCAGTATGAATATTGTCAGTAATAATTTACCACGAGAAGGCAGATGTCATAGGTTATAATTTACGAAACCAAAGTGAGGTTAATGAGGTGGTTTTATTCAGGGAAATGTTCATGAATGAGTCAGTAAAAAGTAAACACATTGGGAAGTGACAGCATGATTGGGTAAAATTATATAAGGAAGTAGTAAGCAAGACAATGATCTCAGAACTTACCGGAAGATAAGACCAGTGAGTCAAGATGAACTCGTAATGAGACTACTGCCAGAGACTGAGTATAGAGTTAATTCAGCTCAGTTAAATGATGAACCAGAAACGTTAGATGCATGTGATTCAGAGGAATATTAAATTCCTTCTTCTCTTTGAAGGGATTATAGTAGTGCCTTAAGTTTATTCCGATGCGGAATTATAATAGATCAAGTAATACAATCAGCAGTTAAAGAGAAAAAAGTGAGAAAATCTTCCTGGAGCTAAAAGGTGAAATTGGTAATGACCAAGAGCTGGCATTGCTTAATGGAAAAAGGAGACTTTGTGCTTCCAATGACGCTTCGCATAAAGGGTTAGGTAGACCGACATTTGGTAGTATTGAATATCAGGACGTATAGGTATCAGGATATTGTGACAGGTTTTAGTTTGAAACGGTTGATTCCCTTCTAAGGGATGGATATAATTGATTCCTCTCCAGTGGGTAAACTTCCAATCTGATGATGATTATTTCATTAACTATGACTGCTTATGATTCCACCTGCTTGGAGGTTCATAGAACTATTCTACAGGTTTCGAAACTGGTCTCCTTAATGTTACCAGTAGGTGGGTAGATTGATCAAAATTTCCCTGAGTCTGGAAAGGAATTCGGTGAATTTTGGCAAACATTGTCTTTCTGATTATCAGAGAATGTCATGGAAGAGAGTAAAAATTGGAGCAAACCCTTTGATTTGGGTAAGGATGCTGTAAATGGGTTAGTAAACGGACCCTGAGCATTACAATCGACGGTAGTGATAAAATGATGAAGTGAGATTGGACGAAAATAGGAAATGTAAGTAAGGAACCAGCCGGACTGAGAAATTCCAGGATTGACTTAAATGAAAAGGCTGTTATGCCAGGATGGTAAGCTTGTGTGGCACGCAGGATTGATAAGAATAGTTGAAAAGATAAAAGTGGAGGAAAGGTGACCGGAGACGGTGCCGAGTAGTCGATTAAGACTTATATGGAGTAAAGTTTTGGAAAGGTAGAAAGGTATCAAAGAAGAAGGCACTATGCCGGCAATTGCTAGAAAAGTAATGCTATTAGCCAACCCCTAAAATCATATATTTTTATGTGTGGCCAGTTGAGGCCAAGTCACAACGGACTATAAAGTGACTAGACCAGCCATGAAAAGACAAAGCAGGGTTGCTCCTAAGAAAGCACCGACTGCAAGGGCTTCTGATATAAAAGAAACATTAATGAGATCGTTTGAATCTTCTGCCGAACAACCCATGTTTTGATTGGGAATTCACTAGACCTTTTTGGGATGGGGTCACCCGTACTGAAGTGACTCATGTGTATATGGTTGTCCAAGATTTCGAGTAAAATGGAAGTATAGTGACTTGAGATGTATGATGTTAGGGTATCATGAATACCATGAATATATTATGACGGAGGAAAGTAAACAATGAAGGTATATGAAGAGGGTATAGAAAAGGTCAGAAATTGAACAGTATGCTGTAGGAATTTTGTCTGAGGCAAGTACCTTTGCAAAGAACGATAAGCACTAAGAGATTCACGTTGAACTCGACCAATATCTTCCAGAACATCCTTGCTACCATTAACAAGTTCGGTAAGAGAAGAGATAGGCATACGTTGCCTTTTTGAAAGGCCAAATAGGATGACAACTATCTGAAAGAAGAGGGTGGCATTAAACCACCGATCGATTATCAAATGAGAATGATTGAAAAGAGACCTTTATTAAGGATACATGATCTGATTGCCAATTATAAGATGCAAGAATTCCTTGGCAGTTGAATTAAGGATAGGATATCCATAAATTAAGACAAACCCTGGGGAATGCACAAGGGGTGGCATTAACCCTAATAACGACATTATGACTTCAGATGATATGAGCTGGACTTGCTAAGGCAACAATGACCGGTAAGGATTATTAAATAGAGTTCTGGAAAGAACATAGATAGAATTATTAGAGTATTGATCAATGACATTTTGATATACCCGGTACCCAGAAAATACCGGAGGAATGATAAGGATGGCCTATGAAACCTTACAAGGAAAAAGGTAATATTCCGAACTTCAAAAATGGAAGTTTGGTAAGGAATGTATGACATCGTAACAATAATGCCAGATGAGGCATGTATGAAACCCTGAGGAAGTATGGGTTGAACCTATAAAGGTTGAGATTATCCTAAGATAAAGAAAGAACTAAGAAAAGAAGCATCCTAAGTAGGATTGGGAATAAACGTGATAAAGTTCCCACGGGTAGGTGGAAGCAATGACTTATGGAAATGACTGATAGTTATATTTTCTCCTTCCGCAGAGCTTAAGGGAGAATGCTTTAACCCAACCGTGATGGGAATGAGGTAGAAAAAACTTGAGTTGGAGTGCACCCAGAGAACATGGGTTACAAGAAATCATTATCACCAAGAAAGGCCAATGAGGTGGCCGACAATCTAAGTATAAAGGAATAATTACAAATGTTCATACCGAAGAAACATGATGATATTTGGAAGGACCTTGAAGGTCATATCGGAATGGAGGAATTTACATTCCTTCTGATGACTGTGCAAGAATTGACAGTAATAATAGTTTAAGTAAAGATTCGATTCGTGATGGAGTCTTAAGCATATTACGTACCTTAGAAGGTCCCGTTTTGAGGCAAACCAGGACCATGGTACAAAATTGATGAAGTAAACCGTTAAGTTTCCAGCCTTTTATGGAAGATGCATAAGTGATAGTTTCATCAACTGGACCTAGCTGCGATGCTTGAAACTCTTCTGCAATTCTATCTGCTTCATGTTATATCTACATCAAGTTCAGGAAGTGTACCTTATGGATAAGGAATAATGATTACTTTGTCTCCCTAAGGGATTTGAAACCCGTAGGGTTAGCTATTAACGCACTACGTAAACAACAAGCGATGGTGATTCTTCTAAGAAAGGAGATGACAACGTAAAGATAAAGAAAGTGCTGCTATTGATAAGCTAAATGGCATGTTGATGAATGACAAGCAAGTTTGTGTTAGTGTACTTCTTCACAAACAAGATAGAAAATATGAGGTTGATAATTCGTGATGCTAAACATATTCCCGTAGAAAGAATTAATGAGGCTTAGAGAGAAGGGCAGTTGAGCCCGAGACTTATTAGGCCACCTGAGAGTTTAAAAGTGTTTGGAAGGTGGCATTCGAGCCAGTTTTACCCCCAAAGCTTATAGCGTGGTAGTAACGTGTTTCATGTGGCAAAGCTACACCAGTAAAATGCAGATGTTCAACAGATGATAGGAGTACGAGCATGTAGATATACGACCTGGTCTGATTTACGAAAGACAACCTGTGGAAAACCACAGATAGAAAAGAACCAGTGATGAGAAACAAGGTTGGCAGAAGTAGATTATATGAATCTAAGTTAAAGGAATCGGGCCAGATTCATTTCGGAAAGTTTAAATTGAAATAACGTGATGATTATAGAATAAATGAGACGGAATGCCGATAAGGAGGTACCAAGTGCAAAAAGGTGTCTCAATAAAGAGGTGAAGGTGAAAGTAAATAATAGAAATGAGTAAGAATCAGCTAATAAGAAGGATGTGATTGATAAAGAAAAGGCTGGGGAAGCAACTATGGAATGAGAAGCAAGGAATGTTATGAATGGGTTTTCTAATGAATTCTCAGGATGACAACCTGATAGTGTCAATATTATAGTTATGAAAAAGCTAGTAACATGATATGGGATGTCAGTAATAATGATGTCAAGTGAGAAATCTAAGATTTAACCCGAAAGGTTGAAGGATTTCCCGAATGTGAGTATCGCTAAGATTGAACAAGAGTATTTGTCCATAGAATAATGGACAAAACAGCAAGATAAGTTGACACGTGAGATTGCGATCAAATAGTATTGGATATAATTATAATTAATTTCTTCTTTGATAAACCTCTATAGTTCAGAGGTAAATTCTGAGTAAGATATTCTACAATCATGAAAGCTTTCTATAATCCTTTAGAACTCTTTTCTCTTCTTCTCTCTTATTCATCTTCTTTATGAATTGAGAAGAACAACCCTTTTAGGAGGGGGGTACTGCTACGTGACTATCTGTCTATGTGATAGACGTCTAAGTGGAATGCCATGACTTGTTTAATTGCTTGTCAAGTACTAAAGGCTGGCCCCCTTCTGTACTAACTATGCAATATAACAAATGTTCAATTGATCATAGTGATCTCTCAATAAATCTTTCCACTTCTCTATATTGATCGAGATTGCGAAGATTAAAGCGATCAGGAATGCACAGTACGAGCGAGGTTACCTCCGAATTCGTAGGGTGATAGTGATACCAATGTTACTGCAGGTATCAATAAGGATAAGACTGAGTAAGAGTATAACCCGGATAGTGAGTTATACGAAAAGTAGCAATGTTGATGAAAAAAAAGAAAAAGAAAAAGGATACAGTATGGATTGTAGCACTAGAAGATGTGCTGAGGAAGGGTAGAACGACTAAGAATTGACCGGGAAGCTAAAAAGGGAACGACAGGCAAACGACTCTTTGCTTCCTACCTGATTCCGGGACGGAATCCTTTTAAGGAGGGGAGACTGTAAGAACCCCAAATTTTGGATATAATTAAAACTTTTTATTAAGTAATGATAAAATGAGGAACAATGATTCCGACAACAAGGTCACCAGCTCTAATGAATGGTGGTTTCAAAGAACAATGATTGTAATGAATGGATATTGCTTTGGACAATGATCCTGATGCATTGGTATATTGTCAGAATAGAGTAATTCGATGGTTGAGGACCTAGATAAGAATAATCTACCATCCAGGAAGGAGCTAATGGATCCTTGAAGGGAAATGAGTACGTGCATAGTATTTTCCGTACGTGCATAGTATTTTCCGTACGTGCATAGTGTTTCTCGTACGTGCATAGCGTTTCCTGTACATGCATAGTAATTTGGTGGATGAATAGTGATTTTGTAAGTTGGAAAACTTTTCACGCCACCCTATGTACGGGACGTGATATGGATGTTTCGAAGTCATATTAGTGATACGCGGAGGAAATAAGTGAATGCAGAGACGATCGGAATTCAGAAATTCCAAATTCTTTTCGGTATAATATTTGACCGGGCAATGGATTAAATATTATTATAATCCAAGAATTGAGATAGTAACTTTGAGGATTTGATATTTTGGGATGTTATTATATTGATTTAAGAATGAAGGTAGGAAACCACTGAGGAGTGGTTATGGCTACAATGTAATAATTGATATTTGGAAAGAATGAATGGAATTCGACTTTATTATTTCTATGTCTTGAAGAATGCTAAAGGGTAACAACATAGGTAAGAATAATCTATCTTCTAAGGGAATAAGATATGGCAATTTCAAGCAGGAGAATATTCTCATGTCATCCAGATCGGTAACGATTAATCCAGTAGTTCCGTAAAAAGGATAAGGAACGATCGAAAGAGAATACGGACAATTATACAACCCTAAGAGAACAAGTAAAGAATGCAGAATGAATAGTGTTTTGGTGGGAGTATATAATAATATGAGACGACACTATATAGAAGTATTCGGAACGGATTTCCGAGTTCGTATTAGTGATCCGGAGGGAAAAAGAGTGTATGTAAAAGCTGTCGGATTCTGAAAAACCGCACTTTTATTTTCTCCAAGAGTTCCCTGGACACTGATAGCCCTAAGTATTTAACGAATGGATTTAAGGAATATAAATTGGAAAGTTAGAAAGAAAGATGGAGAATGATAGTATTAATATTAGAAAGATTCCCGGTAAACCCTAATTAGAAATCCGTGAAATATTCCTACGAACGATCAATCAAAACGGGCAATAACCGGACACAGAAACAAGCAGAGGAAGCAAGAGTCTTGTGCAAGCTACTAGAAGAAATATCTAGTAACTACTTAGTTACATAAGTAACTAGCATGTTTGGAGATTAAATAGCACTTAGCAAAAATCAAACCACTAGTTACATGAGAACCATCAAAATCTCAACACTTGTCCATCCATTTTCATCATCCTATACATCATCACTTTATTAAAGTGGCTTTTAGATGAGATATTATCTAAACCTCATCCACTTGATGCATTATTATCACATTAACCAAGCAAAGAACACAAAAATATCAAACCTCTCTCTCCATTACATCCATTCGACCTATGCTCTAAATTCAAGACCAAAATCCAACTTCCAACCATCATTTGATCTTGTAATTTTTAAGGTGAGTCCTATAATTCAAGAAACTAATCTCCTAGAAATTTCAAGCCCAAATTCCTTTGTTTCCATTTTCAAAAAAATCACTAAAATGATGATGAATAGTGTTCTTCATGTATTAACCTTGTTTTCTTTGAATCTTTTGATTGTTCTAGCAAGTTTAAGCACTCCTAAGGACCATACAAGGCTTAGTAAGGCTATATCACTATCTAAGGAAGGTATAAAGCTCTTGAAACCCTAACCCTTGTTTGAGATTTAAGCATGTTTATGATAGTTATAACTTAGTTATGGTTATGTTAAGATTATAAGCATGAGTATGTATGGATTTTGGATTAATGATGTAAATAGCTAGATGAACGGAAAGGCATTGCTTGGCCTCAGTTCATGTGTATAAGTCATGTATATGATGTTTGGGTTGGATACTATGTTTAGGGGAAGATTCGAAATTGGTAGATATTCGATTTACAGCCGTTATAATGCCCGATTTTACAATACCATGTTTTGTATGCCATTTTCCATGTCGAACCCCTACTGTCCAGAGACCTTATCTACCATGATAGGATAGGTAATGTTCTAAGCTTCGTTTTGATATAAA
Organism: Saposhnikovia divaricata; assembly: GCA_036435485.1. NCBI lineage: Eukaryota > Viridiplantae > Streptophyta > Magnoliopsida > Apiales > Apiaceae > Saposhnikovia > Saposhnikovia divaricata. Next base: position 79,439,626 of record CM071599.1, read on the forward strand.
GATCACGTGAAACGGACTTACGGTTTAGGATTTATGACCAAATTACTAAAAGTAGTTCGAATCCGTAAACGAAAGTTCGTAACTGTAATTGAACCCTCGTAAACTATGTAACGTCATGGCGAATCTTGGTAAATAAATACTAGAGGTAAAAAGGAAGGCGTGAAAGAAAACCGTATGTCAAAAGGATCATTTTTCGATTTATTAAAAATGTTCGAGTCGAGGTTAAACGCGAACGAACCCCTAAAAGACGACTCTTTTATAACTTCGGTAAAACACTTAGAAAACGAGCGATAAAACTCGGAGTATAATATTGGTTCATAACGATCAACCTTAGAACTCATATGACTTAAGTATGTCCCAAATATAAATGCAGTGACATGTCGTATTAACGAACGAATGTCGGGTCGGATCAGTGATAATAAGTAATCCACTAAAGGGGGTATAACGAGATAACTCGAGAACGTATTTCGATTTAAGTATAACTTAACTTTTAATATGTTAAGTGATTAATCCCGAATGCCTTGGCTATTTATAGATCACCAAGCTGAACCGGGACCCGCTACTACTACCCCTTACCGTACTCGACTACCAGGCAAGTTTCGATTCCCTTCTTTAAGGCTGTTGTTGTGATTGAATAAATATATATATATATATGATTACTGATATACATATGCCATTGCATGCATGCCTACTTTCAAGTTGAATTGATATACTTGTTCCCTGAATGTTATTGTTGGCTTATAAGCTAGATAGTTATATATCAGTTATAAGCCGGTTATTGTAAGACCCTCATAGAAGGGCGTATACATCTTATTAATCAAAAATAGACCGGGAGTCAATATTCCTTGATATATCGAGATTACCTCGGAGGAAAATATTTAAGTAAATATTTTCTATTATTTGGGCGACGAATATTATTTGAATATTCGTTCGAGACTAATTATTTTAACGATCCTTACTTCAAATAATTATTTGAACGTAACTATTCAACGAATAATATTTCTCAATATTCATTCAGAGTCGAATTAATTATCGATTATTATTTTGAATATTCTTCTAAAGGTTGACTACTAAATGAATATTATTTGGATATTCATTTAGAATATTATTGATTAAATGAATATTACTTTTGGAGTATTCATTTAAGATAGTAATTACCTGTCGAATATTATTTTAATGTTCATCTGAAACTTGATTTATTTATCGAGTCTTATCTCGAATATTCCTTTAAAGCTTGGATTACTAAATGAACATTACTTGATATTCATTTAGAATATTATCCAGTAAATGAATATTACTTTATCAATATTCATTTAAATTCCTAATTAATTATGAATATTATTTTGAATATTCATCCAGGGTTCTACTTAATCATCGAATATTATTTTAATTATTTTAAATATTCCTTTCAGGTCTTATTAATTAATGAATATTATTTTGAATATTCATTTGAATATTTAATTATGCAATAAATATTCTCTCGATATTTCTTCAAGAATTATTTGAGAGATACTCTGATTAAAGATATTCTTTCATATTCCTAAATATTCTGTAAAATATTTTAATTCAATAAATATTCTCTGAATATTTATTCCATACTTAGAATAACTTTGATAAGGTTTATCTTCTTCGATTATTACGAAAAATATTTCGGAGTCATATTATTATTAATCTTATATCAAGAAAGGTTCTCAGACATCATTCTTCTTTGAGTCTACCTCTCTAATAATAAGGGAACCTTACTTGGAAATTGTTATTTATCTTGTCGACTTCCCGGTCATAAAGTATTCCCTTCACCCGCAACTCGGGTGCTGTTGACTTATTAAGTCGTTGCATACCTTCTCATCTTTCGAGGGGTAAGATTACTGGAACAAGTTGATATCCGTTACCAAGTAATAGCTTGGGAGTTTTTGGTAAATTTTCCTTTTCAACTAGATACGACTACTTTGTGGAGTCTTATCAACAAGTATTATACTTGGGGAAAGGGGGACGAACGTTACATTCAGAATCATGAATTCTATTTGAACTAGGAGTCGTGTAAGAGGCCGAGTAGCGCCGGTCCATCCCCTTTGGCCCAACCGTTGGCCGGGGAGAGCTAGTAAGGCGGTATACAAGTAAAGCCGTCAGTTCTTCCTTCTACCGGTAGTAAATCTAAATTGAGCTGTACGATCTCGACTGATCATCAAGATTGGAACAGCGGGCGCGGTGAATACTCCATCATTGGTTCATCATCCAAATTTATTTATTTCCTGCAACATGATTACTGTTGGCAGAATTGGAAAAGTGTCATAACTGGAATTGCAACCTTTTCTTGCAAGTTCCACTTCTTAATAACAATAAGAACATCTCGCTTACTTTGATGTAGCAGATATTTCTACAAACAAATACTTTAAGTTACCTTGTAACTTCATCGTTCATATTATACTGGCATCATTTCCGTAAATGCATGGCATATGGTTTAAAAGATACTTTTGAACTGTTACATTATCGTTCAGTTATATATTATTGTTGGTGGGCTATTGCTCACCCTTGCTTTATTATTATATCACAACAACAGCTAGACCAGATGACTCGCACAAGGCGCACTCGACGCGGGCGAGGACGATGAGACTACCAGAGCTGAAGAAGAAGCTATTGGTAGGATATATTTATTCTTTCAGTACCAAGAATATAGTCTAGTATGACTTATGTAAATGGATGGCAAAGAGTATGTATTTATATTGAAATTCTTTTGGATTGTAAGAACTCATAATGTGATTAATAAAAATTTGATTGTTACTCTGATTTCATCTCTGGGACTATATCGGGAGTGTTTTATATTGTTGTGTTGGGTTATAGAGACGTAATTTATTTTATGTTAAGGAAAGTTCAATTATTGTGGACAGAATTGGAAACCGTAACCACCGGATCCCGGACCCCGGATCTGGGGGTGTTACAGCTTAGCTTCATATTGCTGACCCTGAAACTACTGATAAGGCTCTGGTTATTGAGCACCTTGATTGTTGCTCCAGCTAAAATTAGGATGGTTCCTATTATTCGGGATGATAAGTGGCTGGAGCTGGATGCGAAGGTCGCTGAAAGTTGATCACAAACTGTGCCGATTCAGAAGAGATAGCACACTGATTCGTATCATGTGCCCCCGCAAAAAGCTCACACACACTAGCAACCTGTTGAACTCCATAGTTAGTCAGAGAATCCACCTTCATAGTTAGAGCCTTCAACTGAGCTGCAATAGCTGAAGCTGCATCAACTTCAAGAATTCCATCTACCTTGCCTTGAGAAAGTCTCTGAGTTGGATTCTGATATTCATTAGCAGCCATTGTCTCAATAAGCTCATAAGCTTCCGCGTAGCTCTTTGCCCATAAAGCTCCACCTGATGCTACATCTAGCAAAGGTCTAGATTGTGCTCCCAACCCATTGTAGAAACCATTGATCACCATCCAGTCAGGCATACTATGATGAGGACATTTCCTAAGCATCTCCTTGTAGCGCTCCCAAGCTTCACACAAAGATTCTCCAGATTGCTGTGCACATTGAGTAAGAGCATTCCTTATTCCTGCAGTTTTAGCCATGGGGAAGAATTTAGTAAGAAACTTCTGAGTAGATCCTCCCAAGTAGTAATGGAACCGGCTAGTAGAGAATGTAACCAGCCCTTAGCTTTATCCCTCAAAGAGAATGGGAAAAGTCTCAATTTCACAGCATCTTCCGACACACCATTGAACTTGAAAGTGTCACAGATCTCGATGAAGTTCCGGATGTGAATATTAGGATCTTCCGTTGGAGTACCCCTAAACTGAACTGAATTCTGTTCCATCTGAATCGTGCCAGGCTTGATTTCGAAAGTGTTAGCTACAATGGCTGGCCTGACAATGCTAGATTGGATGTCATTGATTTTTGGTTGAGAATAGTCCTTCAAAGCCTTAGCTGCTGCTGCTCCATCACCCATCTCTACTATTGTTTCAAGTTCCTTTTCGATTTTATCTGTGGCTAGATCTACGTCTTCCAGTTTACGAGATTGAGAACGTGTTCGCATACATGCTCAAGTACCTGAAAAACACTGAACAAACAAGTTATGTAAGTAAACACTCTGAGTAAGTGAACTCTAACGACCACTAATGACAAGCACATAAACTAAAAATAAAACACCGATGATCCCCGGCAGCGGCGCCAAAAACTTGTTAACACAAAATCACGCAAGCGTACGTGGTCACAAGTAATATATGAATAAGTCGAGTTCGTTCCCATAGAGATCTGGTTAGGTTTCAATTCAGTTAATGCACCTATGCAACAATGTATGGTTTTATTCACTGCTAAGACAATTAACAAATTTGAGGGTTGATTAACTAAGATTAACTAAAAAGCAAATTAACAAACTACGAATTAATTAACTAAAGAGAATTTAAATCGAATTACTTATGCAAGAGAAAACATGGGATCCTAACTTCATTAAATACTTCTCTTAGAGTTGATGTCTTCAATCAAAGTATGTGATGGTTATGATATCTGATCAGACAACATGAAACAAGTATAGGCTAACTCTCAGTATACGAATACTAAACTACTCATATATCCACAAAAGAGATAGAAGATGGGTATACACCAATTATGCTTAGACCCTATATCTCTATAAGATTTGAAAACATAACGGTTGAAGAACAAGTTATCCATAAAGATCACATAGGGCAGCATAAGATAGTTCAAATTACACCACAAATCATGTTGATAAAAAATCATGAACCTATGCTAGCATGGCAAGTTCTAAATCTCAAGATTTACTCTCGCTTCACAGGAGATTAACAGATTAGATGTTAGCTACGCATCTAACAATTAAGCATAATCATACGAGGATATCAAGAATTCACCATACATAAATCTTTAAAGCAATCAAACTATTAAACTACATAGATAAATCCGTTAGAATCCCATGACAACGATTAGTTCATAATCGAACCGCTCGTCATCATGGGATCTGATGAAACCATGATAATAAACAAAGTCTGAATAAAAACAATAGTTCTTTAGTAATAATTTAAGAAAACAAATGCCAAAAATATCCAAGAGTATCGCCTAATTAGAAGAAAACAAAAGTAGATCTAGATCTCCGATAATTGTCACGATCTTCGCAATCCTTCACCAAGTCTGAATCTCCGTCTCTCGGCTCTCTCTCTGTGTTATGTAGGGTATTGGTACGAATTACAATGATAGGATATGTTTATATAGGCCCTAGAATTCTTTTACAGCAAGAAAAGTCCCAAAATTACATTTTAAATTCGAAACAGGAAAAGAAAACTGAATTTTTCCAGAATGTCGTGGTGCTCTCAGCGCTATTGTGGCACTCTTAGCGCTGTTGTGGCGCTCTCAGCGCTGCCACTTTCTGCCAAAATTTTGCTTTTGCTTTATTCTTCAAGAAAATTTCCCAAGCTTCGCGTGGACTATAAGATCGCTCAATTCGGACTTATAGAACTCCAGATATGGCCAAAATAGTGTAGACTACGCAACCTACCCGGAAATCCGAATTTTACATAATTTGCTCATTTCTCATCCGTTTTCTCTTCCGATTCTTTTGTCACTTCCCGTTCTTCAGTTCTTGAGGGTGAATCCACCATGAAACATACAAATGTATCTCCTCACTTGAAGATAGTAACCCTGCACCATTCTTACTAAACATGAATCAAAAATACGACATACTTGAGGCCAAGTTAGTCAATTTAAGCCGATTCGAAGCGTTCCAAGTGGATATAAAATCCACTTATCACAGGTGGAGTGATCGCGTGGAAACATTTGAAACAAACGGTGGTAACCAAGTCTACCATGGAGGCTGAGTTTGTTGTTTTATATAAACCAAGTGAAAAAGCTGAGTGGTTACGCCAATTTTTAGAGGATATTCCAAGATAGGAAATGCCAGTGCCACCACTATGTATACTTTGTGATAGCACGACAGCAATTGGTACAACCGAGCGTGTATTATATAATGGAATGTCGAGGCATATTCATCGGTGACACAACTCCGTTAGACAACTACTCTCAACTGGAGTTATCACTATTGATCACATTAGGTCAAAAGATAACACTGCGGATCCGTTCACCAGAGGGTTAACAAGAGAGTTGGTTGAGAAATCATCGAAAGGAATGGGATGAAAGCCCATAACAAAAGTCGATACAAAGGAAACCCAACCTTGTTGACTGGAGATCCCAAGATCTTGGTTCAATGGGACAACCTAACTGTAAAGACTTAGTGACATCATTGTGGGGGTTTTACTCTCGGGTCCATTCCTATGATGAAAACAGTGATAAATTTAGGTAAAGCTAAGCTATGCTTTTAATGATCCTTATGTGTCGATATGTCGAATAAATAATACTTTTGTATTGTTTAAGAGATCACCTATGTGAGTGAAGTGGGGTCGCTTCATGAAAGAATTTTGTGGGCTAATTCTAGGAAAAACTCACAGAATCAGGCTAAAACTCAGGATCAAAATGGGCTTAACAGTGAGAACTGAACAAATATAAAGAAAGACTCTATTGGGGGATGTATCATATCATTTCACAAAATAGAAGGGCAGTTCAAGGTCAACGCGACAACTAGAATTCTAGAAATGTAAATATGTTCTTATAAGGGAAGGTTCAAGGGTGTACGCCTACCTATCCTATGCTGGTTTCTACCGCGCGCTCTATCTCCATGTCAAAGAGTCGTTTTGCAATGTCACTTTTTATTCATGTGGGGGATTGTTAGACTATCTTTTGAATAAAAATTAATAGCGTTTTATTTTATTTGTTTTGAAACTCATGGTTTTAATTTTGTAACTTATGCTTTTAAATTTGTAACTCATGTATTGATTATTTGATGGAGGTTACAAAATTATTGGCTTGGGGGTTACAAAGTTATTGTATGAGGGAGTTACATTTTTCTACTACTATATAAGTAGACATTTGCTTCATGGTTTTATATACAAAAATATACAAGTTTTCATTGCATTATTCTTAGAGCTCTAGGGTCAGTTTTCTGTGAGATAGAAAGCATATTTGTTCCGTTCGTAGAAGACGGGTCTTCAAGTGCTTAAGATCACCTTACTTTGTTATATCTTGGGAGACGGAAGCCAACACACCTTCATGCACCACACGGAAGGAGCTTATCTGTTTTAAGGATGGCATGGTTTTCACGTGCCTCAAACATATTTTTTGGTATTTTCTAGTTATAATCTTGATTTCAGGTATATTCTTGCTTTTTACTTCCTACAAGCTGCTCTATCTTGAATTCTTAAATTTGATTTGGACAATTTTACAGCCCACATGAAATTAATAAAATAATCATTAATTTAGTGATGGTTTAACAATCATTTTCCAATTAAAACTACGCATAAACAAAAGAGAGAAAAAATTGACGATTTTTTATGTTAAAAATTCTGTTTGATTTATGAAATCTACTTATATTTCGTTTTGATTATCAAAATACACTTCTTATTATTTGAAGATAGTTCTACTAACAACCAAATATAGTTTTAACAATAAGTGTAAGAGAGATTTTGTCCAAAACTTTGGTAGTCGGTAATCTGGTCTTCAGTACGACAAAATAAATAAGAACCTTTAGATCATAAAATAAATGAAAAGCGATGGATCTAGCATAAAAAATATTTCATTTTTTAACATGTAAAGTAAAAAGTGTATTCATGTTGAAATACGAAAAGTGTATGTCAATGATTTAAATCATATAATTTGGTTTTCTATATTGAATAGAATTATCAATGTAGGTCTTCTACACTGAAAATGATTAATATAAAAATTCGTAATTATATTTTCTCTTGATATTCTGAGTGTTTCAATTTTGATAATAATTGTTAAATCATCAATAAATTAAAGATAATTTTTTGAGCTTCGTGTGGGCCATAAAATTATCCAAATCTGATTTCTGGATCTTAAGATAGAGCCTAAATAGTAAATATGAACTTTTTTTAATATTATTAAAAAATAAATAAAATTCAATTGTATCCTTTTTTAATTATATCATTTTTATATTATAATTTTCTTTTGAAAATTCAATTCTAATATAAACTTTTTTAATTATATCATTTTTAAATTATAATTTTCTTTTTGGTTGTGCTTTTCTAAATGCACTACAAATAAATTACTTCTAGTAACTTGGTTTCTTGTTCAATTTTTTCCTTTGTTAATTTCAGAAAAAAGTCTCGTTTAAATTCAAGAAAAGTCACAAAAGCTTGTTTATATTTTTTTCCCCACGCAACGGAGAAATTATATTACGGACAATAATATGAAATAAGAAACTAATTGAGTGATGGATATAATAAATCTTAAGTCATAAGTTTATAAGCATTTAAATCCATGACAAATGAAAATTTCCTTGTAAAGTCAAGTAAAATGGATGTTTCATCGTATTGAAGTAATTCTTACAAAAAACATCATTCACAAACATTAACTTTTCTTAGTCTAATAATTTAAATTGTCAAATACAAACACTTCGTAGATATACAACTACGGTAGTCATACTTAGTTTGATGAAAGAATAAAGATGCTCTCCGAAGTCCGGGGTGTTGTATAATCTCAAAATAGTGGAGAGATTGATTTTTTGTATTAGATTTGTCTATGTGAGTCTGAAAGCGGGTCATAAACAAAATTTACAATGATATAGTTTCAGCTTATTTTAATTTGTCAAATTCACGCATATATTTCATATACATCAATTTGATTAGCTTGTAAAAGATGGAGGTGAAAAAGGTTAAAAGCGGAGAAAAATATGAAACATAAAAAAATATAATATTTATAAATTTTTAAATAATAAAATAATTAAATATATCTCTAAAATCAATATTTTATTTACACATGTATCACATCAAGTTTTTATATATTTAACTAATTGTACATCTAATTTAATATTAAATTTAATGTGAACTTACTAAGTAATTGTCTTTACATTCCTAGATTTCATTTAATTAATGGTAAATCATAAATTAAATTTAAGGACAGATATTTAAAAATTTAATAATGAAAAAATGGATGGTTATGATTTTGAAAGATAATTATAAATTGTTTATTTAACTATTAGTAAATCTAATTTAAAATTAATTTTGGGGTTTTTTTCATAAATATCTAAGTTCAGATTTTTTTTTTTGTAAAAAAGATTTTTTTAAAAAAAATATAATTTGCCATTTCGCTTAGCTGTTGTGTTTGTAAAGTTTGAAAACAAGCAAGAGTGAGCAACTATAGCTCAGCAAGAAATATATATAAGATAGGCAATATAACATCTCATATGATTGGCAGTTGATATATTTGTTTGTATCAGTCAGTTATAAAATCACTTGTCATAATTGATAAATCTCGAAGGTGCAACAATATGTGCCCTTTGTTTTCAAAATAAACTTGCAGTTCTAGATACTGCATTGAATCAACATCTTTCTCATCAAAATAGAACATTATCAGCAACTTGGCACAAAAGCCTAAGAAGCAGTGTCAAAGCATTTTTTTCCAAAATGGAGGAATGGGACTTAAAGAAATCATAAAAACCTGACGAGGATTGACGATGATCAGTCGCCACATCCAAGTCCAATAATCCACGGGTCTTCTCTACCGGTAGAAGGATAGAAACTACATCCGTAACTATCCCTCGGGTGAAACTACATCCGTAATCACCCTCGATGAAAACTACATCCGTAATCATCCTTCGGCAACACCTGGGCCGGAATAATAAGTAATGGACCGCCTGGCTCACGGCCGCTTACACATCCCGGGAATCGTTCGTCAACGGTTCCCACACCTGCCAGAGTCCCTTTTTCTTTTCTTTTAAAACTTGATTTTGATTGAAAATAGAGTAATTGAGGTCCGACATCAGTCGACCGATGATTCTTGAAACCATACAAGAAGCAGAATCTGACCGGGGGTTTTCGAAAATGTTTTGAGTTCGAATGAGTTCGAGTTTGAAAATATTAAAGGTATCTTGGATTAACTTTGCCTTTAAATAATGAACAGTAATTAATAAATAATATTTTAAGATTTAATATTAATAATTAATAAAATAATTATTCGATAAAATAAACTCTTAATCCAAGATAGGGTTTCGAGTATTTACGAAGATATAATAATAGTTATTTGAATATACGATACCACCCGAATGACCCTTCGGGGTTTTGCAATATAGATACGATATAATAATATACCGCTCCCCGGTCAATAGTATATATGGACCGCCACGACCTCTATTGCTAGAGTCGTTGTCCGAAGAAAACATTTCAATCTAAGTTCAAGGGGTAAAAGCATACATGTACTTGTTCAATCTCAATTGCATCAATACTTTGATAAACATAGCATTTGGTATAATTTGAAAACTACAAACACAACAGTAAAAGTCCTTTTACATGGATAAGTTTTGAAAAGTAAACTTGCCTTGGTTTGGTTGTGGTGGTCGAGCGTGCGGATTCGAACGATCTATACATAAACAATAATCGTTCGTTAGTACATTAACAATTTCTCTTTAATTACGGGGTTTTAAGGGGGTACGAAATTAACTTAACGACTTCGTCTTATGACTCCCTAGCCCCACTATAGGTCCATGACATCACTCGTTTACGCTCGTCACTTACTCGACTTAATTTAGTTACCACGTTCGAACCATAACCACTAACCCTAGAATAATGTCCCACTAATCGACTTTTTTCCATTGCGCGAATTTTACTCTAGCATTTTTATAAAATCCAAAAATTCATATTTTAATCCAATTCCTTTTGGGTGGTCTTCACCACTGCATTACCTACATTCTCAAAATTTTCCATGATCCCAAATATATTTTAAGGTGTTTAAACAAGGTTCACAAGGGGGTCACTTAGTGCAGTCCATAGTCCAGAAACAAAATTCACTCCTCCGGCCATAACTAAAAATCCACACATCACCTAGCTATGAATCTTACATTTCCAGAAACTACATTCAATTATCTTTCCAACAATATAAGGTAGGACATCAGGGGACATCATTTGGGTGTTCAAAATCGTGCTACAACACAGATCAAAGTTCCTGGACAAACTCAGCAAGCTCAAGTCACTTAGATCAACCATTTTTCATACTTCCATAACATATTCACCACTTAATACACTTAGACCATGACTCATAACACTCATGGAGATATATATATTAACCATAGCCATAAAAATCACATTCTCAACATCAAAACCCAAGACCCATGCTATCCAATACATATACATTCAAGATAAGTCCTAAAATACATGGATCTACTACTATACTATATGAACAACACACAACCAAGGGTGGTTTGAGATTTTATACCTTCTTGAGTAGCTAAGGACCTTGGATGAGCTTTACAACAACTAAGAATACTTGGATGAGCCCTCACAAACCTTAATCCTCCAAGATCTAAAAGATAATAAACTTATGTTAACACTTTTCTAACTTTCAACAATTTATATCTCAAGAACCAATGGATGGAAGGCTAAGAAATTGATACCATACCTCTAATATGATGTAAGGAAGCCCTAGGAATTTTGTTCAAGGTTGTAGATGAAGAAATCTTGGAGAGAAAATCTCTCCCTCTCTCCCTATGTGGTTCGGCCGAGAGCAAGGTTTCAAGGAGGGGGGGGGGAGTGTTTTGCTTTTGTTTTGTTTGGTATGGTAAAAGAAATGCTAAGTATGCTATGTATTATTGTGGTTAATAAGAGTAGTCACATGTTGCAAAGCTATAGCCTAGGTTGCCTCCTATGCCCTATTGTCCCCTAAGTATATCATCCATCATGCTAGTCACTATTCACTTCTACTTTTATGTTTTCTAGTTCCTTTTTCTAACTAGCTAGTTACATGGCACTTGCATGTAATTTCTTTCCTTGTAATATTATTCTCCCACCAATGCTTGTCATTTAATCCTTACTTCGTATCGTATCTTAATTATTCTCTCGTAATAATATTTCGTCACGTAGAGATTTCCCCTATAATTCCTTAAGTACTAATTGCGTAAATTCCTCGAATGTCCATAATTTCTCGTCATAATTCTTAATAAATCCTTTAATACTCTAACCATTCTCAAATTCCAAGTTTTATAAATTTTACTAACAACAGGACTCTTGCCTTCACAGTCTCTCTGTATATCTTACATTATAAATGCAACAACGCAGTTTTTCAGACAATCAATTCTATAAATCAACAGGGATGACTAGAAAGGTTCCATAATGATAATGTCACAAGATATTAAATAAAAGGAAATATTACCAAAAATTAGGATTCTTACAAAAATGGTATGCAACCAAATACAACTGTTTGCAACCACATATGCAACCTGTTGCACTTCCAAATACAAATAAGTGCAACTAGTTGCAGATCGTATTTCTGTAAATAAGTTGGTATTTTTGTAAAATGTTTTTTTTTTTAAAAAAGTATTTTTACAAATATTTTTTGAAAATGGGAAAATCGTAAGATTTTTTTACATGTTTTTTTACAAATATTTTTTACAACTAATTAATTGAACTTAATGTAATATATGGATGTGTTAAATCAAGTAACTATTAAATTTTAATTAGAATTTTTACCTAACTATGGTTAACATAGTAGGAAGGAAATGTTAAATAAAGAAATTTTTTATAAGAATTTGATTGATCTTTAATTTAAGGGTGGCGCCTCTGATTGGTCCAAAAATAATTCATAATTTTTTGATTGGCTAACTATATCTTAACTATACATGGGTAGACTCGGGTATTATAAAAAATAAAAAGATAAAAGATAGATATAAGTAAGGGTATTGAGGTAAAAACATATTAATACATAAGTAGGGACAATTAGGGTTTTGGCCCATTTGACACAATTTTAACAAAAAATGCCCAAAATAGAACTTCCTGAAAAGCTGGTCCTCGAATGGTACAAAGATCACACATCTATGAGTTACGTTAGGGCAAAACGCATCTACAACATGTGTTACATGTGGGAAATGCATTTAGAACATGCGTTTCCGAGCCAAAACGCAATTACAAAATGCGTTTTTGACATGAAACACATCTTTCAAATGTGTTTTCAATAATAGCCCCATTACTTCTTGTCAAAAAAAAAAAATAACAACCCCATTACTTTCGTTTTCAGCAAACGCAAATTTGATTTTTTGTAAAGCATTACTTTAAGTAGTGTTAACAATTTTTTTAATTTTTACTAAATATATAATTGCAAATGCTATTAAAAAATTTACAATCAAATAGCCATTTCAAATTTTTTTTTTCGTTATTCTGAATATTTCTAAAATCCAAAATGGAATTGTTGAACCCCAAAGGTTAACTGTTGAACCCCTAGGGAATACAGATAAAATTTACCAAGTCCGACGGCCTGATTTTTAAAATATCGGGGATCAACCTCGATTTTTTAAAAATCAGGATAAGTTAGGATTTAGAGTCTAGGATTTAGGGTGTTCCTAAACCCTACGTCCGTATACGGTTTATTCGTCATTCTGAATATTTCTAAAACCCAAAATGGAATTATTGAACCCAAAAGTTAATTGTTGAACCCCTAAGAAAATTTAAAAATTTTAATTAAAAAAATAAAAAGTAAATTTTTTATAATTTAATAATAAAATTTTAATGTTTAAAGTAATGCGTTGATGACGGGTTCTAAAAGAATGAAAATGTTATTTAAAAGAAAATGAAAATATGTATATAACATTAGTAAAGTGCTAGTGGAGGGCCAAACTTTTCATAGAATGCCATTTTGGGCATTCAATCCTGATTTTGTGCCATTTTGGACATTTTCTCGGATAATTAAGTAAAAACACGAAGTACCAAAGGATGGATACCAAATCTTTCAATGTTTCGGCTACTATAATATAGCATTGATAATAGATAATAGATTGCAGAGTCAAAACTCGCAAGGCATTTTATAGGAAAAAGAAGCTCTGTAATAGATAGTTTCGGTCAGAAATCATGTCCGTTGAGGTGCTACTGATAACTGGTTTTAGTTCAGCATGGATTGCAGGGTCTATTGGAAGCTCATGTAATTCTTGTAAATATACATTTGAATCCTGCTGTTTAATCACCAACAATCTCCGTTCAACATGGTACATCATTGTAGACGACAAAAAAACAATTGATCATGGACTGATCGTATGCTGCTGGTGTTGCATCTGTGATATGCTTGGAGAAGGCGAACGTTCAGCACTTCTCCGTGTCTGCATATGTTTCAGCAGACAGATTTAAGGAAAGACAGGGTTTGCGTAACCAAAATTCATTTGACATGACATAAATTAAGAGACTGTATAATCCAAGTAGTAAAAGCATAAGTTGGGGAAAAGCATGAAATCGCTAAGAACAAACAACTGCGCAGGGCAAGTAGTAAAACAATGAAACTGTAAGTGGAGTAAAAATTTCATTTATTATTATTAAGAGACCAGACCAGAAAATGCGATTAAAAAAGAATGAAATAATGAACATGCTCTTTACAACAAATTAGCTCTGTCAACATAGGCCAAAAGTAAACTGCTCTACTTTTTCCTAATGAGTACTAAAATTCAGACTTACGTCAAAAGGCAAGCAGACACCTTCAGACCTCATGGCAATAAGTGCACTCATTTTTCCCACACCCATTACACTTGAATTGACTAGTACTGGTCTGTCGCTTTGCTCCACGCTCACAATCGAACAAGGCTTTTTCTTTGATTTCTTGGTTCTGGCGTTGCCTGTCGTCGCTTGCCATTTCTTCAGGAGTCATGTTGACAACTTGCTCTGGCTTGATATGTCCATGAAGAACTTTTCTCCTAAAATCTGGATTATGGGGATCCTTTAAATTGAATACGATTGATCTGTATTTGATCTTCTGTCGTCCATTAGATTTCCCCCAATTCTCATGCAATGCACACTCCAACGAAACAGCAAGTCTGTAAGGGTCTACTTCATCCGCTTCTTTCCTTAGATCCTCACTAATTTCACCCACTAATTTCACCGCAGACTTTCAATGAAGCTTCTGATAAAAGTTCCCGAATTTTGTCATGCAAGGGATCCTTATTCCTTACAGAGAACAACAAAAGACATCTTTGGGGTAGCAACCCCATTAGTTGCAGGTTTTCTCACATCACTGGTACCACTTACTTCTTTCTTTACTTTCTCTTCAACCCTTATGGATTCGACATCAGAATTATTCTTCAACTTGACACCATCAACACCTTTGGCCCTTTTTGCAGATGAGGAAGTTTCAGAATCAACAACATTCTCCGATTTCCGGGTTGTGCTAGAATTACTCCTCTCGAGCTTTACAGTCTCACCTTTGTAAAACTCCCCAACCTTCACAGAATTTCCTTTTTGAACCTTAATTGACTCTGAGGTCTCTACATTATTTACGGAATCATTTTTATCCGAGTTCCCGTTTTTCTTATCAGTTATTGCTTGTTCAACTATAATGTTCTTCCATAATCCAAGCAAAAGTGGGCGTACGATTTACCTTCTTAGCATCTTGATTCATTAGCCTCGGATAAAGAAATATTTTCCAAATTCGGAGTGCCTTTCTTACCCTATGTTATAATAATACAAGTTTAACCAGATTTCAAGTTATGTAGGGAGTTATCGGGCTCGTTCTTATCTTTTTTGAATTTTTTCTATCTGTTAATTTTAAAATTAGTAGCCATCACATGAGAATGTTATCATCACTACTGTATTTCTATCTGATAACCGTATTTCTATCTGGAAACGATATATATTGATGGAGTATATATTTATATGTATTTTAGATGATTTTTATTCCCGTCTTAATAATATTTTGCATTTAATTGGATCTTTATTAATTAGTTTATAACATTCTATTGTAGGGAGCAAGGAATTCTAAATTGGAAAAGATTGGAGTTGAATTAGAAGAAAAATCGGATTTAATGGACTACTCGCGCATTACACATTGTTTGGGCCGTATCTTGAGTTCTACACATCGGATTTCGGCGAGTAAACAGCCCACGCAAAGATAACGAGATTCTCTTTCATTCTAGAGTGGGCCACACATCAAAGTCCAAAGGGAGCAGTCCAGAAACAGCATTAAAATGTCAATTACGAATTTTGACCGTATAGCCTTTTTAATTTTGGAAAGACATGTATTCCTGGGAACGATAAAAAAAAATAATACTTTTGTAATTAGGTTATTATTGTGAGAGATATTACTTACGTATCATTGAGAGCCACTAGGGGGAGAAGCCAAGAGGAGGAGAAGGAGGACTTCATGCTTGGAAGATTGACATCGACAACATAGGGATAATTCTTCTTCCTTTACACTTTATATTGTATTTTATTCTCTTCATGTACCTTACAATTCTTACTATGATTATGGTTGGCTAGATCTTTATTGTTGGATGGCTGTTTTGAAGCTCTAAACTCTATGACAATTATGTTTTGATTTTCGGAGATGTGTTCTTGATTGTGCTTATATATGCGTCAATGCTTACAGATAATCTTGAATTGACTGTGGTATGTGGACATCCAATTAGGTTATGTGATTGATTTATCTGTAAAGTCAATTAATCTTTCTATGTGGTCCATGGGATTAATTGTATAAGTGTGTAATTTGTGTTAACCTTTCTATGTGGTCCATGGGGTTATACGAATAGCAGAGCTTGTTTCTATGTGGTCCATGACAAGTTCTCTATAAATATTTTTCAAAACATGTCAAGGAATTTCAGGATTGTGTCATAGGTTCAGTGGTGGATATTCATGCTTTCCAACATATTTCTCTAATTATTCACAAACAAACTTGTTCTTGTTTACTAGTTAATTTATTAATTAGGTAAATCACAAAACAAATCCATCTTTTATATTAGTAGCAAAATAGAAGAAAAGTGAGCCCTTGATCCTTGGCATAGAACGATACCCGATTTATTCTAAATTACATACGACACAAAAAGGGTTTAAATTGAGTCACATCAATTTTTGGCGCCGCGCCGCCGGGGATTGAATTTGCTTTTCTTTTCTTTTTTGTTTTTTTGTACATATATTTTTCTTTTTCTTTTCTATTTTTTTTCTCCGCCTATTGCTGGCTGTGTTTCAGGTATAGGTGGATTTTTTTTTTTTTAGTGATTGGCATGGCATCAATTCCAACACTTCATGATGATGTTGCGGTGTCGATTACTAGTATTGCACGTTCTTGTATGTTGTATCCTAGCCCAGCTGAAGGGAAGAGTAGTACTTTTGAGCTCAAACAAAATCTTTTGATGAGGCTACCGGTCTTCCATGATCTTCCTACTGAAGAGCCTAATCAACACTTGTCTAGGTTTATAACTATTGTTGAATGTATGAGACCTCATATGGCAGATCCTCAAATTCTGAAGATGAAAGCTTTTCCATTTTCTCTTGATGGAGCAGCTTTGGGTTGGCTAGAGGAATTGCCTATTGGGTATATTACTTCTTGGGAAAATTTAGCACAAGAGTTCTTGCAGAAGTTTTATCCAACAACTAAAGTGATGAGCATGAGAAGCCAAATAGCTGGAATTAAACAATATGCAACAGAGACATATACAGAGTACTATGGTAGATTCCAGAAGTTACAAAAGAGATGTCCTCAACATGGTTTTTCTAAGGAGAGTTTGTTACACTTTTTCTACCAAGGTCTTCTTAAAGGTGAAAAGAGACTTTCGGATTCTGCTGCAAAAGGTGATTATTTCGACTTATCTCATGATGCTGCTGAACAACTTATTGCCAAAAGAGCTGTTAAGGAACTACAATATGGGAGTCATCTAAGGTCAGAACCGATTCTTGGGGTTGAATCTGATCAAAAGTTGACGAAGATTGAGCAAAATATAGAGAGGTTGAGTGCACTATTTCTGAGTGGAAGAACACCTCGAACTCAAGTTTGTGGTATTTGTGCAGCTCCTGGTCATTTGGATAACTCATGCCCACACTTGATTGTACCTTGTTATAAAAATGTCACTGTTATTGGGCATGAGTATCAAGGAGAAAATCCATTCTTAGATTCGTACAATCCAGGGTGGAGTGGTCATCCTAACTTGAGGCATGGTAATCACAATCTAAATGAGTTTCAGCATCAGGACACTTCTTTTACATTTTGTGATTTCCAATCAAGGGAAGAAGTAGTACAACATTCAGCTAGTAGAAGCAACATTGAGAAATTGATGGCCAGGTTAGCTGAAGGACAGTTGGAGATGCAAAAACAATGTGCCAAAGATTCTCAAGACATCAAGGAGATGCAAAAACAACTAGCAGGTGTGGTTATGAATTTTGATGAAAAACTTGAGTTTGCTACAATTCATGCAACCATTGAGCATGAATGTCATTACAACCAACAACTCATTAGGTGAACGAATTCTAAATTCACAAGCTAATGACATACTTGATGTTCCAAAATAAGAATCTGATTATCTCTATGATTACACCAAGGAAGTTGCGACAACACGCTCAGAGAAGTATTCTAATCTTTCTTGTCCATTTGGTATTAACAATCAATTTGATTAAGTCCCCTTTCCATCTAGATTGGTGCAAATCAAAGTGGATGAGGTGGAGGATAAAGACCATATAGATGTGAAGAGATGTTCTTTGGAGAGTACACGAGAGAGTGTTGTTCAAAAAGATCTTGAAGTGGTGAAAGAAGAGGAGGAGGATATAATTTCCGAAGATCATAACAAGGATTTTCTAGGGGAGGAGTTTGTTGGGATTAAAGAAAATTGTGTGCTTCTCGCAAGTTATGTTGAAAAGTCTGCTCCTCCATTTATTCTCGAATTTGAACTTGAAGAAAATCCTATTCTTGAGGGTACAACAAATATTTTGAAGGGTTTATTATTGATTCTTATCTTAGATGATGCACCAAGACTGGAGTGGAAACCTTCACAAACTCATTTTAGGTATCATATACCGTTTTCTGATCAAATTGGTGATTTTTCAGCAAGTCACATGTGCCTAATTGAAATTACAATTTTATGGCTATCATTCGAATTACGCAATTTTCATGATCCGTTTCACATGCTAAAGATGGAGCAGATATCATGGATGTATCCACCTTAAAATTGGAGAGCACAATGTCTAGCCAAAGACATTAAAGAAAAGCACTTTTTGGGAGGTAACACAAAATTATTGTAAGTTTGTATTATTATTTTACTATTATTATTATTATTATTATTATTATTATTATTATTATTATTATTATTATTATTATTATTATTATTATTATTAGGAGTAGATAATTTTTAATTTTATTTATTTATTTTATTTTTTTTACTCGCGCAAGATGCCTTGATAATTTTATGTGAAGTGTTTCAGGAACGTCTATATAGATTTTTGGAGTTTATAATGTAATGTAGTGAGTGTAATCAAATTATATTTCACGTGCTGAGTCTGAAGCTTAAAAAAAATGTTGTAGGAAAAAGAAAAAAATTGATAATTAATATTGAGGAACAGGAATAAATTGTTGGTGGTGTGATATCGTCTAACGGGCATGCAAACTTCTCTGTTTCGTGTGCCCACACCTTAATACCGGGGTATTGTTTTTTAAACATGGCGGTTTAGGGCATCTCCAATAAGAAGTTGCTTTAAGGGTTGCCAACCTATGCCAAATCAACATTTATATTATATTTTATTTTCTCTTACATCCATGTCATTGGTAGCAACTTTTATTAAAATTTTACTCCAATAGTTGGCAACTCCAAAAGTTGCTAATGTGATCCCCATATACACTTTATTTTAAAAAATAAAAATATCAAAAACATAAAAGTGGATAGAAGTAAATATGCTTTTGGATTGTTTAATGAGTTTTATCCAAATTAGGAAGTTGCCAATTTTTGGCAACCTTGCTAGGCAACCTCCCCACTCCAATAGGTTGGCAACCAAGATTGCCTTGCCATGTAGGCTTGGCAACCTTCTTAGCAACCCCTATTGGAGTTGCTCTTAAAGTCTCTGTTGCCAATCTGCGCCCGCGGTGCTCCTGCGCGGTCCTGCTCTGAAACATTCAGTCAGCGCTTCACTTCTTCAGTGCGTGGTTTCTTGCTGCAGCCTGCCTTCCTTGTCCAACGGATCTGCTATTAAGGCCCATCTGCTGGTGAGCCCAATTGCTGCTTCCTTCACAAGGAAAAAAATGATGATCTTTCAGGGATTTGAACCCCTGACTTTCGGGTGTCCAGAACTTCAAGGGGACTGCTTGACCAGCTGAGGTAGAATTCTTTTTGTGTTAGACTTCGAACTGCAATTAGTATGGAGGGAGGAGATCTGGAATTTAATAAAATGGAGCCAACATTTCATAATTCTTTTCGAGCAGTACTTCATGCGAGCATAATGGGGGAGTATTTCTAACTTTTCTTTGTATACTATTTTTCTTTATTTTATTTTTGTATTTTATTTATTAGGATTATTTTAGGGCCCGTTTGGGAAATCTTATTTTTCAGAAATAAGTTACTTATTCTGGAAAAAAGTTAGGAAATATGTACTTTTTTCTGAAATAAGTAACTTATTTTTGCAAGATAATGAATATTAAACTACCCATACACATTTTTTTCTAAAAAAAAGTATGTTAATATGAAATTTTTTCTGAAATAAGTAACTTATAAGTTACATTAGAGATTTGCCAACGGGCACTTTAGTTGTTTATATATGTAAATTAGATTATATTATTCATTGAGGACAATGAATCATTCAAGTGTGGGGAGGTGTTCTCAATATTATTAAAAAATTCAAAAAAAAATTATATATTTTAAAATCCAAAAAAAATAGAAAGTTAAATATTTTGTATATAATTGCCTAGTCTAAAAGCATGTTAGCGAGGATAAGTACACATTTTGTAGACTAATTTTGCATGATTAATTCTGAGCTTGTATCATAGAATAAAAATCATTTGTTGCCTGATAATTCCTTGTGTGTGCTTTCGAAAATTTTAAAACTTGAGATGCTTCTTAGTCAAATTTAGTGAGTCGAGCTTGCTTTCACCTGGTGAGATTTTGAGCCTAATTAATGATTGATACATTTTATCTCAATCGAATTTCTTTGTTGTGTGTTGTTCGTCAATTAGCATTGCTCTAGAACTTGTTTTGATACCTTGTTGATACTACATGTTGTGTGTGTGCATGAAATGATAAAGGCACTAGGATTAACCTCATTGACCTAAATACTATCCTTATGAGTTATATCTTTAGTGAGCCCCCTTGAGCTTATATCCGTTTCTTTCAATTGTCACCACTCTATAATTTTTGAGCCTACTTGTTTATTCTTATCTTGATTTACTAGTAGAGTATTGTAATTCAACTTAAGGGTGGGTGAATGTTTAAGTGTGGGGATTTCTTTGCTAAGGTTTGATATTTGGGTGGGAATTATATAATGTGGTTATTTGATCTTCATTCTTCAAAAAACAAAAAGAAAAAAGAAAAAAAATAGAGAGGAAAAACAAAAAAAAAGAAAAAATAAATAAAACAAGAAAAAAATGCGAAGAAGATCGAATGAGAGTTATTGTTCATTGTTTATTGCAATGTGAAAGTGGGGAAGTACATAATGATGTGCTTATGGGTTTAATGCTTCTGAAAGTTTAATCATCTTTTACATGATCTACTATTCATATTGAGTGCTACAATTAAAAGTTAACATTATGCTCTATTATTTTATCAAGCTTAGCCACTTGTGAGCCTATTTCTTTGATATCCCACCCCGTACCTAAGCCCCATTACAACCTTTAATGAAGACCTTTTGATTTGTGCATGCACATGTATGAAGTAGTGGAGATTTGGTGGACAACCAAGCATATGGTAGCACATGTCTATTTTGATTGAACTTGAGTAAAACACTTACACCTATACACTTGTGTGAATTGAGAGTAATATGAGATTTTCTATCCATAGCATGCTTACTTATTGAAGGCGACTTTGATGTTTATTTCATGATATTTTTGTCTACCAAGACAACGTGTGCATACTTGGATTGTTTTGTGCAAGTGGTGTACTTTCAGATCCTCTCAGATTGTTGTGTGATTGAGGTTTGCATATGTGGAGTACTATGAATTGTTGCGTGTTTAAGGCTTGGTGATTGAAAATATTTGATTTTGTGGGTATATCTTCTATAAACCCTCACGAGACAACACTCGTCCTACTAGGGCTACCTAGGGGTTTAACGGCTTGTTGCATATGCTCAATGCAATCGTGTCATCTACGAAAGTGATGTTAGTTAATTAGGATTAGTTTTATTTCATTTATTTTCTCGAGGACATGCAATATGCTAAGTGTGGGGATATTTGATGAAGTATATATTTATATGTATTTTAGTTGATTTTTATTCCCGTCTTAATAATATTTTGCATTTAATTGGATCTTTATTAATTAGTTTATAATATTCTATTGTAGGAAGCAAGGAATTCTAAATTGGAAAGGACTGGAGTTGAATTAGAAGAAAAATCAGATTTAATGGACTACTCGCGCATTACACATTGTTTGGGCCGTATCTTGAGTTCTGCACATCGGATTTCGGCGAGTAAACAGCCTATGCGAAGATAACGAGATTCTCTTTCATTCTAGAGTGGGCCACACATCAAAGTCTAAAGGGAGCAGTCCAAAAACATCATTAAAAAGTCAATTATGAATTTTGACCATATAGCCTTTTTAATTTTGGAAAGACATGTATTCCTGAGAACGATAAAAAAAATAATACTTTTGTAATTAGGTTATTATTGAGAGAGATATTACTTACGTATCATTGAGAGCCACCAGGGGGAGAAGCCAAGAGGAGGAGAAGGAGGACTTCATGCTAGGAAGATTGACATCGATAACATAGGCATAATTCTTCTTCCTTTACACTCTATATTGTATTTTAATCTCTTCATGTACCTTACAAATCTTACTATGATTATGGTTGGATAGATCTTTATTGTTGGATGGCTGTTTTGAAGCCCTAAACTATATGACAATTATGTTTTGATTTTCGGAGAGGTGTTCTTGATTGTGCTTATATATGCGTCAATGCTTACAGATAATCTTGAATTGACTGTGGTATGTGGACATTCAATTAGGTTATGTGATTGATTTATCTGTAAAGTCAATTAATCTTTCTATGTGGTCCATGGGATTGATTGTATAAGTGTGTAATTCGTGTTAACCTTTCTATGTGGTCCATGGGGTTATACGAATAGCAGAGCTTGTTTCTATGTGGTCCATGACAAGTTCTCTATAAATATTTTTCAAAACATGTCAAGGAATTTCAGGATTGTGTCATAAGTTCAGTGGTGGATATTCATGCTTTCCAACACGTTTCTCTAATTATGCACAAACAAACTTGTTCTTGTTTACTAGTTAATTTAGTAATTAGGTAAATCACAAAACAAATCCATCTTTTATATTAGTAGCAAAATAGAAGAAAAGTGAGCCCTTGAACCTTGGCGTAGAACGATACCATATTTATTCTAAATTACATACGACGCAAAAAGGGTTTAAATTCAGTCATATCATATATCTGAATTGGAATTGTTTTAATCTGATATATGTAATGGTATAAATAATTTCTTAACTTATAGAGTATTAGATGAAATTACCTAGAATTTCTGAGATTAGTGTTGTAACTCTCTTATCTTTTCTTTCTACGGAATTAGTACATAACATTCTTTTTTAATATATATTTTTCGGTATCTAATATTCTTGGAAATCTTCTGTACATGGATCTTCCTGATCTTTACACACATAAAGAAAAGTCAAGAAGCAGGACATTATCAGAGGGAAATGCCAGATTGGATTGAGAGGACGAAGATAGTTTAGGGCAGGAGATACACATGGGAATGTAAAAAGAATAAAGGTAGTATCTATCAGAAATCGC
The DNA here is from genome assembly GCA_036435485.1 of Saposhnikovia divaricata. Taxonomy (NCBI): domain Eukaryota; kingdom Viridiplantae; phylum Streptophyta; class Magnoliopsida; order Apiales; family Apiaceae; genus Saposhnikovia; species Saposhnikovia divaricata. The sequence goes on from CM071599.1 coordinate 79,463,361, forward strand.
ATTTCATTTACATCATAGAGCTCCAAATAATACAGACTCCTCTAATAGATAATGTAATGCTAAGTAAAAGACTTGACCAACATGTACAAATTTCTGATCTGCACTCTAACTATAAAAACTTCTGATCCTACTGTAATAATGCAAAATACACAGAAATCACTACTAACATCAAAACTACTTGCGAGGTAAATGATCAAGTTGTACAGCTCATTTGAACATAATCTTAAAGCTCAATCAGAACTATGTCATATACTCATTTTGCTGCAACAATATTACATACAATCCCAGAAATGTAAGCTAACTACACGCACTGAATACTACAAGTAAAGCAACTAATCTAACAAACAAGAATCACATTTCTATATACAGTAAACTACAAAAAAAAATCTTATAAATCTCTAAGAACAATCAGTCCAGTGATACCTTAAGCCTCTGTTTGCTATCTTTATCCCAAAAGTTAAAATTACCATCAGACCCAGCAGTTGCGAATGTGTGATGTACCTAAGATAGAATAATATGAGATTCTCAGTAAAGTATAAATATAACTATAAACATGAATGTAGGAGCACAAAAAGTTTCCTAGAAAAAATATATATATGCCTACATTTTTATTTAAAAAACCTAAGGAATGCACATCTATAATCCTTTTCACTGGTTTAACAAACCCAAGAATTATCATTGCAAATTAAAATATACAATAGATGATAGAACTTGACTACGCTTTCCTGATGTGAATCTGATACAAAGATCTGAACTGAGTCAAGCCCTGTAAGGTTCTTTGCTTCACATCGAATTAAACCACATGCTTTAAGCAAGATACTTAAACACGAACCCCTCCTCCAAAATCGAATGACACTAAGAGAATAAATACTTTTTTTTAAATAAAGAGAAGAGAAGAAAATACTTTCTACCACAAGAGGCCCCCGTGGTTGTAATTTTTTACAGTAAATTGTTCTAGTGGCCTAGCTTTCATATTCTTTAGTTGACATAATACATTGTGAACAAAAAGGTTTACAAGCATGCAAGATGGAATACAGCATTCAATGTAAACAGTAGGATACAGCTATCACATGACAATGATTAAAGTATCCAAAGAACAAAGTCAGAATCTTACAGGATGAAAATTCAGAGCGTTGACTGAGTAGATATCATTCCCTTCCCTATGACATTTAAAAGTGAAGTTTTTACTTTGTTGTGATTCATCAAGATGATGGACACCAACTCTCCCTTCAATTGAGCCAACCTGTGCAAATATAAAATATATAAGGCCAAATATTGAAATTCTAATAGAAAAAGATAGAAGATATGATGAAAGTAAAAACATACCAAAAAACCTTGCTGATCTGGAGAGGCATCAACACACCTTGTCTAATACTTCAGAGGCGAACTTATTCTCTTAAACTCAGTCTGTTGCATGATGATTAAGTAGTTTATTTATGTAAAGTTATTCGAGATAGATATTGAGATTATTGTTGTGAAAAGTTAAAATATAATGCTCAAAGAGAATATATACCTGAGGATTTTGCAAGTTATAAACTATAAGATTTCTATCTGCTGTGGCAACAACCATAAGAGGATGTCTCACTGTAAGAGCATAGCAGCGCTCAGGAAGTGCTTGAACATGTGTTGGATTAGGTTGTCTGAGATCCCAGTATCTGAGGTAGTACATAGTAAAAAGCTATAATTAACAGATTGAAAAGTATTTGTCACAGATGTATAAATTGATCTTAAAACTACATATACTTATTTGACTACTATGTGTGTTAAATTTGACTTGCATTATGAAATCCAAAAAAATAATAAACAAGCATGCTTCCAACTGGATCAGTTTTATTTTCTTTAATAGACTATAACATGCTCATAATCAAATCAACGGTATTCAAATTGCAAAAACAGTCAAGAGAACTTACATCATATTGGTGTAAATCCATAAATTAATTACAAGATATAATCTAACACATAAATTATCCACAATTAATTACAAGCCATAATCTAACACATTACAAAATAGAATTTAGCAGATACACCAAATCTAGAAAGCTCATCAAATGTACAATTACCAAAAGTTAAAAACAGCCCACAATTACAGACTATAGAGCATTCTAAGCAACTCGGAATATATGCAATTTAGATATACTTATAGCAACAAACACACCAGATGAAGCACATACAATCATAAAAAATCAAAATCCATAAGAGTTAATACACACAATAATAAAAAAACACTAAACAGTTCTATAATAAAACAAATCATCTCATCGACATTAAAATGCGTATTTTTTATCCCATATTTTTTTTTGAGTAGAAGGGCTACTCTTCATTCTCTCTTGATGTTTCTGTTTCATTCTTTGTTGTTGTAATTTTACTTGGGAAAGTGTGTATGGACGTACTTGATCATCATCATTGTCAGCGTAGCTAAAAGAAAGTCGCTTTCCTTGGACTTTATGCATTAATCTTCTCCTCGTTTTTGGTCGTCGTGGGTGAGGAGACGATTCATCCATGAGTGCGAGAGAGAGAGAGAGAGAGAGAGAGAGAGAGAGAGAGAGAGAGAGAGAGAGGGGGAGAGCAAGCGAGAGAGCAAGAGAGAGAGAGAGAGCACGCCAGAGAGAGAGATAGCGAGAGAGAGATAGAGAGAGCGCGACAGAAAGAGAGAGAGAGAGAGAGAGAGAGAGAGAGAGAGAGAGAGAGAGAGAGAGAGAGACTGAGAGAGAGATTAGAGAGAGATGATGGCGGTGGTGGATAAATAAATGAATATCTACTGTAGCGGCGGGAATACTCTACGCGTTAAGCTCGCAATTCTCCTTTCTCCGTTCAACTCTACTCAAAATTTTACATTATTTATTTTTTACTAAAAACTATTTTCATTAAAAAAAATAATGACTTTTTATTTTATAAATTTGGCTATATTTATTAGGAGAAAAGTCTATTTATTAGTAAAAAATTATAATGTGGTAGAAATTTAGAATTACTTCTTTTTAAACTTTTTACAAAATTTAAGTATAATTGATTTTATTACATCAACAATTTAATTATTATATTGTTTTACAATTAATATCTAATCTTTTATATCTACGCAATCTTTCTCTCCCCTCATTCAATTTCTTCCTGAACTTTTATATACTAGCTTATAACCTTGTGTACGGTTCCGTTTCTAATATCTATAATTATATTAATTTTTTTATTCATAATTTATAGTAAAATTCATAATTTTATATCCATCAGTGTTTTTATTCGTTAATTTGATTTTTTTTATTCAAGATGTAATGAATGTTTCACTTCTCATGCTATCCTTGCTTTTGTTAATTTATGTCTCTGTATATACATAAATTTACATGTCTATTCTATTAATAACTTGTTATTTTATTTCATGTAAAATGCTTAAAATTTCACATATTTTTCTTAACTCTTGTGTCTTACTCCAAGTATTGATTATTCAGCAATATCAAATACAATAAAATACTTGATTCTAAGTAATTGTGGAATTTTGTGTTTGAGAAAATTTAATTAAAAGGTTCACCCAAAATCTATTACAAAAATGAGAATTTAGGAAGTCGGACAAACTAAACGTCATTTGCGAAAAAATGTGATACATTAAATTTTGCAATTTATAGTTTATATGGGTGCATGTATTTAGATTAAATTTTTTGAATAATTAGTATATGAGTATACTAAAATATGAATAATAATTATATAGATACTCATAAAATTTGAGAATAGGGACTAATGTATTGGGTTTTCGATTAAGAATATAAGTATAAAATCAAGAATTAGCTAAAAATAATCAGATTTATTTTAGAAATAAAATTATTTGATAAATTAGTCGTGTTTGTAACAAAATATAAATAATAATTATATAAAGATATTCGTAGAATTCGATAATTGGGTCTAATCAATTAAATTCTTGATATGGGTTAAGCGACAAATTGAAAATTAACAAAAGTAATAATCAAATATATTCTAATATTATAATAGTATTTGATATCTTAATTTTATGCTGCACCTGAAGTGCCGCATTATGGGGCTGATGCGGAAGACGAAACAACACAACACCTGTTGCGGAACACTAATTAGAATATTTCTACGATATTTTGGGCCGCATTTTTGAAATGGGGTAGGGAGGGCCATTAAAATTGAAAATGGTCCATGTTGGACCATTTTGGACCAAACCTTAAAAGAGAACCGAAGATCATAGTTTGATTGTCTATAGGGCTACTCAAATGAGACCCCTCTTATAATGAGAACTGCACATTGGGCCACAAACTAGGCCCAATAAACCAAACACGCGCTTGTTGAACAACCAGCTTTTCTTTTTTAAAATTGAAAGAAAGATATTTCAGTCAAAACAAACACGATCACTACATAAACCATTGCTACATCCTAACTTCCAAAACATCCAGTATGACTAAAAAAATATCGAATGATTCACTACAATATATTCTAGAAAAATCACCAATATCAAGCACAATTTATCGAATTTCAACACAAATTACTGAATTTTAACTCAAATCACTAACAATTTAAAAGCACAACACCAAACTTTTAAAGATAAATTACCAAAAAATTCAAATCATCAAAAATCTGAACGTAAATTCAAAGCAAATCACCTAAAAATTCAATACAAATCACCAAAAATTCTTGTATAAATCACACCAAAACCAATATCATTGTCACAAATCACGCCGCCATCCTAAACTCAACACCATCACAATCACTGTCACTAAACTTCCCTTATCACCAATCTGCCACTTACAGAAACACCATCAGATTGCTACTCCCTCTGTCCCCCTAATTTCTTTACAGTTTTTTTTCACTGCTTGACACGCATTTTAAGACTCCTAAAAAGTATAGTTCCATAAATTATTTTTAAAATTTTCTTTTTTTAATAATTGTTCTATTTTTATACAAAAAAAGAAGAAAATTTTAAAAATAAGTTATGAAACTATCCGCAAAATGCACCTTAAAATCCATGCCAGAATTATGTCCCCCAAAGGTAAAGAACCAAGGGGAACAGAGGGAGTACTATTATTACAACATAAAGAATCACCAAAATTCTGTCCAAATTACTAAAATTTCAACCCAAATCACCAAATTTCGATACAAATCACCAAATTCTTTTAAACAAATCATGTAAAGCGCTGTCTTCACCAAACCTACCACCACCATCTCCACCATACATCATTCATCTTGCCCATTACAGACGTCGCAAGCACCATAACCATCACTAGATGAGAGAAATCAGATCTAGATGAAAGAAATCGGATTTGAAAATTTTAAATCTAAAACAAATCTACCTGATATGTTTGTTTTCCCGACTAAATTGATTAAAAACATTCGTGTTTAGCAACCACCGGAGTGTTTAGCAACCACCGGAGGAGTAGCCATGTGAGTAACGAGGACCGAGCAATGATGGTAAATTAGCGATGACAGATCGGGGGATACCAACGGTGGTAGGTGGCGATGTTAATTTATTCGCCGAAAATGACATGGCAGCAACGTAGAGGGAAATGAAGTGTGATTGTTGGGGGTGAAGGAAAGGGGAAGATAGAAATGGAGGAGGAGAGAGAGGCAGGAGGCAGGGAATAATTTAGATCTATAATTATGTGGCTGGGATTTAATATACATATGAAATTTATATGGCTGACATTAAGTCTCAGTTCTCATTATAAAAGAGGATCTCATTTGAGCACTTGCCTATATATATATATATATCAACTTTAACAAATCGTTTGGTTGTCTCTCCATAAAGACTAGATTAATCAGCTATTTGATCTATTTTATGTTTGTTCAACTCCATTATTTTTTTAGATGATTTATGACTTTTCATTATTGAATTAATCCTCTTAACAAAAAAGATGGACCCATGCATTCACATTAGAATACCAATTAAAACATTCCATACCTGCCACGTCATTTTTGAAATAATTTTTTATACCCATTTTTATACATTTAGCACTCATAAAAAATATTAATAAAATAAGTAACTCTCTATGATTAAAAAAATCTTTTAAATACGGTAGTTTTCATTTTCCTTTTGAGCTACATATCTTTTTTCACTACTGGCAATTGATATAATTACTGTATGAATATACTAACTTATAACTCATGCAAACTCTTTTTTCAATATACATAATTATAATATAATGTTTTCAATATTTATATGTTATTAGTTTACATGATCAAATTGTTATTAAAAATTTGATATATCTTAGGTTTTAGGTGTTCAGTTTATTATTTGTACTCTATTTTTATTTTTAAAGTAAATAATCTTCCATTAAACTTGTAAATCAACCATGATTACATTTTGAATCTCGGGAGAAAGGTCTACTCCTCTAAAAACATAATCAGCTATAAAATAAGATGCTCTAGCTATAGTGTGAGCTACCTTATTTGAAGATCGTCTAAACAAATAGAATAGAAACAGATTCTAATTCATTAAGCATAGTCTTACATTCCTCGATAATACCTCAAAAATAAGACACCATGGATAGTTGCTTGGAATAGATTGAACCACTGTAAAATTGTCGCTTTCTATAATCACATCCTTCTAACCCTTCTATTTTATCTAACTCAATGCTTGACGAACTCGCAACGCTTCTGCCATTTGCTAAATGACCTGCTCAACAGCAAGATATAGCCTTTATAACAGATCCTGCATCGTCTCTAGCAACACACGCATAACTTAAGTTCCCATATCTTCAAATAACGCAGCATCGACATTAATCTTTAGATAGTTCACATCAAGTCTGTCTACATCTATCACTATACCATCCTCCAGAACCAAGAAGGCCACAGCTGGAACATGAACCTTGTCCTAAGCCTTTAACTAGTGATCTAGAGAATTATGAGCAAGAGTAAGAACCGAAGACACAGTAGACCTCACTACAAGGTTTTTTGCTTTACACAACAGGCAAAACGTGTTGTCTGAATATACCGAAAAATGTTAACTATTGAGAAGTCGTCTGATACACACCTCAGACAACACACAGCAAGCTGTTGTGTGAAAGTTGAAAGACAAGTAAAAGCCACCTGAAAAGTGTTGTCTGATACCCAGAAACAACAACACTTCTTTGGAAACCTCTTGTCAAAGCTCCAATAACGCAACACTTTTTAATGAATATATTGTTGTTATTAAGCAGTAAAGACAATGGTTTGAAAAAGAAAGCCTATTGTTTAAGTGCCAAAGATACAATCTTTTACTTGATGATAAGTGGATTTTATATCTACTTGGAACATTCTAATTCGGCTTAAATTGATTGCTTTGGCCTCAAGTTTGTGGTAGTTTTGATGTGTTTTGCTTAATTGTGCAGGGTTGAAGAAATGTCGATTAAAGGTGTAGTTTCCGTTGTTATTTGGAGTTGATTTATGATATGGAATGAAGAATGGAGGCTAAGGTCAACTACCAAGAAGTATACAAGTCATTAAGGATTAAAGACGGAAGCTCATGCAAAAGGAACGGAAGAAAAAGCTTAAAAATCGAAGAAAAATCAATTTTCGCAGATCGGGACCAAGCCGGGAGCCCAATTGGCACCCCAGCCTTGTTTTATGCAGTTTGGACCGGCGCTCCAGGCCCAATCGGCGCCCCCAGCGCTGCGGCGTGCTGGAGAAAATCAGCCAGAATTTCTGATTCTTGTTTTGGCAATATCTTGAGTTCTAGAAGTCCGTTTTGGACGATCTTACAGTCCACGCGAAGCTAACGAGATTCTCTATCATTCTAAAGTGGTCCAGATGTCCACTTACAACTGGAACGGCCCAGAAATATTGAAGAAAAGTCAGCTACGAATTTTCCTTAAAAACAGAATCAGTTTAGGAAACGTATTATGTGCCGAACTGCAGAAATTCAACTTTGAATATGGAATTTACAATTCTATTCTCATTCAAGAACGGAAATTGCCAATCTTCTATTCCAACTCTAAAAAGACAATTGCTTGGTGGACAAGACTTCTAGAGCCTATATAAACGTATCTTACCATTGTAATTTTGGAGAACCATTACATATCAATTACTTAGGTTTATTTGTATCTTCTCATACTTTGTTTTTATCATGGTTTCATCAGATCCCATGATGACGAGAGGTTCGATTATGAACTAATCGTTGTCATGGGATTCTAACGGATTTATTTATGGAGCTTAGTATCTTGATTGCTTAAAGATCTATGTATGATGTATATTTGATATCCTCGTATGGTTGTGCTTAATTGTTAGATGCGTAGCTAACATCTAATCTGTTAATCTCTTGTGAAGTGAAAATGGATCTTGAGATTTAGAACTTGCCATGCTAGCATAGGTTCATGATTGTTTATCAACATGATTCGTAGTATGAGATGAAAATACTTATATTGCCCTGTGTGATCTTTATGGATAACTTGCTCTTCAACCGTTATGTTTTCAAATTCTATAGACATATAGGGTCTAAGCATAATTGGTGTCTATTCATCTTCTATCTCTTTTGTGGATGTATGTTTAGTTTGGTATACGTATGCTGATAGGTAGCGTGTACTTGTTTCGTGTTGTTAGGTCGAATACACAATTAATAATCAAATTCGTATGAGAGTTTAACAAGTAAGATGATTATGCACTTTAAATCTTCTGATATTAAAAACCCTCTTCGTGATGTAAACTATCACAAAGAGCTGCTAGGTTACAATAAGAATTGTTCGATGCACGATACCCTTCTAGGGTTAACCTAACTGTATTTATAAAACATACAGCTTCGATACAATCTCTAATTGATATTCCTAATAATCAGCTATACAATGATATCAATTACAGATTGTCACACGTCTCCTAAGTCAACTCGATCTCTTTGATAGCTATCCAGTCTCCAAAGATCTCGCTTCCATATCAATCTTCAATTGATCTCTAATATCTTCTGTTGACTCCGAACGCGCTGCTTCTAGACAGACTTTACTAAACTCTGTCTAGCTTCCGTTAGTCAGACTTTACTAAACTCTGACTTCCTTCCAGTTAAACTCTGATATTTCACTGTTACACTTAAACACTGAAATATTACATCAATTATATCTAACAATCTCCCCCAACTTGTTCATTAGCAAAAATGCACAAGTTAATAGATAATTGATGATGTCAAAAACAAATAATCATAACAGTGTTTAACAACTAAACAGAGTTTAAACTGATACTTAACAAAATTTCAGAAAATATGAAAAACTTACAGAGCATAAATTACTTAATCCTTTCAACATCCCATGCTGTCCTCAAGTACTCTGTTAGCAATCTCTCTTCTGCAACTTCAAGTGCTCTTTCCATCTCTAGCTTGATCTCTCGAAGCTTAGAATCTGTACCATCTGTCTGATAAATAGCTGATCTCAAATCATAGATGTTGTTCTTCTTCATTTCATTTCCAAGTCTGATAAAGTATAACTTTTCTGATTCTGAATTAAATTCAAGCACAGTGATACCCAAATCAGTTCTCAGCTTAGCACTGTTTCTCTTCATTTCAACCATTCTTCCTTTGTAATCTAAGTACTTTGGTACATATTCAGACTTGTCTTTAATTCCACAAATCATCTTTGATCTTTCCATCTGGTATCTAAGCACTTCTGCAGCTCGGTAAGTACGACTGTTATTCACCTTGAAAATATGTAAGACATACTGCAGTTCTTCATACATTTTCAAATGAATATCATGCTCTCCAACTTTGTAAACAGTCCCATCCTCCATGAAATACAGCAGAAAGTCTTTATTTAGACTTCTTTGATGAATCAACTGTACTGATTCCAGCTTGTCCAAATTAACTTGAAGGACACCCTTGCCTGGAGCAGCCAGTGATGAATGATCTCTAGGAGTAATATTCAAAGTCCTTTCTCTGTTTGACCCTAAACCAGCCAAATCATGAGGTTGCTTAGCAATCATTGCTCTGCTTTGAAAAATATCACCTCCTTGAACTTTCTCAATATTATCAGGAATAGTAGGTCTCACAAAACCATGAATTGGAGGAGTAGTTTGTACAACATGTGTAGAAACAGAGGTTGTAACTTGCTTTAACTTCTTTGAACTCTTATCAACTTCAACAACTTTTTCTTTAAGCTACAATCTAGCCTCATCTGCTGTTGGCTTTCTTGAATGAGACAATCTCTGATCAGCATTGGCATTTTCATTGATCTTAATGCCTTTAAGAACAGGCCTTGATTCCTTTTCAACTTTCTTCTTGAATTTCCCAGACTTAAGCTTTTTCTCATGTTCAGCTTTAAGTCTTAGCTCTTCAGCCTTTACATCTTCTAGAGTAACATCATTTCCATGTTCTTCAAGAAACATGTTTGCAGCTAACTCTGTATCATTCTGTGGACCTTTAGCAGTGTTTGCTTTAGCAGAGTTTACTCTATCAGAGTTTACTTTAGACCTTGTAATTGTTCTTTTGGTTCTATCAGATCCACCTCCATCTGCAGCATCATCCTTCCTCTCAAAGGATTGAAGTTGTTTGCAAGCAATTTTTGTAACTTTCTCCCCCTTTTTGACATCATCAGGAATCAGGATGGAGGTTAGCAACTCCAAAGAGTTTGCAATGGAATCTATTTTAACAAACAAGGCAGACTGATTCTCTTCAACTTTACCCAGCCTGGCAAAGAGATTGTCTTGAGCTTTAGAAAATTTTGTATTCATGAGTTTAGACTCTCTTTCCATTTTCATTTCTCTAGTTACGATCTCAGTCCTCAAGTCAGTGATTGTCTTTGTAGTTTCATCAAATCTACTATCCAGAGTTTTGACCTGAACTTCAGTTGCTTTTAAGCAAGAAACAATCTCTGGATTGGAGATAGTATCAGCAGTTTGCTTAACAAAATTAGCTGCTCTCCCTCTTGGAAAAATGCAATCCTCTTTGTACCAGTCAGCAGCAAATTTTGCAAATTGTGCTTTTTCAATTTCATGAGACTTACAAGGTTGAGCAAAAGAGGTATGTTTATTATCTGTTTGCACTGGTGCACTCAGAAAAGAATCAGAGTTTGCACTGCTTTCACCTTCAAGTTCAACACTTGCAGCTTTAGCATGTTCATCTTCAAGTAAAACACTGTGCTGAGCATTATCAACCACAGTTTCTGCAATTTCTTCTGCAGCCTTGTCAAGATTTTCTCCATGTTGCTCAGGCTCAGCAACAGAGTTTACATTTTTGTCATCAACAGGCATAGACTGAGAAGTAGCTTTGGTTGCTTGATCAACCTCATCACCTCCTTCAACAGTTTGGTGAGCATCTGAGAGTAACTCTGTATGTGATGTTACAGTTTCAGAAATGATAACTGTAGGTTGATCAGCTACACCAGTTGCTTCAGATTGAGCAAAAATAGGTGAGATAGGATCAGAGAATGGCATGAATGAATCAAGAATATCATCCATTGGAGAAAAGCCATCTCTAGTATCCTCTTCTGCAGGCATTTTGTCCTCTGCAGGCATTTTATCTTTTTCAGCCTCAACAGTAGGTGTTTGCTGTGAAGCCTCCTCTGGAGCTTCAACATTTTCACCATCAGAATCAGAGATTACTAGTTTTCTTCTCTTAGCTAGAGGCACTTCATCTGAATCCTCTTTACTAGATTCTGCTACCACAGAGGGTGACTTAGGTCTTTTTGCTCTTTGAATCTTTCTTCTAGCATAAACAGCTCCAGGAGATGTCTGTTTTGCTTTGATGTGTGTCTCTACTGACTTCTTAGTTCTTGCATGTCTTTCAGTAGTTGCTGCTGATTGCTTTACTCTGCCTCTTTTTGCTTTAGGCTGTGGTTGTGGTTGAGATTGTGATGGTTCAGTGTTTAGTTGTTGAGTGTGTGAAGATTGTTTTGTGATTGGAGATTGATGGTTTTGGGTTGGAGCAGTGTTTGTGATTGGTGATGGAGTGTTGTGAGTGGATGCAGGTTGTGGTTCAGGGATAGTGGTTTGGTTTGAGGTTGCAGGTTGTTGAGTAGGTACAGTGTGGGTAGGTGATGTAGGTGGTTCAGGTTGTGGTTCTGGTTGTGGTTGGTCTTGAGGTTGGTTGAGAAAATTCTGCAAAGCAAGTGGCAGAACAAAGACAGGTAGGTTTTCTTTACCAGCATCTTTATTAGTCATATCAGAGAATATTCTCTTGTTGACTCTAAAAGGCTGAATCACATCAGCTTCAGCAATCTCTAAACCAGATACACAAGCAGTGAATAGCATTTGACAAAATCGAGCAAAATAAACTGTAGTAGACTCTGACAGTTTATCACCTAGATTCATTAGAACATATCTACCAAAATCAAAATTACTGCCATAAAGTAGAGAATACCCGATTTGTAGACTGTCCATTGGAATAGCATCCCAGTTAGTGACCTTCTTCTGGAATGTCCTTGTAATGCAGTCGAAGAAAAAATTCCATTCCTTCCTGAGATTAGGCCTCTTTACACTGCCAAGCTTGTCAAGAGAATCCATGTAGCCTATCTCCTGTAGCATCTATCTCAATTGAGGTTCAGCAACATAAGCATAAGAGGTGTGTGTATCAAACCCCATCGTTTCTCTGACAGTTTGTGGAGTAATCACAAACTCTTGTTCATCATGAGTGAAGATGATGTTTGGAGTCCCATTCTCTCCTCCATCCACATAGACCGAGTTTTGCCAAAAAGTGGCAATTTGAGATGCAGAGAGAGTACTAGGTTCAACCAGAGCTTGTCCAATCTCTGAGTCTCTCAAGAAATTCTGCATAAGATGAAACGCTTCTGGAACACGTTCATGATTGAGTGGGGCTGCATAATTGTTAGGGACAAAACGTAGACCAAGAACAGTGAATGGTTTAGAAGCCATTGAATGAAGAAATGGGCAAGAAATCACAAAGAAAAGTGTATGTAGGAAAGGTGTTTGCGAAAATGCGCAAGTGAAAACTGAGAGAACTGTGAGATGTAAAAGTGAGTAAGTGAAAGTAAAGATGAAACTTGTACACAAAAGTAATTAGAGATGTAATTAAAAATTAAAACTCAATCGTTTGTGTATTCAAACACTCAACAGTTCATAGATTAATGTGTGAGTGGGACACAATAATGAGTGAGTGGGACACTTGTCATTCATGTAGTGGATCAATTAATCATGCGCAGTAAAAATAGCAATTATCACCGCTGTATTCTCTTTCCTATTTCCAAGACACTTTAACACAATACACTTATTAACAGTTGTCAAAAGCACTATTTACTCCAAAATTTTCAAATTATCCAAATGAAAATTTACCTTAGAGTACTAACCACAAATCAACAGCGTTTGTCAATTCTCCAACTTTATCACTGAAACCCTTTCAAAAATTGCACAGTTGTGAAAATATGTGTGTGTGTAGCAGAGTTTACCAAATCAATTTTTAGAGCATCTAATTTTTCATAAAATCCATAAAGTAAATCAATAAATACTGGATGCACAAACTCTCATAGTAAACACTGACTCTATGATGAAAGCTAAACTCTGTAGTAATCAATCTATATACAGTAACATTTATTTTATACCCCTTCTATTGCAATTTTTTTTATTCTATTCGTTCCAGTAATTAGAGGTTGGAGATAGTCACCAAAAATTCAAAAATTTTAGCCCTTATCATTTTGATAAGTTCCTGGGTCATCCTAGTCTTTGACTAGTCACCAAAAATTAGAGAATTTTAGCACATATTATATACTAATAAGTTCCTGGGTCATCCTAATCTCCAACATAATCTCAAAGGAGTATAGCAACCTATATACATTTTCTTTGGGGTATTGCAGTAAGTATTTTAATCTACAAGAGTATAACTAACAGAGTTTAGAGTTCGTCAACATCAGTAGTTATTCATGAAAGGCAATGCACACAGTATTTATAGACTCAGAGTTTAGGACAAAATAAACTAAGAGATGCTATAAATATGAACCAGTGTCATGCTGTGTTAACTTTCTGCACAATCTAAGATTAGATCACAATAACTCAGAAAGATTCATGATTAATTGCTGAGAATCATGCTTCATACATATTTCTTCATTGGTGTTTTCATTCAGACAAAAATCAACTCAGAGTTCACAGAGTTTATCAAACTTATTAATAGTGTATGACATACAGGCATGCTGATAGAATTTAACAGAGTTTGACAGTGTTTAAAAAAACATGTTAACAGAGTATGCATAACAGAGTTTAATCAACAGAGATCACTTAGCACTTAACAAATCAAGGAAATATGAGCAACACATTACATAAGTAAAATTTGAATCTAACCAACATTCCTAGTCAGAACCAGAGACCATTCCTAGTTCATTGACCAGTCTTGTAAATGTAGCTTCACTCAATGGTTTGGTGAAAATATCTGCAAGCTGTTGTTCTGTAGACACAAAATGTAGTTCAATATTCCCTTCTTCCACATGTTCTCTGATGAAATGATACCTTATGCTGATGTGCTTGGTCATTGAATGCTGTACTGGATTACCTGTCATAGCAATAGCACTTTGATTATCACAGTAAATAGGAATCTTACTGTACCTTAATCCATAATCCAGCAATTGATTCTTCATCCATAAAATCTGTGCACAACAGCTACCAGCTGCAATATACTCTGCTTCAGCTGTAGATGTAGAAATTGATTTCTGTTTCTTGCTGTACCAAGAGACAAGTCTGTCACCAAGAAATTGACAACTTCCACTAGTGCTCTTTCTGTCTATCTTGCAGCCTGCAAAGTCTGCATCAAAATACCCAAGTAGCTTGAAATCTGATTCTCTGGGGTACCACAGACCTAATGACATGGTGCCCTTGAGATACTTGAAGATTCTTTTCACAGCTGTCAGATGTGGCTCTCTAGGATCTGCCTGAAACCTTGCACAAAGACAGGTTGCATACATGATGTCAGGCCTACTAGCTGTCAAGTAAAGAAGAGATCCTATCATGCCCCTGTAGTTTGTCATATCCACTGAAACTCCTGTATCTTTGTCCAATTTAGTTGTTGTTGCCATGGGAGTTGATGCAGATGAACAGTCAAGCATACCAAATTTCTTGAGAAGATTTCTGGTATATTTTGCTTGATTAATGAAGATACCATCATCTATTTGTCCACCTGTAGGCCTAGAAAATAACTAAGCTCTCCCATCATGCTCATTTTGATATCTGGATTGCATGAGCTTGGAAAACTTCTTACAGAGTTTATCATTAGTAGACCCAAAGATAATGTCATCAACATATATCTGAACTAAAAGCAAGTCACTCCCAGATTTGAAATAAAACAGAGTTTTGTCAATAGTACCTCTGTTGAATCCACTTTCTAAGAGAAATTGAGCTAGAGTTTCATACCATGCCCTTGGTGCTTGCTTAAGTCCATAGAGTGCTTTATCCAGCCTGTAGACATGGTCTGGATATTTTGGGTCCACAAATCCTGGTGGTTGTTCAACAAACACTTCTTCTTCAAGCTTCCCATTCAGAAAAGCACTTTTCACATCCATCTGGAACACTTTGAATTTCTTGTGAGAGGCATATGCTAGAAAAATTCTGATTGCCTCCAATCTTGCAACTGGAGCAAATGTTTCATCATAGTCTATTCCCTCCTGCTGTGAATAGCCTTTTGCTACTAGTCTAGCCTTGTTCCTTGTGATAACACCTTCACTGTCAGTCTTGTTTCTGAAAACCCATTTAGTACCAACAATAGATCTGTTCTTTGGCCTTGGTACAAGGGTCCAAACTTCATTTCTTTCAAATTCATTCAACTCTTCCTGCATTGCTGTTACCCAGTCAGCATCTTGAAGAGCTTCTTCCACTTTCTTTGGTTCATTCTTAGACAAGAATGCATGAAACAAACATTCACTTGCAGTGGTACTTCTTGTTTTCACTTTTGCATCTGGATCACCAATTATCAAATCAGGTGTATGTGATTTAGTCCATTTCCTAGCAGAAGGCAAATGACTTCTGTCAGCATGTGATCCTCCCCCTTGATCCATGCTCTCCTGATTTTGTTGTGGGCTTTCTTCATTTTCTGAGACTCCCCCTGAACTTGACTGCCCAGAGTCAGAATTTGAATTTTCAGAGTTTGAATCATCAGAGTTTGATCCAGATTTTTCAGTTGACTCAGTATCAATGTTTGAGTCTTCATCTTGATCATGCTCACCCTCAACTGGTTCTTCCCTTTGTTGTGGCTGAGAAGTTTCTCCAGTGTTTACCAGTAGAGGTTCAGAGTTTGTTTCAACAGAGTCTGTCAGAATAGTTTGATCAGAGTTTACTTCAACAGAGTCTGTCAGAATAGTTTGATCAGAGTTTACTTCAACAGAGTTTAAATCTTCATTTTCAAAGTTCAGTTGATCATATTCATCTATGTCTTCAAGTCCAGTTATCTTCTTGTCATCAAAAGACACATGTATAGATTCCATGATCACTTTAGTTCTCAGATTGTAAACTCTGAATGCCTTTGTTGACAGTGGATAGCCAACAAAAATTCCTTCATCTGCATTTAGCTCAAACTTGGTCAACTGTTCAGGATGAGTCTTCAAAACAAAGCATTTGCACCCGAAAATGTGAAAGTATTTCAGGTTAGGCTTCTTTTTCTTCACCATCTCATATGGTGTTTTCCATGCTTATTGATCAGTGTAGCATTTTGAGTAAAACAAGCAGTTTGAACAACTTCTGCCCAGAAATAAGTTGGCAATTTTGCTTCATCAAGCATAGTTCTGGCAGCTTCAACCAAGGTTCTATTTTTCCTTTCAACTACACCATTTTGTTGTGGTGTACCAGGTGCTGAAAATTCTTGCTTCACTCCATTGTCCTTGCAGAATTTTTCCATTGTTGCATTTTTGAACTCAGTTCCATTATCACTATTGATGATTCTGACTTTGTTACTTGATCCTTTGTCCAGAAGCTTCACATACTCCATCAGAGTTAATGTAGTTTCATCCTTCTTTGCTAGAAAATACACCCAAGTGAATCTAGTGTATTCATCAACAATGACTAAAGCATATTTCTTTCTTGCTATAGACATAACATTTACTGGACCAAAGAGATCAACATGCAGAAGATGATAAGGATCAGTGATTGAAAATTCTGTCTTGCTCTTGAAAGATGACTTCCTTTGCTTGGCCTTTTGACATGAATCACATAGGCCATCAACATTTAACAGAGCCTTTGGGAGTCCTCTTACAAGATCCTTTCTGATCAATTCATTGATGTTGTTCAAGTTCAAATGTGAGAGTTTCTTGTGCCACTTCCAACTCTCTTCACTAGACATTCTTGTAGACAGGCAAACAGCTTTTCCAACAGAGTCTATTAAAAGCTTGATTTCATAAATGTTGTTTTGCCTATTACCAACTAGAACAACCTTTCCTGTAGATTTGCTGATAATTTCACAATATTCAGGTTGAAAATCTACATGATATCCCTTGTCACAGATTTGACTCACAGATAACAAGTCATGCTTGAGTCCTGGGACATGAGCTACATTGTTGATGATGACATTTCCAAGATTAATATTGCCATATCCCAATGTTCTTCCTACATTGCCATCACCATAGGAAACTTTTGGGCCAGCCTTCTCCTCATAGTCTGATAGCAGGGCTTTATTTCCAGTCATGTGTCCTGAACATCCACTGTCCACAACTAGGGTTGCCTCCCTGTTGCCCTGCAATCACAAGCAATTACTGAGGATTAGATTTAAGGATCCAGACTTGCTTGGATCCTTTGACATTCTTAACTTTGTTAGCTTTAGCAGCGGAATTTACATTATCAGAGTTTGAGCTAACAGTATCAGAGTTTACACTTGCAGTATTAACTTTAACCCATTTCAGATTGGGTTTAAGTTCATAGTAGTTATGATAGATAGCATGATACTGTCTACAAGTATAAATGGAATGCCAAGTGCTTCCACAGTGTGTGCATAAAGTCTGTGGCTTAGTTCTAGCAAAATCCTTCTTTACCTCAGACTTGGAAGGTAAAGAATTTATATTTTTGTTTTTCTTGCAGAAATTTGCAAGATGCTTAGTACTACCACAGTTATGACATGTCTTTCTTGGAGCATAACTAGCAAGCATTGGTTTATTTCCAGAAGTGATGCCTAGTTTTCCATTTCTATTCTTATTTGACACTCCCTGTTTCTTAACAGATTTTAACTCCTTCAGTTTATGTTTGAGTTGTTTATCTGTCATCAAACCAATATTAACCTGTTTAGCACAAGTTTTTACTGATTTGACCTCAACAGTTTCTTTTTCATTATCAGACAAAAATTTACTGGTTCCATGTACAAAATGAGGTCTGATTTTAACTTGACTTTGAAATCTTAGTTCATCTCCCTCATTATATCCTAGACCAACAGTGTCTGTTTGAAAAATCTGTTGAGTGTTCTTTCCAGAATTAGTCCAAGTCCTAATTTTCTTATTTGCTTCCTCCAACTCAGATTCTAGTTGTTTATATTTCTGAAACAAATCATGTTCTATGGAAACAGCATCATCTCTCTCTTTCTGAACTTGTTGCATGTTTTCAAGTTTTTCTTCAACAAGTTTATTTCTAACCTTAAGTTCAGAATTTTCAGATTTTATCCTCTCATTCTCTAAAGTCTGATCCCTATAACTTATATGCAAAGACTTAAGATAAATTCTTAATTGAGAAATGTCATCAATATTATAAGCATAGGTAGTTAGAGGTACCTGATTTTCAGAAGTTTCTGATTCAGTAGTAGCCATGAGAGCATAGTTAATTTCTTCATCAGAATCTGAAGTGTCTGCCCAATCTCTGCCTTTTGTGATGAGTACTTTTCCAGTTTTACCCTTCTTGCACTCAGGAGCATAATGACCCATCTCCTTGCACTTGTAACATTGAATTTCAGACTTATCCTTTTTCCCAGACTTGGTCTCTTTTCTTTCAGACCTCCTGAAACTTTTTCTGTCTTCATTTGAATCTCTAGAAAACCTTTTCCCTTTCTTGAAATTCTTGAAACCCATTTTCTTGAAGGTCTTCACCATCAACACAGCCATTTTTCTCATTTCTTCTTCATCATCCTCAGAGTCAGATGATTCAGAAGAGTTTGAGTCACAATCAGAGTTTGATGATTCACTTTCTGAGTGTATGACCAAAGCTTTTCCCTTCATTTTCCTTCTTGATGCCTCTTTCTTCTAAGGCTTCTCTTCAACCTTAAGAGCAACAGACTTTGCCTTCCTGCTTGATCTCCTGTTTCTCTGCTCCATTTCCAATTCATGAGTTTTGGGCAGCCCATAGATTTCATCAATCTCTGTTTCAGCAAGTTCATAGTTGTCTCTAATAGTGGTTGTTTTCACATCCCACTTTTCAGGTAGAGAAAGAAGAAACTTGAGATTTGAGTCTTCTAGATCATACTCTTTGTTGACCAATGACAGATCATTCAGCAGTTTACAGAATCTATCAAATGTTTCTGTCATGGTCTCTTCAGGTTTAGCCTCAAAGTCCTCATACTCTTGTGTGAGTATGTTTCTCCTATTCTTCTTAATAGCAGCAGTTCCTTGACATCTGACTTCAAGAGCATCCCAGATCTCTTTTGCAGTGGTGCAGCTAATCACTTTGTTAGACATAACATTGTCTAAAGCACTATGCAGTAAATGCCTGACCTTCGCATCCTTAGCAATTGATGATAGATCTTCAGGAGTCATGTCCTTCTTTTCCTTTGGAACTATTTTAGCTTCTTCACCAGCAGTTGCAGCAGATAGCTTTGTAGGATTGTGAGGGCCTTCATAAATCCTGTCAAGATATTCTGGATCTGTAGCCTCCAGAAACATAGTCATCTTGACCTTCCACATGGCATACTCTGATGGCCTGAGAATAGGAACCCTGATTGGTTCATAACGACTCACAGTAGTAGGAGCCTTTTCAGAACTAGTAGATGTTGGTGGAGGAATGGCTGACATGATTATTGTTGTGTTTGGATCTTAACCTGTAATAAAGTAACAGATTGGCTCTGATACCACTTGTTAGGCCGAATACACAATTAATAATCAAATTCGTATGAGAGTTTAACAAGTAAGATGATTATGCACTTTAAATCTTCTGATATTAAAAACCCTCTTCGTGATGTAAACTATCATAAAGAGCTGCTAGGTTACAATAAGAATTGTTCGATGCACGATACCCTTCTAGGGTTAACCTAACTGTATTTATAAAACATACAGCTTCGATACAATCTCTAATTGATATTCCTAATAATCAGCTATACAATGATATCAATTACAGATTGTCACACGTCTCCTAAGTCAACTCGATCTCTTTGATAGCTATCCAGTCTCCAAAGATCTCGCTTCCATATCAATCTTCAATTGATCTCTAATATCTTCTATTGACTCCGAACGCGCTGCTTCTCGACAGACTTTACTAAACTCTGTCCAGCTTCCGTCAGTCAGACTTTACTAAACTCTGACTTCCTTCCAGTTAAACTCTGATATTTCACTGTTACACTTAAACACTGAAATATTACATCAATTATATCTAACACGTGTTATCCAATCAGATATCATAACCATTGCATATAGAGATTAAAGGCGTCAGATCTAAGCGAAGTATTTTAATGAAGTTAGGATTCCATGTTTTCTTGCATATAAGTAATTCAATTTTAATTCTCATTAGTTAGTAATTTGTAGTTTGTTAATTTGTATCCTAGTTAATCATAGTTAGTAAAAACTTAATATTGTTAATTGTCTTAGCAGTGCATAATAACCATACATTGTTGCATAGGTACAAAATTGAATTGAAACCTAAGATCTCTGTGGGAACGAACTTGACTTCTATCTGTATTACTTGTTACCACGTACGCTTGCGTGTTTTAGTGTAAACAAGTTTTTGGCGCCGCTGCCGGGGATCATCGGTGTTTTATTTTTGGTTTATGTGCTTGTCAATAGTGGTCGTTAGAGTTCACTGACTCAGATTTTTTCTTACCTATCTTGTTTAGTTCGGTGTGTTTAGGTACTTGAGTGTTTGAAGATGGCATGCGAGGAGTTGCCATGGTGGGCATATTCGAGGACATCCATGCCTTATCAATGTGAGCGGTGTTTTGCCGTTCATGATCCCTCACAATATTGTTACTACGAAGGAGTTGATCCATATGTCACTTATGAGGAACAACCATATTTTCATTACCATCCTCAACAGTACCAGCAAGATGTTCCAGATATGTCATATTTCTTTGGAAGTGAAGAGTTTCAACATCAACAACCTACTCCTACTTTTCAGTTAGATGAGGTTGTTACTATGGAGGAGCTTAGGATGCTTGTAAAGAGTAACGAGGAGTCTATCAATTCTTTGGAGACACTAGTTGCTCAAGCTATGAGATCATTGGAACAAGAGACTCTGGAGGAGATTAGGATGCGTGTAAAGAGTAACGAGGCATCTATCAAATCTTTGGAAACAATAGTTGCTCAAGTTAGGAGTGCCTTGGAACAAGAGAATCAGCAATTCATACCAGAAGCAATTCCAGAAAATAATGGTGAATTGGAATAGGGTACTGCATGCATAAGTGAGGAAGACAAATTCCAAGAAGAGGTGAGCATTCGCAACCCATGTGAGGAATTTGATCATGCTGGTGAGGTGGATGCTTTGGAAAGGGCACTATTTGGGACAGACATTGGTGTGCTACACAAATTTCGAGAATTGGTATGTGTGTACCAAGAGGCTGATGACCGTGGGAAAGATTCAGGTCTTCTACTTGTCTCAGATTATAAAGATGGAGGTAGCGCATTAGAGCCAATGGAGGAAGTTCTCTTTGAGGAACCAAAGGCTTCAGCAACTTACATTTACCCTCCTCCATTATATTCAAGCGAAGCCCGCGGATGTGTGTTGTTCTACAAATTGACAGATTTTGGGTCAACAGAAGAAGGCATTGGAATAGGACATATTTGTTATACGAATAGGTCAGGCGAGGAAAAGGGGCAGAAAGTGTGCCGCCGTGATGACGATGAAGTCTCACGAAGAGAGGACCAAGCAAACTATTATCATCCTTAATGGAGGCTTGGAAGTAACGTCAAGCTATTGACGTTAAAGAAGCGCTTCTTGGGAGGCAACCCAAGCATTGTTGTATACTGGTATGTTTTCTACTTTCCCTCGTATTTACTTCCATTCAATAAGGGCATTGAATATTTTAAGTTTGGGGGTGGTTTGAGGGATAAGTAGTGTATATAATTGTGATTTTGAGTCATTGTGTTCATGTAGGATTTCATGCTTTGCATATTAGTAGTAAATTATGCATTTATGTTCGTGTTATCTACGTTTGTTTCATATAGGACATTATGTTTTTATGTACGTATATCATGTGAGTTCATAATAGTTTGCATTTGCACCCATGCTTGATAGGAATTTTGTGTTGTTGACGCTTTTGATTGTGAAGTGATATGCTTTGTTCTTGTGCACACACATACACTAGTAAGTTGAAGCTAGTAGACTTATTGAATGTTGTGAGTAATTAGAAGGACATGAATATGTGCAAGATGATTTAGTTTGCATGCTTTGAATACAAATAGGTGCGTTAGAGAGATTTTTGCTTGGGATTGAGTATGTTTTTCCTACCAAGTGAGATTTTGAGCCTTATTGCATATGTGTTGCATATTATTCGTTTGCTTGAGTGTCCACGGATTGTTTGCATTGCTAGCAGTTGTTTGAGGTCTTTCTTGAAACGCATGACATTATTTGACGATTAAAATGATAAAGGCATTTAGGAATAACCGCATATTTTCCCATATTACCATACCATGTTTACATGATCAATTAGTTAACCCATTGAGCTTAATCCTATTTTTTTCGGTGACATACCACGTTACTTGCCTAGACCGTTTTCTTGTATTAGCCTTACATTAATTTGAACCCACATTGTCAAAGGCTAGTAGAGTGCTTAAGGGAGTAATAAGGTGTGCAAGAAAGGGTTTATTGTTGATCTTACTTTTGGGGGAAATATTGAAAATTGGGTTTGTTTACTTGATAGTTGGCATGTGTAATAAAATTGTGGGATCATTGTTATTGTTTGTGTTATTGTGTATATTATTGTTCTTGTTGCTTTAGCTCTCGAAAAAAAAAAGAAAAAAAATAGAAAAAAGAGAAGAAAAAAAAAGAAAAAAAAGTTATATTATGAGAGCATATTTGTGTTATTTTGATCCTACTTTAGTCGACTAGTCGAGTGTTTTTGTTGGAAGAAAAATAATAAATTATGTGGGGGGAAAAATAGGGTGTTGTGTATGATTCATCATGGTACTTACTAGCTTTTGACACTTCACCTGTTTTGGCTTATTTGACATACCTTGTCCCTAGCCCCGTTACAACCCAAATAAAGACCTTTTGATTATCGTCATTGATGTATGTTGTGTTAAGAGTTAGATTGATACCAAATGTCAAGCATGCTTATGATTTTGTTGGAATTGAGTGATACACTTACCCTTGTTCTTGAGTGAATATTCTTTTGTGAGTGGATTGTGAGTGTTTGCTTGTTTTTGCGTATGAGATCCCAAGTTTTGTCTCAAAGATGTACTCTTGTAGGCTTAGCATGTTTACTAACTTATTCTTACACTTGACATGGACTTGTGAGAACTTATGTATGTTCATTGAGTAGACTATGTGAATACTTGCACTTTCGACACCAAGACATTGCGTATTTACTTTGATTCTTAAGTTGATATGGCATTAGAGGATCTGAAGGTATGGTAGGATATTAATTGCATTTTCATTTAGTTGCATTCATGCATTGCATTGCATTGGATTTTGTGGGTACATTCGCTATAGGCCCTCACGAGACCTTACTCGTCCACTAGGGCTGCCTAGGGGTTTAAAGGGCTTGTTGCATATGCCAAATGCAACCGTGATCACCTACGGAAGTGGTACTAGTTAGTTAGTTAGTTGTAATTGTATATGCTTGAGGACAAGCATCGGTTTAAGTTTGGGGTTGTGATAAGTGGATTTTATATCTACTTGGAACATTCTAATTCGGCTTAAATTGATTGCTTTGGCCTCAAGTTTGTGGTAGTTTTGATGTGTTTTGCTTAATTGTGCAGGGTTGAAGAAATGTCGATCAAAGGTGTAGTTTCCGTTGTTATTTGGAGTTGATTTATGATATGGAATGAAGAATGGAGGCTAAGGTCAACTACCAAGAAGTATACAAGTCATTAAGGATTAAAGACGGAAGCTCATGCAAAAGGAACGGAAGAAAAAGCTTAAAAATCGAAGAAAAATCAATTTTCGCAGATCGGGACCAAGCCGGGAGCCCAATTGGCGCCCCAGCCTTGTTTTATGCAGTTTGGACCGGCGCTCCAGGCCCAATCGGCGCCCCCAGCGCTGCGGCGTGCTGGAGAAAATCAGCCAGAATTTCTGATTCTTGTTTTGGCCATATCTTGAGTTCTAGAAGTCCGTTTTGGACGATCTTACAGTCCACGCGAAGCTAACGAGATTCTCTATCATTCTAAAGTGGTCCAGATGTCCACTTACAACTGGAACAGCCCAGAAATATTGAAGAAAAGTCAGCTACGAATTTTCCTTAAAAACAGAATCAGTTTAGGAAACGTATTATGTGCCGAACTGCAGAAATTCAACTTTGACAAGGAAATTGCTATAATTCCTACTTCTAATAAGTATGGTAATTGCTTTGGGCGGCTAGAACATTCCAGAATCAGATCTACACATGGAATTTGCAATTCTATTCTCATTCAAGAACGGAAATTGCCAATCTTCTATTCCAACTCTAAAAAGGCAATTGCTTGGTGGACAAGACTTCTAGAGCCTATATAAACACATCCTACCATTATAATTTAGTAGAACCGTTACATATCAATTAATTAGGTTTATTTGTATCTTCTCATACTTTGTTTTTATCATGGTTTCATCAGATCCCATGATGACGAGAGGTTCGATTATAAACTAATCGTTGTCATGGGATTCTAACGGATTTATTTATGGAGCTTAGTATCTTGATTGCTTAAAGATCTATGTATGATATATATTTGATATCCTCGTATGGTTGTGCTTAATTGTTAGATGCGTAGCTAACATCTAATCTATTAATCTCTTGTGAAGTGAAAGTGGATCTTGAGATTTAGAACTTGCCATGCTAGCATAGGTTCATGATTGTTTATCAACATGATTCGTAGTATGAGATGAAAATACTTATATTGCCCTGTGTGATCTTTATGGATAACTTGCTCTTCAACCGTTATGTTTTCAAATTCTATAGACATATAGGGTCTAAGCATAATTGGTGTCTATTCATCTTCTATCTCTTTTGTGGATGTATGTTTAGTTTGGTATATGTATGCTGACAGGTAGCGTGTACTTGTTTCGTGTTATCCGATCAGATATCATAACCATTGCATATAGAGATTAAAGGCGTCAGATCTAAGCGAAGTATTTAATGAAGTTAGGATTCCACGTTTTCTTGCATATAAGTAATTCAATTTTAATTCTCATTAGTTAGTAATTTGTACTTTGTTAATTTGTATCCTAGTTAATCATAGTTAGTAAAAACTTAATATTGTTAATTGTCTTAGCAGTGCATAATAACCATACATTGTTGCATAGGTACAAAACTGAATTGAAACCTAAGATCTCTGTGGGAACGAACTTGACTTCTATCTGTATTACTTGTGACCACGTACGCTTGCGTGTTTTATTGTAAACACTTGATCAGGGCTTTTGTTGTATGTCACTACAGACAATGGTTTCTTAGCAAAAACCATTTGTTTTATGGTTAGATGTACAACATGTTATCTCATATGGCATGTTGTTGTACAGTAGGAAGGATAACACTTTCTTAGTATATAACTCTTGTTTGAAATTATTTCAAACAATGGTTTTGCAGAGTATAACATGTTGTTATTTGTTAAAAGAGACAACAGTTTTGTGGGTTTTAACCTGCAGTGTGTATTCTTCTCCCACATTACTTTGTTAAATGGTACATGTTGTTTGATTGCATTTTTTACAACTGTTAACATTAAGTATTTTTTATTTTCATGTTGTGTGAGTCATTTTCTCACAAGGGATTTTAATAAAAGCATTGCTTGATATATAATACAACAAGTGTTAATCATTGGTGGACATTGGCTAAAAGTATCTTAAACAATGGTTCTGGACATGTAAAGAAAACCAAACTACACTATAAAATGAAAATGCCAGAAACAAACAATAGAAACCAATTCAATCCATCCATCCATTACGACCAATATTCACCATACCATCAACCAAAACTACAGAAGCAATTTTTCACCTTATAACGCCAACACCACCAACAAACGTACACAACCAACCAACCAAGTACATAATTAAAGTCTATCCACATCCAAAACAACTAATACATAAGTCATATTTTTAGGTGAACACATCCACAAAAGAGACGGACTACAAGTTTAATTTACGCTACTACCAAGTACATGTTCAACTTAAAATACCAATTTCAATCAAAGATGATAGAGTTCAACGATCCAGGTGCTTCAACATATACTTCGCCAAGTCAGTCCTTATATCATTAAGCTCAGTCATGTCGTAGTTCAAGTTGCTTCTGCATCGCCACTGCAAAATGGAACATGTATTGGAAGTCATATATCTTCACCACAAAACACAAGGATATCAGAAAAAAATGCATTGTTACCTTCATAGCAAATTTCAATTCCTTATCAAGACATATCTCCTTCATATAACGCATCACAAACACGCCACAGTCCTTGGACCCAGGTTGATGAGGAATTCCCTGAAGAACATGTAGAATTAATTATATGTCTACACTGTCCTTGTGGAATTCAGAGATACAAAAAAAAATTACTTAAGAAAAGGATAATACCGCCAGGTTCTCCCATGTAATTTTGTTTTTGGTAAACTAATAAAACACCAAAAAGAAGCGACTAGTGTCAGAAGAAAATTAGCTACTGTGAAGTAGATGAATCCTGCAAGGTAACTGCATTGACAAATTAGGTAGCATGTCAGTTCTTTTTTCATTTTCCAGAATTCTGCATATAAATCAGTAAATCCTCATGTTTCATCTCTTTGATGTAGAACATCAAAATTATTAAGTTGTAACAATGATTTGATATATACTATCACTTTCTATGGAATTAGAGAAAAGAAATTAATTATTGGTGCAAATGCCAAACCTTTCCTTCTCAATGTAGTTAGCCACCACAAGAAGCTTGTAGCCTGCTATGTTCTCGATTGCAAGGTTAATGAGGGTGGCAATAACACCTGTTAAAAGGCCAACTAGGAAGGCCAGTGTCCACTTTAAAAATATATACTGCAACACTTGTACCTTGGATCTGCTTCTCCAGTCTTGCCTAAAGACATCATTTTCATTTATCCTGCATCAATTTGTACATACAAAAGTGCTTAGAACAGTGAAGGAGTTTAAGCGAGCAACCAAGTACTTGCAACATTTTATTATATAACATATAATGATCAAGAGTTTCTGTATTTACTCGTAATCTAAATTCGATATGAGAAACCTTGGCCCACCAGCTGTAGCTTCTATCGGCCTCAGTAACTTTTGGCCTCTTATCTTTATGACCATGATCCAGCTCGTCAACAAGAAGCAGCTGCCACGAAACGAAAATGTTAAAGTTACAACCGTAAGAAAAAATAGGAGAGTTACACTTCTTTTGTTATAACTAAAAAAATTACACACACAGTGCAGAATGACCCAAAGTGCAAGAGCCCTAAAGAGATTGTGCCATGACTATCAGTTAATTAAAAAATAGTAAGTAACTTTAACTTTATGCATATACACACCAGGTAGATTTCTTATGAGTTTGCTTGTAATACTTTATATGCATAAAGATCATATGCAACTCTTTCAGAAGCTTTTCACTTCACGAAATAAATACTTTCACGACATTAATCATAATTACAAAAAAATAAAAACTTCTTCTCAGTACACATATATAAAAAATTAATCATAATTACAAAAAAATACAAACTTCTATAAAATGAAAACAAATTCAACCTTGGATATAAAACATAAACCTTTCTCAAACCGAAAATAAACTTAAGTAATCGATGCTGTATTGGTGGATGCAGTGGAGAACTTAAGTAATCGGCGCTGAGGGTATCGAAATCGATGCTTGACAGAGATATTGAGAGGAGAGAGAGAGAGAGAGAGAGAGAGAGAGAGAGAGAGAGAGAGAGAGAGAGAGAGAGAGAGAGAGAGAGAGAGAGAGAGAGAGAGAGAGAGATTTGGTGCGAGGGGGAACATCAGGGATGTGGTGGTTGCCTAAAGAAGGGAGGGAGTCGGCTGATTGAAAGAGATGAGAGGGAGGGAGGTAGGCTGATTGAAAGAGATGAGAAGGAGGTAGTGTTAGGGTTAGTGAATTAGGATAAAATTAATTTGAATTTTAATTTGATATGGTTTTAGAAAAGGGGGAAAACAGAGCCGAGAGATGTGAAGAAAATTTTTAGCAAAGAGGGAATTGAAATTTCAATAAAGAGGGAAGTGAAATGAAGGGGGGAAAATCAAACATTAACAAGTGGAAATACGAATTAGATGAAGGAGGGAAGTGCAATTTGAGATTTAGGATCATGAAATTTTAAGAAATTTTATAAATTTGATTCGAAACAAAAGAAAATCTCAAATTTTCGGAATATCAATAGAATAGATATTCATTCAAGTGTTGGAAAAAAATAATCAAAAAATAAACAGGCATGGTCGTCTCGCATTTTAATGGAAATGTTGTAATATTACACACTCCTATAACGGAATATGATCAAAAAATAAAAAGGCATGTTGTAATATTTAAAGGCATGGTCGTGTCGATTTTAATCGAACCGTACGTATGTTAATAAACTCTCATTTTAGTGTTGGGAAAAAATAATTGAAAAATAAAAAGGTTGGGTTGTACGAGATTTTAACAAAAAAGTAGTAAAAGTGTTGCATCTTGTAACGAGGCACGATCTAGATTCACTGAATAATTTTTTCGAATTATTCTTTCTACGATCCAATCGTACAAAAGTTAATAAACACTCATTTTAGTGTTGGAAAAAAATATAGTTCCAAAATTATGCTAGTTTGACCAAGTAGTACTTTAATAGTTGACCATTAAAATATCATACAAGAATGATTTGTTTTTTTCTAATTTTTTTTCACACATCACTAAAATCAGTATATAACATCATCTATATGGTTGAATCTTCGATAAATTTTTTTTAAAAAATAGATCATGTTCAATCGGTACGACACTAGTTAGAGGGAGTAGTACTTTTGGCGGATTTATATTATAAACACGTACAAGAATGATTTATTTTTTTCTAATTTTTTGTACACATCACTCAAATCATTAGATATTAACATCCATACGGTTGGATCATCGAAAAAAAATTGAAAAAAATATTATTCCAAAATTATACTAGCTTGACCAAGTAGTACTTTGATAGTTGACCATTAAAATATCATACAAGAATGATTTGTTTTTTTCCAATTTTTTTCACGCATCACTATAATCAGTATATAACATCATCTCTATGGTTGGATCGTCGATAATTTTTTTTAAAAAATAGATCATGTTCAATCGGTACGACACTAGTTAGAAGGAGTAGTACTTTTGGAGGATTTATATTATAAACACGTACAAGAATGATTTCTTTTTTTCTAATTTTTTGTACACATCACTCATATCATTAGATATTAACATCCATACGGTTGGATCGTCGAAAATTTTTTTTGAGAAAATATTATTCCAAAATTATACTAGTTTGACCAAGTAGTACTTTGATAGTTGACCATTAAAATATCATAAAAGAATGATTTGTTTTTTTCTAATTTTTTTCAAGCATCACTAAAATCAGTATATAACATCATCTATACGGTTGGATCGTCGATAATTTTTTTTAAAAAAATAGATCATGTTCAATCGGTATGACACTAGTTAGAAGGAGTAGTACTTTTGGAGGATTTATATTATAAACACGTACAAGAATGATTTCTTTTTTCTAATTTTTTGTACACATCACCCAAATCAGTATATAACATTATCCATATAGTTGAATCATCGAAAAATATTTTTAAAAAAATAGATCATGTTCAATCGGTGCGACACTAGTTAGAGTGAGTAGTACTTTTGACGGATTTATATTATAAACACGTACAAGAATGATTTCTTTTTTCTACTCCCTCCGTCCCATTTTATGTGAACCTCTTTTCTTTTTGGGATGTCCCAAAAAGAAAGAACATAATACACTTACTATTTTTTAACACTACTTCTCCACTTTTTTATTAAATAAACACTATTACTCCCATTATTTTTCTCTACTATCTCAAATCTATTATTAAATATTTATACTTTACTAATTTATAAATTCTTATTTTATAATTATTCTTACGCATCAATAAAATAAATATATATACAATAATAAATAAAATTACTTATATTTTACAATTTATAAAATTACTTATAAAATTTATTGATAAACATCCAAATTTAGCTTGCCTCGTCCAATTCATTTTGCCTTCATATCAATATTTCATTTCCCCGCCTCCCTTTTGACTTCCCCTTTATTAAAATTTCGCTTCCCCCATTTTATCTCCAAACAATCGAAAACAAGACACAAACCACATAAATGAGTCGCCGACCACCTGGTTCACCTCTCACAAACCCTAAATTGAGTGCTTCAAAATTCAACTCAAAATCATTAACATGAACCTCTCCTCTCCACCCACACCTTCTCTCGGTTAAGGCTTCAATTTAATGACTTCAATTCAGGTTTAATTGAGGCCTTCTAGGAGATTTGCTTAGGGTTTAATTAGAGGACTTTAATTCAGATTTCATTAAGGGCTTCTGTCTTAGGGCTTCAATTTATTTTCCTCTATTCATTGTAGGGATTTAATTTAAGGTATTGTCACTTACACCTTTAGTATCTACAATATATATTGTAATTCTTTTGTCACCATCTTACTGGGTGACGATTTTAAAGCAAAAATTTCAGATTTTGGATTAGTGAAACTTGCTTCCGATGGCGAGAAATCTGTGGTTACAAGGTTAGCTGGAACATTTGGGTACCTAGATATGCAGGTAAAAATCCTTACTCTTACTACTAACTTATTTATGTCTTTTCTTGCTATACAAAGTTCCACTTGTTGAAGAATGATTATAGATCGTTGATGTACTTTACAATTTAATCGTTGACATATGCCACTTTCCATTTTTCATGTTTTTCTGGTTTTATAAATTTACATAATCTGTAATGAGAAACATACCTTCTGTAAGAATAGCTACAGAGTTCATCTAGAAAATCATGTTTACACTCTGCTTTAATCGAAAAACATGTAACTAAATACTCCAGGCCTTTTTTCTCATTGTTCAGGAATTCAAAGAAACTGGTCTGCAACTACACAAGCCATAAATCGAGCATGATGATACAAGCCCTAATTTGAGCACTTAATACTCTGCAATTAGCACGATTTTTTTCCATCCCAGGTACTTGTTCTTCGACTAATTTCTAATAATCATGTAGTAATATACACCCTCTGGTTTAAGATTCTATCATACTAACAACCGAAAAGCTAAACAAGCCAAGTATCTTAATTCTGCAGGATATTAGGATATTACAGCATTATATGTTATAAGCACTCAAGCTTTCTCAGCTTCATCTTTGCCTCGAAAGATAGAGACGTGAATATACACAAACATCACCTACATTGAGTAAGTTGTCTCGTGCAAATAATGTCTCACATTCAATTTCAGATTTAAAAGCTTGACCACATAAAAGTGCTTTATATTTCTCCACTTTACTCACCAACTCACGATTTACATTTGCTGAAGATAAACCAATATGTATATAGTATGGAGCTTCTGCATTAAACTTGAACTTGCCTGCACTACTTGAAGATGACCATTCATCTTCGTCTTAATGGCTCCAAAACTTGGAGTAGAATATGTGTATGTGAATGTAGAATACAACTAGAATGATGTCATTTTGAATATTTAACATATGTATTAATGTTCAATTTCTAGAACTTGTTTATGCCCAATTTTCCGGATGTTGATGAGTAAGACATGCCTACTAGTTACATTCGAGATGATGTTGATGAACTAATACAACTTTCGTAATGTAATAAATTAATTTGCGCTCTTTAATTTGTAACTATAACTCTTGATAGATTGTTGGTTGGTTTGTTCTCTTCTGTTTGGCCTTTGTTGATTTGTTGGATGCCAATTTGGTAGGTTAGTCATCTTTTAAATATGTTTTTTTTCATGTACAGTTCATTAGACAACAGTTTTAAACAGAAGACACTTGTATGAGTTGAAACACACAATAGGCCAGAACCTGTTGTGTGTTGGATTAAGTTCATACAACACTATGTAAAGCACTTGTGTTAAATATCATTACACAATACCACATTGGAAACCACTTGTCTCATTCTAACAATACATTTTACGAAGTATTGTCTATGCTTCATTCACATAATATTTCTAAAAAATGTTGTGTGTTGGTTCACTGTCACACAACGCTATGGATAACATATTGTATGACTGCTACTTAAACAACAGACCTAAAAACACTTGTCTGAATACAACAACGGTTTTCCGGGATATTGTGTTACAGGCATTCACACAACACTTATTTGCTAACGCTTGTCTAATCTTAAAAATACTTATGCATTTACACAACACCCCTGGTCAAGAAATGCTTGTCTGGTAAGATTTATCACACAACAGTTTTGGCCCATTGTGTGAATGTTGGATTACACAATAATTTCTCAAGTAGGAAAATAACAGTTGTCTGATCATTTCGGGCAACACTTTTTTCCATGGATGTTGTCTGATACGTGTCGTCTATTGCCAGATTTCTTGTAGTGCCTGATGCCACACTAAATCATTGGTGAACCTTCCACAGAACCCAACAGATCATGACCATGACCAGGACCTTTTTTCTGTCTTCCACAAGATGATACAACATATGAGAAAACCATGAATAGAAGTTACTATTCTCATCTTCCAACACTCTTATCCTACACGTTCCCAACACGATCGAGCAAAGGAGCAAGAAACCAAACAATGATATATAGTTTCCTTCTTTTGTTGACATGAGGGACATGCATCATCAACATTAACATACTTAGACCTCAATTGAATTTTTGTTGGTCAACAACCTGAAAACGCTCTCCAAATCAGATCCTTAACTTTGGGAGGGACTCGAAGTCTTCACAACTTACTCCAACAAGAGGAAAAACATTCTGCAACACTTTCTGTAACATTTTGCAACACTTCTTGGCTTTTACAATATTTTTTTCGAAGTGCAGAATTTTCTGCAATGTGCGGGATTTTTCGCAAAGTTCTTCCGATTAGCAAATTTAACCCGACCCAACCCGAACCAAAATGAACTAATTGGGTTGGGTCGGGGTTGGTTACAGATTTTTTTTTTTCAATTAATGGGTTGTTTTTTTATAAAACCGAACTAATTGGGTTGGGTCGGGATTTAATTGAAACCCGACCCAACCGTACCCATGTGCAGCTCTAGTCCAAATAGTAAATATGAACTTTTTTAACTAATGATAAAAAAATTAGTTCAAATATACCTCTTTTAACTAATTATATCCTTTTTAGAAAATAATTTTCTTTCTTATATAATATAATCTTGATGCCTGTTTTTAAATATATTATATCCAACGATTGAAATTAATATTTTAGCAATACTAAAAAGTGTATTTATATTAAAATATGAAAAAGTGTATGTCAATGCATGGTTCTTTTCTAATATTTGTAATTATATAAATTATTTTATCACACAATTTATTTCAATATTATGTTGTTAGGTCCAATATGATTGTAGAAGGGGGGGTTGAATACAATCTATATCAATTTCTCAAAATTTATTCGTTAAATAATTTTCACTTAAACGAATATTTTGTGCGGAATAAATTGACACGGATTTCAAGTTGAATATAATTGTATATTAACTTGATGGGGTGTTACAAAATCAATACAAACTATTATCAAGTGTTTAATAACTAATTAGAAAATTCGACATGAACTTTTCTAATTTAGTTAATAAATCTCAAGATAAGTACTAGGAAA
Organism: Saposhnikovia divaricata; assembly: GCA_036435485.1. Classification (NCBI taxonomy): domain Eukaryota; kingdom Viridiplantae; phylum Streptophyta; class Magnoliopsida; order Apiales; family Apiaceae; genus Saposhnikovia; species Saposhnikovia divaricata. Next base: position 79,497,260 of record CM071599.1, read on the forward strand.
CTTAATTCGCTAGTAGTACAAGAATCACAAGTAGACAAGTTCTATCGGATAGAATATTACAAAGATGATGAACTTGAATTTATGTGAATTAATTTGTGCTTGGTGTTCTTGAAGGCTTTGAGAGAGAATGGCTGTCTTTTTCTTTTTCTTGCTGTTGTATTCTGCTGTGTTCTGCTTCCTGTCTTGATTATATAAGTCTGTACTGATTAAATATGACTTAATCAGCTTCAAGACCTATTTAATCAGCTGTCAGTATGACCTTTCTTGCTCCAAGACCTAATTAAATCATTAGGTATGACTTAATATAGCTGGGTATGACCTATCAGAAGTGTCGGTATGACCTATTCTGAACAGTGCAGTCGGTATGACATAATCACCTTTTGTCGGTATGACATAATACCTTTTCAGAAATATCTTTCTTCAGCATGACTTATTCCATTCGGTATGACTTAATCCATTGCAGGTCGGTAAGACATATTTCCATTTAAACAGCCGGTATGACTTAATCATTTGATCTGTCGGTATGACTTAACTTAAGTCATACCGAGCTTTCAACAGACATGACATATTTTTATCATCAATTAATTAAGTCATATTGATCCTTTTAATTAATTAAAGATTAACTAATTCATGATTAATTGATACAATAATTAACTTAATAAATAAATTAATTCTATTAGAATTAATTCATTAATTAAACCAATTGATGATTTATATCAATTACAAATGAATTAAATTAAATCAATAACTAATTAATTTAATTCTCCCAAACCACGGAAAATAATAAAGAATTACCACTGACTTATGTTGACGTTCGATGTACTGTCTGGTTCATGAACGACTAACTTCAATGATGCTTCTTCACTTCTGACTTTAAGCTGTGGTTTATTTCTTCTCTCAATTTTCTTGTACTTTGATTGATTTTCAATCTATCACTCGAAAAATCTCTGTCACTGTAAATGAATCCATTCACTTCAATGTTATACTGAGGCTTGATCAGATACCTGATACGTCTTCCATTGTGAAACATCAAAACTATAGATTGACTTCCTTCTTTCTTCTGACAGATATTGCTTCCTGAGATTCATGTGACAGATCATACGGATATTTACTTATTACAATTTGGTTTAAGTTGATTAGGATCCTTGAACTAAAAATAGGCTGATTCATATGCCTTTCAATCTCCCCTATTTGTTTGTTAGACAATAACAATCAAATACCTAGAGGATACCTCAACTAATTCAACTTAACCAAATGAAAGATAAAATATTAAATGTAAAGCAAATATCAAACAGTTCTGGTTTATATTAAACATTTTCGGATTCAAACAAAATGATAAATACAAGATAGATGATCCTTTAGCCTGATCATATTTAACATATTCCTAGCTTGACCTATCTAGCTCTAAAGATAATACATGTAGAGCTGTTCTTCAATTACTGTCTTCTCGTCTAAATTCTCCTTCTTCTGGCTCATCTGTGACTTGAAGTTTCTTGTGCAAATCAGAATCAACAAGACGTTCTCTTCTTGATGACAACCCTTGACGTAAGATTAAAGGAATTCCAAGCTTCTTTCTCAATTCACCTTGAAATTTCTTGTAATCTGTTATATTCGTTTGTGCATAGGATCGAAGGTGATCTGCAGCTATAACCTTTTCTTCAGTCAAGAATCCATGATTTCTGAGAGCATATTCAGCATATACCAAGTGTTTTGCATGATATTCATATAACTCATCTGTTTGAAGATTGATTGAATGAAGTACCTCTCCCTTATGAAATTTTACTTGTGGAGGATTCTTAATTACTTCTGGTCCAGCTCTTTCAGCAAATTCTTTGAACTTTTCATGTAGCAAAACACCTAGCTCAGACGATGTTCTCACCTTAGGCCTAAGTACCCAAATCTCTGTCAGCGATCTGTCATAAAAGAACTGAATAGATATTCTGAAAGTTCCAACATTATGACATTCCATAAATATTACTAGCTCGTCAGATTTGGGGTCAAATGCAATAGTTATCCTGATGAATTCTACCTTTAAGGCCCTTATATACATATCATGAATTGGATTTGCCAGTTTGAATTCCTCGAGAATTTCTCCAAGACGACTATCATCATAATCAGAACTCTGAGGTGAATCAATTGCTTTTTGAGCACGTTCCCATTTGTCACCGCTCTTGAGTCTGATATATGTCTTTCTCTTCTGAACATTTATAGCATGTAATCGTTGTCGTGCTTGCTTTTCAGCTTTCTGAAGCTCTTCATTTTGTGCAATCTGCTCTAATGACTTTTGAAGCTTTTCTTCTCTCATCAGCAAATTAGTTTCCCTCTGAGCAAATAACTCTTCAGATTCTCTCTCTGCTTGTTGAGCTTCATATTCAGATGTCACTGGTTCTTCTCCTTCCCAGTGACTGAAATCTGGTTCAGGTAATTCTTCACCTTCATCAGAAAAATCAAAGTCAGCAAAAACATCAAAATTATCCGGTTCACCCGTGTAGTAATAATCTGTGTCTTTGACTTGATCATCTACAACAAAATTATCCGGTTCACCCGTGTAGTAATAATCTGTGTCTTTGACTTGATCATCTACAACAACTTTCTTCTTCCCCGTATTCCTCCTGTCTTTACTGTGATCCTTATCTTTATCAGATTTATCTCCTCCCTCTCTTTCTTTCGATTTTTCTCCTTTCTCCCCTTGTGATTTCTGTTGCTGTTGTGATTTCTCCCCCTTAGTTAAGGAATCCTCTACAGATTTACCAGTTGCACCAGCTCCAGGATCTCGCTCATCATCATCACCACTTGTTCTTGCAAAGAATTTTCTTTCTTCAGTTGTTGGTGTGCGATTTTGACTTATCAGATTAAACAAATGCCTTAATCCTTTAGCTTGATGTGCATTTTGCTTCTCAATTTGATCTAGTCGAAAATCAGTAGAACGCTGATTTTCATGTACTTCTTCCTGTAGATTGTCAACCTTGTTGGAGATTTCAGCAATTATTCTATCTTGTGCAACAGTGACCTCACCAGAATCATCAAGAGCTTTTTCATAAGAAAGTTCGAGAGTGTTGATTTTATTAGTGAAGGATGTCTTCAAGTTGTTGATGTCACCTTTTATCGAAGTAAGCTGATTATCAACAGAGGTGGATGGAGAAGACCGTTCATCCACTTGTGCTCGAAGTAGTCTAGCTTCAGCTTTACTTGCTTCCAGTTCCCTTTCCAGATTTTGTATCTTTTGTATCAATGAGAGAGTGTATGTGTCTGTATGTGCACTCACCTGAGTTTCACTCTGAATTTCACTCACCTGATGTGCATGTGTATCACTCAATTTTGTGGTGATCCTTGCATCACTCCTCTCAATTGCCTTAGCTTCTCCAAAAACGGTACCTGCAGTTAAAATCCCCCTAGCCTCCTCTGGGAAGGTCAGTGGTGGTGCAATGGGAGTTCGCAAATCCCTGTCCTCAATCAATTCTACTTGTACATTTGGATTTGTAATCTGAATTGCTTCAGTAGTAGATTGATCAAGTTGCCTTCCACTTTCTCCAGTCGAAACTGTGAGTGGAAACTCCCTTGAGGGATCTAGGAATGTTTCTCCTAGGAGGGGAGATGATGGTTCCATTAAAGTTGGCAAGGAACCAAGATTTCCCTCAGAAGTCTGTGAAGACTCTTCTACCGTAACTATGGTAGGCACTGTTCCAGACTCGATGTGCTCTCCTGTCAATGTGTCCCTATGTTCATCATAATCTATATGTTCTCCCATTGTTAGTAATAACAAAGGGGTTGTGCTTGACACGTTACAGGATGCCATGGCCCTATGGCGAATTTCAATAGTATCATCCTGTTGAGAGGATGATCCTAGTAACTGTTGCATGGCCATATCAATGTCCATATCTTGTTGGGAAGATACGGATGGGCTTACAGTTGCCTCTGAATCAGTTCTACTTTTCTTTTGTAGAGGCAGAGCTGTGGGTTCGCTCATTATATTACTTCTCTTCTTTGCTCTTTGAAAGGGAATTTTCTTTCTGGAATGGAAAGTTTTAAGTGATGTAGATTGAGTGTGTGGCTCTATGACCGGGGTTCAAGATTGCGGTCTTACAATCCCTTGGTCAGCCCTATCAACCACTTGGGTTCCAGAAGTAGATTGTTTCGCAATAGAAGTTATAGAGAGATTAGAAGTCAATACCTGGTCAGCAGGTGTCGAAGAGATTGCAGCTTGAGTGGTTTGAACCAGTTGCTCTTGAACAGGTTCAATTTGCTGAATAGGTACCTCTTGTTCAGCTTTAGGTTCCACTATTGGTTCTGCTTGCTCAGGTAGTGGTTCATTTTCCTCAGGTAAAGGTACAGGTGCAATGATGGGTAGCTGTATAAAGTTTGACATGTATTCATTGACAACTACTGGCACATTTGAAAATTTAGGTTTGACACCGTACTCATTGAATAATCTTGTCGAAGGTTTACCCGACACCATTGCTTCACTATTCAGAAATGGAGCATGACATTGTAATTCTACCAAACGATTAAAAATAAAAGAAAAGAATCTTGGGTAAAAGCATTGAACTTTGTCGCCCTTGTCAAAATTCCTTTTATCGTTGATTACTCTTTTAACCATAGGTCCACACAGAAGGCTGCCAATGTTGATTCTTCGATTATAAGCAACTGCAAATCCAATATGCTGCATAAAGGAAGGTAATACTCCGAAGTTGCTTTTTGTAGAATTGGCAAACACCTTGGCTAGTGTGTCGAACACATAATCCCATTCCTGAACTAGAAACTTTTTATTCAAGACAGGAAGATCTGCGCTGTCTTGATAATGAATACCAGCAAAGAAATTAGTTAATTCCTCATTTGATGGAAAATCCTCAAAATTGTCATTTGGAAAGTTTAAGACCGTGTTTATTACAGATTCATCCACTATGTACTGATTGTTTCCAAGAGTGAAAACAAACGACCTGTTATCGTTAGAAACGACAGCAGTAGTACACATAATTCGCAAGGGTTCAATTTTTAAAGGAGTATCTAAACTCAAAGCAGTGCAAACTAGAGAATGATCGTTTAAAAATCGAATCCACGGTCGAAAACGTTCAATTGAACATTTTTCGGGATCAAAATAACCGATCAAATTATGCTTAACTATTTCAAAACGATCATTGTTATTACCAGCCATTTTTATCAAATTTTAATACTTTGAAAAATTTCAGATTTTACAAAATAAATAATTAAATTGAATAATTTCGAATTAATAATTAATTAAAAATTCGAAAATAATCAAAGTTGTTCAAAAATTCTGAAAATTTCACACAATGATCTTCATACACACACAAACACACCAGTATTTTTAGATTTTACAAATTCAAAGCCAATCGATCGGAATTGTAGATCGAAAACTTGATTTTTCGAAAACTAAAAACTGGAAAACTCGACTAAATCAGTTGATAAAACGGTCGATTTGAAGAGGAGAACACAGGGAATCGATTAATCGTCCTTAGAGCTTAATTACGGTGTGATTTGAGCAAGAAATCGAGCAGCAATTCGATACAATCGTGTGTATATATGTATGTATCGGTTTATAGTTTTCTATGACTTAACATGAGAGAATGACTTAAACTAAAATAAGACATAACATAATTCTATCTGTTATATATATACAAACCGTGTGAATATGACTTAATCTAAATATTAAGACTAAATATGACTTAAATCGTTAAGACTTAATCTAAAGAAAAACTAAGACTTAATACTAATAAGACTTAACTAAATATGGACGAATATGACTTAACTTAGTAAACTCGGTAAGACTTAATCTAAATAAGACTAAATCTGTTTAATATGCTAAATAAGTCATACCGACCAAACAAAAACTAAAAACAGGTCATAATGCAGTTTAAACTAATTATAAGTCATATCTACCTAAAATTAATTAAAGAAAATGCAAATAACTTAACTAACACACAATTATTTACAACTATTAATACAGAAAAATATATTAAAAATAATATTATAAATTAAACAAATAATAAAAATAGAAATAACTAATATAGATTAATCTATTAGCGGAAATAAAACAATATTAACAGGACAAACATTACAAAACATTAAATAAAATATTCTAAACAAATAAAATAAATACATACAATTATTCTAAAATTATAGAAATATGGAGTATCAAATATTTAACTAAACAAAGTGATAAATACAATAACAATCAAGAAAAACAAGTTGATAAAATAATTAAACAAGTGATTTTATTCAACAAATATCCACAAACTAATCACTTGTTAATTATTAAAGATCAAACCTCAGATATTAACTAGATTAATTACTAGGACTGTTCAACATACCCAATTCACCAACAATTTTGGTGAATGTGGATTCGTCGAGTGACTTAGTAAAAATATTTGTTGTTTGTTCTTCAGTGGGTACAAACAGTAAATCCACTGTACCATTCATGACATGCTCTCTAATAAAATGATACCTGATATCTATATGCTTTGTCCTTGAATGCTGCACAGGATTGTTGGAGATTGCTATGGCACTTGTATTATCACACAAAATAGGAATATTTTGTAATACAAAACCATAGTCCATCAGTTGATTCCTAATCCACAAGATTTGAGCACAACAGCTTCCAACAGCTATATATTCAGCTTCGGCTGTAGAGTTGGAAACTATTTGCTGTTTCTTGCTGTACCATGAAACCAATCTACCACCTAGGAATTGACAACTCCCAGAGGTGCTTTTTCTATCTACAACACTTCCTGCATAATCAGAATCTGTATATCCAACAAGATTAAAACCAGAATCTTTAGGGTACTAGATACCTAAATTAGGTGTACCCTTGAGATATCTTAAAATTCTTTTTACAGCAATGAGATGAACATCTCTAGGATCCACTTGGAACCTTGCACATAAGCATGTAGCAAATATTATATCCGGTCTACTTGCAGTGAGATAAAGTAATGAGCCTATCATACCTCTGTAGCTTGTAATATCTACCTTAGCAGAATTTTCACATGCTCCAAATTTGACAGCTGTGGATGATGGTGTCTTTGCTGAAGAAGAGTCCTCCACTTGATATTTCTTGAGAAGCTCTTTGATGTACTTGGATTGACAAATAAATATACCATCTTGCCTTTGACTTATTTGTAATCCAAGAAAGAACTTCAGCTCTCCCATCATGCTCATTTCGAATTTACCCTACATTAACTTTGAAAATTTCTTGCAAAGAAGATCATTAGTAGACCCGAATATTATATCGTCCACATAAATTTGAACTGATATTGTATCATTCTTATGTTTCTTTGTGAAGAGAGTTTTGTCTATGACACCTCTAGTAAATTCATTTTCAAGTAAAAATTCAGAGAGAGTGTCATACCATTTCCTTGGTGCTTGCTTAAGACCATAAATGGCTTTGAAGAGCAAGTAAACATAACCCAATAGATCTGGATCTTTAAAACCAGGTGGCTATTCTACATATACCTCTTCATCCAGCTTTCCATTCAGAAAGGCACTCTTGACATCCATTTGATAAACATTAAAGTTAGAAAATGCTGCGAATGCTAAGAATATCCTAATGGCCTCAAGTCTAGCCACTGGAGCATAGGTCTCATCATAGTCAATGCCTTCAGATTATGAGTAACCTTTTGCTACCAGTCTTGCTTTATTTCTTGTTACTGTACCATCTTCATTAAGTTTGTTTCTGAATACCCACCTAGTACCAACCACTGTTCTATTTGTAGGTCTGGGTACCAGCTTCCATACTTCTTGTTGTTTAAATTGATTGAGTTCATCTTCCATAGCAATCACCCAATCAGGATCTGAAAGAGCTTCTTCAATTTTCTTAGGTTCCATTTCAGATAGAAACCCTGAATAATTACATTGATTTTGAAAAGCTCTTCTAGTCTTTACACCAACATCTGGATCACCAACGATTAGCTCAAAAGGATGAGCTCTATTCCAAACAGTCTGTCTGGGAAGATTTAGTCTTGATGATTCGCCTTGTTCTTCATTGTAATGTTGAATATGACTAGTTGATCCTTCATTAACTCCCCATGAGTTGCTGCTAGGATGATTAGATGAGTGTTCAGAAATATGAGTGATATTTTGAGAATTATCATAATTTTCATCACCATTATTCTGATTAGTCTCATCATTGATATTGTTGTCATTAGCATCAGCAAACACATCAGGTGGACTATCATCATCTGAATCTAGATCTGTCATATCTTAAAAAGATAGCTTTTTAGATGAATCTTCAGTTTGGATACTAGGGAGTTTAGTGTCATCAAATGTTACATTGACACTTTCCATCATCTTCTGATGTTCAATCAAATACACCTTATAAGCTCTTCTTTCATAACCAACAAAAATTGTTTCATGTGCTTTGGCTTCAAATTTTCCACCTTGATCGTCTCCTTCTTTAAGTACAAAGCATTTTGCTCCAAATACATGAAAGTATTTGAGTGTTGGTTTCTTTTCATTCATGGCTTCATAGGGTGTTTTCATCAAGTCTTTGTTGATAAGAGTTCGATTCTGAGTATAGCAAGCAGTGTTGACAGCTTCAGCCCAAAAATACAATGGAAGCCTTGATTCACTTAACATAGTACGTGCAGCTTCAATCAAGGTTCTATTCTTTCTTTCAACTACTCCATTTTGCTGAGGAGTTCTTGGAGCTGAGTATTGTCTGGTTATACCTTTTTCAGTACAAAAGTCATTCAGAACTGCATTCTTGAATTCAGTTCCATTGTCTGACCTTATAGCCCTCACTGGATACTTGGAATCCAACTCAATTAACTTGATGTGATCAATCACCAGTTGTGGAGTCTCATCTTTAGAATTCAGGACAAGACCCATGTGAACTTTGAAAAATCATCAACAATCACAAGAGCATATCTTTTTTTTGACATAGACATCACATTCACTGGACCAAATAGATCCATGTGAAGTAACTGTAAAGGTTCAGTTATTGAAGACATATCAGTGCTTCTGTGAGTTGCCCTTTTTAGTTTGCCTTTTTGACAGGCATCACATAGTCCTTCCTGTGTGAATTCCATAGAAGGTAAACCTCTCACCAATTCTCTCTTGACCAGAGAGTTCATCGTCTTGAAATTTAGGTGAGAAAGTTTCTTGTGCCATAGCCAACTTTCATTTGTGGATGCTTTAGAATATAAGCAATTGATTTCTTCAGTGCTTCCAGTGTTCATGTTGGCTACATACAAGTTTCCTTTTCTGACTCCCGTCAGAGATGGTTGTTCACTTCTTTTGTGTGAAATCAGATAATTCTTTTTGTTAAAGTAGACTTCAAATCCCTTGTCACAGAATTGACTGATGCTGAGCAAATTCTGCTCAAGTCCTTTTACAAAGGACACTTCTTCAATGATAACATTTCCAGCTTCAAGTCTGCCATATCCATCAGTTCTACCTTTGCTGTTATCTCCAAAGGTAACTACTGGGCCGGCCTTCTTCACCACATTTGTCAGCAGGGTTCTGTCTCCAGTCATATGCCTTGAACATCCACTGTCCAAGATCCAGGTTACTCGTTCAACCCGTTCAATACCCTGCAATGACAAATGGATTAAACCTTCTTTGGGACCCAAATTTGATTGGGTCCTGCGGATTTAAAGTATTGACCTTTATCAGGCAAAACAACATTTTTAATTTTAACCTCTTTAGTCAATAAACATTTAACCTTATAAACAGATTTGAAAATCTTTTGTTTTATCTTGGGTATCCATGTTTCTGTAGCAGCAGTAACACTTGTGTCATTGACTGGACATTTGACCTGGTAAACATTCTTGGTAACCTTTTGTTTAGTCTTAGGTACAAATGTCTCTCTCCTAACTTGAGGAGGAAAAGCAGTCTTTGATCGAACATTATTGTTCCTGTTCATATGCTGTCGAGAGGAGCAGTCTGTTTAACACATGCATAACTACCATTAAAATAAGCACGCATACTGTTAAAAGCACAAGACATACAATTGATAACACCACATGCTTTATGATTAGAATCAATGATAGGCATGGTATTTTTCTGCTTTAACTTATTACCATCTAATCTAGTCTTAGAAGAACTAGCTGTTTCAACAACTTTGACTGGCACTTTAGGTACATCTTTCTTGGATGAAACATTCGTTGTATTAGTGTCCTCAACAGATTTAGCCTTAACAAAGACTGTGACATCTTTCTTGGATGAAACATTCTTTGGATTAGCGTTCTTAACAGATTTATCCTTAACAAAGACTGTGCCATTTGCACTATCCTCATTTATCATTTCTTTTTGGATAACCATAGAAAGAATATTTGGTGGTCCAGCATCAGATTTTTTAAATAGAGGTTCTTTAACATTTTTGAGCACATGTGGTATTCCCCTTTCTTTAGCACTAACAGGGTTAAGGGAATTTATGCCCAATGATCCAACAACTTCATTGTAACCATACCCTATACCTGTTGTTTGTTCTACAACTTGATTGTTAAAAAACTCTTTGGAAACTTTAACAGAATTATAACAAGCCCTGACCTGTGTTTCAAGTTCAGTAATTCTAGCCATTTGTTTGCCTACAACTTCTAGAATAGCTTTCTCCTTTTTATAAAGCAATGTTATTTCATCTCTTTGTTGATCTTGATTAATATGCACCTTTTTCAATTCTGACACTTCATTTTCAAGTTTAGTGCTTAGCAGATCTAGTCTATTATATCCAGTTTGTGCATAACCTAAGGAATTATATAGACTACGAATCAATTCAGTGTCAGTAACAATTACCGGTTTGTTATGATGATCAGATGCTTCATCATTTGCCACCAACGCAAGTTTCCATATTCTTCATCTTCGCTGTCCGTGTCATCCCAACTCTTACCAGCCGCAACATAGGCTTTTCCAGGTTTCTTCTTCTCAGCAGCAAAATCTCTTCTTTGAGTTTGCTTGGGTTTCTGACATTCAGTGGCAAAGTGCCACAATTCATTATAGTTGAAGCAACGAATCTTGCTTCTGTCAACAGATCCAGTTTTGTATCCTCCCCTGTTACTAGAGGAAGAAGAGCTTCCTCTCTGGAATCTGTTATTTGACTTGAACCTGTACTTTGGATTTCTTCTGAATCTGAAGTTGCCAAATTGCCTTACCATCAATGCCAGGGATTCATCTTCCAGTTGATCTAGCTCTTCCAATGAGTAAAAGTCTCCACCATCCTGAGTAGGTGGTGTCTGACCAAGCTCTACTTCAGTCTTTTCCTTGTCTGAGCTGTAAGGTAGAACAACCTTAGCTTCCACTTCCTTAGGTGCCTCAACTACAAGAGCTGTAGATGAACTTGGCACTCTTCCTTTACCAGAGACCTCCCTCTGTTGTACTTGTTCCAGTTCATAGGTTTTCAGAACACCAAACAATCTTTCAAGAGAAACCTTATTCAAATCTCTTGATTCTCTGATGGCCGTAATCCTATGTTCAAGATGAGTGGGCATAGTCAACAAAAACTTCATATTAATCTCCTTCTGTGTATATTGCTTGCCATGAACTTGCAAGTTGTTGATAATTTTGTTACACTTTTCAAACACTTCCTGAATGCCTTCATTAGGGCCAGCTCTAAAGTGTTCATACTCAGAGGTTAAAATCTGAAGTCTGTTTTCCCTGACTTCATCAGTTCCTTTATTGATAGTCTCAATAGTTTCCCACATGTGTTTTGCAGTTTTACAATTCATCACATGACTGTACATTACAGCATCCAGGGAATCTATTAGAATAAGTCTCAAATTCTTATCTAGTCCTGCGTCCTCTTTTTCAGCAGGAGTAAAAGAATCAGCATGCTTTGGAAAAGATGATGCAGGTGTTACAACAATTCCTCCAACAATAGATTTAGATACATATTCGTGTGGAATTATAGGTCCGTTCTGTAGAACACCCAAATATTTAGAATTTTCGACATCAAGAAACAACTCCATTTTATTTTTCCACATTGCATAATTGTCCTTGTTAAACATGGGAATCTTAACAATGCTTTTTGACGACTTGATGAATTTTTAAGTGAGTTAAAAGTTCGAGATAGATTTTTGACGGAATAAAATTAGGATCTTGATTTGTGTATTAATCAATAGGCTCTGGTACCAATTGTTAGGTCCAATATGATTGTAGAAGGGGGGTTGAATACAATCTATATCAATTTCTCAAAATTTATTTGTTAAATAATTTTCACTTAAACGAATATTTTGTGCGGAATAAATTGACACGGATATTAACTTGATGGGGTGTTACAAAATCAATACAAACTATTATCAAGTGTTTAATAACTAATTAGAAAATTCGACATGAACTTTTCTAATTTAGTTAATAAATCTCAAGATAAGTACTAGGAAACTTAATTCGCTAGTAGTACAAGAATCACAAGTAGACAAGTTCTATCGGATAGAATATTACAAAGATGATGAACTTGAATTTATGTGAATTAATTTGTGCTTGGTGTTCTTGAAGGCTTTGAGAGAGAATGGTTGTCTTTTTCTTTTTCTTGCTGTTGTATTCTGCTGTGTTCTGCTTCCTGTCTTGATTATATAAGTCTGTACTGATTAAATATGACTTAATCAGCTTCAAGACCTATTTAATCAGCTGTCAGTATGACCTTTCTTGCTCCAAGACCTAATTAAATCATTAGGTATGACTTAATATAGCTCGGTATGACCTATCAGAAGTGTCGGTATGACCTATTCTGAACAGTGCAGTCGGTATGACATAATCACCTTTTGTCGGTATGACATAATACCTTTTCAGAAATATCTTCCTTCAGCATGACTTATTCCATTCGGTATGACTTAATCCATTGCAGGTCGGTAAGACATATTTCCATTTAAACAGCCGGTATGACTTAATCATTTGATCTGTCGGTATGACTTAACTTAAGTCATACCGAGCTTTCAACAGACATGACATATTTTTATCATCAATTAATTAAGTCATATTGATCCTTTTAATTAATTAAAGATTAACTAATTCATGATTAATTGATACAATAATTAACTTAATAAATAAATTAATTCTATTAGAATTAATTCATTAATTAAACCAATTAATGATTTATATCAATTACAAATGAATTAAATTAAATCAATAACTAATTAATTTAATTCTCCCAAACCACGGAAAATAATAAAGAATTACCACTGACTTATGTTGACGTTCGATGTACTGTCTGGTTCATGAACGACTAACTTCAATGATGCTTCTCCACTTCTGACTTTAAGCTGTGGTTTATTTCTTCTCTCAATTTTCTTGTACTTTGATTGATTTCAATCTATCACTCGAAAAATCTCTGTCATTGTAAATGAATCCATTCACTTCAATGTTATACTGAGGCTTGATCCGATACTTGATACGTCTTCCAGTGTGAAACATCAAAACTATAGATTGACTTCCTTCTTTCTTCTGACAGATATTGCTTCCTGAGATTCCTGTGACAGATCATACGGATATTTACTTATTACAATTTGGTTTAAGTTGATTAGGATCCTCGAACTACAAATAGGCTGATTCATATGCCTTTCATATGTTTATTAAGATTCATTTATATATATATATATATATATTTGATTTTATTATATACATTTTAATCTTATGTTGAAGGGTATGAAAAACTCTAATATTTGAAAATAGAGAAAAAATAATCAAATTTAAGTATAAATATATAAAATATTGTTATTTATTAGACTTCATACGATTAATTTACTATTTTTACTCTATCTTGAGTTCCAAATATCAGATTTAGACGATTTGACAGACCACGCAAAACTCAAGAATTTATCTTTAATTTAATGATGGTTTAAAAATTATTATCCAACTGAAACTACTCGAAAATTGAAGAGAAAAATTTTTATATTGAGAATTCTATTTAATTTAGAAAAACTACTTATATTTAGTTTAGGTTATTAAATTTACTTTTTTAGTTTGAATATAATCCTATTATCAATTAAATAAATTTATTTTCTAATATAATGCGGCTCTGGCTGCATGCTTGCCTCTTCGTCCTTTCTTCTAGTGTTTGACAAAAATTCATAATTTTACAATTATATGTTAATATTTTAGAGATAACTAGCTTCAATTCCCGTGCAAGGCACGGGATTGTTCTATTTTATAATTGGTATTGTAGTTTTTCTCGGTACGTTTTGATATTAATATTAGCAATTGATATTGTGACGATTAAAATTCTTTTCAGTTTAGCGCATTTTTTTTAATCAACGTTTATTTTGTCCCCATTTCAAGATCTCCAATTTTGGTTAAAAAATTCAAATGTACCCTTTATTTTTCCAAAGTACTCAGAGTCATGTATTTCTTGTATTTGATATTACAGAATGTCAAATAATGCACCAGAGCCAAGAAAGTATAAAAAAATATTGTATTAGACACATTTCTATAAAGTAAAAATACTCGGTACAAAAATTAATTTATTCTGTAGATTGCATAGCAAAAATTTGTAGTTAGCAATCTGATGTTAATGTTTTATTTCTTCAAGTTCCAACTTCCAAGGCTTCTATACTCGTGCGAGGCACAAACTGTTTCGAATACTTAGTTAATTGCAATGTAACGAAAGTGTTATAATTAAGTAGATAGTATTAAATAAACATATTAAATACAAATTTTAATTGATGTATATTAATGAATGCACTTATTAAATACACATTTTAACTGATGTGTATTAATGAATGCTATATTAATGAATGCACATATTAAATACGAATTTTAATTGATGTGTATTAATGAATGCAGAAGGTTAAAATAGTAATTTAACATGAATTAAAATGGTACATGTTGTGGTATTATATATATAATAGATTATCAAAATGGACCATTCATAGATCTTTGACCCTCAACTGTCCCATAAATACTGAATTTCGTGTAACGTATTAACTGAAAAAATTAACAAAGGATACGACGTTTCGTATAGCACATGTGCAAAGGATGTGCTACACCAAACAGCACATCTACAAAGGATGTGCTGTTTCGTGTAGCACATCTGCCAAGGATGTGCTACAAGAAATAGCACATCTCCCCCTATTATGCTACACGAACGCCGTATCATTTTGTTGTGCTACACGAAACGCCGTATCACCCTGTTGTGATACACGAAACGCCGTATTTATGGGCCATTTAGGGCCATCTTTTTTGAATTTGGTCTAGTTTGGACACTCACCCAATATTTTACACATTTGGAAAAAAATTATTTAATATAAACTTATTATTTAGTAATAAAGAATTACGAGAAAGTTTTAAATTCAAAGAATTACTCATTTCTTCCTTCTCTTCTTGTTGTAGCGCAGTGCTTTGTTTCGGTTTTTTTTCTGTTTTTGGTTTCCTTTCAACTCCTTCTTCCCACCCCAACCGCAACTCTATCCCCTGCAACTCCGTCGCCTCGTCTTCATCCCTCCCTCCACTGTCGTCCTCTTTCCGGGCCTCCTTCCATTTCACCTACCATACTTTCAACACTACTCCCCTCGTCTTCTTCGCAGCATCGTCTTCTTCCCACCCCAACTGCAACGCCGCCCACGGCTTCTCTTGTAACCTCGTCATTTCTGACAGCACCACCTCCATTCGATTTTAACCACACCATTCCCCTTCCCTCTGCCTATCCCCGTTACCTCCAACCCCCCCCTCCTCCCACTTACGTATCCCCCTTCATTCACTTACGACCACCACCATTTAAATCTCTTCGACCTCAACTCCATTTAGCCTCGCACTTTTCCCCGTCTCTCGATCTCTTTAGCTCTCTCGACCCTCTCGCTTGCACCACCCCTCCCCCCCCGCCGCAACCCCCCTTTTCCCAACCCTTTTTTTCACTTATTGTTTCTCGCCCCCACCATTTGCTGCAGTCCATTTTTCTTTTTTAGTTCGCCCTTTCCCTTCTTTGTTCTGTTTTTATGTATTTGTTGTGTTTTCTGTTCTGTGTGTATTGTGGTCTCGTTTGTTTTCTTTTTGTTTTTTTTTCCGTTTTGCCTCTCGTTTTTATTCGCTGTTTATTTTCTTTTTCCTTGTCTTGGTGTTTGTTCTGTTTTATATATTTGTGTTCGTTTGTTTTTACTGTAATTCGTTTGTTTCATTTTTATTACTTACCGTTTGCTGTTTCCGGTTCGTTGTTTGCGCTGGTTTATTAGGTTTGTCGATGTTGCGTAATCTGCGTGTGGGGAGTTTGAATTTAGGTACCTTGACAGGCAAATTTCTGGAGCTAGTGGACGTGTTGAAGAAGCGTAGAGTGGATGTGGCGTGTATCCAAGAGACGAGGTGGAAGGGGGCGCGGTCAAGAGAAGCGAACGGGTATAAATTGTGGTATTCAGGTCTAGCCAGCTCGAGGAACGGAGTGGGTATTCTTTTGGCGGAAGACCTTAAAGACAACGTCGTGGAAGTGATTAGATGCAACGACAGGATCATGGCCGTCAAGGTGGTGGTGGGGGAGTTTGTGGTGTATGTGGTGTGTGCGTACGCCCCGCAAGGCGGTTTGGGTGATTCTGAGAAGGAAGCTTTTTGGGTTTGTTTAGACGGGCTGGTAGGTAGTTTGCCTGCAGACCAATTTTTAGTGTTGGGTGGCGATTTCAACGGTCACATCGGCGAGAGGTCAGATGGTTTTCCCATGGCGCATGGGGGTTTTGGCTTCGGGTCTAGGAATGTCGGTGGGTCCGCCTTGTTGGAGTTTGCCACGGCCCAGGAGTTGGTTATTGCGAATTCTGTGTTTCAGAAGAGGGCCGAGCACCTCATCACCTTTAGTAGTGGGGGTCGCAGCACTCAAATCGATTACTTTCTTGTGCGCAGCCGGGACGTTAGAGCTTGCGTGGACTGCAAGGTGTTCAGGAGTGAGGCGTGCGCTTCCCAGCACCGGTTGTTGGCTTTGGATCTCTCCATGGGGGGTCGAGTGGTGCACAGAAAGAGAGAGTTTAGACCTAGAATCCTTTGGAAAGACTTGAAGGGCGAGAAGGCGGCGGAATTCAGGAAGGCTTTGCTCAACGAAGGTTGTTTTGCGAGTGGTGGAGATGCCAACCTCAGGTGGTCCATCTTGGCAAAGGCCATTCGGAGTGTGGGCGAGAAGGTGGTGGGGGTTTCCTCAGGTAGGTTCAGTGGTCATAAGGAGTCATGGTGGTGGAACGAGGAGGTTCAAAAGAAGGTTAAGGCTAAACTTGCGCTCTTTAAAGAGCTTTTATCGTGCGGCACAGGGCCGGAGAAGATTCGGAAGTTGGAAGCATACAAGGTGGCGAGACGAGAGGCAAAGAAGACGGTGGCGAAAGCTAAAGAGGAGGCATATGAAGGGCTGTACAAGCGCCTAGATACCAAGGAAGGAGCGAATGCTATCTTTAAGCTAGCTAAAGCTAGGGAGAGAGGGAGGCGCGACCTGGGTTCTGTAAAGTTTGTTAAAGATGATTCAGGCCTAGTTCTGTTGAATGAAGATGCTATTAAGGACAGGTGGAGTTCGTATTTCCATAATCTTTTCAACGAGGCTAGGAGGAGTGGTGCCGGTGTGGTTCAAGAGGGCTATCCTTCGCCTGTGATTCCCTTCGATCCCTGTGAGCGCATCAGCAAGGATGAAGTCAAGGGTGCCTTACAAAAGATGGCAAGAGGGAAGGCGGTTGGTCCGGATCTTATCCCAATCGAGGTTTGGCTTTGTCTTGGTGAGGTTGGCGTCTAATGGCTAGCAGATCTGTTCAATGTTCTTCTCTTGGGTGATGAGATGCCAGCTGAATGGAGGCGTAGTGTTGTGGTCCCTTTTTTCAAGAATAAAGGCGATGCTCAAATTTGTAGTAACTACCGGGGTATTAAACTACTCAGTCACACTATGAAACTTTGGGAGAGAGTGGTTGATAGTCGGCTTAGAAGAGAAGTTGAAATCTCAGAGAATCAATTTGGATTTATGCCTGGGAGATCAACGATCGAGGCCATTCATCTCGTTAGACGCCTTATGGAGAAGTTCAGGGAACGTCGCAAAGACCTCCATATGGTGTTCATTGATCTTGAGAAGGCCTATGATAGCATCCCCCGTGAAGCTATTTGGAAGAGCCTTGAGGAGAGGGGAGTGTCGTCGGTGCTCGTTAGGGTGATTCAAGACATGTACTCCCAAGCTAGTTCTTGCGTTCGAACCCCAGTGGGGGACTCCAGTTTCTTCCCGGTTGAGATGGGGCTTCATCAGGGGTCGGCCCTGAGTCCTTTTCTTTTCGCCCTTATCCTTGATGTCATGTCCCGGGGGATTCAAGATGCTGTCCCTTGGTGCATGCTCTTCGCGGATGATATCGTCCTAGTGGCGGAATCGAGGAGGGAGGTGAACGACAAATTGGAACTTTGGAGATCTACTTTGGAGTCCCAAGGGTTACGTATGAGTCGTTCTAAAACCGAGTATCTCTGGTGTAACTTCAGTGGTGAGGCCAACGAAGAAGGGGTGGAGGTTAGGATTGAAGACCAGATCGTCCCGCAGACGGATAAATTCAAATATTTGGGTTCGATCATCCAGAAGGAAGGTGAGATTGAAGCCGATGTCTCGCATCGTATCAAGGCTGGGTGGCTAAGGTGGAGGGCAGCGTCAGGGGTAATGTGCGATAAGAAAGTCCCTTTAAAGTTGAAAGGGAAATTCTATAGAGCGGCTATCCGTCCTGCGATGTTGTATGGCTCTGAGTGTTGGGCGGAGAAGAAGGCTCTCGTAAGCAAGTTGGAAGGGGCTGAAATGAGGATGTTGCGGTGGTCTTGTGGGCACACGATGTTGGACAGAATCCCGAACTCGGTGTTTAGGAGCGAGCTTGAAGTGGCGCCTTTTTCGGCGAAAGTTAGGGAAGGAAGGTTGAGATGGTTCGGCCACGTTCGGAGGAGGCGGGCTGAAGCCCCAGTTAGGAGGGTCTAGAGTCTGGCGGTGGTTGGGGCGAGGAGGAGAGGCAGGGCGAGGAGGTCGTGGGAAGAGCAGCTCCGGATGGATTTGAAGGCCCTAGACTTAAATGAGTCCATGCTCGCGGATAGGTGTTCTTGGAGGCGGCGTATCAAAGTGGTGGATTCCCTTTTAGGTTGTGGCTCTGTTGTCGAGAGCCTCAGAGTTGCCTTGTCTCGGTTAGCGATTATGTAGAAGTTCGGCTTTAGCGTTCTCACTTTTTCGTTTTCAGTGTCTTCTGTTTTCTGGTTTTGCAGTTGCAGGGAGCTTGGTTTGGTGCGGGACTTTCCGTGTGGATGGAGTGCATCAAGCTAGGAGTATCTCAAATCCGCGCACACAGGTAGGTCCCATGTGGAGAACGCCATGGGCCTCAGGTATGTCATTGTCCATTTCCGTATCATTTCCGTTGTTTTGTCCACACTCTATGTTTGTTGTGCACTCAGCCGAGGGTCTTCACGGAAACAGCCTCCCCGCTCTAAAAGTGGGGGTATGGTCTGCGTACAACCTACCCTCCCCAGACCCTGCTCTGAGCGGGATATACTGGGTATGTTTGGTTTGTTTGGTTTTTATAAAGTATAGTTTCATAAATTATTTTAATTTCATTTTTTCTAAATAAAAATTTAATGTTTTAATTTTGATTCAAAAAAAAAAATTTAAAAATAAGTTGTGAAACCATACTTTGTATACACCTTAAAATATGTGTGAAAAAATTGTAAAAAAATGAAAGGAACGGAGAAAGTACCGTTTAAGATATTTAATTCAATTTTGACTTGTAAGTAATAAGATCTTTTGGTTAAGTTTATCTGGAGTGCAGTTGCATTAATCAACTCAGTGAGCTGCAGAAAAATGTGGTCACTCAACTCCTGCTTCTTACAGTTATTCTATTAAGATTTAGAATATAAAACAAAGGAATCTTGAGTGACTTGTCAAGATTCATAAACTACATAAACTTTTGTCATTTCCGTTTAAGCATATTGCTCTCCGAAACAATGACATTCTTTTTTGGCTAAAGCAAATAGTATTAAGAAAGGGGAAAATTACACGGGGTATACCCCGCGGAAGTAAAACTAGCTACATTGTAACAAAAGACTTCAGCTCATCGGCAAACTAGAACAACAAGTAACCAAAACTAATACATATCTCTTCTATCATTAGCTCAGTATAATAAAGGAATTAAGGATCTGTCTCTCTTAGCAGCCTTCTTGAAAGTAGAGCTACTAAATACCTTCTCTCTAACCATACGAAGCACCAGACGCTTGAGTTGTTGCGCTGTTCGACCATGTCCTGGATTATGCAATCTTTCATTCCTTTCTTGCCAAATAAAATAAACAGTAACAGCAATGTAGAGGAAGGACAAAAGCTTCTTCATTCAAGAATTGACCCCCATTATGAATTGGCCATTCAAGTAGCTTGTCCAATTCAGAGTGAAGCTAAAGCCTGTCCCTGCCCTCAGTAACATATGCACAAGAGCGGAATATATGATCATTTGTTCCAGTGGCATTATCACAAAGAACACATCTGACATTCTTTAGGACCAAGCTTAATAAGATCAATAATAATCCGTTTCCGACATCCCCCGGCCCTTAGCATCGAGTATGTCTTCATCTGCATTAAACAAAGATGACCTCAAGCGTTCGAAAGTAGGCAATCTATGAATCTCAATCCCAGTTGCAGGGCGCTCATCATTAGCATTGTCTGTCGAAGAACATGAGGTTGTTTTATCTTGATTCAATTAAGTTCCAAAGCTAAGTGTCCACTGCCCAAGACCATGTTATGTTTCTGATCTTTAGGTTTTCAATAGTGTTTCATTTTTCACACAACATTTTCTCTTGACTCTGTTAGCGCGGACACATTGTCCATATGGTTACAGGCGCAGCATGCCCAACATTGTGGAATTAAGACTAAAATCATGCAGAAACAACTTAAATTCGGGTGTTATAGCTAACCGTCTTCTATCTTCTTGACTTATAAGTGCGCTTAATTATCACTACCTACTATTGATTAGATCTGTTTAGGTTTTCTTTTGAAATTGAACTTGTTTATATAAACTAACAAGATTTTAACTTGTTTAGTTGTTGCACAAAACTGACTAAATGGTCGTTGCACTTGGCATCTAAGTTTCTGAAGCTTTTGGCAAAACCTATAATAAGATAAATCCGTACACATGCAGTTTACATATTAAAATTTGGCTACTGGTTCTGATAAAGGACACGGAAAATCACTAACTTTAAAAATATATATATAATCCCCCCTATAAATTAAAAATATATAATGATACTTCTAAAATTTACTTGGTACCACCTTAAAAAGTTTCCTCCATCCGTCTCCTGTCCAACATTACAACAGATTAGCTACATGACATGACCATTTTAGAATCATTAGTGGCCCAGATACCAGAGCATGTAAAAGGCCTACATAGTACATCTCACACCAAAAGATCCCAGGTAAAAGGTAAGATTAGGTAACGTACTCAGTATAAGTAGGAATCGAACCGGTGACCTCACGGTTCATGAATTGGGCTAGGGCTGAGCAAAATCGATCCAAACCCGAAAAGCCGAACCGAAATATGTAATTTCATTTCGGTTCGGTTCTAAATATTCTGAAATTTTGGTTTTTTCGGTTTTTCGATCTAGACCGAAATATATTTCGGTTCGGTTTTATTCAAAAAATTTCGGTTCTGAACCGAATAAACCGAAATATTTAAATTATATATTTAATTATTTACATTATATATATAATACTTATTTTAATACCAGTATTATGTCATATACCTATACCCTGTTCTGTGTTCTGTGACTTACACTTACGACCTAAATTGACCTCAGCCCGACTCCGACACTCAGCCGGTCAGTCCTCCACGGCTCCTTCTCCACTCCTCAGTCACAAATTCTTCTTAATTTGCTTCTTAGATTTCTTAATTAATGATTTCTTAATCCTTATGGGCCGAACCGTGAATGCCCCAATTGCTTTCACTACATTGATAACAGTGATGTAAGTTAATTGTTTTTTTTTTCTGTGCGTGCACTGTTCAGTATACATTAAGAAAATTATGTCAGTAGTGCAAAAGCTCTTATCCGTGTACCATTGTTCGCGATCATTGTTTAACAGCTTAAAGAAAAAATGCAGAAAATAGGGTATTTTTAAATTTCGGTCCTTCTGGGACCGAACCGAAATAACCAAAATATTTCGGTTCGGTTCCGGTTCGGTCCATGTGCATATTTCGGTTCGGTTCGGTTCCAAGAAAATGCCTTTATTCGATTTTCGGTTATTTCGGTTCGGTTCGGTTCTGGATCGAACCGACCGAATGCTCACCCTTAAACTGGGCACTTACCAATGTGCCAACTCAACCTCTTCTTCCAAAAGATCCCAGGTACAGGTTTCAAATATAAAATATTGTTACTAAGTAACATACATGTAAATCCACATTAAAAACATCATGGAGCCCTATAAAATTATACTAGCCTATAACTCGTGCGATGCACGACTTTCTTAAATTTAAATAACTTTTTATTTATATTTTAATAATTATTTATCTCATATATATTACTTAATACAATATTGGCATAATATATATTATTGAATAATAATCGTTTAATTATATGATATATTGTTCGAATTATGACTATATTTTGTCATAATAATATAAATATAAATGGAAGTATCTTATATATTTACATTCAAATTTTTGTTGATATTATCATATTCAAATTATGATTCCGTAATAATCCATAATGTAATATTTGTTTAAGATAGAATTTAATATTAATTTGTAATTATGTAAAATTTTTATTGTTTATTACATGGTTTTATTTTGTTTTCACTTTGTTGATTTATAATTTGTTGTAAATTTGCTAATAAATATGTGATATTAAAATTATTTAAATTGATTTTGAAAATATTTGGTTTCCAAGTAATTGAAAGAGTCTAAAAAAGTTGGGTGTAGGTGAAGAATTTTAACTCAAATAATATACTATATTATAAAAGACGAAATATTAAAAATTTTGGTACCTGTTTTTTAGCACGGTACGGTACTTACCTTATTTAATTATTATACATTATTATCCTTAATTATTTTACTTAATTATTAAAAATAAACACAATTTTTTCACAAAATATTACACGCATCTCTCAACACTTCTACTAAATTAAAACTAAACAATTACATTTTTGAGCTATTACCTTTTCTAATTTTTCATATTAAATCTCTTCTTTCAAAAAAAATGATCGTTCTAATTAATGTAATAAACTAATAATATTATAATTACTAATAACTAACTGATTAACTTTTCCAGCTAAAAGATAATATATTTTTTTTATATTTTTTAACTAAAATATATCATTTTCAAACTTATTTTTATACTTAATTATCTTTACTCAAATATTTATTATTAGTAAAAACATGTTGTTTTACTTTATTATCCTTAATGATTTTACTTAATTATAAAAAAACAAAACACAATATTTTCTCAAAATATTACACGCAGTTCTTTCCAACACTTCACCTAAATAATAACTAACCAATTACCGTTTTCAACTATTAGCTTTTCTAACTAAAATATCTTCTTTCCAAAAATATGACCATTCTAATTAATGAATAAACTTTTATATTTTACTTAAATATTAATTATTGGTAAAAACATGTAGTTCTATTTTATAAAATAAAATAACGATATTATAATTCCTAATAACTAACAAATTACTTTTCAGATAAAACACATTATCTTTTCTAACTTCTCTGACTATAACCTATCCTTTCAAAAAATATCACGTGTCATTCTATTTAACGAAATTAACTAATAAAATTATGAGAAAAAGGACCATTAACCTCAGGAAAGTTTCCCGAGATACTTAAAAAATAAGCTTTAAAACTTACTGGGCCCGTATGGCTAATTAATAATATTGTAAAATTTTAAACGAATCCTGATTTTACAAAAATGTCCACCCCATATTTGCATATAAAATTTGTGTATCCCGGAAACTTACCTAAGACATAATCTCTAAAATTATAATTACTAATAACTATTTGATTACCTTTTTCAGCTAAAATGTAATATATTTTCTATTTTTTCTAAATAAAATAGAGAGAATTACCAAAATGCCTATTTTTCACAAGTTTTTACCCAAAATACTGATTTTGAAAAAAATGACCCGAAATACCATATTAATGGCCCATATTAATTTGTAATTGTGTGAAATTTTTATTGTTTATTATATAGTTTTTTTGACTTATAATTTGTTGTAAATTTTTTAATAAATATGTGATATTAAAATTATTTAAATTGATTTTGAAAATATTTGGTTTCCAAGTAATTGAAAGAGTCTAAAAAAGTTGGGTGTTGAAGAATTTTAACACAAATATAACTAAAATAGTATGTAATTGAATATTAATTGGAGTGTAATTAAAAGAGTTTGTTATTAGGTTAAATATGTGGTTTATTTTTTGTAAAATAAAATTTATATGTATTTTAATTTATTTTTTCATTTTTGGAAGGTGTTAGCAAACTTTTTGGGAAGGTGTTAACCGACCGACTGACTGACCAACCAATTATACATGTTTCGCTTATAATAGTATAGTATAGATATGTGGTTTATTTTTTGTAAAATAAAATTTTATATGTATTTTAATTTATTTTTTCATTTTTGGAAAGTGTTAGCAAACTTTTTGGGAAGGTGTTAACCGACCGACTGACTAACCAATTATACCCTGTTTCGCTTATAATAGTATAGTATAGATATGTGGTTTATTTTTTGTAATTTAAAATTTTATAGGTATTTTAATTTATTTTTTCATTTTTGAAAGGTGTTAGCAAACTTTTTGGGAAGGTGTTAACCGACCGACCGACCAATTATACCTTGTTTCGCTTATAATAGTATATATTATAGATAGTATAAATAGATTGATAATTTTGTCGTTTATAATAAATAAACTAATATTTTTAATTTAATTTTTTTAACTTATTATTTTTAGAAATGTGTTAACAATTTTTTTGTAAAGCGTTAACCAACCAATTTTTTTATAAATTTGTTAATAAATATGTGATATTAAAATTATTTAAATTGATTTTGAAAATATTTGGTTTCCAAGTAATTGCATGAAAGAGTCTCAAAAAGTTGGGTGTGGGTGAAGAATTTTAAATCAAATATAAATAAAAGTGCATGTAACTGAATACTAATTAGAGTGTAATTAAAATATGTGGTTTATTTTTTGTAAAACAAAATTTTATATGTATTTTAATTTATTTTTTCATTTTTGTAAGGTGTTATCAAACTTTTTGGGAATGTGTTAACCGACCGACTAACCAACCAATTATACCTTGTTTCGCTTATAATAGTATAGTATAGAGTCTAAAAAAGTTGGGTGTTGAAGAATTTTAACTCAAATATAACTAAAAGAGTATGTAATTGAATATTAATTGGAGTGTAATTAAAAGAGTTTGTTATTAGGTTAAATATGTGGTTTATTTTTTGTAAAATAAAATTTTATATGTATTTTAATTTATTTTTTCATTTTTGGAAGGTGTTAGCAACCTTTTTGGGAAGGTGTTAACCGACCGACTGACCAACCAATTATACCCTGTTTCGCTTATAATAGTATAGTACAGATATGTGGTTTATTTTTTGTAAAATAAAATTTTATATGTATTTTAATTTATTTTTTCATTTTTGGAAGGTGTTAGCAAACTTTTTGGGAAGGTGTTAACAGATCGACTGACGAACCAATTATACCCTGTTTCGCTTATAATAGTATAGTATAGATATGTGGTTTATTTTTTGTAAAATAAAATTTTATATGTATTTTAATTTATTTTTTAATTTTTGGAAGGTGTTAGCAAACTTTTTGGGACACTTTTCGAGTCGAGAGGATGGGAGAGAATAGGAGGCACAGCGGCGACGGTAACGACTACTTTTTCAAATGTTCATCTTCAGACCTTGCACCACAGTCGAAGGAGGGAGATAGAAATCTCAAGGTTCAACAGGAAGTCATGAGATATTGGTTCTTACTGGAAAAGGAGCATGTAGAGGCAATTGCCAAAGGAAGGTTTGAGTTGCTCGATCTAGCTTTGGCACGCATAAAGTTTCTTAAGCAACAAGTGGAACCAGACTTACTTAAGGCTGGGTTAGAAGGAGAGGAAGAGGCCCTACAATCGATTCACTGGTTCTTCATGAACAATGGCTGGTGGGAGAAGGCTAGAAACTTAAAAATTAGTACGGTAGGCTTCTACTACGGTGAAGAAAAATAAAAAGCAGCCAAGGAAGAGGAAGATGATCTAGTAAACTTTATACTAGGAAAGTCTCATTTGGTGCACCCAAATGTGACTCAAATGGTTAGGAATAGAGAGGTTGAAGGTCTTCGTATGGCCCTTAACCAAATCCACTATAACTCGCTCCAGGCTTCAAGAGAAATGATTGAAAAGAGGTCTCTTTGGAATAAGGCGAAGCAACCAAGGACAGAGGATGAGGCTTGGCATACAATTAACAGGAAAAAGATAACGAATAATACGATGGAAGATCGCATTAAGAGTGAAAGAGTGGTGCATCACTTCATTAAGAGTAATCAGAAATGGGTGGACAAGTGGATTCTGGCAGAAGCATTGAAAGGTGAGGATTTCTACATCAACCGAGCACTATTCCAAATTCATTCGAGGAGTCTCAGTACTGGTGATAATAGTAAAGTTAAGCTCCATAATCCTTTTAGCGGTTTAGCTGATTCCAAGTTCAACAATCCGGATGATTGTAAATCATTCAAAGAAGTTCTTCTCTCTGAGACGCCATCGTCCTCTATCAGAATGCAACCGGTGCAACCGAAGAAACCGGTCACTATCTCTAAGTCTAGACTCAGTCAGATCCAGGATAAGAGCACAGTTTTTGTCTCTAATATTCCTTCAGACGCACTAGCTAAGGAAGCATGGGCATTTTTTAAAAAGGTGGGAAAGGTGATGGATATTGTCCTTCCAAAAAAAAAGGGACAAACATGGCAGACGTTTTGGCTTTGTTAAATGTCGAAACGCTTTGGAGGCCTGCTCATTTATCGACAAACTAAATGGAAAGATGTTTGGTAAGAACATTTTGAAATTGGACCTGGCTCTTAAGAAGAAAAAAACTGTCAACTTGAATAAGGTAGGTAGCTTTGATTCTAGCAAGGTGTTTAACGCTAAATGGGAAAATAGGGAAACCTCGGTTTCATTGAAGTCTCCACATGTAGTGCTGAATAACAATGAGGCTAACAAGGTGGCTAAGGATAAGACGGAGCCCAGAGGCAAGGGAGCTGTGAGGAATCATCGGACAGAGTCAAGTAAACAACAGCCTTCGGTTAAAGCAGATACTACTAGGGTGGAAACTAATGTAACTTGCATTGATATATCTCTTCAAAAGGAACTCGACCTTAGTGTGGTAGTTGAAACTTTGGAGCCTTGCGGAATACCGGAGATCATTAGTCAGTTGGCTCTTCTGGGATATGAAAACATTCTGGTCAGAGGCTTATCAAGTTTTAGATTCCTACTCACGTTCTTGGATAAGCTTTGCTTCGACAACCTAGATAGGGACCTATTGGGTTTGGGTTTTCTTCAATGTAGGGCACCAACTATCGAAGACTTGGTTATACCTAGAACGGCTTGGGTCCAACTTTTGGGTCTGCCAATGTTAGCTTGGAATAAGGAAAACTTCAATAATCTGTTAGGAAAATGGGGCAATATTGTAAGCATCTCGGACAAACTAGATCCTGAATGTTTCTATAAAAATCCTGTGGTGGGATTGAACACATACATCATGGATGAGGTGATGGAGACGTTGGTTCTAGAAGTGGAGGGTCAAAGTTTTAGGGTGCATGTTAAAGAAGTCAAGCATGAGGATCATTTTCCTTGGATTAGTAATGACTACATGCCAGTTAAAGATAACCCAACTTCCCCAGAACCTTTTGCCAGTTTGGAAGATAATTCGTCTGTCGCTTCAAAGGAAGGAAATAGCGATGAGGGTAGAACTCTAAATGGGGGAGAGAATGCTGAACGTACGAATTTTAAAACCAATGTCCAGAATATTGGAGAAAACTTCGTGGGTGCTAACTGGGAAAACACAGAGGTTGGAAATACAAACAGAAGTGGACATCTCTGGGAGCCCAGAGAACCTACAACCTCTAGCCTACAAACGAACAGTATGGTGGTAGGGCCTAAGTCAGGTGAGTTCTCGTCTTCTTCCGCTCAATCTTTGGAGTCTGAAGAAAATTCCACAGGGTCGGTGGTGAAGAAATTAGACAAATTAAAAGCTTTCAAGAAAAGAGGCAGGCCAAGAAAGTTCTCCAATAAGATTATTAAAGCTTTCCAATTACCCAAAGGCTATAAGCGAAAATCGGTGTTGCACTCGGAGCATTTATCGACAAAAGGTCTACATTTTGATGCCCTCAAGGAGGCGGAAGAAATTGTGGCAACGAGTACTCTTATGGGCCTCGAATTGGTAGGAAATAAAGAGGAGGTACTAGTTAACATAGCTGGAAGGCTGAAAAATTAACCAATTTCGTTTTCTTTGGTCCAGTATACTCAAAGTGTTAGTCTTTATGGATTGGTTGTCCATCTTTAGTTGGAATGTTCGAGGCTTATCGACCTTGCAGCATAGAGTCAATGTGAAACAATTTGTACAAAAGTTCAAGCCAGTAGTGGTCTGTCTTCAAGAAACGTTTTGCCACAATTTTAATACTATGTCTAAAAGATCTATGGGAGTCTATGATACCTCTTGCTGGATTGAGGTACCTCCAGTGGGACACTCTGGTGGGCTGGTAACGTTGTGGGATCCAACTTTGCTAAAAGTGGAGAGTAGTGCTATGGGCAGATACTGGACCTTAATTCTGGGTAACATTATTTCGAGTAACCAAAAGTTTGCAATTTTCAACATCTATGCGCCTCAAACGTTGAACGAAAAGTCAGAGTTATGGGATCATCTAAATAATAGCCTGCAAAATCTGGGTGAAGAGTTGGTTTGTCTTATAGGCGATTTTAACAGTGTTAGAGCTGATTCTGAAAGAGTTAACTGCCTATATAGATCGGCAGATTCGGTGATTTTTAATGATTTCATTTCTAGGAACGAACTTTTTGATGTTCAAACTATAAACTCCGGGTATACTTGGTGCGGGAGACAAGGAAAACAGAGTAAGTTGGACAGAGCTCTTCTGAATTGGGACTGGCACAACATGGGAGAATGGGTTGTTCAAATTCTGGATAGGAAAAACTCGGACCACATAGCCATATTGTTGTCAATTGTTCGAAATAACTGGGGTTCGAAACCGTTTAAAGTCTTTGATTATTGGTTAAAAGATGGAGAACTATTTCGTTCTTTGGAGGAAGCATGGAGAATAAATAAGATCTCCAATTTACATGTGAAGATTAAAGATCTACGTATGCAGGTGAAATTCTGGAATACCCATACAAATGGTAACATAGACTCGAAGATAGCCAAAATGGAACAGGTTCAGTTCGACTTGGATGAATCGGGAGCTCCAGATGCAAATAAAGCAGAAATTGTTAGCAAACTTAACAATCTCTACATGGAGAAGGCTAGTATGCTTAAGCAAAAAAGCAGGGTGAAGTGGCAACTAGAGGGAGACAAGAACACAAAGTTCTTTCATAGCTTGGTGTCCATCAGATGGAAGCAGAATAAAATTTTGGGAGTCTACTGGAAGAACTCTTGGCTTACTGACATTCCTCAGGTCAAAAACGCTTTCTTCCAACACTTCTATTCTTTTTCCAGGTCAATCTCATATAACTCTTGTTTTGAGATAGGGACTCTTACTATAGCCAAACTCACTGATTCCAAATCAATATCGCTGGTTAGAGATTTCACAATGATGGAATTAGAAGAGGCTCTACGGCTCTGTCCCTCGGGCAAGGCTCCTGGACCCGACGGGTTAAGTATGGGAGCTATTAAAAAGTTGTGGCCGTTTATAAAGGACGACGTCTTCTTATTCCTAGAAAATTTTCAAAAAGGAAGGGGTATTTCGACTGGTGTGAACTCCTCTTTTATTGCTCTCATTCCGAAGGTTGCGAATCCCACCATGGTCACTGATTATCGTCCGATTAGTTTAATTAACTCGAGCATGAAGTTAATAACAAAAATTATGGCCGAAAGGCTTAAGAAGTGTTTACATTTTCTGGTGGCAGAGGTCCAAACGGGATTCATGCAAGGTCGTCAGATTTCTGATGGAATTTTAATTGCAAGTGAAGTGGTTGCTAGTATCAAATCGAAGCAAAGTAATGGACTGCTCCTAAAAGTGGATTTCGAAAAAGCTTTCGACACGGTTGACTGGCAATTCTTATTTCACCTACTCGATCGTATGAACTTTAACAGTAAATGGATTGCTTGGCTTTCAACAATTTTTAATACCTCTCGTTCTTCGATCCTGGTAAATGGCACTCCTGGTCATGAATTTAGTCCGCAGAGAGGTTTACGACAGGGGGATCCCCTATCACCTCTACTCTTCAATTTGGTGGCTGAGGTTCTACATGTCATGCTAGTTCGAGCAGAGTCTCTCGGAATCTTTAAAGGAGTGACAATTGGTTCGCTGGGTTTCTCGGTATCTCATCTTCAATATGCTGACGACACAATTATTTTCTTACATAATGACTCTGCATCAATCAAAGGCATTAAAAGGGTGCTGCAAAGCTTCTTCATTCTCACAGGCCTGAAGGTAAATTTTCATAAAAGCCATCTTTATGGTTTCCATTAAGACCCATTCGATCTTCTCAACTGGGCGTCCATTCTAGGTTGCCAAGTGGGTGGCGATTCTATCAACTATTTAGGGGCAGACATTTCTGCTTCTCCTAAATTAGTAAAATTTTGGGACCCTCTAATCCAAAAACTACATGGTAAACTAGCCTCATGGAAAGGTAGATTAACAAACCAAGCTGGCAAAACTGTTCTTCTCAAGGCTGCTTTCGACAGCATGCCTATCTATTGGTACAATTTGTATCAAATGCCAAAAAAGGTTGAATCGAAGATTGATACGCTCAGAAAATCATTCTTCTGGGGTGAGAAATTAGTGGGAGAAGTTTCCAAGCCTAAGATGCACCCGTTAGGATGGAATAAGATTTGTCGCCCTAAACAAGCGGGTGGTTTGGGTTTGGTGTCTTTGCGAGAGCGCAACTATGCATTGCTATTCAAATGGTGGTGGCGTAGTAGCGAGGAAAGGGGTAGTTTCTGGCACTCTTTTATGTCTCACAAATACGGTCCAGAATTTGGGTTGGGGCTGTATAATTTGCCTATTTCCAACAATGCATCGTTCATATTTCGCGATGTTATAGCTGCAGGCAGAGCTCTAATTGAGGCAGGCAGGTTGTCTGGAAATTTTTATTGGATTATTGGTGATGGGAAAACGGCTCATTTTTGGGAAGATTCTTGGTTCAATGACACCCCACTACGAGTCGAGTTTCCACGACTGTACTCGCTGTCACTTTTAAAATTTAAGAGTATTGAATTTGTTTCTCAAGTTCTCTCATCTACAGAAGTGACATGGAGTGCCCTCTGGAGTCGCCCCCTTAGAGCATGGGAAGAGTCTGATTTTATCAGGATGAGTAGGATTGTGGAGCAACTAGTTTTATCCAACTCAAGTGACAAGCAAATTTGGAATTTCAATAATCGGAAGTTTTCCTCCAAGGATTGCTACTCAGCTCTGTTACAATCCCATCTTCATTCGGAAGTTTGGAGTCTTATCTGGAAAATTCCTGCTCCACCAAAAATTCTCACCTTCTTATGGAAGGTGATGCACGCAATATTACCTGTCAAAAGATTTTTATTTTCAAGACTTAACTCAGCTATTTCTTCTACTATGTGTAACTGGTGTGGCTTGCATGAAGAATCCCTAACACACTTATTTTTAAAGTGTGAGGTGGCAACTTGGAGTTGGGATTTCATTAAGATCTGGTGCAGCTGGGACAGACAATTGTTACTCGACTCAAACTTTGATTTATTCAGCCTACTAAAGTCAACTCCAAAACTTTTAAATGCAAAGGCCTGGCATGTTATAGTGGCTGCTGTTTTATGGACTATTTGGCTTAGCAGAAATGAATCAACTTTCCAGCACTCACGAATAAAAAGGAATGTTTGCATCCAACTTATAAAGATCAGGACTTTTAAATGGATGGGTGCGGTGGATATGATCAGTGAGAAATTCTCGGTGGCTTGGGACACTAGTCCTGTTACTGCACTCCACCTACATTTGCTGGAAAAGAAATCATTGTTCTGGAAGGAATTATTCAGGGACTTTGATGTTATATGCGCGGTCGATGGATCGTTCTGCAACAACTCTTCTCTAGGTCTAAAGGCTGGTATAGGTGGTTTCATCAAAGATAAATCGCAGGTGGCCAGATTCCTCTTTTCAGGTCCCATTCTAGCAGCTAGTGTCCTAGAAACGGAGATGGTGGCTATCTGGTTTGTATTACAAAACCTTTTGCATTTTCAGCAGGCAAATATGAAGATTGTGATATGTTCAGACTCTAGTAAAGCTATAGAAAGTTTCAGACACAACTGGATACATGAAGAAATGCACAACAACTTCCTACCTTCTATCAATTTTAAATTCTCGTATATTCCTAGGGAATATAATGAAGAGGCAGACAAGTTGGCTAAAAGAGGTTCACAATTACCACAGTTAAGTGTCTCATGGCTTTAAAAGGTGTAATACAGGTGCTTTTTATTTTCTTTAGGATAGGCCCATACGCAGAGAGGTATCTTTGCTTTTTCCTCAAAGTAAGATTCGATCATAATCTTCATTCTTTACTTTGGATTTCTGTCCTTTCTGTCTGTTCCGAGTCGCACGCTTTGTCACTTAGGTCCACGCCTAAGTGCCTGCAGCAGCTACTTTTAGAATCTGGAAGGGTAAGTATTCGCTTATCTCCACTCCCCTCTTCCTCCTTGTCTCATCTTCTGCCACTTTGCTTGGATACCATGTGGTTCCCCCCTCCTGAGAATTACATCAAGATCAACGTGCATGGGGTCTTAGATGAAAATCCATTGCCAAACGGGAACTCAAATGGCATCGGTATTGTTGCTAGAGACCATGATGGTACGTTTCTATGGGGTGTAATGGGTCCGCTTCGAGATATGGAAGGATTGCAATCACAGATTTGGGCGATTCACTTGGCAATGAGACTGGCATTTGTAAGCAATCTTCCTCACATCTACATAGAATGCGATAATATCACAGCATTCGAAATGCTGGTAGACCAAGACGACATGGAGTTAGAAGCAGAAGGCCTCATGGTAGCAG
The DNA here is from genome assembly GCA_036435485.1 of Saposhnikovia divaricata. Lineage (NCBI taxonomy): Eukaryota > Viridiplantae > Streptophyta > Magnoliopsida > Apiales > Apiaceae > Saposhnikovia > Saposhnikovia divaricata. The sequence goes on from CM071599.1 coordinate 79,530,352, forward strand.
TCCAACAAATCAATGCACTATTCTCTCAATACAACAAAGCTCGAGAGGATCCTCGAAAACAAAAGAGTTGTAAGTTATACTTAGTTTATTCTTCTAGAAACAGGGCTGCAACTTTCATGGCGGAGCATGCATTTCGAAATTGTTTAGGGTTAGTAGAAGTGAAAGCGCCTTTTGGAAATCTGATAGAAATACTGGACTTGGATGTTGGGTTGGGTCCTCATCTACCAGCTTTTCACATTCATCCTAGCTTGGATTTCGGTGCTGTGGTTCAAGTTTCTCCTCAGTCAGTTGCCCCATCTCTCTTGCACTCCAGGGACGTTCTTGCTGCAAGGGACCTCAGAGCTCCTGGTGTTCCCTCTCAAGTGAAGCACACCCCTCGGCCTAGCATGGATAATGGCAAGAGTGTTTCGGTCGAGTCCGAGGTCCAAACCTCTCGTTTTCTAGGCTTGCATGGTCCTGCTAGTTTGGGTACTTCTACATCCAACGAGACTTGGCATGAAGCTACTTGGAATGAGCATATGGAGCTATCAAAATTAATTGTATTGGAATAACACATCTTCAGTGGTGTGTTCTTGTTTTTGGTCTACTAGCTTCTTAGGTTTTTAGGTCTTGTTGTTTGTAGTGGTCATTAAGGTGTGTTTTTGGTCTCCTAGCTTCTTAGCTTTTTAGGTCTTGTTGTTCGCAGTGGTTTTTGACTGTAAGTGCCGTTCGGCTAATTTTTATTATTGCTGCTTATCAAAAAAAAAAAAGCAAACTTTTTGGGAAGGTATTAACCGACCGACCAATTATACCCTATTTCGCTTATAATAGTATAGTATAGATAAATTGATAATTTTGTCGTTTATAATAAATAAAATAATATTTTTAATATAATTTTTTTAACTTATTATTTTTAGAAATGTGTTAACAATTTTTTGAAAAGCGTTAACCAACCAATTTTTTTTATAAATTTGTTAATAAATATGTGATATTAAAATTATTTAAATTGATTTTGAAAATATTTGGTTTCCAAGTAATTGCATGAAAGAGTCTCAAAAAGTTGGGTGTAGGTGAAGAATTTTAAATCAAATATAACTAAAAGTGCATGTAACTGAATACTAATTAGAGTGTAATTAAAAGAGTTTGTTATTAAGTAAAATATGTGGTTTATTTTTTGTAAAACAAAATTATATATGTATTTTAATTTATATTTTCAATTTTGGAAGGTGTTAACAAACTTGTTGGGAAGGTGTTACCGACCGACCAACTAACCAATCATACACTGTTTTGCTTATAAGACCACTTCTTTTAAAATAATGGTGTAATACAATTTTTATTCTTTACTTTTCAAATTTATATAGTTATTCGGCTCACAACCATGGTTTTTTATATAAATTTTAAAATTCATATCCTTATTTTGCTTAGAATAGTATACAGTATAGATATATTGATAAATTTTGTTATTTATAATGAATAAATATATATTTTAATATACTTTTTTTAATTTATTATTTTTAGAAAGGTGTTAACATTTTTTTTTTGGAAAACGTTAACCAACCAAATTTGTTGTAAATTTGTTAATAAATATGTGATATTAAAATTATTTAAATTGATTTTGAAAATATTTGCTTTCCAAGTAATTGAAAGAGTCTAAAAAAGTTGGGTGTTAAAGAATTTTAACTCAAATATAACTAAAAGAGTATGTAATTGAATATTAATTGGAATGTAATTAAAAGAGGTTGTTATTAGGTTAAATATGTGGTTTATTTTTTATAAAATTAAATTTTATAAGTATTTTAATTTATTTTTTCATTTTTGTAAGGTGTTAGCAAACTTTTTGGGAAGGTGTTAACCGACCGACTAACCAACCAATTATACCTTGTTTCGCTTATAATAGTATAGTATAGAGTCTAAAAAAGTTGGGTGTTGAAGAATTTTAACTCAAATATAACTAAAAGAGTATGTAATTGAATATTAATTGGAATGTTATTAAAAGAGTTTGTTATTAGGTTAAATATGTGGTTTATTTTTTGTAAAATAAAATTTATATGTATTTTAATTTATTTTTTCATTTTTTAAGGTGTTAGCAAACTTTTTGGGAAGGTGTTAACCGACCGACTGACCAACCAATTATACCCTGTTTCGCTTATAATATAGTATAGATATGTGGTTTATTTTTTGTAAAATAAAATTTTGTATGTATTTTAATTTATTTTTTCATTTTTGGAAGGTGTTAGCAAACTTTTTGGGAAGGTGTTAACCGACCGATCGACCAATTATACCCTGTTTCGCTTATAGTAGTATAGTATAGATAGTATAGATAGATTGATAATTTTGTCGTTTATAATAAATAAACTAATATTTTTAATATAATTTTTGTAACTTATTATTTTTAGAAATGTGTTAACAATTTTTTTGAAAAGAGTTAACCAACCAATTTTTTTATAAATTTGTTAATAAATATGTGATATTAAAATTATTTAAATTGATTTTGAAAATATTTGGTTTCCAGGTAATTGCATGAAAGAGTCTCAAAAAGTTGGGTGTAGGTGAATAATTTACAATCAAATATAACTAAAAGTGCATGTAACTGAATACTAATTAGAGTGTAATTAAAAGAGTTTATTATTAAGTAAAATATGTGGTTTAATTTTTGCTAAACAAAATTTTATATGTATTTTAATTTATATTTTCAATTTTGGAAGGTGTTAACAAACTTGTTGCGAAGGTGTTACCGACTACCAACCAATCATACCCTGATTTGCTTATAAGACCACTTCTTTTAAAATAATGGTGTAATACAATTTTTATTCTTTACTTTTCAAATTTATATAGTTATTAAGCTCACAACCATGGTTTTTTATATAAATTTTAAAATTCATATCTTTGTTTTGCTTAGAATAGTATACAGTATAGATATATTGATAAATTTTGTTATTTATAATGAATAAATATATATTTTAATATACTTTTTTTAATTTATTATTTTTAGAAAGGTGTTAACATTTTTTTTTTGGAAAACGTTAAGCAACCAAATTTGTTGTAAATTTGTTATTAAATATGTGATATTAAAATTATTTAAATTGATTTTGAAAATATCTGGTTTTCAAGTAATTGAAAGAGTCTAAAAAAGTTGGGTGTTAGAAGAATTTTAACTCAAATATAACTAAAAGAGTTTGTAATTGAATATTAATTGGAGTGTAATTAAAAGAGTTTGTTATTAGGTTAAATATGTGGTTTATTTTTTGTAAAATTAAATTTTATATGTATTTTAATTTATTTTTTCATTTTTGGAAGGTGTTAGCAAACATTTTGTGAAGGTGTTAACCGACCGACCAACCAATTATACCCTGTTTCGCTTATAACAGTATAGTACAGATAGATGATCAGAAATTCGATAGCAGATTCAGTTTGGGATGTTGGCACTAACTACCACGACAGAAATTTCTGCACCAACACAATATTGGTATATATATTCTACACAACTAGAAATTTGTTATTTTTTGTCAAGAATCTTAAAGTTAACTATTCTGAGGCAGTACATGAACATTTTCCAAACTTGGTGTTCTGCCACTAACAGATAAACACGCAAATTAGCTAGAAACCAAGAAACAAAAAATTGCATGTCTGCAAATTAAAATTTCAGCAAAACAAATTTGTGAAAAGTCGGACATAACTCTGATTACAATAAGTACCAAGTATCTAACATAATAGGCAGGAGGATACCAAACAAGACAATACTTTTCACTAGAAGCCTTCTCACAATGCTTGCTAAATTGGGTTCAACAAACATAAAATTCAAATTTTTTAACAAAGCTTGAAAAGCCAAAAACATCCAAACAAGGTGCTGAAGAGTCTGTTAATGAACGCCAAATCCAAACTCTGGAACTCTGAAATCACTGATAACACCTACTAAACCTGTAGTCATACACCAAAGTACCATGTACCTTCAACTCCACAGGACCCCTTGCCCAATTCCATATTAAAGGAGTCTCCTGCACAATAGACTCAAATAGTGAGTAGTCGAGTAGATGATGAAGTAATCAAAATGCACAGATTTCATATATTGGAGGCAAAATTGGGTTTCATTTTAGGAATTTTGAAGTTTGATGAGCAAATCGTGCATAAAACTCAAGAAAACAATGATACCGGAGTAAAAATTTAACAGGGAAAGCCAAAAGGTCATTGGCTTGAATTTTCACTCCCCCCCTCCTGTTCACTTAAAAAATATTTGCACTGGAAATTGGAATAATATGTAACATACCCGGAAAGAAAAAGCAAATAGAGAAGGTAATTATCATTGATGTTGCAACATATCCATTAACAATAATGCCCGCATTACCTATTTAGCTCATCATATTTCTAGAGATGTATCTACGCCACGCGGCTTTCATAAAGCAAAGGCATAAGATATAACTTTCAACACAGATTTAAATGAGACAGAGAAATTTTCACGTACCTTACTGGAGCAAAGGATTCATCGAAGCTACAAAGTCTTTTTATGGACCAAGATCCCTTATCCGGGATTCTCACAACTAGTCCAGTATTCAGATCTAACACACAACATTGCTTTTCTAGAACAACTATCAACATATCATTTTTCCAATACCCCACTGGATACAACGTAGAGATGTAGTTGCCAAAACAAAACTTTAAAACCCAAGAATCTTCAATCCCATAATCCGTCATAACCCAGATTTGGAGTTCACCAGTAAATTTCCAATAAATCATGGCTAAATTTTCCTCTATCACTGCAAGTTTCCATTGCATAAAATATGAACATCTGTCGTTCACAGACTTAATCATCCCTAGCTCCTCAGTTTCAAGATTGAAGGACACAATATAGGCTTCATTCCTGTATATAGTACCCCATTGGAAACATCTGTTGGAGAATACGGAAGTTGCATCTGGATCTAAATCAAATCCTTGACCAGAAGGCGAGATTAATTTTCCAACAGTTGTATTGCAATAAACCGTCCACGAATTTGTACTCATCTTGTACAATTCAATTTCAAAATTACAAGACTGATAGCTCTTTAAAACATTAACAACCATATATTCATTAGTTTCCCTGACAAAACCAAATTCAGTAATAGGAAAAGCACACTTACTACGATTCTGCAGTCTTGGTAGATATCTAGTATGTCTAGTAACAGGATTCCACAGCAAAAAGTTACACTCTGAAGTATAATAATTAATACGAACATCAAAACATATCAAACCATTACAAGAAACAAAGCACCAACATATGGAATTGGAAGAGTCATGGGGGAAGAACTAAGACAGTCGGTAGTGTTTTCAACTGATTTATCAATTGATAAGAGATGTTTATGGCATTGAATGTACGAGAGTCTAGTGTAGTCAGATATCAGTAAACGCGAAGTTTCAGTGGTGATGGGTCTAGAGAAAGTAAGATGGGCATTTATGAAATCAGGGTTCCGGATGATGGTACAAAAGGATTTACATACACGTTTACAATTTAATACACACTTTACCGGCAACCTCAGAAAGATGTTACCTTGCAAATCTTCTGGTAGATCAACAAATGATCGAGGACGATAACCCATCTTGTAACGAATAGGATCTAACAGAAGTGGCAGCTGGATTGCCAATAGCACAAAATCTCCGTTGCAGCGTTGCTTATGTTAAAACTTTTCAAGGACCGCCTCCTGGAATCCAAGTTGAGAGAGAGATCAAATTAAAAAGGTATGGTTGTTCCCTGTTGGCACGGATCACAAATGTCTTCGTGATGGACTTGACTTTACCAAAGACGATGAAATAAACCTCTATGAAACGGTTTCACGGGATTCATCCAATAGTCTTAATTGTGAAATACCGTCGAGAAATTTGTCATCAGACTGTAAAGATCCCCAATTTAAAATAAATGACATGATAATCGGTATACAAAGATAAGGGCCTATGTTGTTGTGCGCACCGTTATCATGTCACAACCTTTAGAGTATAGAAGACTAACGAAGAATTGGAAAAAATAAATTAGACAAAAGATCACAGTGAGAAGACCACTACAATCATAAGAGAAAAAGCTCAGAATTTCTATCTCTCAGCTACTTTTCTCCAAAACTAATATAGAATCCTCTTCCAAAATTATACATCTCCTCACATAGACCGCATACCCACATATGCTCGAAATTTAACAAATGGGTCTGGCCCAGAGCAAAAAAAGAACCAAACCAAAGTCTATTTTTTCCACATGTTGCCACATTTGAGAACGAAAAAGGCTTTACCCTAATTAGGTCCACATCTTGGGAATGTGCAACCATTTATCCGCTTCATCGAAGTATTTATATACGTTTTTAAATCATATCCATCCTCAGGCAATGTCAATTATTTACATAACCACCATGTTTAGCGCTTCGTATTTACTTCACAGTAGTAACCATAATACATGTCACACCTATAAAGCCTTAATATATATATATATATATATATATATATATATATATATATATATTCTTCTCCCACTACCTCTTTTAAATTAAGATACATACTTCTTTTCTTACATTTATATGTAATACAACATGCTAATGATTCAAAACTTTCAAAGTCTCTTCCTCTCTGCTGTATATATCCTTAGCATCTAAACATCAAACTAAAATATATTATATATATTTCGGTAGGTGTAGGAAATAACAAATATATCATAATAGTTTTATCATCCATATAATTTATAAGATTTTTAACCTTCAACTGAAGTTCGCATATCATATATTTAGTCTAATATATAATATATGCAAAAGTTCAGTGTAAGACTCCTTAAATTTAGTACTAAATGTAAGACTTGGAGTTTATATATTTACTGCAATGTTATCTAAATAATATGTATGTATGTAGTACATACTGCAGAACATATAAAAAACTTCAGTAGTAACTTTAAGGTCCTACATATAACAAGACCCAAATTATATATATATACATATTTTTTTAGTGTGATCTTCAAATCTTAAAAGTCTGTGTATCACTGATAAGAGCTACTCAACCACTATTCCTAAACCGTATACCGCTTTACAACATTTTCAAGTAACTGGTGCACACTAACCAGTATTATAGGAGTATTCTGTGCAAAATACTTTTAAATTGTGTGCAAATGACGAAGTACTCAAATCATGACTTGGATTACCTTTAATGAGGTTTGATGAGCAAACGCTGGATTATAACTCAAGGAAAGACATTGTACTAAAGTAGTTATTTAACAGGCAAAGCCATAAGGAGAAAAGGATCATATAATCTCGTAATATATTTATGGATAGCCAAGCCTGCATCACTAATTCAACTCTACGGAAAGTGCAACAAATGCATGAGATATAAAAATCACTGTAACTTAGGCTTATTTAAAGGAAGTATATAACGAGACAAAACAAAATTAAGGTTAAACATTTAAGATTAATGCAGACAAGAAGACAAGTAAAGGATGAGACATGATAAATCTACATACCATACCTTCATGGTGTAAATGTTGCTCCTCAGCTACAGAAAAACTGTTAAATTCTAAATTTCAAAATCTCGAAGTTTCTCATCTTCCCAATGCTTTCCCTAATTTATTTCAAAACACAGTATCTCCCCCCTTGGCCCCATTGAAAACATTATTCCAAAACACGGAAATCTCTTGTCAACCTGACAAAGCAATAAATCCATACTTTTAAAACAAACCGTGCTCATTTTATACAATCTCAATTCACATATTTATATGGCCTAGAACAATATATAGTTTCAGATTCAAATTCATATCCAAAAATACGAAACATTACATTACGACTCTCTATCGGGTTTCAGGATATAATCAGTGTTTGTATTAAACAGCATTTCACAACAAAAAATTATCATTGCACTCAGCATTATTGAAAAGAATAGTAAAACATACCAAACTATCACAATAACCAACAAGAAACAAAGCAACAACACACAAAATATCATTAGCAAAGGCTCAACAAAACAACACAAAAAAATATGCTTCTGTATGGTTTTAAATGATAATTAAAAAGATTTAAACTTTACATTCATACATATCACATAAGCATATCATCAAACACCTTACCAGCCATATTTGAAAGAAAGAAGTCTTTTCGGCAATAAACCAGCCATAGTTGACTTTGTAGTACTTTGAGTAAGTGATAACTAGACTTGGCAAATCGGGTAAACAGATCGGTTTCGGATCGGATTTGTTTCGGATCGGATCCACTTTCGGTTAAGGTACTATTTAGAGCCTGTTCAGTTCGGATCGGATGTGATTCGGTTCGGATCCACTTTCGGTTAAGGTACTATTTAGAGCATGTTCGGTTCGGATCGGATCTGATTCGGTTCGGGTAAAATTCGGATTAAAATCGGATAAATTTTAATTAAGATCGGATCAAATTGGGTTCGGTTCTCTTTCGGATTTTTACTGTTCGGATCGGATTTTGTTTGGATGTAGGAACATTCGGTTCGGATCGGATTGTCGAGATATATCTAATTTTTTAATGTACCCAAATTTTCCAAAAACCAAAAAATTATTTTGGCTTGAGATCTTAGCAATGAACAACTAAATTGACTAGTACTAGTAACTAGTGCTTTGTTATGGCTTTTTGTTTCGTTTTAAAAAAAATATTTCTCGACAATCCAATTGTCGGATGTCAAAATATATCAAATTTAGTGATATTCGCAAATTTTCAAAAATAAATAAATTAATTTGGTTGGAAATCTTAGTAGTCAACTACCGAATTGACTAGTACTCGTAACTAGTGTTTTGTCACGGATTGTTATTCTATTTTTTTAAAATTATTTCTCGACGATCCAACCGTACGGATCTCAAGATATATCTAATCTAGTAATATTCCCAAATTTTAATAAAATAAAAAATTAATTTGGTTAGAAATCTTAGTAGTCAACTACCGAATTGACTAGTAATCGTAACTAGTGTTTTGTCACGGATTGTTATTCTATTTTTAAGAATTATTTCTCAACGACCCAACCGTACGGATCTCAAGATATATCAAATCCAGTGATATTCCCAATTTTCAAAAAATAAAAAATTAATTTGGTTGGAGATCTTAGTAGTCAACTACCGAATTGACTAGTACTCGTAATTAGTGCTTTGTCACAGATTGTTGATTCTATGTTTTAAAAAATATATCTCGACGATCCAACCGTACGGATCTCAAGATATATCTAATTTAGTGATATACCATAATTTTCAAAAAATAAAAAATTAATTTGGTTGGATAACTTAGTAGTCAACTACCGAATTGACTAGTACTCGTAACTAGTGCTTTGTCACAGATTGTTGATTCTATTTTTTAAAAATTATTTCTCGACGATCCAACCGTACGGATCTCAAGATATACCTAATCTAGTGATATTCCCATATTTGCAAAAAATAAAAAAATAATTTGGTTGAAGACCTTAGTAGTCAACTACCGAATTGACTAGTACTCGTAACTAGTTCTTTGTCACGAAATGTTGATTCTATTTTTAAAAAAATAAATCTCGACGATCCAACCGTACGGATCTCAAGATAAATCTAATTTAGTGATATTCCTAAATTTTCAAAAAAAATAAAAAATTAATTTGTTTGGAGATCTTAATAATCAACTACCGAACTGACTAGTACTCGTAACTAGTGCTTTGTCACGGATTGTTGATTCTATTTTTTAAAAATTATTTATCGATAATCCAACCGTACGGATCTCAAGATATATCTAATCTAGTTATATTCCAAATTTTCAAAAAATAAAAAATTAATTTGTTGGAAATTTTAGTAGTCAACTATCGAATTGACTAGTACTCGTAACTAGTGCTTTGTCACGGATTGTTGATTCTATTTTTTAAAAATTATTTCTCGATGATCCAACCGTACGGATCTCAAGATATATCTAATCTAGTGATATTACCAAATTTTTAAAAAATAAAAAAATAATTTGTTGGAGATTTTAGTAGTCAACTATCGAATTGACTAGTACTCGTAACTAGTGCTTTGTCACGGATTGTTGATTCTATTTTTTAAAAATTATTTCTCGACGATCCAACCATACGGATCTCAAGATATATCTAATCTAGTGATATTCCCAAATTTTCAAAAAATAAAAAATTAATTTGGTTGGAGATCATAGTAGTCAACTACCAAATTGACTAGTACTCGTAGCTACTGCTTTGTTACGGATTGTTGATTCTATTTTTTAAACATTATTTCTCGACGATCCAACCGTACGGATCTCAAGATATATCTAATCTAGTGATATTCCCAAATTTTCAAAAAAGGAAAAATTAATTTGGTTGGAGATCTTAGTAGTCAACTACTGAATTGACTAGTACTCGTAACTAGTATTTTATCACGGATTGTTGATTCTATTTTTTAAAAAATATATCTCAACGATCCAACCATACGGATTTCAAGATATATCTAATTTAGTGATATTCTCAAATTTGTAAAAAATAAAAAATTAATTTGGTTTAAAATCTTAGTAGTCAACCATCGAATTGACTAGTACTCGTAACTAGTGTTTTGTCACAGATTGTCGATTCTATTTTTTAAAAATTATTTTCGACGATCCAACGTACAGATCTCAAGATATATCAAATCTAGTGATATTCTCAAATTTTCAAAAAATAAAAAATTAATTTGGTTGGAGATCTTAGTAGTCAACTACCGAATTGACTAGTACTCGTAACTAGTGCTTTGTCACGGATTGTTGATTCTATTTTTTTAAAAATTATTTCTCGACAATCCAACCGTACGGATCTCAAGATATATCTAATCTAGTGACATTCCCAAATTTTCAAAAAATAAAAAATTAATTTGGTTGGAGAACATAGTAGTCAACTACCGAATTGACTAGTAATCGTAACTAGTGCTTTTGTCACGGATTGTTGATTATATTTTTTAAAAATTATTTCTCGACGATCCAACCATACGGGTCTCAAGATATATCTAATATAGTGATATGTCAAAATTTATTAAATAAGACCGAATATGTAAAAATTAGATACATCACTTATATAACGCTTCCATAAGCGCTATGGAAGTGAATGCACTCACTTAGACAGCGCTTCAATAAGCGCTATATAAGTTAATGCACTTTAATTTCTGCCCAGAATATGCAGAATTTATTTATTTATTTATTTTTGCTAATTATGTGAAGAATTTATTAATTTATATTTGCAAATTAAATTAAAATATTATTATATACAAAATATTGTAAGCAATATTTAATGACAATAATAAATATATAGCTAATCAGAAAATATAAAAATTGACAAAACTAAACAATCAAGAAAATATTAATCTATATAAAATTATTTTATCGGATATTTTTCGATTCAGTTATTTTTAGTTTCGGATTTACATCGGATTCAAGTCATATTCAGTTCGGGTAAATTTTTATTCGGATTTGATCGGTTCTGATTATAATCGGATACATGGTCATCATTGGATACAGTATTTCGGATAATTTTTGGTTAAATTTCCGGTTCGATTAATTTTCGGATCGGGTCAAATCGGTTTTCGGATCGTTATCGGTTTTGATTAAATTGAACCGGTTTCGGTTCGGATTCGGATTGTTTCGGTTTCGGATACAATTTCGAATAATTTATTTCGGATCCAATTTCGGATTCGGTTCCACATATTTCGGTTCGGTTTTTCGGATCCAGACCCATTTTGCCAGGTCTAGTGATAACCATGATTTTGGCTTATCTGTGCTTTGAGTAATTAATTGCATTTTTTATAATTGATTGAGTTATATATAATTAATTAATTGATGATTAATAATATTTTAATGTGCTTTAAGTGATTATTTTATTTGTATTTAAATTAGCTAATTAGTATATTTTATTTTCTTGTTAATTGGAATTTTTTCCTTAGTTGTCCTTTAACTAAAACGTTTTGCTTAGTTGATGCTAAAGTTGGATTGATAATTTTTAATTAATAGTGTTAATTATATGGATGTTATTACCTTATTTTACGGGTTGTGTGTCACATATGATAGTTTTTTGTGCCTATAAGGGCATCTCCAACCCTCTAAAATCCTTAGGTAAAATTGGATAAATGATACCATAAATAAAAAATATAAATAATATGTAAAAAATTCTCCACTCCAACCACGCATTCCTCTTGTCTAAAATTTTAGCCAAGTTTGAAGGGATTGGAACCTGACACAAGAGGAGGCATTGGTTCTCATGAAACTAAAGTTATTTTTACTACACAGACAGATCAACATGCTTTAGTTGACAGGATTGGTGATGAATTAACTACTGATCATTTATGGAAGCTTGAAGATTAAAGCTGTTGATTTGGTTTATGATTGTCATATATCATGGATCAAACAAGAAGCAGAAGATGATATATTTCATGAAAGATGGAAGTGTGAAGTTGATTACCTTACAGGAGCTATTGATGAAATCAACAAAGAAACTGAAATATGTTCACTATCTGCTCAGAATTAAGAACAAAGTGTGCAAAGAATGGTCAGATATGATTCTGATGAAAATCAAAAAGAGATTCTATGATGGAAGTCAAAAGTATGATGGAAATTATACTACTTTGTATTTAAATACAAGAGGTCAAGAAATGGAAAGGCAAAGAGGCAGTGCTGTTAAAGAAGTGTCTCTCTGTATGAAACAATTGTCTCTTAACACTGATGGGGAGGAATTTGCATATGTACTGGTTGAAGACTTGCACCTATAGAGAAGCTCAATTCAAAATCTTAGAGCAGCTATCTATCAGATAAATGAGGAAGATGAAGAACTCATTGGTCTGAAGGAGAAAATGATTCAAATTCATGAAAGAAAGGAAGAAGAATTACTCTGAAAATTCTTGAAGATGAATCTTTTCTACCTAAGAATTCCTAAAATTGTTTCTGAAGATTCTGACTGAAGTTTGTGACATTTTGTTTGTATTTTTGACATCATTGAATCAAGGAATTTGTGCTTTATTTACAAAGTACAAATTGTGGGAGATTGTTAGATACTAATTCAAGTGATGTCAGGATCTGGACTACTGATCAGATACTGATGCTGACGTCATTAGGAATAGAGCGTCAGTATCAGGATTCAAATTAGGATAGGAAGCTGATCAAGATTGCATGAAGATTTACATTAGTCCGGAGATAAAAGAAGATTGATTTATCTGTTCCTGTTTTATAGGATCGTAACTATCAATTAGGATATGTATTGTAAACAGTAGTTAATTGATTTAACATATCTTATAATTGATAGAGCAGCTGTGTGATGTATATAAACACAGTTTATGTTTTACTTAATTGTAATCGCTTACACGAGATATCTTGTAACCTAGCAGCTCTCAAGAACATCAGAATTTCTTGAGAGAGTTTTGTAACAGTTTTATATCAGTAATCAATAAAGCTGTTATTCTTCATACTTGTTTTATTAAAAGTCGAAAATCTTATACAATTGTATTCAATCCCCCTTCTACAATTGTAAATTACAGGGCAACAACGCTGCCTATCGGTATTCACCTCAAATTGTCCCCAGACAAAGGTGACATCCTTGTAGATCCTCAACCATACCAAAGAATCCTTGGCAAGCTCATATACTTGACAGTTACAAGGCCATATATAGCCTTCGGTGCACATACTGACTCAATACATGTAGCATCCAACAACTGTGCATATGCAAGCAACAAGAAGAGTTCTCAGATATATCATAGCAAGTCTTGGTGAGGGAATTCTCTTGGCATCAAACTCAGCTGACCAGCTCATGACATATTGTGATAGTGACTGGGCAGGATGCCCTACTACTCGAAGATCAACATCAGGATTCTGTATACTACTTGGTGCTTCTCCTGTTTCCTGGAAAGTCAAAAAGCAATCTGTAGTTACCCGTTCTATTGCTGAAGCAGAGTATAGGTTCTCAAATGTGATAACCAAGCAACCCTTTCTATTGCAGCTAATCATGTCCTACATGAATGAACCAAGCACGTGGAAATAGATTGCCATTACATTCGAGATCAAATCAATTCTGGAGCTATCATCACTGAACATGTTCCAACTCATGCACAAGTTGCGGACATACTCACTAAGGCATTGACAATAAAGCAACACCATTACCTGATGAACAAACTACGAGCTTCAGTCAAACTTCCTTCCAAGTTTGAGGGGGAGTAATTAAGACATATGTCAACAGTGAAGTGGCAACCTCATCAACAGTGAGGTGGAAAATTCGTTATGTTTAATTATGTAGTAGTAATGAAGGTGAAGTACATTAGTACATTCCGAGTTGTAGTACCTAAGGTATTTATTACCAAGTTGTTATCATACTGGAAGTTACAATTGTTAGAATGTTTTGGATGTAGTAGTCAGTAGGGTCCGTTCAAGTACAAGCTAGTAGCCTATTTGTAACCATGAGTTTGAGATTATCAGTAACAAGAAATAGTGCACTTCTCTACTTTTCTATCAAACAAATGTTTACAGCTTTCATTTGCTTATATATATTTGTCATTTAATCTTTAGAGACGCTTGCGTTGCTCAGTTGATAAACCACTAACGCCGGGAATCCCAACCAATTAAGGCATCCTTCAATACATCAAGCTCAACAGGTTCAAGAACATCTTTCACAAAATCTTGCAAATGTATTCAACAAATTTTAAAAAAGAAAATTTAAAACAGTGACGTGGGGAGAACCACAATTATAGAACTTAAAGAGATAAAGATCATACATGTTTTATTTTTGCATCAATCTGAGGATGAAGACGTAGCCAAGCAGAAAAAGTAACTGATTCTTCGACAGTAACCTGTAGAGAATGTATGTCAGTTTGCTCGCAATATCCTGAAATCCTAGCAAATGTCTCTTGGATCTTAGGGTACCTTTCAATTATAATTTCTCCTTTAATGGTGCCACCAGTTTTTCTTACAGTAAAAACATCAGTCTCGTAATTTTTTCCTGAACAGACCCCATTGAAGACGACAGTGAGGTACAACAAAGCCTTTCTGCCCACTTCCATTCTCACTGAGCGGTACATGAACATTACTACTCATACTGCTCCAGCCAGCAAGCAGTTGGCCTTTCTCTATAAGGAATGGATGTGTGGATGAATCGAAATAAAATAAATAAATTTAGTTTTTTGGTTAAGCAAGCAATGACATGATGAGAGCATCTCGTTCCAAAAAAAATAAATTATAGACCTCTTATTCATTTTACCCATGCACGAAATCTTGAATGCTACAAAACACCACAATCTGTTGCTACTAGGCTAATTAATATGCAAATCTTTTCAGGTTGCAAACATTCTTAATAGCAGTCTCACTCGCATTTTGACTAAAGTTCTCAAGGTGGATTTGGCCTTATCAAGGGATGCACACTTTTCTAGCTTCCAGATGTGGAATATATGATTGACAGACAATAATACGGCTAAAAAGTTACCTCAATTATAAAACCTGCTAATCATGATCTTTTCACTGTGAGCAGAGCCATCGGCAGGATTAGAAATATTTTTCGGAGAATAGTAGTGACTTAAACAGATTTTGGAGTTGAGTCGCCATTCTCCATCTTCTTCAGATTTTGTTGTTAATACACTTGCCTCAGTTTCACAATATTCCTTTTCGGTGGTCCTGGATGAGCTACGACAGAACACGTAATTAAGCCCAAATACATGATGCAAAGTGGAGTGTGCAAACACATCATGAAGCACTTATTGAGTCAGTTAACCAACAAACGAGAAGATACTAGGCTGGACTTCTACAGAACAAAATAATTTTATCTTTCTTCAGTGAATTTGTGGAATTGTTAAATTGTTAATAAAATAGTAGCCTGTTCAAAATTCGTAAAACTAAACCATCATTCAAGTTATTTTCCAAAAGAATAACTCAAACAATAGGTGGCCTTGCTGGCAGGATATGTACACATTCTCAACGCCGAGCTGAGAACACCGCATTCACTATATCCTGCTTGATGTATAACTTGCCTAGCTTTAATCCACCATTCATCAGTATTTGCAACAGATTCATTCCTTGTCTAGCTTTAATCTCGTCCAGTAAATACGCCTCAGCTACAACATCGCCATCCCCCCACAGCCCCATTTGACCATGCTTGATCCACTAATTATCCCATAACTCTTGTTTTTGCTGCCAGTGTGTGTCAATAACAGCCCAATAGGTGTCCAACTCTGGCTTCAATTTCTCAAACTGCATTCATTCAAAGTTATATTAAGTATACGAGAGATGATGATAGTAATGATAATATATTAAGTTATATTAAATTTCACAACACTTAACCTCAAAAAACAAACAAGCAAAGGTACTTACCACTTCATCGGCGATTGGCTGGCTTGCTTTAGTTGGGGAAATTAACGCGCAGACTATCGCCGTAAATATTAGCTAGCCAAAGGCCATGCATTGAAAAGTTGTTTGTGTCAAACTCGGGAAGAGGAGAGACACAAACTGAGCGACTTGCAGGACTGCAAAAAGTTGGTGTCCATGTCTGCACAAACTGTAGATGATCATATACAGGGCCGTCTCTGAGCATGTACAGGAGGTGCGACTACACAGGGCCCAAAAATTTTTGGGCCCAGATTTGATAAATTTGTTTGTTTTAAATTAAAATATAAGAATAAATTAGAAAAAAATATAATAATTGTATAATAAATATATTGTATAATATAATTTTTGCACGTTTAATTCATAATTTTGCACAGTTTTTGCACAGGACCCCATAATTCTTAGAGACGGCCTTGTAAACCATTACAGAGTTCATATCATTTCTACGCATAGCACACTATAAGGCTTGAAATACATGTGAATTTAATAGAGAACAAGTGCAACCCTAAGATTGTCGTTAGGAGGGCATGTGATTGGCTGGTGAGTAGTTTTGTCGAGGCAGATTAATATCTCAAACAATAGGTGGCCTTGCTGGCAGGGTATGTAGACATTCTCAACGCCGAGCTGAGAATGCACCACATTCACTATGTCCTGCTTGCTGTACAACTTACCTAGCTTTAATCCACCATTCAACAGTATTTGCAGCAAATTCATTCCCTTCCTAGCTTTAATCCCGTCCAGTAAATACGCCTCAACTGTAGCATCGCCATCCCCCCACAGCCCCAATTGACCATGCTTGATCCACTCGTTATCCCAGGACTCCTATTTTGGCTGCCACTGCGTGTCAATAACAGTCCAATAAGTGTCCAACTCTGGCTCCAATTTCTCAAACTGCATTCATTCAAATTTTATTACGTATACGAGAGATGATGATAGTAATGATAATATATTAAGTTATATTAAAATTTCATAACACTTAACCTCAAAAAAACAAACAAGCAAAGGTACTTACCACTTCATCGGAGATTGGCTGGCTTGGTTTAGTTGGGGAAATTAACGCGTAGACTTTCACCGTAAATATTAGCTGGCCAAAGGCCATGCATTGAAAAGTTGTTTGTGTAAAACTCGGGAAGAGGAGAGACACAAACTGAGCGACTTGCAGGACTGCAAAAAGTTGGTGTCCATGTCTGGAGAAACTGTTGATGATCATATACAGGGCCGTCTCTGAGAATGTGCCGGAGGAGCGATTGAACAGGACCCCAAAATTTTTGAGCCCAGTTTTGATAAATTCTTTTTGTTTTAAATTATAATATATGAATAAATTAGAAAAAAAATATAATAATTGTATAATAAATATATTGTATAATATAATTTTTGCACGTTTATTACAAAATTTTGCACAGTTTTTGCACATGATTCCTTAATTCTTTGAGACGGCCCTGATCATATACATCCTTTATATAATATCAAGTGGTGGTGGTGGTGGAACAGAGGAGGAGTGTTGGAAGTGGAGGGCAATCGTTAATGCAATCAACATTTTCACAATTAGTGACCGGTGATTAAAATTTGCAAAGACTATGATTTCCCATGCTCGCAATTGGCAATAGAGTGTTCTGTACTTCTACTGGTTTTAAATTCATGCAAAAAAAGAGAGAGCAAATTAATATTATATTAATAAGTTGCTCTACAAATGACATTTTTTTATAACACATAAGTTTCCAAGAAGAGCTTTTACCAGCTTTCAATACAGAGCGTTTATGGAGCTTTGTGTTTTTACAAGGAAGACGGATAAAAACAAAATAATACACACGGCTTTTCTTTTATTTCTCAGAACAAATATCTGGTTGTAGTCTATTAAGTAGGTTCCTACACAGGCGTGCAACGGATCCACACACTGGCGAAAACGAGATCGGTGGAGACGAGACTGGTGGATAGCAAGACTGGTGGTGGTGCTCTTACTTTCAAAACCACACTGGTGTAGACTAAGTGGTAGATAGAATACTTGATTTATGGAAATTCATGAGTGGTGGAAATGCAAACTAAGACCGGTGGAGATGAGACTGGTGGAGAGCAAGACTGGTGGTGGTGCTCTTACTTTCGAAACCACACTGGTGCAGACTAAGTGGTAGATAGAATACTTGATTGGTGGAAATTCAAGGGTATTGGAAATGCAAACTAAGACTGGTGGAGAGCAAGACTGGTGGTGGTGCTCTTACTTTTGAAACCACACTGGTGCAGACTAAGTGGTAGATAGAATACTTGATTGGTGGAAATTCATGAGTGGTGGAAATGCATGAGTGGTGGAAATGCAAACTAAGACTGGTGGAAATGCATGAGTGGTGGAAATTCATGAGTGGTGGAAATGCATGAGAATTATTCCGAGTGACAATGCACGGGACTAACTATTCCATTCAAAAAATTTCTGTGAGGAGGTTCACCGACAATTATATTACATCCTAACATAGTAGAGTGATGGTAAATTTTGGATGGCTGCAAGCGATATGTAATTTTTGATTTAATAAGGAGATATAAACCGACACTGTTGTTTACCTTAACATTGTTTTGAAAATTAGAATTATTTTTAGAAAAATTAAAGTTTATACTAATAGAATTTGTAGCATTTAGTGATAACTCAAAAATACTTTTAAAACCTATAAGCTGACGATAAATTAAGAGGCTAATATTTGCCTTAATATTTAGTATTCCTGTTTTATAAGAATTTGTAAAGTTCAAAGAAAAAGAAACGTCATAAGAAAGGTTTTCTTCAAATTGATGAATATCGTATTGATACACAGTAAAGTTTATCACTTTAACTTGTATAGGAGATTTTTTAGGGCGAGATTTATGGTGAGTGAAATTAATGATCAGGCTTAATAGTAACACCAATGCAACAATACAAATTATTGCACCTAAAATCTTACGAAAAAAATTATTATTAGGATTGGGGGTGGTAGTGGTGTTCTAACAGTTGAGGTGGTCATTATATAGTATCAAGGTGAATGGTTTCTTCAGAAATGTCATCAGATACATCGTTGTTGGTTCGGGGGACTTCACTGCCATCACCTTGCTCAACTTGATCATTTACACTTGCACAAAGATTCCAAATAAAGAGGAAAATTTGTAGAAAAGTTTGAATTAACATTCTTATATATTTAAAAATGCGTGTTGTATTTATCATATTACAAAACTAGTGAGCATCTTTATAGTTCATGCAAGCTCGGCTATCTTAACTTATGTCATTGAATTCCTATCCCATTATCAAAAGTTAGGAAAGTAAATCTGCTTTAAATATTTATTTACCTAAAATAGAATTACACTATACATGTATAACTCAAAAAGAATAATAACAATTCCCTGTTCTCGTCATTTAAATGCAAAATTCTAAACTTTATACACAAAATGTGGTACAAAGAAAACATTACATAATGTATTTTTCTTTACTAGTCTGAGTAAGTTTCCCGAAATATAATAATTGTATAATAAATATATTGTATAATATAATTTTTGCACGTTTATTACACAATTTTGCACAGTTTTTGCACAATTTTTGCACAGGACCCCTTAATTCTTTGAGACGGCCTTGATCATATACATCCTTTATATAATATCATGTGGTGGTGGTGGTAGAACAGAGGAGGAGTGTTGGAAGTGGAGGGCAATCGTTAATGCTATCAACATTTTCATAATTAGTGACTGGTGATTGAAATTTACAAAGACTCTGATTTACAAATGCAAATAACAGGCCCCTTTATATAGGGCACCAAAATAAACGCTTTAAATTTCCCATGCTCGCAATTGGCAATAGAGTGTTCTGTACTTCTACTGGTTTTAAATTCATGCAAAAAAAAGAGAGTAAATTAATATTAGCTTAATAAATTGCTCTACAAATAACAATTTTCTATAACACATAAGTTTCCAAGAAGAGCTTTTACTAGATTTCAATACAGAGCATTTATGGAGCTTTGTGTTTTTACAAGGAAGACGGATAAAAACAAAATAATACACACGGCTTTTCTTTTATTTTTCAGAACAAATATCTGGCAGTAGTCTATTAAGTAGCTTCATACACAGGCGTGCAACGGATCCTGACACTGGCGAAAACGAGATCGGTAGAGACGAGACTGGTGGAGAGCAAGACTGGTGGTGGTGCTCTTACTTTCGAAACCACACTGGTGCAGACTAAGTGGTAGATAGAATATTTGATTGGTGGAAATTCATGACTGGTAGAAATGCATGAGTGGTGGAAATGCAAACTAAGACTGGTGGAAATGCATGAGTGGTGGAAATTCATGAGTAGTGGAAATTGCATGAGAATTATTCCGAGTGACAATGCACGGGACTAACTATTCCATTCAAAAATTTGCTGTCAGGAGGTTCACCGACCATTATATTACATTCTAACACAATAGAGTGATGGTAAATTTTGGATGGCTGCAAGCGATATGTAATTTTTGATTTAATAAGGAGATATAAACCGACACTGTTGTTTACCTTAACATAGTTTTGAAAATTAGCATTATTTTTAGAAAAATTAAAGTTTATACTACTAGAATTTGTAGCATTTATTGAAAACTCAAAAAGACTTTTAGAACCTATAAGTTGACGATAAATTAAGAGGCTAATATTTGCCTTAATATTTAGTATTCCCGTTTTATAAGAATTTTAAAGTTCAAAGAAAAAGAAACGTCATAAGAAAGGTTTTCTTCAAATTAATGAATATTGTATTGATACACAGTAAAGCCTATCACTTGAACTTGTATAGGAGATTTTTTAGGGCGAGATTTATGGTGAGTGAAATGAATGATCAGGCTTAATAGTAAGGCCAGTGCAACAATACAAATTATTGCACCTAAAATCTTACGAAAAAAATTATTATTAGGATTGGGGGTGGTGGTGGTGGTGGTGTTCTGACAGTTGAGGTGGTCGTTATATAGTATCAAGGTGAATGGTTTTTTCAGAAATGTCATCAGATACATCGTTGTTGGTTCGGTGGTCTTCACTGCCATCACCTTGCTCAACTTGATCATTTACACTGGCACAAAGATTCCAAATATAGAGGAAAATTTGTAAAAAAGTTTGAATTAACATTCTTATATATTTAAAAATGCGTGTTGTATTTGTCTTGTTACAAAACTAGTGAGCATCTTTATAGTTCATGCAAGCTCGGCCATCTTAACTTATGTCATTGAATTCCTAACCCATTATCAAAAGTTAGGAAAGTAAATCAGCTTTAAATATTTATTTACACTATACATGTATAACTCAAAAAGAATAATAACAAATCCCTGTTCTCATCATTTAAATACAAAATGCTAAACTTTATACACAAAATGTGGTACAAAGAAAACATTACATAATGTCTTTTCTTTACTAGTCTGAGTAATTTTCCCGAAATATAATAATTGTATAATAAATATATTGTATAATATAATTTTTGCACGTTTATTACACAATTTTGCACAGTTTTTGCACAATTTTTGCACAGGACCCCTTAATTCTTTGAGACGGCCTTGATCATATACATCCTTTATATAATATCAGGTGGTGGCGGTGGTAGAACAGAGGAGGAGTGTTGGAAGTGGAGGGCAATCATTAATGCTATCAACATTTTCATAATTAGTGACTGGTGATTGAAATTTACAAAGACTCTGATTTACAAATGCAAATAACAGGCCCATTTATATAGGGCACCAAAATAAACGCTTTAAATTTCCCATGCTCGCAATTGGCAATAGAGTGTTCTGTACTTCTACTGGTTTTAAATTCATGCAAAAAAAAGAGAGTAAATTAATATTAGCTTAATAAATTGCTCTACAAATAACAATTTTTTATAACACATAAGTTTCCAAGAAGAGCTTTTACTAGATTTCAATACAGAGCATTTATGGAGCTTTGTGTTTTTACAAGGAAGACGGATAAAAACAAAATAATACACACGGCTTTTCTTTTATTTTTCAGAACATATATCTGGCAGTAGTCTATTAAGTAGCTTCCTACACAGGCGTGCAACGGATCTTGACACTGGCGAAAACAAGATCGGTAGAGACGAGACTGGTGGAGAGCAAGACTGGTGGTGCTCTTACTTTCGAAACCACACTGGTGCAGACTAAGTGGTAGATAGAATATTTGATTGGTGGAAATTCATGACTGGTAGAAATGCATGAGTGGTGGAAATGCAAACTAAGACTGGTGGAAATGCATGAGTGGTGGAAATTCATGAGTAGTGGAAATTGCATATGAATTATTCCGAGTGACAATGCACGGGACTAACTATTCCATTCAAAAATTTGCTGTCAGGAGGTTCACCGACCATTATATTACATTCTAACACAGTAGAGTGATGGTAAATTTTGGATGGCTGCAAGCGATATGTAATTTTTGATTTAATAAGGAGATATAAACCGACACTGTTGTTTACCTTAACATAGTTTTGAAAATTAGTATTATTTTTAGAAAAATTAAAGTTTATACTACTAGAATTTGTAGCATTTATTGAAAACTCAAAAAGACTTTTAAAACCTATAAGTTGACGATAAATTAAGAGGCTAATATTTGCCTTAATATTTAGTATTCCCGTTTTATAAGAATTTTAAAGTTCAAAGAAAAAGAAACGTCATAAGAAAGGTTTTCTTCAAATTGATGAATATTGTATTGATACACAGTAAAGCCTATCACTTGAACTTGTATAGGAGATTTTTTAGGGCGAGATTTATGGTGAGTGAAACGAATGATCAGGCTTAATAGTAAGGCCAGTGCAGCAATACAAATTATTGCACCTAAAATCTTACGAAAAAAATTATTATTAGGATTGGGGGTGGTGGTGGTGTTCTTACAGTTGAGGTGGTCGTTATATAGTATCAAGGTGAATGGTTTTTTCAGAAATGTCATCAGATACATCGTTGTTGGTTCGGGGGTCTTCACTGCCATCACCTTGCTCAACTTGATCATTTACACTGGCACAAAGATTCCAAATATAGAGGAAAATTTGTAAAAAAGTTTGAATTAACATTCTTATATATTTAAAAATGCGTGTTGTATTTGTCTTGTTACAAAACTAGTGAGCATCTTTATAGTTCATGCAAGCTCGGCCATCTTAACTTATGTCATTGAATTCCTAACCCATTATCAAAAGTTAGGAAAGTAAATCAGCTTTAAATATTTATTTACACTATACATGTATAACTCAAAAAGAATAATAACAATTCCCTGTTCTCATCATTTAAATACAAAATGCTAAACTTTATACACAAAATGTGGTACAAAGAAAACATTACATAATGTCTTTTTCTTTACTACTCTGAGTAATTTTCCCGAAATATAATAATTGTATAATAAATATATTGTATAATATAATTTTTGCACGTTTATTACACAATTTTGCACAGTCTTTGCACAATATTTGCACAGGACCCCTTAATTCTTTGAGACGGCCTTGATCATATACATCCTTTATATAATATCAGGTGGTGGTGGTGGTGGTGGTAGAACAGAGGAGGAGTGTTGGAAGTGTAGGTTATCTACAATAGGTTGCGTCTATCTTTTTACGTAATTCTGCACCTAACTTTATGCTGGGTAAGTTCAATTTCTTTTTGCTCTTATGCATATGCCAACTTCCTGACCTCTTTGATTATGATTGGTATTGCAATCAGTTTTACGGGGTGCTATTGGCACTGGCACCTATGTGGTTGTACAAAGTGTTGAAACAAAGAAAAATACTTAAACTCAAGGAGAAGTTTTTTTAAGAGAAATGGGGGTCTTTTATTAGCTCAACATGTGTCTTTTAGTGAAAGTAATGTGGAGACAACTAAACTATTTAGTTTAAAGGAGCTGGATACAGCAACCAACCACTACAATATAGATCGAATCCTAGGACAAGGAGGTCAAGGCACTGTTTATAAAGGAATGTTGGCAGTTGGAAGAATTGTAGCCGTGAAGAAGTCAAAGTTAGAAGGTGGAAGCAAACTCGAACATTTCATTAATGAGATTATAATTTTATCACAAATAAACCACAGAAATGTGGTACGGCTACATGGATGTTGCTTGGAGACAGAGGTCCCTTTACTGGTTTATGAGTTCATCCCTAATGGAACACTTTTTTTGTATATCCGTGACCATAATGAAGAATTTCCACTTACATGGGATGTCCGTGTACGGGTAGCTACAGAAGTTGCAGGAGCTCTCTCCTATCTTCACTCTGCTGCATCCGTTCCAATATATCATCGAGATATTAAATCTTCAAATATACTTTTGGATGAGAAGTACAGGACAAAAGTGGCAGACTTTGGCATTTCAAGATCAATTTGCATTGATCAAACTCATGCGACAACGGAAAAAATCCAGGGTACATTCGGTTACTTCGATCCCGAATACTTCCGATCAAACCAATATACAGATAAAAGTGATGTTTATAGCTTTGGGGTAGTTCTTGTTGAACTCTTGACAGGACTCTTGGCACGTAGGCGTGACTATGAGGAACGAAGTTTAGTAACATATTTTATATCGGCAATGGAAAAGGATCGTATATTCGATATTACTGATGTGCGAATTGCAAAAGATGACGTGAAAGAAGAGCTCGTAACATTTGCTAAACTTGCATATAGATGCTTGAAATTAAAAGGGAGAGAAAGGCCTATGATGAAACAAGTTGCAGCACGGCTATTCTTCAACAGCACTAAGAAGATGTTGCATATATATTCAGTGACTGAACTAAATGAGGCCTGGGGCCTAACTTCAACTTCTATTAATATATCCTGCCGCAAAGGGTTCATTTTAAGGCCACAAATCAAGGGCTAATGAATAAAAGGATTATAATAAAGAGAAAGATCGCAAAAGCAAAGATGTGTGTAGTGAGGAAAAGAAGAAGAGGGTGCAAGTAATTAAATGGAATGTAAATAGTACTTATTACGACTATGTACTATTTAAAATTATTAATTTTGTATATATTTATTTATAAAATTAATAAAAAATAGTAAATTAAAACCATTCGTTTGGATTCGAACTCTTGACCTTTTCTAAATGAAACAAACATTTTGCCTTACCACCAACTTGTACTCATGTAATTTAAGAAAAATTACCTTATATATTATTTTACATTATTAATTTGATATATATTTATTATAAAATTAATAAAAACTAGTAAATTAATAGATAATAACATATAAAATGTGTATAGACGGGTTAATGAACATGGGAATGACTTTCAACCATGACACATTTAAATTATTAATTAATTAATTTTTAAAACAAATTTAGGAAAAAAATGTTATGTAAAGTCAAAACTTGAAAATAATGATAATATATATTATTATATTCTTAAAAATGAAAAAAATAGCATAAAACAGTAATGTAAGTTAAAGTGAATGAAAGCGTTAAAAAAAAATTTATATTGAAAATTTTAAATATAAAAAATAACAAAAAATGTTACCATCCTGATTTATTTTTCAACAGTTATCTAAGATTGAGATGTACATGTCAATCCATCATTATTTAAACTACATAACATGTAAAAAATATCCATAATACATTATTAAAGATACTTTAAAGTTAAAATTAATATAGTTTATTATTTGGATGCATATTTGAAGATTTAAAAATAAAACAAAAAAAAAAAAGAAAAAATCTTAAATTACTGCCGCAATGAGCCATTGCGGTAGCTTTTACTGCCGCAATATTTAGTTGTGGCTCAGAAAATTTTTTTGGCATTAATTATGGTTGGTGGCTGGTAATAAATGAACCACCTGTAGCATTGTTTCATTGCGGCAGTTCGCATTTAAGGCTTCCTGCCGCAATGAAACAATGCAGCAGGCGTGGATTCTTCCTCCTTTAAGGTTACAGAATTTGTCTTCTTCTTCAATTTTCTTTTTTCAAAAAGCAGAAAACACCAACGAATTTCAAGGGTTTGGAGCTCAAAAATTCATCCAAAATTAAGGTTAGTGCTCTATTCAATGGCTTCATTTTTTATTTAGCTCTTCTATTACATCTAGTGAACGTAATGGTGATGATTATGTTACGCCGCCCGTTAAAAAAATCATGTTTCTCGTAAATTATTCGTTGATGATGTAGATATTGATAATTATTATAGTAGTGTTCATAAACGTAGAGTGAATTACAATGTTCGTAAAGATAAAATGAATGTTGATGATGTTGGTGGGGAAAAAATGATGGTGGAAAGGGTAAAAACAAAATAATTATTAGTGATGGTGATGATGAGAAATTTGGGATGGGAAAAAATGATGATGAAGGAGATGAGGATATTAGGATGGGAAAAATTGAGGATGTTAGGATGGGAAAAAATGATGATGATGAGGATGTTAGGATGGGAAAAAATGATGTTGATGAGGATATTGGAAACGAAAATTTTGATTTTACATTTGCGGATGTTAATAAGGTTGTGCCTTGTGTTGGAATGATTTTCGATACATTAGATGAGGCGGAAAGTTTTTATAGAAATTATGGTCGAAATGTCGGATTCGAGATAATAATTAGGAATACTCATAAACATCAACGGAGTCATGATCCATCATCCCGTTTGTTTATTTGTAAGAAGGGTGGAAGAGTAGCACCGGAATCGGATTATCGTGATAAAGGAAAACGACGCATTAGGGATGTAGATCCACGAATGAATTGTCGTGCTCGAATGTACGTATGTCACCTAGTGAATGTAAACAAATGGAAGATAAATTTGGTTGATTTGAAACACAATCATGCCATGGTAACACCAGATAAGAGACAATTTTTTCAAACATCGCGCAACATCGATCCGATCACCCGATCATTGATTGAGTTGTTTAACAAACCGGGGATTGAGACGAGTAAAGTGATGAAATATCTTGGTGAGACATGTGGAGGCTTTTATTAATTTATTAATTTTATTACTTTTATTAATTATAAAACTATAATAATTTATTTAAAATTTTATGTAATAATTCAAATTTTATAAATATTTTTATATTTTATAATGTATTAATTTACCATTTTTTATTAATTTTAATAAATAATAAAAATA
Source organism: Saposhnikovia divaricata (assembly GCA_036435485.1). Taxonomy (NCBI): domain Eukaryota; kingdom Viridiplantae; phylum Streptophyta; class Magnoliopsida; order Apiales; family Apiaceae; genus Saposhnikovia; species Saposhnikovia divaricata. The sequence continues at coordinate 79,557,595 of CM071599.1, forward strand.
AAAGTATAATAACGTAAAATCATATGTAATAGTGTTTTGTTTTGAGGAAAATTACCAATATGTTTATTTGGTGTAGTGGTTAAGTCGTCCTTACCAATGGGTGAAGGACCTGAGATCGACTCCACATAAAATAAAGTATTTTTTAAGTTAAAAACACTGCCACAATCCTTCATTGTGGCAAGTGACTTTTTTCCTGCCGCAATGAACAGTTGCGATAGTGTTTGAGTTGGTGGTTGTGCGCCATTTTTCAACCAACGGTGGCTATGGAAGGGCACCCATATATATATATATATATATATATATATAAGTGGTTTCAAGGGATTGGGTTTTTATCAATTTCTAAAGATTTGATTTTCAAAAGGGTATGAGTCCTTATGTGTTTTAAAACTTTTAATTTTGTATTCTACATGCTTTGATTGGTTGATTATCTCAATTATGTTTGTAAATTTATGGAATTGTATTGATTAAATCCGGGATGTTGATTTTAGTTATAATATTGAATTGTTAGGCTTGAATAATATGTATTGGGTATTGTAAGTGTTGGTGGTTGTGTGTTAGGGGTTCGGAGGTTGCAAGTCGGAGAAGGGGGAGAGGGGTCGACGCCACCGCGGCGTTGGAGGAAACCGGCGGCGGTTGGTTGTTGTTGTAGATGGTGAAATAAGTAGGTGGAGGTGATGAAGGAGACAAAGAGAGAGAGATTGAGACGGGGAGAGGGAGAGATGAGAGGCAGAGAGGAGAGGGATAACACGGAGAGGAGAGAGAGTGAGGGGCGGAGAGATTGAGAGAGATGGCGAGATGAGAGAGAGGAGAGAACGGAGGAAGGGAGGAGAGAGCGGAGAGATAGAGAGGAGGAAGAGAGAACGAGAGAGTGAGATTGAGGGATTGATGTTGAGAGATTTAGAGAGAGGGCGAGAGAGTGAGATTGAGGGATTGATGTCGAGAGATTGAGAGAGAGGGCGAGAGAGAGAGAGAGATAGAGAGATAGAGGGAGAAAGGAGGAGAGAGAGAGAGAGAGAGAGAGAGAGAGAGAGAGAGAGAGAGAGTTCAGGTGGGTGGCGGCGCCGTCGCGGCGTCCGGCCGGCGACCACCCTGCAGAGGTGATAGTGGTGTAGAATAATAATTATAATAATAATTAAATAGTTAATTGTGTATTAATTAGATTAATTGGTAGTTTTGATTGGTGATATGAATAATTCTAATAAAAGTAGAATAAAGTTGGGTTTTTAAAAAGGAAATTGTGTTTTATTAAAAATGGGAATTTGTTAATTAATTGTAAAAAAAAGATGTGATTAGTGAATAAAGAATGGTCTTAAAAAAAAGAATATTATCAAATTGGTTTTAAAATTTATTAAAATGAAAGTTTTGTTAATTTTAGTAATAAAAAAAAGTGGATTAAATAGTTAGTTATTAAAATTGAGCAAAGGAAGTGGAACAAGATGAGCTAGTTGAATAAATTATATTGGTGACTTTACATTATTTTTATTGGTATTAGTAGTTAGTGTGTTCTTAATAAAACGGATTTTTGAATGATTTTGAGAATAAAATAAGGTGATTGAATGGTTTTAAAATAGAAGAAAAGAGTTTTGATTTATTAATTGGATATTAAAATAGGGAATGAAATTGGGTAAAGTTCGATTAATTAAATTGGAGATTATTTTGGTAAACTTGAAATTTTGCTAGAAATGGTTTTCTTTTTGTCATTTTATCTTAAGAATAAAATAGAGATTGTTACCTTATTCTAAAATGGACTTAATTAAAGTGTGAATTCTAGATAACTAGTGAGAGCTTATTAAGAATTAATTTAATTACGAGATGTAATTATTAACGTTTATTTAGGAAATAATAGAGGCTTGTTAATCAAGAACTTCCTTATATGAATAAATAAAGTAGAATTCCCTTGTACCATTATACCTTCATTCATTGATTTTATAAGATATCGATTCATTAAAATTCACTAGGGAAAGAGTAGAGCCTCCATTTTAAAATACTATATTATTTGTGAATAATGTGCTAGTAAGAGTTTAAGGTTACGAGTATATCACAAATTATATTCTTCGATATTAATTGATTATCAATGACATGATTACTGAAATTATTTTGATAATTATTATAGAAATTTTTTAGACTTGAGAGACTTGCTCGCGGATGGCGCCTTTTATTTATTCGGTAATTTTAGCATCGAGACAGAGGCAAGTTCATTCCTATCCTAAATCTCAGAAATTTCGTATTTTATTCGCATTATTTCAGTTCATATTTATTGTCGAGCTATCAATTATGAGATTTATTTGTTGCTCCTTATGATACAATAATTTCATTTTTAGTATTATTTTCTTGTTAAATATTATTTTATTGTTAAATTAGTTTATTTATGAATCGTATCTCCAATAAGCGTAGAAACAACTTTGTTGTTATCGAGCCGATCTCATTAATTCGAGACGACTATTTATTTTGATTTAGTTGAACTAATCTCATTGTTCGAGATAGTTAAGTTCATCCTTTTCAGTCGAATTTATCGTACGAATTCGATAATACTTATTGATTATCTTTAGTTGGTTCATCTTTCGAATCAACGAATAGGCATTATAAAATTAGGATCGTTAGAGTGTTTACTCATTGATCAAGTGAAAAACTTTTTATTATAACGATCATCAATTATGTGTATTATAAATATTCGAGTGGTACTATTTGTTCAGTACGACTCAGCTATATCTCATTTTCAAGACTATTCTCATTATTTCGAGATAGTTGCCTTTCTTGTCTGAGGTTGGCACTTGTTCGTGGCAACCAACAAAATATAATTATTTAGAGTTTACATCAGTCCATTGTTCGGATTGGTGGCACATTTGAGTAAGACTGGCAGTCCGCCAGATCAAACAAATATTTTTCCTGGAAAGTTTATCTCAAATTATCTGTTCATTAAATGTTCGGGAATTCGGTATTCTACTGGTCAATTTTGGGATAGAGGCCCATTATAGAGAAAGAGAGACTTTTGTACTGTTATATAGACACGAGAATATTTTAGGCATTACGTTGCCAGGGTTGATTTAACAACCCACTATGATGCTAGCATACATACATACATATATATTATATTTCGTTGATGTCGCATTGTAGCCGTGATCGGGCGAAGTGCGGTGTCATAGGAGGACGGTATTCCCGGTCGGATAGTTGATCGCCCCACCGAGATACCGAGAGGTTGGAAGACCAGTTTATTCTTTTCTCATGAGTTACCAGAGTTACACCAAATGAGTTCTTTCGAGTATTCTGTTATCGAGATGAGTCTTGTGTCAGTGTCAGAATATTGATTTCCGATTGTTCATTAAATTTCGAGTTCATATTTCGGTAAATCTTATTATATCTATATACCGAGCAAGGAGAGAACTCGCTGAGCGCCATAGTTGCTCAATTTTGCTTTACCACTTTTATTCAGCTGTCAAGAAGGAAAAAGGCAAGTCATCTAGCCAGAGATCCCAAGGGAAGGAGAAAGCTCATAGCTATGCTGATAAGGACTAGAATATCAAGCTGGAACCTTTATCTTTCTATGTTTGTGAACTTATGTAAGATATTATCCAAAGATGTAAAAAAATCGTATTGTAATAATGCTTGAGACCGATCTTGGATCTGCGGAGTGGGACTACTATACTCCGTTATAATAAATACTTTGTGTTATTGTTGACCTAATGTTTGCTGCAGGATAACGAGACTAATGTGACGACCCGGATCCCCGGTCAGGGTGGATTTGGGGGCGTCACAACATATACATTGACAAATCCAAATTTATATTTCAAAATAATATTATTTTTATAAAATTTTATATTTAGCTACGGATTGGATTGGGTCGGATATCCGATCCATTTATAGGCCTACCTCTAGTGGCCTCAATAAATCACCAACGTCATATCTAAAATCACCACAGTTTAAAAAAAATCACCAACATTAACTAAAAATTACCACAATTAAATTAAAAAAGCCATCACACCATCCTACTAAGGGTCTTACTCATAATTTGGGGGAGATTGTTAGTCACAGAGGCATGCATGAAAACATCTAATAATAAGCCTAATTGTTTGTAATGCTTTACATTACTTACATGACCCCTTAACTGGGGAACCCTCTATGTAGATTCTCTACTTGTATTTAGTACTTGTAATAAGCAATAAATTTCTAGTTGTGTAATTGTACAAATCAAGTCATGGAATAATGCTTGAAAGAAGATCTAGAGATCATGCCTTAAGCTTGGAGAACAAGGCTGTAGAAATAAACACAGTTGGAGTTTGAAGATTGAAATTTGCCAAAGTACAAATTCGAGAAGTAATTTGGTCTATTCGAGAAGTCAAGGATTCGATATGTCAAAAGACACTGTTCGATATCTCAAGGAGTCAACAAGTCAAAGCTCAATTCGATAACTCAGAGATTCTACATGTCCAAAACTCTATTAGAGAACTCAGGAAGTCAACAAGTCAGAGTATCATTCGAGTTCTCAAAGGGTCAACAAGTCAAAGTCACATTCGATATCTCAAGGACTCAGAAAGCTATTCGACATCTCAAAGATTCCATAAGTAAAAGGTTCTATTCGATAACTCAAGGATTCCTGAAGAAAAGACTCATTCGAGAAGTGATTCGATATGTCAAGAAAATCTAGTTCGAGAACTCAGAGTTATCGAACTACTCAACTCAAGTTCTCGAATCTAGTACGTAGTCATTTCTCGAATGGTTTCTTGAAGACAAATTACTGAAGATATTCAAGTCAGAAAATCTATAATAAGCCAAGACACTTACAGTATCACATTACTATAAAGTGTACATGGAAAGTTTACAAGGAAGCTTAGAGAGGTATTAAAGGGAACAAGCAACTAAAGAAGTGGATCTGAGCAGGTTAAAAAGAAAGTTAAATCACATGTTGCTCAGACGTGTACCGAATAGGGATAGACAAGTTAGAAAGTGGATTTGTCTGTTACCACATTTGTAGCAAGTAGGATGTACACATGTTCTATAAGTGTGTAGCCTCACTTCTTTAACACTTAAGTTTTTCATTGTAATACATAGCAAATATCTCTCTGAGAAATGAATCTGAGAATACTAACTTTTGTATTCCCAGGTTGTAGCATGCTTGATATAATAATTTGAATTAACAAGTTGAACCTAATCTTAATTCCATTCTAAATGAGGCAAATCTAAATTAAACATGTCTAAACACTAATTTAATTATCCAATACATTTTTATGTTAAAGTTCGAACTTATTAAATATAAAAATTATGGAGTCGAACTTAAATTTTGTTCACAAGCATTTCAATTTATTTATAAACATGATCCTTATGCCGGTACTAATTATTCATGGTACCTAATGATTTGACTTGTTTATTATATTTGTTCAATGTATCTAAAAGTTTAATCAAACTACTTGTATAAAATTTTAAATTACAACAATCCCTGCCCGTACCTTAATAAACAGGTCTTCTGCACCTCTAGGTCCGATCTCCACCGTTCAGAATTTAGATACATGAGTAAGGAAGACAATATCCAAAATTCAGGGCGATCCGACTGTTGGAACTCCGGGAAACGCAAAAACAAAACAGTTAATGCAACTAAAAAAATTTCTACGAATTTTTCACATTATTACCAAAAACTAGTCCAACCTTTCAATCTCACAATTCTCCACCTCGTACATCATTTGATAGACATCAAATTATGGACGGACAACAAGAATACCATGAAAGCCATTATATGTAAACCCCAACCGGCTGTGCCATATTACCATGGCTGCCTACGTACCCTTGACCGAGATCAAGCCATCGTAGTTCGCACCATGGGATGAAATCTTTGTTAGACAACTTGCGATAAATAACAATAAATAATAATAGTCAGTTGTGTGAGTAACAATTTAGCGTGTAATTCAAAACAAAGAACATAAACAAATCAGTTAAACAGAGGAGACATTAATTCAAAACAAATCAATTCCGTTTTTATTATAGATTTTATTACGGATAATCACAACTCATCCAAGGGAGCAACTTTGGATAATCACAACTCATCCATCCCTTATTTGTTTTGAGTGTTGAACATGCATTGAAAACATTTCGTGGAGGAGAACACGCTCCAAGCAAAACTTTTTGCGAACACGCACACAAGGCACACTCAAATTGGAGTTCAAAATGACTTGATAACGTGGATCTAAAAACCCACATTTTCCAACAATCCCCACCTCACCCCAACATCGCCCCCAAGGGCAATCAACACCGAATGATATTTAACAAGTCCAAACAATGTTGAAACTTGCTCCCTATCACCACCTTGGTTAACATGTCTGCCAGATTTGTTAGGTTTCAACCAAATATGATGTTATGGCCTTGGGTGGTCCAAGATATATATGGTATGATGTTATGGGCTTGGGTGGTCCAAGATATATATGGGTATGATAATAATTGTATGTGTAGACAATTATTATATATGGTATGTCTTGATCACTAAGTTGGGTAATTAGGTGCCAAGAATGGGAAGGCTTGTATAACAAGTATGGTAAGTCTTGGTGGCTAAGTTTTGGATGGCTATATATACATAGTCATATTGTGTTTGTTTGATAGGGAGAATACTTAAGAGATGTAGTCTTAGGTATTGTTTGGGAGATGCTTGAGTATTGTTGGCTCAAGTATCGGGTTTGGGACACCGTTGAGGTGTTATTGATTTGATGTATTATTGATAACTATTTTGATTAATAATACGAGTTGGGACGTGGGTGTTTCCACGTCAAATATTTATGTGTTGTTTTGCTTTTACTTATTGTTGATAGAATTAGAAGTAATACTTGAATAACGTGTGACTACGCTTTGGTGAAACTTGTCAACTAATCGATTGGCTATGTGTGTGCGCTCTGTATTGGTATTTGTGAATCTCAGATTGTGTAAGTCCCATAACAAGATTTTCATTTGTGTGCACCTTCAATAGAGAAACATCACTATCCTCTATGACATCTCGCACAAAGTGATACCTGAAAGGATATCTTCGATATATTATTTATTTTGATATTTGTACAATTTAACATAAAATTTAATTACACTTAGTTATCCTCTCCACTAGGTCATTAATTTAATTGATTCCGTCAAAAGTCAATAGTCAAGTCTAGCAAAATTTATCATCTTCCTTATAAGAGATATTCCATTATTGTGAAAAATCAAAATTATATATCTTCGTGGAATATATCTCTAACCAAGGCAATAAAGATCAGTAACACCCCCAGATCCGGGGTCCGGGATCCGGTGGTTACGATTTCCAATTCTGTCCACAACAATTGAACTTTCCTTAACATAAAATAAATTACGTCTCTATGACCCAACACAACAATATAAAACACACCCGTTATAGTCCCAGAGATGAAATCAGAGTAACAATCAAATTTTTATTAATCACATTATAAGTTCTTACAATCCAAAAGAATTTCAATATAAATACATACTCTTTGCCATCCATTTACATAAGTCATACTAGACCATGTTTTTGGTACTGAAAGAATAAATATATCCTACCAATAGCTTCTTCTTCAGCTCTGGTAGTCTCATCGTCCTCGCCCGCGTCGAGTGCGCCTTGTGCGAGTCATCTGGTCTAGCTGTTGTTGTGATATAATAATAAAGCAAGGGTGAGCAATAGCCCACCAACAATAATATATAACTGAACGATAATGTATAACAGTTCAAAAGTATCTTTCAAACCATATGCCATGCATTTACGGAAATGATGCCAGTATAATATGAACGATGAAGTTACAAGGTAACTTAAAGTATTTGTTTGTAGAAATATCTGTTACATCAAAAGTAAGCGTGATATTCTCATTGCCATTAAAAAGAGGAACTTGCATGAAAAGATTGCAATTCCAGTTATGAATACTTTTCCAGCTCTGCCAACAGTAATCATGTTGCAGGAAATAAATAAGTTTGGATGATGAACCAATGATGGAGTATTCACCGCGCCCGCTGTTCCAATCTTGATGATCAGTCGAGATCGTACAGCTCAAATTAGATTTACTACCGGTAAAAGGAAGAACTGACGGCTTTACTTGTCTACCGCCTTACTAGCTCTCCCCGGCCAACGGTTGGGCCAAAGGGGATGGACCGGCGCTACTCGGCCTCTTACACGACTCCTAGTTCAAATAGAATTCATGATCCTGAATGTAACGTTCGTCCCCCTTTCCCCAAGTGTAATACTTGTTGATAAGACTCTACAAGGTAGTTGTATCTAGTTGGAAAGGAAAATTCACTAATAACTTCCAAGCTGTGGCTTGGTATCGAATATCAACTTGTTCCAACAATCTTACCCCTCGAAAGATGAGAAGGTAAACAACGACTTAATAAGTCAACAGCACCCGAGTTGCGAGTGAAGAGAATACTTTATGACCGGGAAGTCGACAAGATAAATAACATTTTCCAAGTAAGGTTCCCTTATTATTAGGGAGATAGACTCAAAGAAGAATGATGTCTGAGAACCTTTCTTGATATAAGATTAATAATAATATGACTCCGAAATATTTTTCGTAATAATCGAAGAAGATGAACCTTATTGAGATTATTCTAAGTATGGAATAAATATTCAGAGAATATTTATTGAGTTAAAAATATTTAAAGAATATTTAGGAATATGAAAGAATATCTTTAATTAGAGTATTTTCCAAAATAATCCCTGAAGAAATATCAGGAGAATATTTATTGAATAAATAAATATTTAAATGAATATTCAAAATAATATTCATTAATTAATAGGACCTGAAAGGAATATTTAAGACAATATTCATAATTAATTAGGAATTTAAATGAATATTCAAAAAGTAATATTCATTTATTGAATAATATTCTAAATGAATATCAAGTAATATTCATTTACTAATCCAAGCTTTAAAGGAATATTCGTGATAATATTCGATAAATAAATCAAGCTTCAGATGAATATTAAAATAATATTCATCAAGTAATTAATATTCTAAATGAATATTCAAAAGTAATATTTATTCAATAAAATAATATTCTAAATGAATATCCAAATAATATTCATTTAATAGTCTCATCTTTAGAAGAATATTCGAAATAATAATCGATAATTAATTCGACTCTGAATGAATATTAAAATAAATATTATTCGTCGAATAGTTACGTTCAAATAATTATTTGAAGTAAGGATCGTTAAAATAAATAATTTCGAACGAATATTCAAATACTATTCGTCGCCCGAATAATGGAAAATATTTACTTAGATATTTTCTTTCGAGGTAATCTCGATATGTCAAGAAATATTGACTCCCGGTCTATATTTGATGAATAAGATGTATACACCCTTCTCTGAGGGTCTTACAATAACCGGCTTATAATTGATACGATAGCTATCTAATTTATAAGCCAATAACAATCAGGGAACAAGCATAATGATATAACTTGAAAGTAGGCATGCATGCTATGGCATACGTATAACAGAAAACATATATATATATATATATATATATATATATATATATATATATATATATATATATATATATATATATATATATATATATATATATATATATATATTTAATCACAACAACAGCCTAAAAGAAGGTAATTGACACTTGCCTGGTAGTCGAGTACGGTAAGCGGTAGTGGTAGCGGGTCCCGGTTCAGCTTGATGGTCTATAAATAGCCAAGGCATTCGGGATTAATCACTTAACATATTAAAAGTTAAGTTATACTTAATTCGAAACACGTTCTCGAGTTATCTCGTTATACCCCTTTTAGTGGATTCCTTTTTATCACTGATCCGACCCGACATTCGTTCGTTAATACGACATGTCACTGTACTTATACTTGGGACATACTTAAGTCATATGAGTTCTAAGGTCGATCGTTACGAACCAATACTATACTCCGAGTTTTATCGCCCGTTTTCTAAGTGTTTTACCGAAGTTATAAAAGAGTCGTCTTTTAGGGGTTCGTTCGCGTTTAACCTCGACTCGAACATTTTTAATAAATCGAAAAATGATCCTTTTGACATACGCTTTTCTTTCACACCTTCCTTTTTACCTCTAGTATTTATTTACCAAGATTCGCCATGACGTTACATAGTTTACGAGGGTTCAATTTCAGTTACGAACTTTCGTTTACGGATTCGAACTACTTTTAGTAATTTGGTCATAATTCCTAAACCGTAAATCGAAATGCTTCGATTCTTTCGCCAAAGTGATCTATGTTCAAAAATCTATCATTAGGGTTCATTAACTTGCTAAGAACAGAGAGTTATGGCTACTGACCAGTTCGGTTTCTTAGTGTTAATGAAAATTGGGCATTACTACGGCTACGAATCGAGCGTTCTAAAATTCATTACGCAACAACCAAGCCACACCGGGCATCTAATCAATTAATACAGTTAATAATCATCTCTTAAAAGCTCAAGAATATCATGCTTCATCAATATATCATCATAAAGCTAATCTAACCACAAAATCATGCTAACATGGTGGTAGAATACTACTAATATCACTTAATCCAAAATCACCATGAATCATGCATAAACTCAAAGTAAAACTTAGGGTTTGAAATGATTTATACCTTCCTTAAAGAGTAGTATAACCTTGCTAAGCCTTGATCTATCCTTGGATGATCCTAAGCTAGCTAAATCCACCATGAAAAACAAGAAAAAACAAGATTAGTTCATAAAACCACTATTCATCCTCCTCTTTGATGAATTATTTGAAAATGGAAACAAGAGAGTTTGGCTTTGAAATTTTTATGGGATCACTTTTAGGAAATGTAAGACTCACCATAATTTTTACAAGATCAAGAGATGGTGGGAAGAGGGGTTTTGATTTTGGAATTAAGGTGTTGGCCGAATGAAATATTCAAGGGTGGGGGGAGAGTTTTGCTTGGTTTCTTTGGATTTAATCTCATCCACTCTCATTTACTATCAAGATAATATCTTGTATAAAGTCACTTTATTAAAGTGATGAGGTGTTGGATGATGAAATGGCAAGACAAGAGTTGGTTTTATGGTGGTTTAGAGCTTAACTAGGTAGTTACTTTGCTAAGTACTTAGTTCTTCCTCTAAGGTGCTAGTTCCTTGATTCTAGTTTAGTTACTAGATATTTTATACTATTAGCTTGCACAAGACTCTTGCTTCCTCTGCTTGATTCTGTGTCCGGTTATTGCCCGTTTCGATTGATCGTTCGTAGGAATATTTCACGGATTTTTAATTAGGGTTTACCAGGAATCCTTTTTAATATTAATACTTTCATTCTCCATCTTTCATTCTAACTTTCCAATTTATATTCCTTAAATCCATTTGTTAAATACTTAAGGCTATCAGTGTCCAGGGAACTCTCGGAGAAAATAAAAGTGCGGTTTTTCAGAATCCGACAGCTTTTACATACACTTATTTTCCCCCTGGATTACTAATACGAACTCGGAAATCCGTTCCGAATGCTTCTATATAGTGTCGTCTCATATTATTATATACTCCCACCAAAACACTATTCATTCTGTATTCTTTACTTGTTCTCTTAGGGTTGTATAATTGTCCGTATTCTCTTTCGATCGTTCCTTAACCTTTTTTACGGAACTACTGGATTAATCGTTATCGATCTGGATGACATGAGAGTATTCTCTTGCTTGAAGTTGCCATATCTTATTCCCTTAGAAGATAGATTATTCTTACCTATGTTGTCACCCTTTAGCATTCTTCAAGACATAAACATAATAAAGTCGAATTCTATTCATTCTTTCCAAATATCAATTATTACATTGTAGCCATAATCACTATTCGTTTTTACATCATTAAATACATAAAAGTTTTAATTCCACCCAAAATAATAACATCCCAAAATATCAATTCCTCAAAGTTAATATCTCAATTCTTGGATTATAATAATATTTAATCCACTGTCCGGTCAAATATTATACCGAAAAAGAATTTGGAATTTCTGAATTCCGATCGTCTCTGCATTCACTTATTTCCTCCACGTATTACTAATATGACTTCGAAACATCCATATCACGTCCCGTACATAGGGTGGCGTGAAAAGTTTTCCAACTTACAAAATCACTATTCATCCACCAAATTACTATGCACGTATGGGAAACACTATGCACGTACGGGAAACACTATGCACGTACTCATTTCCCTTCAAGGATCCATTAGCTCCTTCCTGGATGGTAGATTATTCTTATCTAGGTCCTCAACCATCGAATTACTCTATTCTGATAATATACCAATGCATCAGGATCATTGTCCAAAGCAATATCCATTCATTACAATTATTGTTCTTTGAAACCACCATTCATTAGAGCTGGTGACCTTGTTGTCAGAATCATTGTTCCTCATTTTATCATTACTTAATAAAAAGTTTTAATTATATCTAAATTTGGGGTTCTTACAGTCTCCCCTCCTTAAAAGGATTCCGTCCCGGAATCAGGTAGAAAACAAGAGTCGTGTATCTGTCGTTTCAGCTTCCGGGTCAACTCGTAGTCGTTCTGCCCTTTCTCAGCACATCTACTAGTGCTACAGTCCATACTTTATCCTTTTCCATCAACTTTGTCATTTTTCGTACAACACACTATCCGGGTTATACTCTTACTCAGTCTTATCCTTATTGATACCTGCAGTAACATTGGTATCACTATCACCCTACGAATTCGGAGGTAACCTCGCTCGTACTGTGCATTTCCTGATCGCTTTAATCTTCGCAATCTCGATCAGTATAGAGAAGTGGAAAGATTTATTGAGAGATCACTATGATCAATTGAACATTTGTTATATTGCATAGCTAGTACAGAAGGGGGCCAGCCTTTAGTACTTGACAAGCAGTTAAACAAGTTATGGTATTCCACTTAGACTTCTATCACATTGACAGATAGTCATGTAGCAGTACCTCCCCTCCTTAAAGGGTTGTTCTTCTCAATTCATAAAGAAGATGAATAAGAGAGAAGAAAAGAAAAGAAAAGAATTCTAAAGGATTATAAAAAGTTTTCACGATTGTAAAATATCATACTCAGAATTTACCTCTGAACTATAGAGGTTCATTAAGGAAGAAATTAATCATAATTATATCCAATACTATTTGATCGTAACCTCACGTATCAACATATCTTGCTGCATTGTCCACTATTCTCTGGACCTGTACTCTGGTTCAACCTTAGCAACACTTACTTTTGGAAAATCTTTGAACCTCTCAGGTTAAATCTTAGTTTCTCGCTTGACACCGTTGTTACTAACATTCCATGTCACGCTACTAGCTTTTTCTTTATCAATCACATCCTTCTTATTATCTGATTCTTACTCATTTCTATTATTTACTTTCACCTTCACCTCTTTATTGAGACACCTTTTTGCACTTGGTACCTCCTTATCGGTATTCCGTCACATTTATTCTATAATCATCACGTTATTCCAATTTAAACTTTCCGAAATGAATCTGGCCCGATCCCTTTAACCTAGATTCATATAATCTACTTCTGCCAACCTTGTTTCTCATCACTTGTTCTTTTCTATCCGTGGTTTTCCACAGGTTGACTTTCGTAAGTCAGACCAGGTCGTATATCTACCGGCTCATGCTCTTATCATCTATCGAGCATCTGCATTTTACTGGCGTAGCCTGGCCACATGAAAACCCGTTATGACCGTGCTATAAGTTTTGGGGGTAAGGCTGGCTCGAATACCGCCGTCCGAACACTTTTAAACTCTCAGGTGGCCCAATAAGTCTCGGGCTCAACCGCCCTTCCCTCCAAGTCTCATTAATTCTTTCCATGGGAATATCTTTAACATCATGAATCATCAACCTCATATTCTCTATCTTGTTTGCGCAGAAGTACACTAACATAAACTTGTTTGTCATTCATCAACATGCCATTTAGTTAATCAATGGCAGCACTTTCTTTATCTTTACATTGTCATCTACTTTCTTAGAAGAATCACCATCGCTTGTTGTTTACGTAGTGCATTAATAGCTAATCACACGGGTTTCAATTCCTTTAGGGAGACAAAGTAATCACTATTCCTTATCCATAAGGAACACTTCCTGAACTTGATGTAGATATTACATGAAGTAGATACAATTGCAGAAGAGTTTCAAGCATCGCAGCTATGTCAGGTTGATGAAATTATCACTCATGCAGCTTCCATAAAAGACTGGAAACTTAACGGTTTACTTCGTTAATTTTGTATCATGGTCCTGGTCTGCCTCAAAATGGGACCTTCTAAGGTACGTAATATGTTTAAGACTCCATCAGGAATCGAATCTTTACTTAAACTATTATTACCTTCGATTCTTGCACAATCATCAAAAGGAATGTAACTTCCTCCACTCCAATATGACCTTCATGGTCTTTCCAAATATCATTTTGTTTCTTCGGTATGAACATTTGTAATTATTCCTTTATACTTAGACTGTCAGCCACCTCATTGGCCTTTCCTGATAATAATAATTTCTGGTAATCCTTGTTCTCTGGATATATTCCAATTCAAACATTTCTACCTCATTCCCATCATTGTTGGGTGAAAGCATTCTCCCTTCTGCTCTGCTGATGGAGAAAAATGTATTTATCAGTCTTTCCAAAAGTCAATGCTTCCACCTACCCGTGGGAACTTTATCACGTTTATTCCCAATCCTACTTAGGATACTTCTTTTCTTAGTTATTTCATTATCTTAGGATAATCTCAACCTTTATAGGTTCAATCCATACTTCCTCAGGGTTTAATACATGCCTCATCTGGCATTATTGTTACGATGTCATACATTCCTTACCAAACTTCCATTTTGAAGTTCGGAATATTACCTTTTTCCTTGTAAGGTTTCATAGGCCATCCTTATCATTCCTCCGGTATTTTCTGGGTACCGGGTATATCAAAATGTCATTGATCAATACTCTAATAATTCTATCTATGTTCTTTCCAAAACTCTTTTTAATAATCCTTACCGGTCATTGTTGCCTTAGCAAGTCCAGCTCATATCATCTGAAGTCATAATGTCGTTATTAGGGTTAATGCCACCCCTTGTGCATTCCCCAGGGTTTGTCTTAATTTATTGATATCATATCCTTAATTCAACTGCCAAGGAATTCTTGCATCTTATAATTGGCAATCAGATCATGTATCCTTAATAAAGGTCTCTTTTCAATCATTCTCATTTGATAATCGATCGGTGGCTTAATGCCACCCTCTTCTTTTAGATAGTTGTCAGCCTATTTGGCCTTCCAAAAGGCAACGTATGCCTATCTGCTCTCTTACAGAACTTGGTAATGGTAGCAAGGATGTTTTGGAAGATATTGGTCGAGTTCAACGTGAATCTCTTAGTACTTATCGTTCTTCTCAAATGTACTTGCCTTAGACAAAATTTCTACAGCATACTGATCCATCTCTGACCATTTCCATACTCTCTTCATAAACCTTCGTTGTCTACTTCCCTTAGTCGTAATATGATCATGGTATTCATGATACCCTAACATCCTACATCTCAAGTCACTATACTTCCATTTTACTCGTAATCTTGGACAACCCTATACACATGAGTCACTTTAGTACGGGTTACCCCATCCCAAAAAGGTCTAGTAAAATCCCCATCAAAACATGGGTTGCAAAAGGTTTAGTAGAAGATTCCTACGATCTCATTAATATTTCCTTTATATCAGAAGCCCTTGCAGTCGGTGCTTACTCAGAAGCAACCCTGCTTTGTCTTTTCATTGCTGGTCTAGTCACTTTATAGTCCGTTGTGACTTGGCCTCAACTGGCCACACTAAAATAAAAATATATGATTTTAAGGGTTGGCTAATTAGCATTACTTTTCTAGCAATTGCCGGCATAGTGTCTTCTTCTTTGATACCTTTCTACCTTTCCAAAACTTTACTTCATATAAGTCTTAATCGGCTACTCAGCGCCGTCTCCGGTCGCCTTTCCTCTATTTTTATCTTTTCAACTATTCTTATCAATCTCGCGTGCCACGCAAGCTTACCATTCCTGGCATAACAGCCTTTTCACTTAAGTCAATCCCGGAGTTCCTCCGTCCGGCTAATTTCTTACTTACATTTCCTGTTTTCGTCCAATCTCACTTCATCATTTTATCACTACCGTCGATTGTAATGCTCAGGGTCCGTTTACTAACCCATTTTACAGCATCCTTACCCAAATCACAGGGTTTGCTCCAGTTTCTCCTCTCTTCCATGACATTCTCTGATAATCAGAAAGACAAGGTTTGCCAAAATTCACCGAATTCCTTTCCAGACTCAGGGAAATTTTGATCAATCTACCCACCTACTGGTAACATTAAGGAGACCAGTTTCGCAACGTGAAGAATAGTTCTATGAACCTCCAAGCAGGTGGAATCATAAGCAGTCATAGTTAACGAAATAATCATCATCAGATTGGAAGTTTACCCATTGGAGAGGAATCAATTATATCCATCCCTTATAAGGGAATCAATAGTTTCAAACTGAAACCTGTCACAACGTCCTGATACCTATACGTCCTGACATTCAATACTACCAAATGTCGGTCTACCTAACCCTTTATGCGAAGCGTCGTTGGAAGCACAAAGTCTCCTTTTTCCATTAAGCAATGCCAGCTCTTGGTCATTACCAATTTCACCTTTTAGCTCCAGGAAGATTTTCTCACATTTTTCTCTTTAACTGCTGATCGTATTACTTGATCTATTATAATTCCGCATCGGAATAAACTTAAGGTAACTACTATAATTCTTTGAAAGAAAGAATTTAATATTCCTCTGAATTACATGCATCTAACATTTCTGGTTCATCATTTTACTGAGTTGAAATTAACCCTATACTTAGTCTCTGGCAGTAGTCTCATTACGAGTTCATCTTGACTCACTGGTCTTATCTTCCGGTAGGTTCTGAGATCATTGTCTTGCTTACTACTTCCTTATATAACATTATCCAATTATGCTATCACTTCCCAATGTCTTTACTTTCTAACTGATTCATTCATAAAATGAACATTTCCCTTAATAAAACCACCTTATTAACCTCAATTTGGTTCCATAATTTACAACCTACGACACCTGCCTTCTCATGGCGAATTATTATTGACCATATTCATACTAATTCATTTATCAAATGATATGGCACTTACTGCCTCCTTCTCATCTATTCCTAGGGACTCTGCTCCTCGCCCTAAATCGATGTCTTTGATAATCATACATCCCTCTAGCTCTTTCTTCGTTAATATGGAAGTCTCTAGGGATTCTCGTCTATTCCCGTATAAGATCTCAAATGATCCTTTCAATCCGTCTTACTTGCTGGTACTACCTCCAGTAGACCGGCTACGAATCCAACATGAATCTTCAGTTCTCTTGCTAATAACTCAGTTCTTTATGCTCCCTTTTTTTTGAGCACTATACTTTAATCATCACAGTTTTTCTGGCTGCAACCCTCATTCCTCAAGAGTAAGCTCCTTATCCTAACAGGATTTTTCCTTATCTGCTGGAACCTCTTCCGGGTCTCCAGTAGGGTACTCCATCGAATTACCCGCTGATC
Organism: Saposhnikovia divaricata; assembly: GCA_036435485.1. Taxonomy (NCBI): domain Eukaryota; kingdom Viridiplantae; phylum Streptophyta; class Magnoliopsida; order Apiales; family Apiaceae; genus Saposhnikovia; species Saposhnikovia divaricata. The sequence goes on from CM071599.1 coordinate 79,575,091, forward strand.
TTCCGCATATAAAGCATCATCGCGCTGCAGCTCGTATGCCTCAAGGTCTGTCGCCTTACTCGTCAATACGATATCGAGCTAAGTTACTATCACGATACTTAAGAGTTCCCATAAGGGTTTTATATGTCATCACTACATTAAGTAGTCCGACTATGAACTTGGCAAGAGTTCTTATTATCTTAATGAATTTATTGTTTTAACGTCGCCTCATCTCTGGGGTTTATAACGTACGCTATGATACCACTTCTGTAACACCCCCAGATCCGGGGTCCGGGATCCGGTGGTTACGATTTCCAATTCTGTCCACAACAATTGAACTTTCCTTAACATAAAATAAATTACGTCTCTATGACCCAACACAACAATATAAAACACACCCGTTATAGTCCCAGAGATGAAATCAGAGTAACAATCAAATTTTTATTAATCACATTATAAGTTCTTACAATCCAAAAGAATTTCAATATAAATACATACTCTTTGCCATCCATTTACATAAGTCATACTAGACCATGTTTTTGGTACTGAAAGAATAAATATATCCTACCAATAGCTTCTTCTTCAGCTCTGGTAGTCTCATCGTCCTCGCCCACGTCGAGTGCGCCTTGTGCGAGTCATCTGGTCTAGCTGTTGTTGTGATATAATAATAAAGCAAGGGTGAGCAATAGCCCACCAACAATAATATATAACTGAACGATAATGTATAACAGTTCAAAAGTATCTTTCAAACCATATGCCATGCATTTACGGAAATGATGCCAGTATAATATGAACGATGAAGTTACAAGGTAACTTAAAGTATTTGTTTGTAGAAATATCTGCTACATCAAAAGTAAGCGTGATATTCTCATTGCCATTAAAAAGAGGAACTTGCATGAAAAGATTGCAATTCCAGTTATGAATACTTTTCCAGCTCTGCCAACAGTAATCATGTTGCAGGAAATAAATAAGTTTGGATGATGAACCAATGATGGAGTATTCACCGCGCCCGCTGTTCCAATCTTGATGATCAGTCGAGATCGTACAGCTCAAATTAGATTTACTACCGGTAGAAGGAAGAACTAACGGCTTTACTTGTCTACCGCCTTACTAGCTCTCCCCGGCCAACGGTTGGGCCAAAGGGGATGGACCGGCGCTACTCGGCCTCTTACACGACTCCTAGTTCAAATAGAATTCATGATCCTGAATGTAACGTTCGTCCCCCTTTCCCCAAGTGTAATACTTGTTGATAAGACTCTACAAGGTAGTCGTATCTAGTTGGAAAGGAAAATTCACCAATAACTTCCAAGCTGTGGCTTGGTATCGAATATCAACTTGTTCCAACAATCTTACCCCTCGAAAGATGAGAAGGTAAACAACGACTTAATAAGTCAACAGCACCCGAGTTGCGAGTGAAGAGAATACTTTATGACCGGGAAGTCGACAAGATAAATAACATTTTCCAAGTAAGGTTCCCTTATTATTAGGGAGATAGACTCAAAGAAGAATGATGTCTGAGAACCTTTCTTGATATAAGATTAATAATAATATGACTCCGAAATATTTTTCGTAATAATCGAAGAAGATGAACCTTATTGAGATTATTCTAAGTATGGAATAAATATTCAGAGAATATTTATTGAGTTAAAAATATTTAAAGAATATTTAGGAATATGAAAGAATATCTTTAATCAGAGTATTTTCCAAAATAATCCCTGAAGAAATATCAGGAGAATATTTATTGAATAAATAAATATTTAAATGAATATTCAAAATAATATTCATTAATTAATAGGACTTGAAAGGAATATTTAAGACAATATTCATAATTAATTAGGAATTTAAATGAATATTCAAAAAGTAATATTCATTTAATGAATAATATTCTAAATGAATATCAAGTAATATTGACTCCCGGTCTATATTTGATGAATAAGATGTATACACCCTTCTCTGAGGGTCTTACAATAACCGGCTTATAATTGATACGATAGCTATCTAATTTATAAGCCAATAACAATCAGGGAACAAGCATAATGATATAACTTGAAAGTAGGCGGGTAATTGACACTTGCCTGGTAGTCGAGTACGGTAAGCGGTAGTGGTAGCGGGTCCCGGTTCAGCTTGATGGTCTATAAATAGCCAAGGCATTCGGGATTAATCACTTAACATATTAAAAGTTAAGTTATACTTAATTCGAAACACGTTCTCGAGTTATCTCGTTATACCCCTTTTAGTGGATTCCTTTTTATCACTGATCCGACCCGACATTCGTTCGTTAATACGACATGTCACTGTACTTATACTTGGGACATACTTAAGTCATATGAGTTCTAAGGTCGATCGTTACGAACCAATACTATACTCCGAGTTTTATCGCCCGTTTTCTAAGTGTTTTACCGAAGTTATAAAAGAGTCGTCTTTTAGGGGTTCGTTCGCGTTTAACCTCGACTCGAACATTTTTAATAAATCGAAAAATGATCCTTTTGACATACGGTTTTCTTTCACACCTTCCTTTTTACCTCTAGTATTTATTTACCAAGATTCGCCATGACGTTACATAGTTTACGAGGGTTCAATTTCAGTTACGAACTTTCGTTTACGGATTCGAACTACTTTTAGTAATTTGGTCATAATTCCTAAACCGTAAATCGAAATGCTTCGATTCTTTCGCCAAAGTGATCTATGTTCAAAAATCTATCAGTAGGGTTCATTAACTTGCCAAGAACAGAGAGTTATGGCTACTGACCAGTTCGGTTTCTTAGTGTTAATGAAAATCGGGCATTACTACGGCTACGAATCGAGCGTTCTAAAATTCATTACGCAACAACCAAGCCACACCGGGCATCTAATCAATTACTACAGTTAATAATCATCTCTTAAAAGCTCAAGAATATCATGCTTCATCAATATATCATCATAAAGCTAATCTAACCACAAAATCATGCTAACATGGTGGTAGAATACTACTAATATCACTTAATCCAAAATCACCATGAATCATGCATAAACTCAAAGTAAAGCTTAGGGTTTGAAATGATTTATACCTTCCTTAGAGAGTAGTATAACCTTCCTAAGCCTTGATCTATCCTTGGATGATCCTAAGCTAGCTAAATCCACCATGAAAAACAAGAAAAAACAAGATTAGTTCATAAAACCACTATTCATCCTCCTCTTTGATGAATTATTTGAAAATGGAAACAAGAGAGTTTGGCTTTGAAATTTTTATGGGATCACTATTAGGAAATTTAAGACTCACCATAATGTTTACAAGATCAAGAGATGGTGGGAAGAGGGGTTTTGATTTTGGAATTAAGGTGTTGGCCGAATGAAATATTCAAGGGGGGGGGGAGAGTTTTGCTTGGTTTCTTTGGATTTAATCTCATCCACTCTCATCTACTATCAGGATAATATCTTGTATAAAGTCACTTTATTAAAGTGATGAGGTGTTGGATGATGAAATGGCAAGACAAGTGTTGGTTTTATGGTGGTTTAGAGCTTAACTAGGTAGTTACTTTGCTAAGTACTTAGTTCTTCCTCTAAGGTGCTAGTTCCTTGATTCTAGTTTAGTTACTAGATATTTTATACTAGTAGCTTGCACAAGACTCTTGCTTCCTCTGCTTGATTCTGTGTCCGGTTATTGCCCGTTTCGATTGATCGTTCGTAGGAATATTTCACGGATTTCTAATTAGGGTTTACCAGGAATCCTTTTTAATATTAATACTTTCATTCTCCATCTTTCATTCTAACTTTCCAATTTATATTCCTTAAATCCATTCGTTAAATACTTAAGGCTATCAGTGTCCAGGGAACTCTCGGAGAAAATAAAAGTGCGGTTTTTCAGAATCCGACAGCATTTACATACACTTATTTTCCCCCTGGATTACTATTACGAACTCGAAAATCCGTTCCGAATGCTTCTATATAGTGTCGTCTCATATTATTATATACTCCCACCAAAACACTATTCATTCTGTATTCTTTACTTGTTCTCTTAGGGTTGTATAATTGTCCGTATTCTCTTTCGATCGTTCCTTAACCTTTTTATGGAACTACTGGATTAATCGTTATCGATCTGGATGACATGAGAGTATTCTCTTGCTTGAAGTTGCCATATCTTATTCCCTTAGAAGATAGATTATTCTTACCTATGTTGTCACCCTTTAGCATTCTTCAAGACATAAACATAATAAAGTCGAATTCCATTCATTCTTTCCAAATATCAATTATTACATTGTAGCCATAATCACTATTCGTTCTTACATCATTAAATACATAAAAGTTTTAATTCCACCCAAAATAATAACATCCCAAAATATCAATTCCTCAAAGTTAATATCTCAATTCTTGGATTATAATAATATTTAATCCACTGTCCGGTCAAATATTATATCGAAAAAGAATTTGGAATTTCTGAATTCCGATCGTCTCTGCATTCACTTATTTCCTCCACGTATTACTAATATGACTTCGAAACATCCATATCACGTCCCGTACATAGGGTGGCGTGAAAAGTTTTCCAACTTACAAAATCACTATTCATCCACCAAATTACTATGCACGTATGGGAAACACTATGCACGTACTCATTTCCCTTCAAGGATCCATTAACTCCTTCCTGGATGGTAGATTATTCTTATCTAGGTCCTCAACCATCGAATTACTCTATTCTGACAATATACCAATGCATCAGGATCATTGTCCAAAGCAATATCCATTCATTACAATTATTGTTCTTTGAAACCACCATTCATTAGAGCTGGTGACCTTGTTGTCAGAATCATTGTTCCTCATTTTATCATTACTTAATAAAAAGTTTTAATTATATCCAAATTTGGGGTTCTTACAAGATCGAAAAAGAAATATCAAGGTTTGATATTTTTTAGATCTTCCTTGCAACATTAATAAGGCGACAAGCTTGAACAAAGAATATTAGGGGTTTAATATTCTTTAGAGAACTCGTGCTACATTTAAAAACGATCTGGCTTATTTGAAAAATATTCTGTCTTCGCACTCAAAATGTTTTTATCCTCAAGAATATTATTATTCTTTGATAGAATATTTATACTCAATTTTATCTCGTGCCAGAAGTATTTAAAGTAATTTTTCTCCCACTTCTTAAATTTATTCTAATTTCGGAAAAAAATATTTTAATCACTCAAAAATATTTCCTACGCTCTCAAAATATTTTATATATTAGGAAACATATTCTAAGTATTTATTCAAGTCAAAACATTGGTCAAAAGATTTATCTATTCTACGGAAAGACCAATTGTATTTTATTCGGAACCGAAACCTGATTTAATCGTATTAAATCCAAATAACATACTTCCACTTGCTAGAATGACTTGAAACTTGAGATGGGTCACTTAAATACTATGTTCTATGGAAGGTAAAAGTTTCATAATTTTTCAAGAATTTTGGTTCGTGCATGAAAATCGAGATAGTGGATCCACGTTTGACTACGTTTGACCAACTCCACCCAACTCCTCCTATAAATAACCCCCTTCCCCCACCCATTTTAGACAAGCTAAGGAGCCAAAAAATTGCTGGGATTTTAGAAGTATAAGCTCTCTTCAATATATCCAACACTCTCTACAAATACTTCATCTCAAAAACCTTCTCTTTCTTATATATACTAAAATATATACAAGGTTTTTGTTACATAAAGCTTAGTTCATCCAACCAAGCTCACTCCCACCAAGAAAGCTCCTATACCACTACTATCCGGCCTCCCGAAGGGCTGCCCAAGTTCGACCAACGAGCCAAAATCCGGCCGAACCTCCGGCAAACTTTTCCGGCGATATCCAAAAGTGGTAACATTTTAGCTTCATATTCGAGTCTTAACCGACCATATTTTTATTTACATATAAGAGCTCTATACCTTCATCTCTTCTTCTTTATTAAGCTCTTATATCGGATCTCAAACCGAGACCATAAAATCTGTACAAGGATTAATATTCGAACAACGATTCGAAATATTACAATACCTCAAAAAGAAGTTATATTTGACGACGGTCAAATCAATACACAAAGCTTGATTATTTTTCTCACCTTTAATATTCCAGGAGAAAAGAATCGAAAAGCTTTTAATTAATCTTTAACGCACTTACTTTGGCCATTAATATTTTATTGTCTTGATATATATAACTGTGCTAAAGCGTGATTTGTTTCCCTTCTATCACCTCTAGTGTTCCGGGGGAAATAAGTTGTTAAGCTTCTATTATATATATTCTTGTTGTGTGGTGTGTTTAAATACTTGTTCGTGTGTGTTTAATTTAAACGCGTAATAGCATGGCGAAAGCCGTTTATATATTTTCCGCAATTTTTATTCTCGTCCTCACACTTGTGACTGATTTTACTTTCCACACTTTTTATTCTTGTCCTCACACTTGTGAGTGATTTTAAATTCTGCACTTTATATATTTTCCGCACTAGTTTAACGCATAATAGCATCCCTCGTTATTTTATAATGAGCTGCTTTTCTGTACGTCTGCGTTTATATATTTGTGTGTTGTGTTTAAATTGGCCAAATTATATTAAAGTAATATTGTAATGCTCTCGTTTAAATATATATGAATAGTCTAAAATAAGACTATATCGAACGAGGAGTTGTTTATCAAAGATCCTTAAGCTATAGACGTATTTTCAATAACGAAGTAATTTCGAGTATACTTCGACTTTTACAAAAAGTGGAACAAAAGTATACGATTATAAACCTTATAAGCCTACGATCTTAAAGGACTTAATTTACAAACTCCGAGATATATTTAAATCTCATTGAAACGGAGTATTGTATCAAAAGTATTTTTCGATCTACAAGTCATATCAAGTATAAGAATACACATAAAGTCATAAGCAAATAAAGCTTATTGAATTTATCTTACATAATATTCGTGTAAGAATATTAGTCACTCTCGAACATAATTTATCTTACATAAGATAAGTTGTGTAGGTTTCACAACGACTTTGAGGGAATAACAGGGAGTTATTTCCAAGACGAGTCTTGTGGGTTTTTATATTTATTGTGAGGTAGTATCGGGGAGACACGTACCAAGACCAATATTTGTATGGTTGTAAAGGTTTCTCCGCTTACTAAAGGAGCGAGTTATTTTTAAAGGAAAATCTCGAGTCCAAAGAGGATCTCAGGGACTGGAGTAGGGGTGAGCGAATCCATTAGGGGTTGCGCCATCGCAAACCAAGATAAAATCTCCTGTGTGGTATTTTCTTCCCTTACCTTTTATTTCTGCACATATAAACTACATAACAACTTGGTAAAATATTTAAAAAGGGATAAATATTTTTAAAACGCCATAATAATTTTTAAATTAGATAGTAAGCTATTCAACCCTCCCTTCTAGCTTAAAATAGCCCTCTTACGGGACCTAACAATTGGTATCAGATCGATGATTTTTAACGTGTTTGTTGAGTGATTTGCAGATTTACAGGCACAACAAAAAGTGATCCTACATGGCGTATCTAAATACCATCGGTTGCTGTGAAGGCCTATCTAGCGCTCGCCCTCCTCTATTTGATGGCACCAACTTTGCAACATGGAAACTGAGGTTTCGTATTTATGCTAGATCTCAAGGAGTCAAAGTTTGGATGGCCATAGAAGATGGAGTTGTTATTCCTACCAAAATGGTTGACGAAGTCATCGTTGAAAAGAAGGTTAGTGAATACACTCTCGATGAAGAAAATATGATGAATATAGCCGCTAAAGCGGAAATGGTTATCACAAGTGCACTTGCTGAAAAAGAATACAAAAGAGTAAACAATTGCAAGTCCGCACAAGAAATGTGGAACAAATTAGTAGTTACCTACGAAGGAACCATTGATATAAAAGATTCTCGAATGGATACTTTAATTCAAGAATACATGAACTTTAAACTCCAAGAAAATATCATCGACATGGAAACAAGATTTACTCGTATAATCGATGAATTATCTCAACTCGGAAAGAGTTATACTCAAAATGAGAAGAACCGAAGAATTCTTAAATCTTTACCTCCTAGTTGGAAGGTTAAAGTTAATACAATAAAAGAAATGCATAATCTAAATGATTATGACGTCGATAGCTTATTTGGGAATCTTCGTGCATACGAAGAAGACAATATTCCGGATAAAGTCATTCCTAAAGTGGAAGACAAAAAGAAAAATATGGCTCTAAAAGCTATATTAATCGATGAAGTGAAAACGACGAGGAGTTAAACGAAGAACTCCAAAATCTCGATGAAAGCAAAATTGATTTACTAACGAGACAACTTCGTTGTGTGCTACAAAGCAAAGCTCAAAGATATGGAAAAGGCTTCCTAAAATCAAACAATCAACAAAGAGTTTTTAACTCAAACGGAAGGCCAAATTACTCTCAAAATTATACTCCTAACTATAATTAATTTTCCAACAACGAGCTATAATAAAGGCAAAGGCACTCAAAATACAAATGCCTATAATAATACCAATAACAATAATAATCCTCCTTACACTCCTCCAAAATATAAAGAACAAAATCCGAAGGAAACACAAGAAGTTTGTTTTGAGTGTAAGAAACCGAGTCACTTCAAAAGAGATTGTCATAAACTTTCTAAGGGACGAATTCTTGTGGCCGAAAATGGTTGGGATTTGAGTGAAGATGAAGAAGCTCCGGAAGCTAGTGAAGAAGTTGTCAACTTATGCTTAATGGCTATCGGGGATGAAGCTACTTCAACGGAAGCCTCCACTTCACATCAAGAGGTAAGTTCTAATCTCAACTACATCTCAAATAAATTGCAATTAGATGAATATAACTTGAATCTAGTTGATATGAGCAAGTATGATTTAATTGAGCTTGTAGTAGGTATCAACAATAAATACAAAGATGTTGATAAAAGGCTTCATTTATTATGGTCCGAGAAAATGAAACTCGAGGAAATGTATCATACTCAAAGTAAAGAGTTCACTCGGATGATGGATTTAAAAATCCAAAACGAGAATGAAATAACATTCTTAAATGATCAAAATCATCTCTTGAAAATTGAAGTCAACAAATTCAAAGACAATGCTCTCAATCTTGAAGTAGAGTATGTGTCTTTAGAACTTCAAGCCGAAGAGATCGAAAATGAGAAGTTACAACTAAACGATAATATTTATAAACTTCATGTTGATCTATTGAACTTAAAGATTCAAAACGAATCAATAGTTCAAGACAACGTAACATCTCAAACTCAAAAAAACAATCTTGAAAAAGAGAATGAGTTATCACAAATCTTTGAGTTAAAAGAAAAAGAATTACTTGAAGAAACTCAAAGATTGAAAGAGAAAATTTCAAGCTCATGGCTCAAGTTATGGATCAAGCAAGATTCTTTAACATCAAGATTGATGCCTTAGAAAAGGAAAAAGAAAATCTTGAAACTATTGTTCAAAGATTTACTAAAGGCAATGAGATGTTAGATAAAATGGTACACTCAAAAATCTCCTATAACCGTGAAGGTTTAGCATATGATAAGAACGCTCCTCCTAAACGAGATGTTCAACCTAAAGTGGAACCTACAATAGCTCCTCCTAAACCACAATATTTAAAATGTACTTATTGCAACAAAGATGGACATTCGGTCCTATATTGCAAATTCAAGAGTGGTGAATTTAAGGAGAAGCATGTATGGATTCATAAAGGATCAAGACCATACAAGAAGGTTGAAAAACAAGTACCATTCAACAAAGTTGCTTATAATGGTCAAAAACAACAAAGGTTTCAACAACCTATTATGTCTCAAAATAGAAACACTATGTATTACAACAATGCTAGTAGGAATGCATCTAGATATCAACATGTTCCTATTCGTAATGCTCCCTACTTTGCAAATGTTAGAAATAATATGCATCGTGTTAACTCTAGATTTTATGATTATACTAGACACACACAACATCATGTTAGACATAATGCACTAGAAATATCTACATGCCTAACAATGATTATTCTATGCCTAGATTCTATCATGCAAATTCAAATATTATTTATGATGTACTAACCCCAGGATTCTCAAGACAAAAGGGTACCTATAAATTTAATTGATCTATTTTGTAGGTTTGTATTGCCGCTAAGCAAGACATGTGGTACCTTAATAATGGATTGTTTGAAACAAGCTCCAAGAGCTTGGTATGAAAGGTTGAGCAAGTCCCTATTAAAAAACAATTTTAAAATGGGAATTGCCGATAAAACCTTATTTACAAGACAAGAAAAAGATGATATCATGCTTGTACAAATATACGTAGATGACATTATTTTTTGTTCAACCAATGATGCACTATGTAAAGAATTCTCTGACAATATGAGCAAAGAATTCGAAATGAGTATGATGGGTGAATTAAATTTCTTTTTAGGATTGCAAATTAAGCAATCTGACGAAGGCATCCATATGTCACAATCGAAATATTGTAAAGAGATGCTAAAGAAATTTGAAATGGAAAACTCAAAACCCATATCTACTCCTATGTCGACTTCTGATAAATTAACAGAAGATCCCAACGGAATACCCGTTGACACTAAGAAATATCGAGGCATGATTGGTAGCTTGCTATACATAACCGCAAGTCGTCCAGATATTCAATATAGTGTTTGTTAGTGTGCTAGATTTCAAGTAGCACCAAAAGAATCTCATTAGATGCGGTAAAAAGGATATTGAGATATCTAAAAGGAACCACTGACGTAGGTCTTTGGTATCCTAAAGGAGTACCATTCGACTTAGTATGTTTTTCCGATTCAGACTATGCCGGGCATTTAGTCGACAGAAAAAGTACAAGTGGTACATGCCAGTTTCTGGGAGGATGCCTAGTATCTTGGTTTTCCAAGAAACAGAATTCGGTATCTATCTCCACAACAGAAGCTGAATATATAGCGACTGCAAAATGTTGTGGATGAAGCAAACACTAGCCGACTATAATATTAAATTTGATATGATCTCAATCTTATGCGATAACACGAGTGCTATTGATCTTAGCAAAAACCCCATGTTACATTCAAGATCTAAGCATATAGATGTGAGACATCACTTTTTACGTGATCATGCCAATAAAGGCGATATAAAGATGACTTATATCGAAAATGAGTACAATCTCGCAGACATCTTCACGAAACAATTGAATTCCGAAAGATTCACTAAACTCCGTTTGGATTTAGGAATTTTGGAAATTCCAAAATAATAGTTTATATGTTTATATAAATATTATATATATTTACATATTTTGTAAGAATACTTATCACCACTTATAGTCATCTCACGAAAAAGATATCCTTTTAGGATTATTAAGAATATCTAAAAACTCAGATTTATCGATAATGACAACATATGAAACTTTATCGATCGGGTTTTTGATTTTCATTCGAAAAGATAAAACTATTCGAGCAAATATTTATCGAAATTAATTTCGGAAATATTTTTGAGATACTAAGTAAATGATATTTATCTCAATACAAAAAATCAAAATATTAGTGTATTTTCTAATTTTCATAATATATTATTATATATCAATATATATATATATATATATATATATAATAATTATTATTAGTTTTCAAAACTATTTTCAGATATTAAAATATATTATTTTCTTCTTATTTTGGTCATTTTGACCCAAATAATAGAGTCAAACCCGACCCAAGTCAGTCAAACCCTACCCATCTGAAAACCCTAGTTAATCTCATCAGTTCAATCTTAAGGATGGATTAATCCTGGTCGTCTATTACAGAAACCGTATATAATAACTATTATCTATTGTTCCAATATGAGTGTGTAGCAGCCGCGTGTGTTTCTCAATTCTCTCTCGTTCTCTTTCGGCTATTCTTCGTTTCTCTGACGAATTCATCATCTTTCTCCGATAAAGTATCGATTAAACACTACTCTATACACTACACTTCATTTTATTTTCGATTTGATTCTCATAAATCTCAAATCGACTCTAAAAAAAATGGTGGGTAAAGAAAAATGATTTTGATAAACAAATCGCTATCATCCAAATTGATTTCGGTTTATAAATCAAAATCGAACAGTTATATATACACACACACACACACACACACACGGCCACACAATTTCAACTTTTATGTTTTAAATTTTCAAAACACTAATTCGATTTTGAGTGTTTTATGTAGGATTAAAGAAGAAAGCTTTAAATCGAATCTTTGGTAGTGATTAAAAGCCTATTTCAAAAGTATTAAAGCCCTAATGCGATGGAATCGAAGCTCGTCTCGGTGAGTGAACTCGAAACTCATGCAAGTTCAAGAGTTTTTGGATCAGAAAGTCCCAAGAAGACTATGAGGCCTTGGGCACATGTATAAATTTATGTTTAATTCATTACTATTTTAAACTCTATGAATCTCTGCACTCTCGATTCGTGTGTTCTTAAATGTCTCTGTGATTACTTGAAACTTCGGGATGTTAGTATGATACTTGATGAATTAATTAAAACCGTGAGTGTATATTGAATGTTATGATTCCAATTTGAGGAACAGCTATAGTTGAGATGTCAGAACACTCGAAGATATGTTTCGTGTTTACTTACTGCGAAGAGTGAAATTGACTAAATGCTTGGTCAATGTGTCATAAGATTACTCTCTCAGTATGAATTAAATAGATAAATTCAAAGATATGTATTAGAGATTTTTATATTAGTACACTATGAGTATACAAGGATCTTTAAAGTGATTCTGATCTAGTTAAATAGTATTGCTGATGGCTAAATGTGAATCTTTGTTTACATTACAAGACTTGACTTAATGTGTGATTCTGTATCATTAGACAATTCTGTTTACTATTTGGTTGGTATTAGGTAAATCTTATTGTTTGTAGTGATTTGATGAAATTCATATGTGCTAATTGGGTATTAACTGAGATTATAACCTATGGTTTATAATGTTAAATGGTGGTTATTACTGTAAAAGTGTGACTTGTATCTATACTACTTGACATGGTAAATTACATGTGGTGTTGTACTGATGAGAAAAGTCAATTGGACAAAATGCCTGATTAGTAGCTGATTGAACATTGCTATGAAGTTCTGATGTAATGGGATAGAGTTGAATATGTATGCTTTACTATGTAATTATATAAGTTAAGTTTGCAACTATATACATGAGGATTATGCCTATACTATTTGACTTGGTCAACTGGGTGCTTTAAGAATGAGAAACAATATTGGTATGTATAAGTGATTGATAATTCTGTCTATACTTGATCTTTATTGATACTATATGATCTGAAGAACAAATGATTATCTGCCTTGGTGTAACTATGATTTGTATATTGTTATGTGATGGTGAACTTGGTTTCTATATCTTGATGTATTATTTGACTATAACTTGGCTGTTCTGTTCAAATAGTATGAACTTGTTAGACTTTGTTAAGAATACTATAATAGCTTGGAACTATATAATGTCATTTTCACTCACACACTTGCCCTCACCCAAAGACTTGGATGGGGATCCCTTTGAGAAACCCAGTATCTGGACACTGGGGTGATAACGGCCACATAGACAAAAAGGACTCATATCTTGCATATATATTAATTAGTTGATATTATTCTGACTTGTGAGATTATGATTGTGTCCTAAATGAGTAAGTGCATGCTTGTTTATCTTATGTGACTTAGTCAATGTGTATTCTGTGTTCAAGACATTCTATTTTGTCTAGGTGTCCTAAGTCTCCATCAATCAATCATTAGTCATGTATGTTGCCTGGAGTAATTAATATATTCTTATAACTTGGCATTAATTGAGAGTGACATCAGTTGGACTTTTAGGGAGTATCATTGTACCATTAGGAGGTAGCCTTTCTAATAGAGTCAGCCACTTGTCCCCTTAAATGTATACCTAGAATAGTCAACTATGTCATACTGCCATTACCATTTCACTTTATATGCTTAAGTTGTAATATTCTGTGAGCATTACATAGTTTCATTTACACACATGCCTGACAAAATCTTACACATACTTCTATCCATTTCTTTTCAAGCATCTCATTTAATTGAAACAATGTACCATGTACTATGTTGAATCATGAGTTACACACACTCATACCAAATATGTCACTATTCTGCACATATGTCCATATTTAGTCTTGAAATATCATGCAAAAACAAAAATTTATATGACACATATGTATACATATATATCAACATACTTCCTTTACAGCTGCATGCTATCCTATATACCTGTACCATTGTCCATGCATGCCTTGCAGTTCATTAAATGAAAGCACTATAGATTCACCAAACTGCATTACCATTTCTCAAAAAAAAATTTATGTGTTTTTAATTATTGCTTTTATGTGCTAGCTGCCTATATAAATATATGTGTTCATGCATACACAACACAAACACACACATGCACTTGTATTTCCTTTATTTTATGGAATATACACCATTGACCCCAAAGCCAAAAATCTTCAACTTCTACCTCTTTTTGAAACAATGAATAGGAGAGACTTTAATCATTCTCTCTATGCTCCCTTCACCCCCTACTGCCACCCAAACAGTTCCAAACAGCACTACCACAAGAAACCTAAACAAGAAGCCTCAAACTTGAATGAATATGCTTACTTCTCTTACTCTAACAAGCTGCCTATGTTTAGAAACCATAATCCAAACACTGTTTTTCAAGCCATACCCCTAACTGAATCTTCTAAATCTGTTAACTCACATATGCCAAGAACAAACATCAAACCCCCAAACCCCACTCTAGTGAGGCTTTCCAACACTGGTAAACTCAATAGAATGCTGAAAAATAACCAACCTGGGATGATGGTGTATGTTTCACAAAATGGGGATGTTCATGGCATGTTTACTTCCATTAAATGGGAAAATTATGTGTTTTATAGGGGTCAGAATTTCTATACTCACTTAATTGCTGAATTATATGCTAATATGGAGGTGCAACAAAGAGTTGATGGGGTCTTATACTTGAGTTCCTTTGTGAGTGGTAAAAATATCTATGTTGACCATAATATGCTTAGCAAGTCTCTTAGGTTAGGCAATAAACCATCTGATCTTCCTTGTGTCAACATCTTTGAAAAATTTGTTTTGGACCAAAGTGAGTTTGAACTATTTCTTGGTTTTTTTTGTGAAGAGGATGTTCATGAGGGTCTATGTGTTAGAGAATTTGCAGTTAATTTTGGACATTTTCTGCCTAGGTTTCAACAATTGGCTATAGTCCTTAGGTCTAATATTCTGCCCAAAGCAAAGCATGACAAGTTCTTTGACTTTGTTGACCTTAAATTCATGTTTAAGATTGTGTCAAACACCATAGATTTCAACATTAACCATGTACTTGTGCTTAACATGATAAATGCCTATAATGTTGACTATATGCCCTATGGTTTGCGTTTGACATCCATCTTTTCAAACTCACTACATTCATGTCTAGGATGCATGTTAGTAAGATTGATTACTGTGCAATTGAAGGTTTAACCTAACCTAGGATCTCTCTTAAGAATTGTCAAACTAGTCACCCTAATAAAATTGTCATCCCCTCCCTTGCTCCCAAACCTGATATTTATGAGATTGTTAAGGAAGAGGTTAACAAACTTAGCATAAAAGTTGATGTCATTAAAGAGTCAAACATAGAACTTCAAAATAGGGTTGAGAACCTAGAGGGTACAGTCAATAAGAATAAGGGTAAAATGATTGAGGTCATTGATTCTGAAATTGCTAAAGAAATTGAGGTTAAGTTGGTTGGTGAGTTGTGTGCTGTTAGTAATAATGATGACATGGAGAAAGTTTATGCTGCCTTGCCTGATCTAGGTGAGGATCTTGGTGTTGTTCCTAATGAACCTGCTGTGGTAAAATCTGCTACATGAATACTTGTTCTGAGATAATATATGTTGCCTTATGATGCTTGCAACATGTCTTTTAACTATGTCTGATGTTTAAGTATGCTTTGCTTCTAGTATGTTGTTTTTGTTGCTGTTTGCTTTACTAAAAGAATCTGTCTTTAAGTTGTAATAAGACTAGTGCAGTTGGTTCTTCTTAATCAGTGAACCACATTGATTAGATTGGAACTTTTTGAATGTATATAAAACTGTATTGACTAACTCTTCTTTGCACTTACTATATATATATTCCATTAATCTTGACTATATCTGCAAAACTGATATGATTTACACTTGACATAAGTTAGTTTGGTAAAGCTGGAAAATCGAAAAGATTTGAATTGAATCTACTATTCTGATTGTATTTCTCAAATTATCTATATTGCTACAATACTTACAGATATATGACAAAAATATATATTCTTCTTTATCTAAGTGAGTTATCTAAATTATGATCTTTTATTCCTGGCTAATCAGTAAAGCGTGAAGATTAAAATATATGTCTGGTGAATAAATAGAAAATTATGAGAACATTATGCATTCATATTTGATTATCTTATCAGATTTCTTAGTATTATGAATGTGCAGATTCTGTATGAGGAACAGACTTTTACAAGATCAGCATTCAACAGTCTTACATAAATTTACAATTCAGAAAATACTTACATGTATATTCAGAAGGATTAATCATACTACATTTGAGATTATTCTTGTAATTTTAAATCTGAATACCTTATGTTATAGTGATTGTATTGATTATGGACTGAATACTTGTCAAAACTGTGTACTAAACGTTTATCAAGAACGTTATAGACAGAATACTATTTGGTGAGTTTGAATGTCCTTGAATAAAATCTGTCATCATATTTTCATTATGAAAACGGGTGATTTAGAATATTAATTGTACGAATCATAATTGCCAACTAATAGCAACTCAGATCGACATAAACAAAAATTTGATAATACACCAAATAGACAAATGAAATTCGTAATTCACAGGTAAAACACCAAATTCGAATTAAAGTATACAAAGTCTTTCGGTACCACGCCAAAGAGAAAAGAAAACAAAAACTTGCGGTTCATTTACAAAAGAGGAAGCATTTTTGTAATGCACCGAATGCAAGTGAGAAAATGGAAAAAGGGGAAGAGGAAACGTTTTACAAAAGCAAAAACTCTTTTTCGAAAAGGGGAAGACAAAATTTTTGGTAACACATTAATTATAAAGAAGAAGATATCTTTCACCGAATGTAAAATTAGAAAAATTCTTTGGTACTACACCAAACAAAAAATCTTTGTAATTCATCAACTTAAAAAAGAAAAACAGAAAGTTTTTGTTAAACAAAAAGGGGAAGACAAAAGTCATTCGGTATTGCACCAATTCAATTGGCCTTAACCGAATTATTCAAAAAAGGGGAGAAGATAGAAAATGGTGAAAAGGGAAGAAGAAGAGAAAAATAAATTTTGGTACTACATCAAAAGATACTAGAATTCTTTCTTCAAAAAGGGGAAATAGATTTTGGTCAAATACCAAAAAGAAGATATAAGGGGATAAAGAAATATTAGAGTGAGTTTTCCAAAAAGGGGAAGAAGAAATTAGAAAAAGAGAAAATTAGACCCCTAATTTAAAATTTTCAAAATTTCTGGTAGATATGAAATAAATTATCCTTAACAATATGTATTTTCAATTCATCTCATAAGTTGTTTTGCAAGAATCAATTAGTGGAGATCGTCTGCTTCAAATAGAGTCTAAAATATTTTCAAAAATTCAGGCATACACTAAGGGGAAGCACACACGGGTAAATTTTTTAAATTTTATGTTTTTTTGGCAAATACCAAAAAGGGGAAGATTGAAAGGATATCTTCGATATATTATTTATTTTGGTATTTGTACAATTTAACATAAAATTTAATTACACTTAGTTATCCTCTCAACTAGGTCATTAATTTAATTAATTTGAGTTGTGAAGACTCAGAGAAATGGCAGTGAGCCATGAAATTCGAAATGGAATCTATGTATGCCAACCAAGTGTGGACTTTGGCTGAGGCACCTAAAGGTGTAAAGCCTATCGGATGTAAGTGGGAATATGAAAGAAAGATTGGAGCAGATGGCCAGGTGGAGACCTATAAGGCCAGGCTTGTGGCAAAAGGAATCAAACAAAGACAAGGGATTGACTTTAGTGAAACTTTTTCGCCTGTAGCCTTGTTTAAATCCATTCGGATTTTTCTTGCAATTGCGGCTTACTATGACTACGAGATCTGGCAAATGGACGTGAAGACGGTCTTTCTCAATAGGAAACTTGAAGAGGATGTGTATATGACACAACCAGAAGATTTCGTTTCTAAAGGAAATGAACATCTAGTTTGTAAACTGCATCGATCCATTTATGGATTGGGGGAAACTTCTCGCACATGGAACTTACGTTTTGATGAGATAATAAAAGAGTTTGATTTTATCAAAAAAACATGGATGAACCATGCATCTACAAGAAGGCTAGTGGGAGCGCGGTGACATTTCTTATTTTGTATGTGGATGACATACTTCTTATTGGGAGTGATATACTTCTTATAGGGAATGTATAAAATACTTCTGTATGTGGATGACATACTTCTTATAGGAAATGATATACAGATGTTGAAATCAGTCATGGTGTGGCTATTTAAGAATTTCATTATGAAGGATTTGGGAGAGGCTTATTAAATTCTTGAAATGAAGATCTATAGAGATAGATCAAATAGAATGTTAGGCCTAACCCAAAGTACATACATTGAATAATTGCTAAAGAGGATATGTCAACCTCGAGAGAGTTGACACACATAACAACATAGTAGTCCCATTAATAAAGCCGTTTCTCAAAGTCACTTTGATCATCATAAAGATGATATGGGTATTAGATACCGGAGTGATTGGCTTTAGTACAAGTGGGAGATTGAAAGTGAAAGTGTCCTAAACCAATCATGTATGATGAGTTAGGAGGAACTTTTAAGTAATCTATTTAATTTCATTTATATTCATAAAAGACTAATTCGTGTATGTTACGGGCTTTATCTATTTAAGTGTTTAAATAAGATGTTCCATAGTTTAGAGTAAAGCTTTTAGAATTATGATGAGATTGTAAGAGTGAGATCTAAAAGATGATAACTCTAAACTTAAATTGTTCATAGTCGTAGGATAACTAATTGGTAGTTAGTTAATCCGTAAAGATCGGTACATACTATGCTTGCTTCTATATGAAGGATGTCTGTTCTCATAGGCATTTGTGTGATGACACTATAGCTAGTATGTAGGTGCTTATTAGAGAATAAGTTCACTGAAAATGACTCGAATAGTTGAACAACTAATGGAGTTCACTCACGTGTCAGTAGTTGTTCATATAGTGATGGTTGTAGAAGTGTCCTTACACTTGAGGTAATCATAGTCATCTTGTGTACATTGAACTATACTTTGGTTTAGTTCTTAGTCTCTAGGGACAACAATAAGGGCTTTTTTGGGCATAAGAATTTGTACACGAAGATAGTGATTGATCAATAGAGGATCTGCCCCTTCCAGTGAAGGAAGATAATGTCCTATGTTATTCCACTTATGCTAGTTCAATAATCTCTGGCCAGAGTGAATGAAATTAGAAAGAAGTTTCTAATTTGCATTAAAAGAACTAAGCATAATGAATAGGAAATCATATGATTAAATTAGATAGGCTTGACACAAGTTCCATGCCTTGTATTTAATCGGGACACTGTAGGGATTAAATTAGATAGGCTTGACACAAGTTCCATGCCTTGTATTTAATCGGGACACTGTAGGGGAGAAGGAATTGATTGTACAGGAACCATTCACTGACTAGATTCTTGGTATTCTAAGCAGTGAATTCATATTATCCGGATAGTCGCGATATGCTGAGAAGTATCCCTCACGATGTAGATTAAATATGATTAATTATTTAATTAATTATATTTAATGAATTAGAAGAATTCATATAAATAATAATGAAATAGTTTCATTATTATTTATTTCTATTACCGGCTTAATATTGTACCTACAGGGTCACACAAAAAAAGTGTCTGATTTATTGATGGTGGAATTAATTAATAATGGCTAGCAATTATTTATTTGTGAAATAAATAATTTATTAGCAATTTTATAATTTATTAAATAAGATTTAATTGATTATAAATTAATTAAGAAGAGTTCTTAATATTATTAATTAAGGATTTAATTTAAGAAATTAAATCAAGAGAGGGAATTATTTTCTAAAGAGTTTAGAAAAAGAATTAATGATTAAAAGAGTTTTAATTATTAATTAATTGATTAATGAGATTAATTAATTTATAGGGTTAATAATTATAGGAAAAATTCAGCTGAAATTTTTGCCTATAAATATACTGTTATAAGCCCTATTAGCCTCATTTGGTTTTTAACGTAAGTTTCTGAAGGAGGCAACCCTAATTCTCTCTTGGCCTTCTTCCTCCCTCTATTTTATCAAGCTGTTGGTAAATACTTGTGGAGTGCTTCACACTTGAGGAACAGCTGTTAGGACCTCTCTTTGTCGCCCTTGGATCGCTTATAAAGGTTAGAAATCGATCCCACAACTTTATACATGAATCGTATGTATATTATTATGATTTTTGTTGTCGTATAATCATTATACACGCTTCCGTTGCACCATAAATCCCTTCAATGGTATCAGAGCATAGGATGTATGCATCTAGATTCGTGGAAAAAAGTTTCAGAATTTTTACGAATTTTACAAGTTTATTTTGATTTAATTATGAATTAATTCGAAATAATTTTTGCTTTTATATCTGGCTGTTGATCAGGGTTCTACAATTGTTGTAGATCGTCTGGATATTTTTTCATAATTTTCTGATGTGTAGATTAATTATTATTAATTTTTTAAAATTGTTTTTAATTAAATACATGTTATTAATATACATCTGATGATAAACATGTGATTGAATATTTGATGATTGCACGGAAAACCAAGTTATTTGATTTCTAATCAATTGATTATTGATTTGTCTGACATCGTACTCTGTTTGATTGATTTGTCTGTCGGTTGAGTCTGCATGTGGCGGTGGGACCGCCTGGTAACGTGTGTAACGCATGGCAGGTATGCGTTACAGG
Organism: Saposhnikovia divaricata; assembly: GCA_036435485.1. NCBI lineage: Eukaryota > Viridiplantae > Streptophyta > Magnoliopsida > Apiales > Apiaceae > Saposhnikovia > Saposhnikovia divaricata. The sequence goes on from CM071599.1 coordinate 79,596,028, forward strand.
GTTAAAACGAGTTTAAGCCTATAACGCATCCTGTCAATGTGTGACGGGACTATAACGCACACTGGCGATGCATGACAGCGTGATGCTAACCTTGACACACTTGCTTGTTTTCTTCTTTGGGCTTTTCCGGTAGCTTGGAAGCTACGTTTGGGACGTGCAATATATCGTTGGATTCATTTTTTCGAGATGGATATGATGGTGTGATCAAATATTTTTATAAAAATAGTTTTGAACTATTTATTGCCCCAAAAGTGTATTAAAGCATGTTTCTTAATTGTTTAACTGCTTTTAATGCAATCCATGATACATAGAGATGTAGAAAATTGTGTTATATGTTATAACATGCCTGCCTTTATGTTTATATATGTGATATATGCTTATGTTTACCATGTGATGATAGATTTAGGTGAACATAATTGACATAAGGCATAGTTTAGACGATTAAGATTTGTGAAATTGTTTCACAAGTTTAATATAAATATTATGTATACAATCATGAGATTCTTGTGTTTGTGAAACACGTAATTAAATATGAATTTTCAATATTGAGAGAAAGGATGATTCTGTCAAAAACAGATTTCGATCTGTAAGAAAGGGGGTATTAAGTGACGCTTCTTGACAATGTTCCCCCCCCCCCGGATCTGGGAATCATCCAATTATCGATTATTGATTTGAAATATTTAATTTAAAAGGAAGAATCTCTTTATGATATGATTATGATTGTAACATAATATAATCCCTCCAAAATTAAATAATATCAAGTAGTAATTGGCCAATGACACAATGGGCTTATGTCGGTCATAGCCTTCCAACATGGTAGAAAGTAGTTCTTATTTTTGAATCATTGTCGTTTCGTGCTACAGTCGAGGGCTTTGATTTTGAAATAAGAAATACTTGCTATTACATAGAGATGTTTACAATGAATTAGAATCTAATGGTCGTTACGTGCTACAGCCATGGGCTGTTGGAGACTGATTCAATTGTACGAGATGTTGGGTTAGACTTGACTTAGAATATTGAGTTTGCCGTGCTACAGCCGTGACTCAATTATTCAAGAGGCTAAAAGATTATAAGGAATAACATGAGATGTAGTTGACAAGAGTTGTCTGCCTATGGAACATTGCATTGCGTTTCGTGCCACAGCCGAGGTGATATGATGGAAAGTAGGATCCTTATTCTCACTAGCATTATGAATGCTTAGTTATACATTTCGAGGGTTGTATAACTTAATTAAAAAAGTGGGAGTTGCCAATGAATAAAGACCCGATTCATTTGGTGTAATAATAATGAAATTAAATATATTCTTATGTTGTTATGTATTTACATTTTTAGATTATATATCATGTCTTCTGCACTATCACTCCATAGAATTCTTGATGCTAGCAAGTTGACTGGTCCCAACTTTGCTGATTGGCTTCGAAACTTGAGAATTGTTCTCAAGTCTGAGAAGTTAGACTATGTGCTAAACTCACCATTGCCTAAAATCCTTGCTGAAGATGCACCTTATGAGGAGCATCAAGTCTATCGTACATGGATGGATGAGGCAAATGTTGCCCAATGTGTAATGTTGGCATCTATGAACTTTGAGCTTCAAAAGCAACATGAGCAAATGGATGCTTACACCATACTAGTACATCTACAAGAGTTGTATGATGTAGAGGGGAGGACAGCTCGATATGAGATATCAAGAGAGCTATTCCGTTGTAAGATGGCAGAGGGGACAATTGTGAATGACCATGTGCTCAAGATGATCAATTTGATTGAACGTTTGGGGCAACTTAGTTTTGTCATGGATGGGGAGCTAAGCCAAGACTTGGTCTTGCAATCGCTTCCAGATTCATTCTCGCAGTTTATTGTGAAATTTCACATGAATAAAATGGATGTTAGCTTGCCTGAACTCCATAACATGTTGAAAACTGCTGAGTCAAACTTTCCTTCAAAGAAGAGTTCTATTCTTCTTATTGGTGAAGGCTCTACTTCCAAGAAAAGGAAGAGGACCCCTCCCAAGAAGAAGGGTGGTGAGAAGCCTAATCCTGTAAAGGCTAAAGAAGACCCCAAGAGCAAAGCTATTTGCTTCCACTATAACAAGGTGGGTCACTGGAAGAGGAATTGCAAGGCTTACCTTGCAGAGATAAAAAAGAAGAAGGCTAGTGAGACTACCGCTTTTGATTCAGGTATGTTCATGATCGAAGTGAATTTGTCACTAAGTCAAAATTCTACTTGGGTATTAGATACCGCCTATGGTTCTCATATTTGCAATTCGTTGCAGGGACTGAGGGCTTGAAGAAGATGAAGTGATTCTACGAATGGGCAATGGAGCAAGATTTGCCGCCATAGCAATAGGATCATTTAGTTTACATATGCCTACGGGCAAGACTATTATTTTGAATAATTGTTATTACGATCCCTATATTGTGAGGAATATTGTTTCTATTCTATGTTGGATTTGGATGGTTTTTCATTTATTATTAAGAATAATGAATGTTCTATTCTTAGATATAATGTTTTTTATGGTTGTTGTACTTTAAATAATGGTTTGTATGTATGTGACTTAGATAATAATTTACTTGCGATTGAACAAACCAATAAAAGAAAAGAGATGATGAAAATCCGACTTATTTATGGCACTGTAGGCTAAGTCATATTAGTGAGAAAAGATTACGTTAATTTCATAAGGATGAGTTATTTGAACCATTTGATTTTGAATCATATCCGGTATGCGAATCTTATCTCATGGTAAGATGACCAAATCTCCATTTACTGGACATGGAGAGTGTTAGGCTTGGTACACACAGATGTATGTGGACCAATGTCAACACATGCTATGGGAGGATTTCGTACTTCATTACTTTCATGGATGATCGATCCAGATTTGGACATGTGTATTTAATGAAATACAAGTCCGAAACTTTTGAAAAGTTCAAAGAGTATAGAAATGAAGTAGAAAAACAAACCAAAAAGAGTATTAAAGTTCTTCAATCTGATCGAGGAGGTGAATACTTAAGTGGGGAGTTTTTGGATTATCTCAAAGAAAATGGTATACTATCTCAATGGACACCTCCAGCAACTCCACAATTGAATGGAGTGTCTGAAAGGAGGAACAGAACTTTGTTGGACATGGTTCGGTCCATGATGAGCTATATCGATCTTCCAGTATATCTTTGGGGTTATGCCTTACAAACTTCAGCATATTTACTGAATAAGGTACCTTCCAAATTTGTTCCTACAACTCCATATGAGATATGGAAAGAAAAGAAACCAAGTCTTAAACATGTTAAGATTGGGGGATGTCCAGCTTATGTCAAGAAGCTTGAACCTAAAAAGCTGGAATCTAGATCCGTAAAATGTAGGTTTGTGGGATATCCTAAGGAGACTTTGGGATATTACTTCTACACCGATCAAAGGGTGTCTGCTTCTAGACATGCGACCTTCTTGGAGAAATAGTTTATCCTTGAAGGGAACAGTAGGAGCAAAATTGAACTTGATGAAGTTCAAAAAGCACAAACTACTACGGTTCAAGAGGAAGTACCTGTTCAGAAAGAACAACCTTCTGTAGGACAGCCTATGCGTAGGTCAAATAGAGTGTCTTGCCAACCTGAGAGGTGTAATGGCCTTGTCATTAAGAATGACAATGAGTTGACGCTCATTGATGATGAAGATCCTATGACCTACAACAAGGCTATGAGTTGTGAAGACTCAGAGCAATGGAAGTGAGCCATGAAATCCGAAATGGAATCTATGTATGCCAACCAAGTGTGGACTTTGGTTGAGGCACCTAAAGGTGTAAAGCCTATCGGGTGTAAGTGGGTATATAAAAGAAAGATTGGAGCAGATGCTTCCTTCACTCCCTCTGCAATAGCCATGTACTCGGCCTAAATAGTAGAAAGTGTCATTGTAGCTTGCAACATCGATCGCCAACTAACTGGAGCACCATGTATACTAAACACATAACCAGCAGTAGATCGTCGCCTATCAAGATCACCTACATAATCCGAGTCCACAAATCCGCTAACCTTACATGTATCACCACCAAAGCATAAACCTTTGTCCACAGTACCGTTTAAGTACCGCAGTATCCATTTCATTCCTTGCCAATGTGCTTTCCCCCATTGCATACATCAAACTGCCAACTTCAATAACATAAGGAATACGCTCCATATTTTTCTTCTCTGCCGCTGAACTAGGAGAATCTTTATTGGAGAGCCTAAAGTGTAGAGCCAATGGGGTCACCAATTGTTAGGTCTCAAACCAGGGACAACCCTTAACGCAGCGAAATAACACCCCAAAAGAAGACTTTTATGTAGAACTCACACCAAGTTCTACCACCACACGTTATAAGTTACAACACAAGATAGTAATCAAAGTAACACAGTAAACTGAAAACACAAAGAAGAAGGATTTTGTTGGCCAAGTGAAAGAGCCTTTTTGCTTGTAACTATTGATACGTATATTTTCCACAGTCTTTAAAACCAAACTAATTCACTACTGTTTACATATTATATTAACCATAGGCTTTAGTTCAAGAATTAACCAAAAAATTCTTTTGAGCCAAAAATACCCGCTCCAAGTCGTCTCACCACGGAGAGCTTAATCCACACCGTGGTGCAATAATTCCTGCCCCTACCTCAATAAACAGGCTTTCTACATCTCTAAATCCGATCTCCACCGTTCAGAATTTAAATACATGAGTAAGGAAGACGTTGCCCAAAATTCAGGGTGATCCGACCATTGGAACTCCAGGACACGCAAAAATAAAAAAGTTAACGCAACCAAATTTTTTTTTACGAATTTTTCACATTAGCACAAAAAACTAACCCAACATTTCATTCTGATTTTAGCCATCGATTGCCCCAGAGTAGGATCCATATTTTAACTCCTATTATAGTCTCTCTTTTTATTTCTTTTATCAATATGTGCATAATTCGTAAAAAAAAAAAATATACCATTTCTAAGAGTATATATTTATTTGATCATGATATGTATTGTTTCCCATTTATGTTACTTTTATGTTCTGAACTCGTATCTTCAATATCGCATTATTTTATATAAGCAGAATAAACATCATAACACACCCCAAATGATTTGAAACATAAAACATCTGTATATTTAATTTGTTAGATTTCATGCCAAATTAACAGAATGTGAACAAAACAAATGATGGATGACATGAAAGGAAACGCTAAAATATGAAATAGAGAAGTGAAGTAGATGGTGTCATTTATAAATCGTCATTTCATTCTGTCTATACAAAAATGAACATTAACTTCAGCTAAGCGCTAGTAAGATGACTAACACCACCTCCTATAAATCAACATTCCCATAATTGTATAGGAATGCCTAAGCTAGTAAGATGACAACAATTCACCTCCTCTGAAAGTTAAACCTTCCAGTAGCATATGTAAATATAGAAGCGAAAAGAATTGGATATAGAATTAACATAGCACCGACTAGAGGTAGACGATCACGATGAAATCCAAAATAATCTCTTAGAAATGCAGCCACTGTTTTCGTTTCTCCAAACACTATTATCTCCTTCTCTATATCGCCATATTGAGAGGCTAGCATGCCGTTTAGTGTCCAAGATGTTGGCATCACATAATACAACCATAACCACCACTTAGGAATTTGCTGCAACAAAAACACCATAATTGACACTAAGCTTCTTTCTTTGGAGGATATACGAATTTGCAACTGATTCGCACAGAAGAATATACAAAGGCTTACCGGTTGGGGAATTATAAATCCAGAGAACAAATTTAGCATTGTATAGGAGGAAGAACTAATAATGGCAGCTAGTGGGTAGCTTGGTGTCAATGAAACCAGCATCATTCCCATATATGTGAAGTACATCAATGTGCAGAAGATGGAGTACAAGTACCACAACACTTTGTAAGCTGACCAAAAATATCCGATCATCGGATACGTGATAATCACATATACAAGTGATAGGACAAAGATGTACGGAACTTCAATTGCCACCTACAATATTAATTCACATATTACTAGCGAAAAGATAAATTGGAAATGTCTTAATAATCAAACTTCTAAAAATTTATTAGCTAAAAATAACTAATGAAAAAAATTATGTATTGGCATTACGTAAGCAAAGTTCATTCGAGAGGGAAAACTGAAACAACCAAATTACCTGTGCCAGTCCATAAACCCAAGGAGCATACATCCCAGCAAATCTTTCACGATATAGAACATCTCTTTCTGTGGTGACATATGGTATTACTGAAGAAGAATTGTTAATGCCACAGAATATTGTAGCACTAAAGATCAACCCAAGCATATTGAACAAACTCTGTTGATTGTCTCTGTTATATAGAAAATGAATATATCAAATATACATGTGTGTGCAAGGGTGTGACAGAGTCTATTTCAGAGAACTAAATGAACTCCTTCAAGTAAAGCATAAGAAAACACATTCCAGCCATGATAGTAGAAATATAACACTTAACACTCGCGTACATGTCAACTCTTTCTAAGGCTAATATAAACGCACTTGTGCTTTACTTACATTTTCTTCCCTTGATCCCAGAAGACTAGGCCAAAAAGAAAAGATGAAAAAATCATAAACATTAACCGCATCAAATTATATGAAGGGCTTCTCCAGTATGATAGGTGTTGTTTCCACAAGCAAGATCTGAATTGTCCCCAACTGTTTTGTGAGAATCGGGTTGGAAAAAACAGCTGTACTGAGCCAGGAGGTGGAATACTTAAGCTTTTCACCAGTTCCTTATTTCTCCTGAAATTATAGTGGCAATCAGTGAATCAGGCCATTTCCCATCTGTGCAGGTGTAACAATATATTTTTCAGACCAATATTTTTTAATTGTTTTATTATTGATATTGGCTTCATAAGCACTCTAACTAGACCAGAAATGTCCACAGTTGAAAGTATGTTGTTTCTTAAAGATCAAATGGAAGGATTGTTTGAAGTGGAACTCACTCGTGCAAAGCTGAACTTTGGTAAACTTGGGCGAAATCTAGACCGAGTTCAGCTTCTGCTGTTTTGGAAGTAACCTCTAACATCCACGTCGCTGGATTATAGTTCTTATTTATGCTTGCTACTCCTGGGATCCTCTGTTAGGTTTAAATGAATGTAAAATTATAAAACAAAGTTGAGGAGTATTTTCATGCCAGATAATGGAGAAAGGAATTTATAAAAAAAAATATGATTGTTCTGTGTGGAAAACTTGCCTCAAAGTACTCAATGACTTCACTTGAATTTTGACCCAATAATCCAGAGTAGATCACACGTCCACCAGATTTCAAAAGAATTAGCTGCACAGGAAGAATGTAATTAGAGGTTGGACCAAAGTTTATATGTTGTGTACATCTAGAGGCTGGTACTGAAGAGGATTAGATGCTAGCCTACTGGAAACTGGTAAAGATCTATTTCCTTATGAAAAAGACATGAGGACTTGGTACTAAAGAGGATTAGATGCTAGCCTACTGGATACTAGTAAAGATCTATTTCCTCATGACAAAGACATGAGTTCAAGTCCTCGTAAGTGATAGGGGGTCTTTAACAAGCCCGGTTGCAGCTCGGAAAAAAAGAAAGAGGCTACTAGGATCATAAATGAGATCTGTGCTACAATGTTGATGTTTCAAATTCTAACTGAAAATTAGGGAAGTTCCATAGATAAACCACAATGATTACAAGTATAGTGCCAGACGAATTGAACTTCATTTCACGATATAATATCTTGACGTTAGTTATCATGACAAAACTATATTATATTTTCACACGAACTTTCAAGGTTTCTACTTACCTCATCAAATGATTCAAATATGTCAATACTTGGCTGGTGAATGGTGCAGACAATTGTTCTTCCGGTATCAGCCACATTTTTCACTGCCCTCATGACAATAGCAGCTGCCCTCGCATCCAATCCAGTCGTAGGTTCATCCATGAACAATATGGAAGGGTTTGCAACAAGCTCCACAGCTATGGTGAGGCGCTTGCGTTGCTCAGTTGATAAACCAGTAACGCCTGGAATTCCAACCAAAGCATCCTTAAGACCATCAAGCTCAACAGTCTGAAGGACATCTTTTACAAACTTCTGCAAAATATATTGGAGCCACAAATTAGAGACTGTGAGGAACACAAAAAATAATAGATGTAAAGAGGAGCACAAAGATTCATAGACAAGGATTATACGTATTTAGTTTTTGCATTAATCTGAGGATGTAGACGTAGCCAAGCAGAAAAAGTTACAGATTCTTCAACAGTGACTTGTGGAGAATGTATGTCAGTTTGCTCACAGTACCCTGAAATCCTAGCAAATGTCTCCTGGATTTTAGGGTACCCTCCAACCTTTATCTCTCCTTTGATGGTCCCATAGGTTTTTCTTCCAGCAAGAACGTCAAGAAGTGTTGTTTTCCCAGCTCCAGTGACACCCATTAATGCTGTAAGAACACCTGGTCTGAGTGCGCCAGTTATATCATGAAGAATTTGAAGCTTTTTCTGACTAAATCCATGCTCTCTCATTTCCTAACAATCATAGACAGAACAGAAGTAATAAATTAAAAAAATCCCAGCCTGATCTACAGTGACTTATGCAGATGAAATTCAGTTCGATGTGATTACAGGAGGGGCGTCAACATAGTACTGCACATCTTGGAACACTAAACTAGTGGGTTCGAAAGGTAGAACCGCTTTTCCTGTAAAGTTATAAGAGTTATATTAACAAACAATTTAATCATAAGATACCTGGTTGAGACAGCAACGTTAGATATCTAACCTCTGGTGGTACATTTTTCTTCAACATGGAAATCAGTGTTGGTGAACTCTTCACTTCGTTGTATTTGTGAGAGCTTTACACTGGACACAATGGCGCGAGAACCAGGAGCTGGATCAAATTAAGAAATGCATTAGGTATCAGTTCTACTGCTGATTCTCATATTGGTAATTAAGAAGACAAACTTACGGTTTAAGAAACTCAATGCCAAGATGAACCCAATGTTGAAGAATAATATGAAGCCTACCAAAACAGTAATTGATACCCAAAAGAAGTTTCCATCAAAGTTTAGGCTGCGGTTCTCAAGGGTTGTTATTCCTATAGGTAAATTTGTGGAATCCACCTACAGAGGAAACATTTGTAATCAGAGAATGAATAAATGATATGTTGTTTATTTAGAATATACAAAGCATTGATGCTTGTTAGCGTGTCCTGAACAACACGTTTTGACCAAGAGTGTAGTGTTCATATTTTGCCACAAATAAGGGAGTACATGGAGACAATATAGTATCAGACGGAACAGATTTTTGGCTAAGGCTCAACTGATGTTGAAAAATGATATAATAATGAGGAGGTAAGCATAAAGAGGAATTAATGAGGTTGAGACACGCTAATGATGATCAAGGCATGTTCAAGTCGAAGTCTTATTGAATTTCGTTAATTATGCTCAAGGCATGTTCTATAAGAAGTCTTACTAAACCTTGCAAGCAACAAAGATCAGGTAAGTAGATGGTCTGCTAAATGCAATATGCACGAGTTGACAAGCAATGAGGCTTATGGATTCAAGATAAATTAGACCACTAAACGGTTGTTAATAATATTTTATATACTGAAAACGTGTTCCACCTCCTTTGTTAAATTTTTTCACGAGGTTAGTTGTTGTTAAAAGAAATACAAATGGAAAATGTTGGTTTAAATTCTTTTGTGTTTAGTAGATGTTCCTCCATAAGATGATTAATTGACCATAGTAATATAAAATACTCTTGTAACATGAAACTGTTTAGAAATTCTCCCAAGAGCGAATCTGATGTCATAATTAGCTGCCTCACGAATAACACTGACCTTTTGCCATCTTGGAGCAAGAAATTCATTTATAGCAAGACCTATTTCACCGTATGATAAGGGAGATAACCAAAACGCCCATTCCAACCAAACTGGCATAGAGGCTGGAAAAAAAATAAGTTCAGACATTTGTCTTGCTATGAACAAAAGAAAATTTAGAAACTTACATTTTGGGATGATAAAACCACCAAATAACAATACAACTAATATTGACAAACTAGCAGTGGTTGTTGAAGCAACCACAGTCCGAAGGAGTGATGCTATGAAACGAAACATGGAGATTGACGTCCAGTGCACAGTAAAAAGCAAAAGTAAATGTCGGAGAAACCTACAAATAAGAATTGTATAAAGGGTAAGTATTTTATTAAACTAAGCTAACGATAATCAGGTAACTGAATAGGAAAAATGAAAAACTACATCATCTAAAACTCACCTCCCTGGCTCAGGGCTGTACCCGATGACATAGTAAGTTAGACAAACCCATATAACAGATTCCAAAAGTGATAGAGGAATTTTCAGAATTGCAGCTGAAATTGCATATCCCCAAGCTGGGTAGAAACACAATTCTCTTTGTTTGTAAAAAACTGCAAGTCTTGCTACAGTCATAGAAACCTCTGGAAATCCATCAACCAGGATAATGACAAGAGAGTAGAAGAGTGCACCCAAATATTTGTCGGCATCTAAAGCATCAATATTCATCCTAGAGCGTAAAAATACAGTCATCGTAATAGATGCAATAATGATAAGCTGCACGAAAGAAATCAAAATAATATTCTTTAATACATTACAAGAACTAGCATAACAATATCAGGATTTTGACATTATAAGGAAACCAGTTAAGAACTTCAACTGAGATATTATTAAAATCTTAGAGGACAACCTGAGCTGATTTGAAGATGTAAATGAAAGAGTTCCTCCTCATCAGAAGAAATTCTCTTGACATGCATGCTTTAAAGAGAGTCCATTTTGGAAGGGAGTATACACTGAATGAAATTGAATTGTCATGGCTCTTTGAGATTAATTTTATTTCCGAAATCTCCTCATCAAATTTCTTCCCAAAGGGAGATTGCTTGAACTTTTCATGAAATGTTCTGACAGAAACATAACTATGAGCATGTTCAGTTTGGTTCCAGTACTGTGCTTGGTCTTTTCTTGAGATAACCTGGCACAGAGTCGAGGTTAGGTTATGTCTGCAGTGGATGAAAAAGATACTGATGAGATATGATGAAGTTACCTCCTGAAGGAAGTCAGCAACTCCTTTTCTTTCAGGGCATCTAAAGCCACAACCCTCAAAAAATTCCAAAATATGACTTCGGGATCCATGATACACAATCTTACCTTCTGCCATCAGAATAATATCGTCAAAAATATCAAAGGTTTCTGGTGCTGGCTGAAGAAGTGACACAAGTATAGTAGCATCTGTGATGTGAGCCAGTTGTTGAAGACAGGAAATTATCTGATAGGTAGTTGAGCTATCTAAACCGCTAGATATTTCATCCATAAACAAAGCTTTTGCGGGGCCAACAATCACCTCTCCTACAAAATTCAAGATATATCTGTTTGTAACCATGACCTATATACTAACATGCACTTGTAGGTACTTCTTGAAGTTAGATGGCAAATATACATATGGCAGGACACTTTTATCAAAAATTGAAAACAGTGAATAGATTGTACCTGTGGTCAATCTTTTCTTCTCACCACCAGATATGCCTCTTTTCATTGCATTTCCAACCAGTACATCAGCGCATGTGTCAAGACCAAGGATCTGCAGAACCAATGAGAGGAGGTATTATACAATTAATTCATTTTCATTGTACAATATAAAACTACCCAACTAAAAAAATTACTTTTAAAATGTAGTTGGTCTGAAGAGTTTCCTTCTGCCCTTCAATACAGATTGCCTGAAAAAATGTTACCCGCATTATAAAAAAACTCTTGCCATACGCTTGACATGTGCAATGAAAGTTTAAACATATTTTTTATATCTGTGGCCAGTCCGATGAGTAATCTCTTGAATAACTGCACTGTGAGAATAGATAATAAGATCTACTTCAATTCCCTTCCCATCAGTTTTATATTGTCCAAGAATTAGGCCTCCAGGTCTAAAAATTGTTGGTGCTGGGTTGATGACCTTTTAACTCTTCACTCAGAAGTCTTAGTGAAGCCTCATCCAAGGATGGACTCCACGATGTGAGAAAAACCAGTCTCAGTAATTCTTATGTTAACTGTCCAGTTCAAGTATAAAAAACACAGTAAAATACTAATGTACTTATGACATGAGGTAGTAACTGAAGAAAAATGGACATGAGTGAAGAGTTTAGACAAAAATACCTTCATAAAAATATCTATATCTGGATCTGGAAAAACTCCTGCCTCCTTTTCCTTTCTGCCGACCTCATCCGTTATCACTAAGCAAGGAAACAAGTGAAGAAAAATTTTATTGGTACTGTAAGATACTAATAAGGAGTATGAATTAAAAGTTCTTTCTATGATCATGCAGACTTACCTGCTCGACTTCCAATACCCTGACAACAAGCTGAAAAGTTAAGTGTTTCCCTAACTGTCATTTCAGGGATATGAAGATCATTTTGGCTGACATAAGCAGAACTTTTCTGTGGAACGATATCTTTGAGGTTGTAACCATTGTAGGAAATATTTCCAGTCATCTGTAAAAGATAAAAATCAGATAAGGAAATAATGGTAATGGAATTAGTGTATTGCAATCAATTTTAACTTAGAATCATTCAAGAGGTAGCTAATATACCTATGCTTACACTGAGTAAAAGTGTTAAACTAAATGAAGGTGGGTAAAATCTCAACTTTCCTATTTGAGAAATCCAATTGAAACATATATAAAAGAATAAGATGCACAAAGTTTAAGCAAACATCCCACATTTCGTTGAAAGGTTATTCTGTAAATAGTTCTTTGGTTATAATTGTTTTATACAGTAAAAGCAACTAGAGGAAAATATGATCAATCACAGAGACTCTTAACAACAATTTAAAACCTAGTTTTTTAATATGTCCTACTCTGTCATCGTTTGGGAATTGATGAACATAATGTTTCAACGCTTATCTTTTGAGATACGTTTAACCGTTCAAATGCAAATTTAATTTAATAACTGTATAGCATTTCTTTCAGTGGCCTTGTTTATAATAGCTAAGTCTCTTACAACAGGCCATATTCCCAAAGCAATGGAAACATGCCCCAGTCATAGTTCACGTAATAAGATCTCTATGTAGTTCCACCAGTTTTTCATAGGCTCGCAGAGTGATGAAAATTAAGTTGAGGAACCTTTAGAGACTTGTCTAAATTTCCTGAAAGCGCTGTCAAAAAGGAGGTCTTCCCACATCCAGGAGGTCCTAACAGTAAAGTTATTCTGCAAAGAGAGAGAGAGAGAGAGAGAGAGAGAGAGAGAGAGAGAGAGAGAGAGAGAGAGAGGCATTTGGTTAGTTGATGGTCTCACTCAATAAACCTTGTTAATGGGATTTATAAACTAAGATAAAGTATTGTTTGTTTTACATAAGAGTATCAGTGTGCCAGAAATTTATCGGTTCACTTAAAATGATAAAGACAAGTTTCAACTTAACTTTTAAGACACTTGATGCCTCTCTTTAGAGTACTATTAAAAGTCATACAAGACATCTTCCCATGAAATAAGGGAGTAACTATCGACTAGATAGAAGTTTAATGACCTGGTTCCAGAACTAAGGCTATGTATATATTGATAGTCAGCACGTCTACTGAGAAAAGACTAACAAAGGAGCACCTAAAAATTATTAAAATGGTATGCAGGTATAAGGAGAAGTATAAATAAATTTACGAATAAATGTAGTGCTAGTTACTAGTAAATGCGTACTATATGAAGGGCACCTAATTTTTATTTTTAATAGAATAATACAATTTTATCAGCAGCAAGTAAAACAGGCATTTTCAAATAATGAAACTAATGCCTTGCTCCTTCCACATATCAAAAGAACAGTTATTTGCGAGTCTTTACAGGTTCAAATGAGTTGAATTAAGATGATAAGCTCAGTTGTGTACCTTCCAGGCTTAATAATACCACTAATATCATCAATGATATTTATCTTGGCCGCCTTTGGCTTTAATCCAGGAAGCTTAGCAATATCCTGTTAAACTACAATATTAAATAAGAACTAATAGTACATTGCTGCAGGATGTAAGCAGATTACTTGTGAAGGTCAAGAAACAACAATCTGAAACAAAGCAAGAAAGACTTTCATTCAGTACCCTAGTAGAAGTCATCATGGATTTTGATTTTGTTAGAGTTCAAAGTCATAAACACAAGACAAAGTGGTCACCATGCTTCCTACTACTAACATATGTGTTTGTAGAGCATGCAGCGTGAAACTTAAGACAAGAGCTCGCTGTATTGATTTGAAACTTTGGCTTGGTTGTCAGGTAAAAGGGAATAGATATGGTATAGCAAAAACAACTCTGTAGCCTTTAATTTTTATCTCCTCATCCAAACAATATAGAGGTTTGATATTGCATGATGAATAGATATGACAAACAAAGAGTCTCTTGTTTCACTTGGAAACAATATTTGGAGACTTACAGAAATCATGCTTTGTAGAGAATTCCATAGAGTTGGGAGAGGCTTGCCCTGAACTACCTCGCACTCAGCTTCCACATGCATATTTGTATATTTCACCTCAACTGTAGGTAACCTCACACCAACTCTGCAATAATTTATTAAAATATTAACCCAAACATTGCAGTTTGCTTGCTTTCATGCATTACATTGACATATTAATGTGTAAAAAGAAAAGAGTGCCTACTTGTCTATTCTTTTCTTAATTTTTTGCAACAACTGAAGGTTGTCATGCTCAGCATGCTTGACGAGCTTCTCAATAAACATATGACGTTCTAAAGCATCAAGCTTAGTGACATCAACTACCTGCATCATTTTAGCATCAGGAGTGTTTTTATCGTCCTCATCAAACGACGTAGACCTCGAGCGCTTGAAAGTAGAAAGTCTAGAAATTTCAACCCATTGTTCAGAGTGATGATCCTCACCATTGTAGTCCAAAGAACTTAAAGTGATATTATTTCGGAAACTAGAGCTAAGACACCCAAAAGTTAATCTCAGGCTTCTGCCAATGTCTGATAGCTCCGTTCTTAGTGACTCTTTTTCATTGCTACCATCTAACAAAGCCATACTGGATTACCTTGTAGAGCTTTAAACTGGCAGGGTAGGAAGAGAATTACACAGATATATATACACACATAATGTCTGTGTGCTTGGTGTGAGTGCCAAATCTTTTCCTAATGGACAAAGGAAGGACAGGTATCTAACATTATAAAAATTTGAATATTTCAGTTAAAATATATAATGGACCTTGTTCTAGGAAATTATGCTTGTTGTATCTACTTTTATGAAGAGAGTGTTTGGCTAATGATTATTCAAGTGAGATTCTTGTCATTACCAGTATAACTGTATAACAGATAACAATGAAGCATATCCATATTTGACTTGGCCATCAAATAATATTTAGGTCATATTCGTTTTTATGGGATTATAATCCCTGGGCTACTAACTTATTTACTTTGATATTCTGTTGCATTTCATCCTTGAGTTATCCGATGAAATAAATTTTAACTAATCTTTTAGTTCATTTTTATGGGATTCTCTTAGAATAATACACAATCGTGAGAAGTCCTTTCCCTAACACCTTGAGGTTCTTCGAGAACTGGTGACTTGATAGATTTTAATACGTAGTAAAGTGGAACTAGAAAGTGATTAAAACTTGCTCCAAGAATTGTTTATTAGCAGCCTGTCCTTAAAATAAAAAAAAAAAAATTGGTGCAAGGGTGTGGTCATGTGGTGTACCAGGTTAGCACGAAGACCTATCTTAAAGCCGGCCATCAGGCCCACATGATCATAAATTGGTGAACAATTTTAGATTCACTACCAGTCTGGAATGCCAGAATATGTATTTAGTAGTCCTTCAGGAAGAGTTAAGACCAATGTGATGCACAAACATACAGAACACTGAAGTATTTTATAGGTATGTTTTGGTTTCAGAACAACTAATACTAGGAGTCGGTGCAAGGATGGTTCATTTTTATTGTTTTTCCACACCTCTTGTAAGGCTAGATGGTGGCAGAAACAAAGAGGATACCGTGCATACCGATGAAATATAGATTCTCTCCATACGGATGTATTTAACTATGGTCCATGAAATTTAAATAGTAAATAAGATTTAAAGAGACAAGGTTAAGTATATGCAGACATAAGAAATATCCATAGCAAATCCAAGCAGAATTTGGGAAGTCATCTATATCGATCTGCACAATACAAAGTTGTCTTTTAAAGTAGATCCAAAATCTAAACTGAAACATAATCATTATTTTAATTATGGACACGCGGATAACACGGTTTCTAACTCGGTTTCCTGATCAGTTAAACTTGTAATACCTTGTAGTTTCAAATCAGATACTACCGGAGATCATCCCGCCGCTATTCCCCTCGAAATAAAGCTTCTAGCCTCTCGCGGTTCTTGCCTGGATTGTAAGAACTTATCAAGGAGTCCTGCTTTCTCTCTCGACTCCTAGTCAGACAATAAAATCCATCAATGCCACCTCTTAGAACTCCCAATCACCGTTCAGACAAAACCAAGACTTGTTAAACTTAATCTGCTAATTTTTTAAGCCTATAAAAAAAATGGTAGCACGTCAAAAACTGGGATCCTAGGACCAAACTTAACCTCTAAGTACATGCCCAATCAGTTTGTTGAAGCTGCAAGTGGGCAAAAGTTGCATGGTAAAATTTAAAAAAAAAATAAATAAAATCGACAGAACCCCATTTCTTGCAACATCCGGGTCTAAGGGACAGAACCCCATTTCTTGCAACATCTGGGTCTAAGGGACATCATTTGGATTAGACAGTCATTTAGTCATACAAGTAATCTGCATAAATGCTACTTCTAATTTTATTCTTTGGAAATAATGCATTGAGAAGTGGGAGTTTCTCACTTTAAATGCTGTTTGCTAACTTGAGTAATGTTTGGTTTAGGCTCCTCAAATGGGTTTCCCCGCATACGAGCAAGGTTTGATAGCGCAATTCATTAAGGGTATATTCTTTAGTCATGGGTTCAATATTCACTCATTCTTGTTAGAATAAATACTCAATTTATAAGTTTTTAAGTATTTTATTGTCAAAAAAAATGGTTTTGTGCATACAGTTAAACCTCTTTAAAGTAAAAATATTACTATACCGGATTTATTACTATATCGACATAATAATAAAATATTACTTTATCGATAAAGAAATATTTTATTATTATAATTTATAAAGAGATTTATATGTATAATTTGTTATTATATTTTATAGTTGGTAGAAATTTTTGGTGTAAATTGAAATATATTTATATTAGGCCAGTCAACTTACACCAACCATATAAAGAAATTTTAATCAATTAAGTATTAATCACGAACAAATATTAGATACATTGTATTTACTTATAATATAAAAAATGTAGTGATCGTGAAATCACTTATAAGGTAAAATTATTTAGTAGATCATAACAGAATTATGTCAATAGTTGTCATCTCAAGTGATTACAATAAAGAAATCCGATGATAAATACCACATACGATTATTTACTATACTACAAAAAATATATATAAGAAATAAAAATTGTACATGTTTAATGAAATATTAAGAATGAGATTTATTTTGAATTTGGCGGAAACTTAAATAAAATGAATATAAAATTCACATTTAGAAAAGAAATGAACATTGTATAATCTATATGAACATAAAATTTAGTAAATATTACTTTATATTTTCATTGGGCCCTTAAGAATTTTTTTTAAAATTATTATCTTATGCATTTAGCGAAAATATTACTGTATCCTATTGGCCCAAGTCGGGACCGGACAAAAATATTACTTAAACGAGGTTATTAGTTTATTGGGTATTATTTTATCGAGGTTTAACTTTGCCATCGGTTTACATTAGCGAGCGGGTAATATTCACTTCTTTCCTTTTTTTATCTGTCTTATTTAACTTTTTGTTATGAAATTGATTCAATTTTGACTATTAAAATAAAAATCATTTTTTTATTATTTTCAAAAACTGAAATAAGTCTATTAAAGTAAATTAGATTAACTTGGCAAATCGGATAATCGGATCGGTTTCGGATCGGATCAATTTTCGGTTTTGCTTTATTTGGTTACAATTCGGATCGGATCTAGTTCGGTTTGGGTCTAGTATCGGTTTCACAAAATTTTAATCGGTTTCGATTCGGATCTAATTTCGGATTGGGTCGATTTCAGATTAAAATCGGATGAATTTCGGATTTAGATTAGATAAAATTCGGTTCGGATCTTTTCGGATTAAATTTTGTCAGTTCAAAAAAATTTGATTTCAATTATGTTGTATCAATATTGAATTATCATTTGAAACTAAATAAAGGTCATTAGTAAGTTTGTTGATTTGTAGAAGTATAATTATAACGCGAAAATAAATATTCAGTTGAGTAATATAAAACTTGATTGTTTTTTGAGTATTTACTTTATATTTTTATTGGGCCTTTAAGAATTTTTTTTAAAATTATTATCTTATGCATTTAGCGAAAATATTACTGTATCCTATTGGCCCAAGTCGGAACCGGACAAAAATATTACTTAAACGAGGTTATTAGTTTATTGGGTATTATTTTATCGAGGTTTAACTTTGCCATCGGTTTACATTAGCGAGCGGGTAATATTCACTTCTTTCCTTTTTTTTATCTGTCTTATTTAACTTTTTGTTATGAAATTGATTCAATTTTGACTATAAAATAAAAATCAATTTTTTATTATTTTCAAAAACTGAAATATGTCTATTAAAGTAAATTAGAATAACCTGGCAAATCGGATAATCGGATCGGTTTCGGATCGGATCAATTTTCGGTTTTGATTTATTTGGTTGTAATTCGGATCGGATCTAGTTCGGTTTGGGTTTAGTATCGTTTTCACAAAATTTTAATCGGTTTCGATTCGGATCTAATTTCGGATCGGGTCGATTTCAGATTAAAATCGGATGAATTTCGGATTTAGATTAGATAAAATTCGGTTCGAATCTTTTCGGATTGAATTTTGTCAGTTCGAAAAAATTTGATTTCAATTATGTTGTATCAATATTGAATTATCATTTGAAACCAAATAAAGGTCATTAGTAAGTTTGTTGATTTGTAGAAGTATAATTATAACGCGAAAATAAATACTCAGTTGAGCAATATAAAACTTGATTGTTTTTTGAGTATTTATATTTAATATTATTTTTTTCTAGTCTCTACTTGGACCAGTAATATAAAATTAGATTTTTGCTAAATGATAATATTATAATTTTAGCAAAATAATAGTTACTATATTGTACATTATCCATTTATTTTTAAAATATGAGTTATATTTACCTTTATTTTCACTTCACACAAAATTAAAAGTAAATTTCGTTTTCAAAATTTGGTCATTATGGAATACACACTATATCATATATAATTTAACTATATATACATACAATATTGCTCGATATTTCGGCAAAGAAAAATATATAATACTATTTATTTATTTTTAAAAATTATTGATTTACATATCTTAATTCAACTTTCTAGCATATTCAATTATACGTGACAACTTTTTAATCTAAATCTTTTTTTTTTCTTTTAAAGATTTTTTAAGTGGTTAAGATTTTTTTAGGTGTTTGAAAATGAATATATTATCACAATTAATAAGTCTCATTTAGTCATTTATATTACTAAATGGATTTTATTTTTTAATCATTTGAAGAAAAAAAAATATTTTCAATTAGTTGAAAAATTGACTTGTAAAATAATTTTTAAATTTTTTATTTAATAAAAAAATGATCAAAAATTATTTAGGCTTTTATTTTGTTTGACAAGAATCTTGACAGGATGGGGTGATATACATATTAGAAATGAGTATTTTTTAAAAAACCATTATTTAATAATGACCAACAGTTATTAGTTATTACCTTATTTTATGTAAAAAAATATATATAGTTAATTATAAATCACAAACAAAATTATTAAATATGTGTATCTAGGAGATATGAAGGTACAACATGATATACAGTATATTTAATACCTATTTTCTAGAATAAATAATATCACTCGTTTTTATTTCCAAAATAAAATTTTTACTATACATGAATATTTTGATACATATATTTTATCTTGAAACGTTTTTTCCTAATTGATATGGGCTAAAAGTAAGCCCTAAAGACACATTTAATGTGGCATTAATTAGACCCGGAATGGTCCAAACGTGGGGCCCACCAGATGGGCCCAAACCCTATCTATAATATTAATTTCGTAATTAATATTAAGGGTAATAAACAGCTCAGCAAATAAGAGTCAAACAAGGATATTACTCTTGCCTGACTTAGCCTCCAAGATACATATTTCAACATGGAAACTGATTCCTATAAGGAAGAGATCTAGAACCTTCCTCAAGGAAGACTTATCCACCAAGTCTCTGACTCCTACCATAATTCTAGGGCTTCTCAGCCTATATAAAGGGTCTAACCCCTCATCTCAGAACCACGTTTTTTGGGCAGAGCTCAATACGTCACTTACGTCTTGGCTTAATCCTCGAATAAGGACATACAAGCCACTGCGTCCTAGGTGAGCTCTCGCCGCCTTAGCCTCGAGGGCACCATCACCTAGAACTACGTTGGCTTGATTCTCTAGTAATACAGAGATACGTAGGCATCTTGTGAGGACCGATCAGTCTCGAACGCAAGAACAGCCATTAAAGCTCGAAGCTCAACCACCCTTGCATTAATTACAAATCATAACCTAGTTTTTATTCCACAACATTTGGCGCCGTCTGTGGGAAGACAACATCAACCATGATTAGCACACGAAGAACTGCACCAAGCTCTACCGAAGCTTTACCAATCAGCTTCGCTCCGCCTCTTACCTCTGGGACAACCACGTTTAAACAAGGGACGATCCCCCAAACTCAAGTTTCTCAGCCTCCAGGGACGAATCCCCCTGCTGGGAGTACGATGCCTATGGTCGTCCATCCAGATCAGGGAACCAACTATCTTCAGATGGTGATCTCTCCCCTGGTTGATCGTAATCACCCTCCATCTGGGGTACAGATCCATACTACGGATCTCCTCATGAATACGAACCCAATGTATGGGCTGCCCAACTACCCCCCTGTTCGAGAACCTGGACCGAGTGGTCATGCTTTGCAGATCCGAGATCGAGTGTACCTAGACTACTCCGGCCCCTATACTACTGATTCGACATCTGAGGATGACGATGATGACCGTGACGAAGCCCCAAGGAGGCGACGTGCTAGTAGAGAGCCCCGAAGGAGGGCCCGAAGAATCCATGATGGACCTCCACAAATGACTGAGGAAAGGATCAAGGCTCATGAGGCTGAGATCCAGAGGCTGAAAGATGACGCCGCCAGAGAGCAAGCAAGGCAGAATCAAAGTCTGCATCGACCTCCTCCAATCTCAGGAAGGGTTCCCGTCATAGATCTGGAGAGGTCGTCTAGGAGACGAAGAAGGGCCGATACCTCAACTGAAGGAGCAACGAGGGCGGAAACCCCCAGAAACAACTCCAAGGATCTGATGCCGCTAGATCTTGATGATCCAACACCTCCGTTCACTGAGGAGGTGATGAATGCCCGTATCTCAAAGAAATTGAAGATGTCGACGATCAAAGCCTATGATGGAATAGGCGATCCTGAAACTCATGTCAGGACGTTCACAGCTGCACTACTGCTGCAACCTGCTAGTGACGCCTTAAAGTGTAGGGCGTTCCCTCAAACCCTGTCGGGTATGGCTCAAAGGTGGTATAGCAGGCTACCTGCAAATTCGATTGGCTCTTTCAAGGAGTTGAAGAATGCCATTGTTAGCCAATTCATTAGTGGAAGAGTTCATGAAAAAAGTTCTGCATCCCTCATGTATGTGGTGCAGGGGAAGAACGAGAATCTAAGGGGTTATCTCAAGCGATTCACCAAGAAGACATTGAATATTACAGATCTGGAGAATAAAGTGGCCATGGTAGCCTTGGAACACGGAACCACTGATCCTTTCTTCAAGAGGTCTTTGGCAAAGCATCCTCCTAAGAACATGGCCGAGCTCCAACAAAGGGCCGACAAGTATATCAAGGCAGAGGATAGCATGAAAAAAGAAGCTGATGGAGGCAATTGTAAGGGCTCCAATGACTTTAAGAAACGGAAGAAAGAACAAGAGTATGATGCTAGGGACAAGTATCCCCGGACTAGCAAGGATTCTTAATCACCACCGAAGAAGAGTTTGGGACCAAGATTCAACGACTATGCAAGACTGAATGCTCCTAGGAGTCAGATCTTGTTAGATATTGAGAAAGACAAAGATTTTCGATGGCCGAAGCCACTTAGGGGTGATCCCGCAAAGAGAAACAAGGATCAGTACTGTAGATTCCACCGCGATGTGGGGCATGATACAGATGATTGTAGGCAGTTGAAGGATGAGATTGAATTCTTGATCCGAAAAGGAAAGCTGAACAAATTCACTAAGGGTGATGATCATGGAACTCAAAGGAGGGATTATGATAGAAGAGACAATGATAGAAGGGATGATGATCGAGGTCGGGATCGTAACCCACAGCCCCGAGGGCCAGTTATTAACATGATTTGGGGAGGCCCGACAGCGGCCGGTACCACCCGAAACTCTCGAAAGGCGTATGCCAGAGAAGTGATACACATCGTAGGAGAAGCCCCGAAGCGTGCCAGGACTGAGATAGCAATTGGTTTCGATGACTCAGACCTCGAAGGGGTGAAGTTTCCCCATGACGACCCGTTGGTCATAACCCCTGTGATTGGGAACTCGGAAGTGAAGCGAGTCTTGATGGACAATGGAGCTTCCGTTGACATTCTGTTTCATGATACATTTGGGAAGATGGGGTACAATGATTTTCAATTGACCCCCAATAACATGCCTATATATGGATTTAATGGAGTAGAATCCAAAGTTGAAGGGACTATTCGGTTGCCTATAACTATTGGACAGGAGCCCAAGGAGGCCATTCAGATGTTGAACTTCTTGGTAATCAAGGCGGTTTCAACGTACAACGCTATTCTCGGAAGGACTGAACTTCATGCATTCAAGGCTGTTGCCTCAACGTATCATATGAAGATCAAGTTCCCAACCAGGAATGGCGTTAGAGAACATAAAGGTGATCAAAAGATGGCACAAAGCTGTTATGTAGCCTCGTTAAGGCCTAATAGAGTCGGGGGGCAAGTCCTTCCAATTGAAGACATGGATGCCCGCAGAAGAAAGGAACACCAAAAAGGCCAGCAGAGGACATCACACAGAAGCCTTGGACAGCCATTGAGGATAAGGCGTTAACTGACTTCGTGGTTGAATGTACCATTGGCAACCAAGAAGTCGGGGGGCAGGAGGTAGTACCCCAAGCTGGAAGTGAACTTCAGAATAAGAATGATGATACCGGAAGGAATGGTGGACGCTCTATTTTGATGGAGCATCAAAAACAAAATCAAGTGATGCAGGCTTAGTCTTGCAATGCCCCGATGGGCTCAAGTTATCCTAGTAGGACTTAGCTTCATCTAGTAGAAGCAGAAATAAGGTTCATTGAAACCATTGCAGAGCATGTTTCTCCGAGTAGGATAATAGTACTCTATCACCCGATGAGTGCAAGTCAAGGATGAACGAGTACCAAAAATAAAAGAATAACGAATGGAAAACAAACAAATGCATAGGTGAAGATCCCAAAGGGTCAAAGCCATGAAAGGCCGAGGATGTTAAGGACTAGCTACTCTTCAATACTTATTAAGGACCTGGATTAAGGATCCAAGGATGAAGGCCAATAGATAACCTTAAGCAAGGATTAAGAAGTTCAAGCAAGCTCTCGTCTCAGAAGTTTAAAAGGCAAGAAGCCAACGGGATTGCATTTATCGAAATCTATATCGAGGAATCAACCCCGAATCCTAGGTTGAAGAACAGAAGCTGTTAGCCATGAAGGCCAAACTTGAGGGGGGGTCATGAACCTCCAATTAAGATCCAAAGGTTGAAACTTCATGTTGACTTGAAAACCAATATGTAATTTTGAAAACCTCCTAGAGAAGGTTCAAGACCTTGTGGGGCTAACCAGAAACCCCCTGGCCTTGGACCAGCAGCTCTGATAGATATTTCGGTGATGGTCAAGAAAGCGAATGGAAAGTGGAGGATGTGTATAGACTTCGCTGATTTGAATGATGCATGTCCAAAGGATTGTTTTCCCCTGCCAATGATAGACATGTTGATAGACGCCACAGCTGGACATGAGATGTTGAGCTTCATGGATGGGCTCAACGGCTACAATCAGATTAAGATGCACGAGGATGACATCCCTAAGGTATCTTTCATAACTGACTTTGGTGTTTTCTGCTATATTGTTATGGCTTTTGGTCTAAAGAATGCAGGAGCTACTTACAAACGATTGGTGAATAAGATATTCGCCCATCTGATTGGAAAAACCATGGAGGTCTATGTTGATGACATGTTAGTCAAGAGCCTACTCAAGGCAGATCACATTAAGCACCTTAGAGAGGCATTCGAAGTGCTGAGGCACCACAAGATGATGTTGAATCCAGCTAAGTGTGCTTTTGGCATTGGGTCTGGAAAGTTCTTGGGTTTGATGGTTTCGAAAATAGGCATAGAGGCCAATCCCGACAAGATCAAAGCAATCTTAGACATGGAACCACCTCGTTCTGTGAGGGACGTACAGAAGTTAACCGGCAGAGTGGCCGCTCTAGGGAGATTCATCTCTAAGTCTGGTGATTAGTGCTTGCCTTTCTTTCAAGCATTGAAGAAGGTGAAAAATTTTGAATGGACTAATAAAAGCCAAGAGGCCTTTGAACAGTTGAAGAAGCACATGGCCGAAGTCCCGTTGTTGGCCAAGCCAAGTCCCGGAGAGACTCTTTATCTGAATCTAGCAGTGTCTGAACAAGCATTGAGTATCATCCTTATTAAAGAAGAGAACAAGGTTCAGAGGCCCATCTACTATGTAAGCAAGGTGCTCCACGGAGCCGGGTTAAATTACTCATCCATCGAGAAATTTGCTTTGGTATTGATTACAGCTTCAAGGAAACTACGACCGTACTTTCAGTCACATAAAATCGAAGTCCTAACGGACCAGCAATTGCGGAACATATTGCACAGCCCGAAAGCAAGTGGAAGATTGATTAAGTGGGCAATAGAACTTGGAGAGTTTGACATCACGTATAAGCCTCGAACGGCCATCAAGGCTCAGGCATTGGCTGACTTCGTGGTTGAATGTACCATTACAACCAAGAAGTCGGGGGGCAGGAGACGGTAACCACCCCTGAAAGTGGAGATAAAGATAAAGAACTTGTACCTGAATCAGAAGGAATATTGGGTGCTCTATTTTGATGGAGCATCAAAAACAAAATCTAGTGGCGCAGGTTTAGTAGCCCCGATGGGTTCATAGTTGAATACGCTTTGAAGTTGGACTTTCCTACTACCAACAATGAAGCTGAATATGAGGCATTGATAGCTGGCTTAGGCTTGGCAAGAATCATGAGGGTCAAAAATCTCAAGGTCTGTGGAGACTCAAGGCTTGTAGTATCACAAGTGAATGGCGAGTTTGAGGCCAAGGATGAAACCATGGCAAAATATCTAAGGATCGTGAAGGGTGTTATGACCCAATTTGAGGAATGCTATGTGGAGCACATCCCAAGAGAGGAAAACGTTAAGGCTGATGCCTTGTCCAAATTCGCTTCCTCTGAAATAGAGAATTATGCAGGGAGTGTTTACTTCCAGGTCTTGAAGGCCCCGTCCATCAACTCTAAGTTGATAGCACCAATTAATCTAGGAAGCTGTTGGATGGATCCCATCAAAGCTCACCTTGAAACTGGATGGCTTCCTGACGATGCCTTGGAGGCACGAAAGTTGTCAGTAAAAGCATTGAGATACGCCCAGATCGAAGGCATTCTCTACAAGAGATCGTTTGTCATCCCATACCTGAAGTGTTTAAGGCCCCATGAGGCAAGAGAAGCGCTGGAAGAAGTTCATGGAGGGATCTGTGGACAACACTTGGGGGGCAGAGCCCAGGCTCACAAGATCACTCATCTAGGATTCTATTGGCCAGAGATGTTGGCTGATGCAAAAAATTATGTTAAGAGGTGTGAGAGGTGCCAAAAGCACGCTCCGATTGTAAGGCAGCCGCCTGAGATGTTGACCTCGATCAGCTCCCCTATTCCGTTTGCAATGTGGGGAATGGATATACTTGTTCCCTTTCCCGTAGCATATGCACAAAGAAAGTTTTTGATAGTAGCCATCGACTACTTCACTAGGTGAATTGGGCCTAAACCCCTAGCCAAGATAACCACCAAGCAAGTTGCCCAGTTCTTTTGGGAGAACGTGATCTGTAGATATGGAATCTCGTGAATCCTTGTGACGGATAATGGGACGCAATTCAACAATGAAGAATTCAAGAAGTACTGTGAGGAAAATGCTATTGATCTTTGTTTTACTTCAGTAGCACACCCGCAAGCTAATGGACAGGCAGAGATAGCCGATCGGATAATCCTTGATGGACTGGAGAAAAGGGTCGAACGCTCAAGAAACACTTGGGTGGATGAGTTACTGCTTATACTTTGGGCATATCACACCACTTGCAAAGTGACAACTGGAGCGACCCCGTTTTTTGTTGGCTTATAGAGCCGAGGCAGTTGTGCCCCTAGAAATCATGCATGCATCACCTCGAGTTGAGGCATATGAGCAAGAGACTAATGAAGAAGGCAGGAGGCTTGCCTTAAACCTAATTGATGAGGTTAGGGATGAAGCAAATGCCCGGAATGGAGAGCATCAGAAGAGAGCATCCTTCCACTACAACCTAAGGGTTAAGAAGAGGTTCTTTCGGCAAGGCGAATTGGTTCTAAGGAAGATAGAAGCTTCTGGAGTTGGTCAGAAGGGAAAGCTAGCCCCTAATTGGGAAGGGCCGTATCGAGTCAAGAAGACGCTAGGACGAAGATCCTACAAGTTGGAGACCTTGGATGGGAACGAGGCCATACATCGTTTATAGATGAAAAAAGGTCAAAAATTATCCGCGTTATACAGAAAGAATCGTTATAATTCATACAAGCCGGAGAAGAAACAACTGATATATTTGCTAAAGTCACGAAACAGACGACCTTCGAAAGGATGATTGCGCTTAAGAAGTTAAGTAACGAGTTTAGCCTTAAGCACAAGATTAGCAGTGCTAATCATGAATTAAGGTGTAATACCGATAGAAGTCACGGGTGACCAAAATACTAAATTAGAGATTGAGATCCAGCTTTTGGATCCCTAGGATCGAGATCCAGCTTCTGGATCCTTGAAAGTCACGGGTGACCAAAATACTAAATTAAAGATCAAGATCGAGCTTCTGGATCCCTAGGATCGAGATCCAGCTTCTGGATCCTTGGCCGACCACCTCCCGACCGACCACGAAGGATTCGGGCCGTTTGGCCGACCACCTCTCGGCCGACCACGAAGGAATCAGGCCAAAATCAGGATCCTTGAAAGTCACGGGTGACCAAAATACTAAATTAGAGATCAAGATCGAGCTTCTGGATCCCTAGGATCGAGATCCAGCTTCTGGATCCTTGAAAGTCACGGGTGACCAAAATACTAAATTAGAGATTAAGATCGAGCTTCTGGATCCCTAGGATCGAGATCCAGCTTCTGGATCCTTGGCCGACCACCTCCCGGCCGACCACGAAGAAATCGGGCCGTTCGGCCGACCACCTTCCAGCCGACCATGGTGTGGCCGACCATGGTGGCTTGGAACCCTCTGGCCGATCACCTTGTGGCCGATCACGAGCTACTCCGTGGTCCGGCCGATCGTGGGGTAGTTCGTGGTCCTGAATCTCGATTTTTTCAGCAAACCTCGGATAGTTTCTGATCCTGAATCTCGACTTTTTCAGCGAATCTTGGATGATTCTCCTTGAGATCACGGATGATTTCAGATCAAGACCAAGATTCTTGATCCTTAAGATAACAAAGTCACGAATGACCAAAATAGTGATTTGAGATAAAGATCAAGTTTCTTGATCCTTGAGATCAAGATCAAGTTTCTTGATCCTTAAGATTACGGATGACTTGAGATCAAGATCAAGTTTCTCGATCCTCAAGACCACGGATGATTTTCAGGTCCGGGTTTACTAGCCGACCACCATTGGCCGACCAAGCTTCGAGGAGGGCGCCACCGCCCAAGACTGATTTTCAGTCCTACACGGACTGTTGACGCTGTTCGGGCCATATCTTGAGTTCCGGGTATCAGATTTGGACGATCTTACAGTCCACGCGAAGATATCTGAGTTTTCTATAGTCCTGGAGACCACTAGCCGACCACCTCTTGGCCGACCAAGCTCCAAGGAGGGCGTCAGCCGACCAAGACTAATTTTCAGTCCTACACGGACTGTTGACGCTGTTCGGGCCATATCTTGAGCTCCGGGTATCAGATTTGGACGATCTTACAGTCCACGCGAAGATCTCTGAGTTTTCTATAGTATTGGAGACCACTAGCCGACCACCTCTTGGCCGACCAAGCACCAAGGAGGGCGTCAGCCGACCAAGACTGATTTTCAGTCCTACACGGACTGTTGACGCTGTTCGGGCCATATCTTGAGCTCCGGGTATCAGATTTGGACGATCTTACAGTCCACGCGAAGATCTCTGAGTTTTCTATAGCCTTGGAGACCACTAGCCGACCACCTCTTGGCCGACCAAGCTCCAAGGAGGGCGTCAGCCGACCAAGACTGATTTTCAGTCCTACACGGACTGTTGTCGCTGTTTGGGCCATATCTTGAGCTCCGGATGTCAGATTTGGACGATCTTACTGTCCACGCGAAGCTAATTGAATTTTCTATAGTCTTGGACCATCGTTTGCCAACCACCTCATTTTTTGAAGGCCTTAGCCAACTTGAAGTGGATGCTGATGGTCCGTCAACCTTGAAAAATCACTTTGATATTCAGAACACCCCTGACTCGCTTCATACCTCACTAAAGTGGTTCAGAACATTGAAACACGTTAGTGATGATTCAAACATGACAATGATGATTCAACGTTTTCAGAAAACGTCAGCCGATCACCATTTAGCGCCATTAGTGCCGATAACACCGTTGGTGGCGATAGCACCGTTAGTGCTGTAAGCACCGTTCGTGCCGATAGCACCGTTAGTGCTGTAAGCACCGTTAGTGCCGATAGCACCATTAGTGCCGATAGCACCGTTAGTTCCGATAACACCGATAATGTCGTTAGCACCGTTTAGTGCCGATTAGCACCGATTAGTGTTGTTTAAGCACCGTTTAGTGCTGATTAGCACCGATTAGTGTCGTTTAAGCACCGTTTAGTGTCGATTAGCACCGAGTAGTGTCGTTTAGCACCGTTAGTACCATTTTATCCTTTTAACATTGTTTAACACTGTTTAAACATTATTTAAGGATGTTTAGCGCTGTCTAGTGCCGTTTAGCGCCGTTTAGTGCCGTTTTATGCCGTTTAACGTCGTTTAAACATTGTTTAAGCATCGTTAAGGCTGATTAGTGCCAATTAGCATCGAATTAACATTGTCGTGAACGCGTTGGTCGCTCCACGCTTTACATAAAGACAATACTCGTGAAACACCAGTGTACAAATGTGAACCCTGTCCCAAGTCTCTAAAAAGGCCGTTAAAACTTCAAGGAAAACCTGATCAGTTTTCCTAGAAGTTGGGGGGCAAATGATATGGGCTAAAAGTAAGCCCTAAAGACACATTTAATGTGGCATTAATTAGACCCGGAATGGTCCAAACGTGGGGCCCACCAGATGGGCCCAAACCCTATCTATAATATTAATTTCGTAATTAATATTAAGGGTAATAAACAGCTCAGCAAATAAGAGTCAAACAAGGATATTACTCTTGCCTGACTTAGCCTCCAAGATACATATTTCAACATGGAAACTGATTCCTATAAGGAAGAGATCTAGAACCTTCCTCAAGGAAGACTTATCCACCAAGTCTCTGACTCCTACCATAATTCTAGGGCTTCTCAGCCTATATAAAGGGTCTAACCCCTCATCTCAGAACCACGTTTTTTGGGCAGAGCTCAATACGTCACTTACGTCTTGGCTTAATCCTCGAATAAGGACATACAAGCCACTGCGTCCTAGGTGAGCTCTCGCCGCCTTAGCCTCGAGGGCACCATCACCTAGAACTACGTTGGCTTGATTCTCTAGTAATACAGAGATACGTAGGCATCTTGTGAGGACCGATCAGTCTCGAACGCAAGGACAGCCATTAAAGCTCGAAGCTCAACCACCCTTGCATTAATTACAAATCATAACCTAGTTTTTATTCCACAACACTAATATATAGAATATTATGAGTCAGGGAAATATTTTATCTCAATAATATTATTTCATCACATAATTTTCAGTATAGGTATTTTTAGTTTACAATTTAGAACAGATATAGTACTTTGAGTCATATATATTCTCTTCGGATAAAATTTTTTTCGGATTTGATTAGTTTCGGATCATCATCGGATCAAGTATTTCGGATTATTATTGGTTAGGTATTCGGTTCGGGTAATCGAATTTGACTATATCGGATCGGATTTCGATTCAGGTCGGATTGTTTCGGATTCGGTTAAATTTCGATTAATCTTATTCGGATATAAAATCGGATCTCGGTTCCATGAATTTCGGATCGATTTTTCGGATCCAGAACCAATTTGTCAGGCCCTCTAATCCTATAATTTTTAACATTATTTTAATTATATATTATACAAAAGTTTTAACCACAAAACAGTCAAACAAGTCAAATAAATTGGGACGGAGTGAATAATATTTATTAGCTCTCAAACTAAATTTAATATTTATTTAAAAGTAGTTATCTAATTACCAACCATCCACGGAATCTATTAAATTGATTATGTAATACATTTAAAAAAATTAAAAAAAATAAGTTGTTTTTTAATACAATGACTCTATGTATTTATTTGTTAAGGGGAATTTGGTTAGTGCTAGGGAAACGGTGGAATTCAGTAAGGAAAATAAGGAGAAGGGAAATTAATAATTCTAAATTATTTTATCTATTTAATTAAAATTTATATCAAAATTATTTTTCGTTTATTAAAACTAAATTAAAATTTTATGTTAAATTTTTAAAAATAATTTACAAGTTAATTTATGTTTTATTGGTTAAGATAAAAATTATAATGAAAACGGAAATAAATTAGAAAAGTGAAACCAAATACCTAGGGGGATGGGGAATGTAATTCTACAACCAAATAGGATCAAAGGAAATGAGAATTAATTAGCATAAAAAAAATGAGAATTTTTACAAATTAAACACCTAAACACCTTCTAAATTAATTAAAAAATTTAATTTAATTAATATTTTGATAAAATTGTGAGTCACAAAATTAATTTTAAAATAAATATTTACATGTAATTATATAAATGAGATGAAAATACTAAAAATAAGTTTGATTTCCCGTACACATGTTTCCCGTACACTAAAAATAAGACTTATTCTTTTGTGGTAAAAATAAATACTCTATCTTATATGAAAAATACAACTGTTTTCAAGGTTTAGCAAAAGCTCATTCTCTTGTAGTAACAAAATACTTTATTCTATATTAGAAATACAATTTAAGATTATATATATATATATATATATATATATATATATATGAAGATGATGAAGTACAAATTTTTCTTAAATATAAATTTACAAATTTTTTTTTTTCAACAAATTTGTAACTTGGGTTCAACATTATTTTATAGAGTAATTGAAATTTTTTTAGATACACGTAATTTAATTCTTCAATATTCATCTGGGATTCACTAATACTGTTGAGTATGGAATACACACAAGAGAATACGGGGGTGAATGTGTTCTCTAACTTTTCTTCAAATATAAACTTTGAGAATGTTTGAATCTGTTGATTTATGATTGTGTAACAAAGTGTGTGTTTTGTGTTTAACAGAATATGAATGCGGAAATAAGAAACACAAGAACACAGAACTCACTTTAATCTAATGTATTATTAGATCAAGATTTTGGTACAATCTGAAAATACAAAATGTTAGTATTCTCAGCTTCTTTCTCAGAGAGATGTACAAAATGAATTTGCTTGACTAATCTTGATTTTTGCTTAGAGAAGTGAGGTTGTACACTTATAGAACATGTGTACAACCTACTTACTACAAATGTAGTGACAGACAAAGTTACTTTTTAGTTTGTCTATCCCTATTTGAGTAAACGTCCAAGCACCATGTAACTTGACTTTTCTTTTGCTTTGCTCAGATCCACTTCTTTAGCAGCTTGTGTCCTGTAACAACTCTTTAAACTTCTTATAGACTTTCCAAAAGCACTTTACAGTACTGTGGTCCTGAAAGTGTTTTGGCTTGCTGTAAGTTTCTGACTTGTACAATCTTCAGTATTTTGTCTTTAAGACTGCATTCGAGAAGTAACCAAGTGACTGATTCGAGAACTAGAATTGACTTGATAGATAAATCTGAGTTCTCGAGTACAGTATAAATGATATATCGAATTACTTCTCGAATTAGCCTTTTTCTTCAGGAATCCTTGACTTATCGAATAGAGATTTTGACTTCTGGAATCATTTGAGATGTCGAATAACTTCTTAAGTCCTTGAGATATTGAATGTAACTTTGACTTGTTGACTTCTTTGAGAACTCGAATGAGACTTTGACTTGTTGACTCCTTGAGTTCTCGAATAGAGTTATAGACCTGTCGAATCCTTGAGTTATCGAATGAGACTTTGACTAGATGACTCCTTGAGATATCAAACAGTGTTTTTTGAGATATCAAATCCCTGACTTCTGGAAAGCTAAACTTCTCGAATAGAACAAAGTACTTCTCGAATTAGTACTTAGGAAAATCTTCAATCTTCAAAATCCAATTGTGTTTATTTTTACAGCCTTGTTCTCCAAGCTTGAGGCATGATCTCTGGATCTTCTTTCAAGCATTATTTCATGACTTAATTTATAGTTTACACAGATAGAATTTTGTTGCCTATTGCAGGTACTAAATACAAGTAGAAACTCTACAGCTAGAGGTTTCCTCAGTTAAGAGGTCATGTAAGTAATGCAAAGCATTACAAACAATTAGGCTTGTTATTAGATGTATACGGGCATGCCTCTGTGACTAACAATCTCCCCCAAATTGTGAGTAAGACCCTTAGTCACAATTTCATGTCTGATAACAAGCCTAACATACATAAAGATAAAACTTTAAACAGTACAGGTATGAAACTGATTGATAATAAGGATAGAGTTACAAAGGAAACATTCTTACAGACTATGAAGAACTACTAGCCATATTCCTTTGGGTTCACCTCCTGAGCTTTGGCTAGAAGATCATCATATGCCTTCTTTTTCCTTTCTTCATCCTTCCTTGACTTCTCATCCATAGCTTTTATGATTTCAGCCATAGCATCAAGCTGTTCAATGAGGATTGAATCCTTAAAATCTTCAAGTACTGGTTTCAATAAGCTTGCAGGGTAATGGTTGACCAGGTCCATTCTGATATTGACATTGTTTCCATTTCTCCTCCTATACTTTACAGCATAGGGATTGAACTGAACTCTACACAACCCTTTAGCCCTTAACTCATCTGCTTTGGCTTCAAGTTCATCAAGCTCTTCTCCCTTTCTCTCCACTTCTTCATACACTCTCTTCTCACTTTCTCTTCATAATCTCTCTTCAGCTTCACAAAGTCTATCAACTCCAGCTTCCAAACTTTCTCCACTTTGTCTTCAATGTTTAACAGTGTAGTTATCCTTTCAATGTCATACAATTTTCCCCAGTGTTGACACATCTCTTGTTTGAACTTCATCTCTCTACCATCTGTATATTTGAACTCTAAACTGTCATCCACAATTGCCACATGATAAATTCTTTGAGCTCTTAGAAATTCCAATTGATCTTCATCATAATCTTCATCAAGAGGATACAAGTCTAGTCCTGGAACAATTGTGAGTGCCTGGGATGTAGATGTCTTCACCTTTCTTAACTTTCTGGCTGCATGCTTGAATTTGAGCTTTTGCATCTTGCTGCTTGAAGAGAGTTTGAATCCTTTGTCTTTGGACCATTGTAGTACACCATTAGCAGTTTGCTTTTGGAGACATACAGATGATTTCTTGAGTTGAGTATCCTTGGCTTGAGGTGACAAGACAGTTGCAGAAGCCACAGGATTAGATTTTGACAAGTCATTGTTTACACAATATCACGCAAGCGTACGTGGTCACAAGTAATATATAAGGTTAAGTCCAAATTCGTTCCCACAGGGATCAGGTTATGATTCTTTTTAGCTAATGTGCCTATTCAACAATGTATGATCTTAATTCACTGCTAAGACAATAAAGAAATTGAGGTTTTAATTAACTAAATTAAACTAAGATGCGAATTAAGGAATTAAGAATTAACTAGTTAATGAGATCTAAAACTG
The DNA here is from genome assembly GCA_036435485.1 of Saposhnikovia divaricata. Taxonomy (NCBI): domain Eukaryota; kingdom Viridiplantae; phylum Streptophyta; class Magnoliopsida; order Apiales; family Apiaceae; genus Saposhnikovia; species Saposhnikovia divaricata. The sequence continues at coordinate 79,630,338 of CM071599.1, forward strand.
ATTTACTTATATGAGAATAAACATGGAATCCTAACTTCATTATATACTTCACTTAGAGTCGCAGCCTTTAATCAATACATGTGATGGTTTTGATATCTAATCGGACAACACGAAACAAGTAAAAGCTACCTCTCAGTATACTAATACCAAACTACACATGCATCCACAAAAGAGATAGAAGATGGGTAGACACCAAATATGTTTAGACCCTATATCTCTATAGAATTTGAAAACATAAAGGTTTAAGCACAAGTTATCCACATAGATCACATAGGGCAGCATAATATCTCTATTTACGCCACAAATCATGATGTTAAAACATCAACCTATCCTATGCTAGCATGGCAAGTTCTAAATCTCAAGATCCACTCTCGTTTCGCAAGAGATTAACAAATTAGATGTTCGCGACGCATCTAAATACATGAAACACAACCATACGAGGATATCAAGAATTCACCACACATAAATCTTTAAAGCATACAAACTACTAAGCTACATAGATAAATCCGTTAGAATCCCATGACAACGATTAGCTCATAATTGAACCGTTCATCGTCATGGGATTTGATGAAAACATGATATAAAACAAGATATGAATAAAAGAAGTAATTATATTAATAAACAAAGAGTTAAGAAAACAAATCTAGAATCCTGAATAACACAAAAGATGAAGTAGATCTAGATCCATTGCTTGTCACGAGCGTTGAATCCTTCTCTCCTTTTCTCCCTTGCAGATCTAAGCTATGATACAATAATAATAACTCCCTAATTACAATGCTAAGATGTGTTTAAATAGGATCTAGATTTCTTGCGCAGCAGGAAATTACCTTCTATTACAATTAGAATTCGATTAAGGTACTAAAACCTGCCCAAAATACAATTAGAATTAGAAAAAGGGCAAAACAGTAATCTTTCAGCCTTGCTTCACAAAGAACACGTGCGCGAATTTTAACTACACGCTCCCTGCACCTGCTATCTATCCCAAGTTATAGAAAATCTCTCAAGCTTCGCGTGAGCTGTAAGATCGCTGAAAACGGACTTCTAGAACTCCAGATATGGCCAAAACAGTGTAGACTGCGCAACCTTCCCGGAAAATCCGAATTTTAATCAATTAATCCTCCAAACACGATAGAAGCATCCACCATAATCGACATTCTTGCAACTCTGCACAACACATCAAAACTACAACAAACTTGAGTCCAAGACAATCAATTTAAGCCGAATTGAAGCGATCCAAGTGGATATAAAATCCACTTATCAGTCATCACTAACTTTATCCACCCTAGACATATTTCCTTGTGTTGTGGTGGGAATACTGCTAGTGATGCTTGAGGCTTGCTGTCTTCCACCTTTTCTTCCATAAACCTTCTCAGAACCCTTGTCATCATCTACCTTCTTATTCTTGTCATCCTTCTTCTTCTGCTCCTTGTCATCCTTATCGCTCCTGTGATGTCCTCCTCTCCTATCACTCTTATCTTCACTGCCATCATCATCCTTATCTCTCCTTACCTTTGCAATTTCAGGAACAATGTCAGTTGCTATGTAATATTTAAGATATTGTAAAGCTTCCAACTCTTTTGTTGTCCTGAGTCCTTTCTTCTTGTAAAGTTTCTCAATGATGGCATGGATGAGATTCTTGTTTTTAGGAATAAGATGTTAGGAATGACCAGCTGATTGATGTCTTCAATTTTTGTACCAAATTGATAGATGATGGTCTTTGGAATTGTAAGTACTTAAGGCAACCTTGAGGGCTGACCATTTCTCAGATCATCATGTGAGCTCTTGGTGTTCTCATTTGTCTTCTCAATCAGCTTGATCAACACATCCACTTCAGAGAATTTCAGAGACTCCAGTGTGACATAAGTTAAGTGCCATATCTTAGATTTGGTCACCATCATGATTTCCTTGATCCAAGCTTGATCAACTCTTCTTGGCACAACTTTGAAGTATTCAATCTGCTCTCTCAAACTCCTTAGATATACTTGAGTATCACCATTAGCCTTTAATCTTGAGACTTGCAGAAACTCCAAGAATGCATCATCATGGTAGACATTAGAGTTTGCAATTTCTTGTAGCTTGGTCTCAGTAACAACCTTTACTTCTACAGGCTTGGCATTTTCAATTCTGGAGGATTGAGGTTGATCAGATGGCATACCTCCTGCAACCACTGTAGAGATGATAGATTGTTTCTGGCCATTAGGAGTAGTGATATGCACAACTGGTAGAGTGACAGTTGGTAGAGAGGTGATAGGCTTGGCAGGTTTAGAAGTTTGAGTCTCTGTGGCTTTAGATTTGCCTTTGCCTTGGACATGAACTTGAGGAGTAGTAGATTTTGAACAATTTGGATTATCAGAGATGACAATACCTTTCTGCACCACCTTAGATTTTGAGGTTATCTTCTTCTCCCCCTTAGGCTTGTTTTCAGGCACAGGTGTCTTTGATGGGGCCCTTGGGTTTGAAGAAGAGGTTGGAGGTTTGACAGAGTCTTCAGGTAGAGGCAGTCCCATATGCTTCATCATTGCAGACAACATCTGTTGTTGATTAAGAAGAACATCAGTTGTGGTGGTGGCCTGAGTGTCCAACTTTTAGATTGACAGATTTCTGCAGCTCAAAATTATACTCTTTCAGAGAGCTCACTTCTTTCTCCAAGCTATCCACCTTAGTGAACAACTCTGTGGCCTTAAACCCAGATAATGATTGCTGCTTGAGCCTTTCTACCTCATACTTTGTCATGTCATGAACAGGGACATCAGTAACTGTTTTATCTCTATATTGATTGGCAAAAAGAATGTTGATAGCAGCATTGGAAGTAGTTGTCTATTCTCTGAGTCTGTCCATTTGAGTATTAATATTTGTGATGGAAGATTTCATCAAGGGGAGACTATCATCCACTTTAATGCAGGCGGCTTTGTATTCTTTGATGTTTCTTAAAATAGACACCATAAAGGGAAACTCCTTGGTGAATTGAGACTGTATCTCTCTCACTACCTTTGTTGTGTCTTTGCATACTCCTTCAATTTCAGATTGAATGCCTTTTCCTAGGTAGTGAGCAGCCTTCAAACTTCCCTTGTAAGCTTCATTTACAGCCTCATACACTTCAGTAGGGGTAAGAGATTTGGCATTTGACCCTAGTGAAGTGATGTACTCCTCCCTTATGTATTGAAGAGCATCACTGAGAGAGACACTGCCATAACCTTGCATCCAGGCATCAATTTTGCCATCTCTCTCAGCTTCATCTGCAATCTTTTCTTGTTGCTCCTCCACATATTTCTTGTGACAAAGAAGAATAGCTGCATAGTCAGCATTACGCATATCTGATGTGAGGAGGTTCTGAGCAATCTTTGTGAACTCAGGAATCTGATCCACAATTAAATTTTGAAGTTCTTCAACTGACAAATGTTGTGGAGCAGACCCTGAATCACTGTCATGGTGCATATGCTTCAACTATTCTGACATGAAGTTAAAGCTAGAGCTAGGCAAGCTAGACTCCTAAGTTACAGATGCAACTTATGCAACTGGATAAAATGACTCTACTACTGTTGTTTCCACAGGAGTGGGATGGGTTACAACAGTAGTTGACACAGGCACAGAGTCTCTAGTAAAAACTAGTGAATTCTCTGTGTTTTTTATGGTGTCATTTGGAGATACCCCAGCATGCATTCCCTCACCATCTGAATGTGGGTCCTGGGTGGTGAGCAAAGTGTCTTGCACTAAGTCACTTGAATCCATTGGCTCACCAAGAGAAGGAAATTTTTGGTGATCAATGCTTGCTCCTCAATTACTTGAGTTGCAGGCTGCAAAGAAATTTCTCTTGTAGGTTCTGGAAGAGAAGTGTCTTGTAGAATTGAATTTATCAACTCCCCCTGAGAAATAGAGGGAATTTTAAGTGTGATGTGCTCTCCACTCAATGTAGTGCCAGCCTTATCACTCCCAAGTGTTGACTCATTACAAGAAGGTGCATTGGGGAGAATGCTTGATTCTATAGATGCACCATGTTGAGAGAGTACATCTAGTGAGTTGTTTGCCCCTGATTTTACAACTTCAGTCATTTGTGTAACTGAAGAGGTGGTTTTCTTAGATTTCTTCTTCTTTGGCCTCTATAAGGGTGACTCAGGTTCCTCACATTCTAAACCTAATTCCACAGGCAAAGCTGCTTCAGACAAGATATTTAAAGGTTCAGCAGCTGTTTATTTTCTCTTCTTCTCCTTCTTACTAACATCACCCTTTTGAGAGGATGATGCAGTTGGCACAGTATTTGGTAATGTGTTTGGTTGAGAGGGTTGGTTAACAGGCCCTGGGTTAGCATTTTGTTCAACTTACTTGGACCTAGCTAACTCAGACTTAAAAGCAAATATTGGCATGTTGTGGGGGTAAGCCTCAAATAACCTCTGCATATGATGGGTTATTTCAAGTCTCACATCCACATCATTCCTAGTGTCCAAATTACCAAAAATGAGTTTGGTCATGGACTTAGGATAGCCTATTCTATTTTTATCTAAACCATGTAATTCAGTCAATTTATCATCTAAGTAATTAAGAACAGACTGAATGAATCTGGGAAAGAAGATATCATTACCTCGCTTGATTGTGTTCTTACCAAGTTTTCCATATAGCTCTTGCATTATGAGTCTTCCAACATCAATCTTTATATCATAGGCCATTGAGTACCCAATCTGATGAACTGGTGCACTCAAATGATCAAAGATTGATTTTCTCCCAATGAAGACGTGCAGTAGTGTCGCAAACGCATAGCTCCACTCCTTCCTTAGGAATTTTCTATTTAAGTTCCCAACCTTGATTGTGTCTTAATATCTAATGAAGTCAAAGAATTCTTCCAGTTGGGCATTAGTCACAAGGTTATTAAACTCAGCTTGATTCAGTTCTAGAGCTTTGCTCATATCTTCTAAGGTGATAGTGAATTCCTTGCCCAGAATAGTGCAATTGATAATGTAGTCCAAACTGCCATTTTCAAGAGCAATTGACTCAGTGATAGCAGTGCTCCAAAATTGTTCTAGAATTTCTAGATACAGAGTTGGATTGGCAGAAAGTGCTCCTTTGATGTAGGACTCAGACAGCCATTTTACAAAGCACTTATAATTCGCATTTGGTGCTTCGACATCATTGGTGATATCAATGAAATTGGTGTTGAATTTTGTAGTGGCCATGTGTAGAAGATTAGAGAGAAGAGAATGAGGATCGAAGAAGAAATTTAGCTTTTGCAATTAGGGTTTTCAGAGGTTTAAAGAGTTTAGGTGCTTGAGAAATCGAATGAAATGAATAGAATAGTTGTGGAATTTTATAAGTATGAGACACTTGAATTGTCGAATTGGTAGATACATGTTTTGTATCGACAAGTCAAGCATTCGAGAAGTGTAAAACAACTATTCGATATGTCAAGAAAGGCTTTTTCGATAACTCAAGCAGGTAGTAACCCACAGCTGGCAGTTTATCTAACTTAGAAATAATTCTAAATTAAATAAAATATGTTTTTATGAGTGAATTAAAATTTTAGATGAAAATCCAAAAATGGTTGAAATTCAGCGAGAATTCAGCCTTTTCAAATGATTCGAGAACTCAAATACTATATTCAAGAACTCAGGCATGTCTCTGTTCGATATCTCTAAAAGGCTCTATTCGAGAACTCGAGAGTGCTCCAAATGGCTTGTTAGAGAAGTCGAGCATTGACATGAAATGAATCATTAGAGAAGTCTGACTTATCGAAATATCCTTTTCACTCATAAAATTCAATTTTCACTATCTTTTAAAATTCATCAGAAATATTCAATGAAGAATATTCTAACAAATTAAATAGTGATTTTCTCAAAATTTCATAGAAATTTCGAGCTCATAAAAATATGATTTTTCAAAATGTGCAACAGATTGAAATATTTATAAATCATAATTCAGCCAGCACTTACTTCAAAAATATTAAGCATTTAGATAAAGTAAGTGTCTACTGCTGCAACAATCTAGTTGATATTTTCACTTAGCTAGATTCTGAAGAATTCAACATTCCAATCTCACTAACCAACCTTGTGAAGGTGGCTTCATCTAATGGCTTAGTGAATATATCATCTAATTGTCTATCTGTAGGAACATAATGTAACTCAATGATTCCATTTGTTGCATGTTCCCTGATAAAATGATGTCTGATGTCAATGTGCTTTGTTCTAAAGTGATTGACAGGATTTGCAACTATAGAGATTGCAGTTGTGTTGTCACACATGATAGGAATTCTTTCCAACACAAGTCTATAATCTCTAAGTTGATTTCTAATCCAAAGCACTTGAGCACAACAACTTCCAGCAGCTATGTATTCAGCTTCAGCTGTAGAAGTTGACACATATTGTTATTTCTTGCTATACCAAGACACTAACCTTTGTCCAAGAAACTGGCAGCTACCTGAGGTGTTTTTCCTATCCACTCTGCATCCAGCATAATCAGCATCAGACTAACCAACCAGATTGAACCCTGTGTCCTTAGGATACCATAAACCCAAGTTTGGAGTACCCTTCAGATATCTAAAGATCCTTTTGATAGCAATCATATATGATTCCTTTGGATTTGATTGAAACCTTGCACACAGACATGTAGCAAACATGATGTCTGGCCTACTTGCAATGAGATAGAGTAGAGAACCAACCATGCCTCTGTAGACTGAGATATCTACTTTCTTGCCCTTAGCATCTTCATTTAATTTAGTTAAGTGGCCATGGGTGTTTTTGCAGGTGAGCTATCTTCCAAATCAAACTTCTTCAATAGGTCTTTGATGTACTTAGTTTGACTGATAAAGATACCATCCTTTCTTTGACTAACTTTCAATCCAAGAAAGAATGTCAACTCTCCCATCATGCTCATCTCATATCTGCTTTGCATGAGCTTAGAGAATTTTTCACACAGTTTCTCATTTGTAGAGCCAAATATGATATCATCCACATAGATTTGAACTAGGATAATATCATTACCATGCTTCTTGTAAAACAATGTCTTGTCCAGTGTGCCTCTAGTGAATTGATTTTCAAGAAGAAATTATGACAGAGTGTCATACCATGCTCTTAGAGCCTGTTTAAGTCCATACAGTGCCTTAAGCAATCTGTAGACAAAGTTTGGGAAATGTGGATCCTCAAAACCAGGTGGTTGTTGCATATAGACTTCTTCTTCTAACTCTCTATTCAGAAATGCACTCTTGACATCCATTTGATAGACTTTGAAGTTTGAATGTGCAGCAAATGCCAAGAAAATTCTGATGGATTCCAATATAGCATGCAGTGCTCACAGCCTCAGCCCAAAAACATGTAGGCATCTTTGCATCAAGAAACATTGTTCTAGCAGCCTCAATCAGAGTTCTATTCTTTATCTCAAAAACTCCATTTTGTTGTGGAGTCCTTGAAGCTGAGAATTGTTGTGAAATACCATTCTCTTTGCAGAATGCCTCAAGCATGGCATTTTTGAACTCTGTTCCATTGTCACTTCTTAATGCAGTCACAATTGCATTGTTGGCCTTTTTTTCTTTATCAACTTTCTTTATATGCACAATGATTACTTGTGGAGCCTCATCCTTTGATGCTAGAAATCCCACCCATGTATACCTTGTAAAATCATCAACCATCACCAAGGCATACTTCTTTCTTGCTAGTGACATAATATTGACATGCCCAAATAGGTCCAAATGAATTAGTTGCAAGGGCTTGGTTATTAATGTCACTATCTTTGACTTGTGGCTTGACCTTTTCATCTTTCCGATTTAACAAACCTCACACACTCCTTCTTGAGAGAATTCAAGTGTGGGCATGCCTATCACTAACTCTCTTTTGACTAAAGAGTTAATGGCTTTAAAGTTCAGGTGTGATAACTTCTTATGCCACAACCAACAGTCTTCATTTGATGCCTTTGAGTAAAAGAACAAATTTTATCCTTGCTTGCAGAATCCATATTGGCTACAAATAGTCTTCCTTTCCTTACTCCAGATAGAGCAAGTTCACCAATCTTCTTGTGAGTGATCAAACATTCATCTTTGTCAAAATCCACTTTGAAGCCTCTATCAGTAAACTGACCAACACTCAGTAGATTATGCTTGAGACCTCTGACCAGTGCTACATCTTCAATGATGACATTACCAACTTTCAGTTTGCCATATCCCAATGTGTTACCAATGCTGTCATCTCCAAAATTAACCATAGGGCCAGCCTTTTCTTCATACTGTGATAGCAAGGCCATATCACCAGTCATATGGTTTGAGCATCCACTATCCAACACCCAAATGACTTTCTTTTCTTTCACTTTGCCCTGCATACACAAATGTATTACTTCTTCTTTGGTACCCAAACTAGTTTGGGTCCACCTGGCTTAGAAACAGTTTTATCATAAACAACATGCTTATCAACTTTCTTGGGGCTAGTCTTCTTATCACCACTAGGAGTCTTAAAACTTGAGTTCTCAGACTTTGGTGACAGAGGTACCTTCATAGCTTTAGGAGGACTTGAAGAATTTGACCTTGTGTAGTGTGTGTGAGAATTGTGACTGATACAACCATCAATGAATTGTATTCTCAAATTGAAACAGCTAGTCATAACATTCATGTTGCATGGCATACAGTCAAATTTATCACAGAAAGGAGAATCTCTATGTCTTAAAGGCATAGAACAATCATAGAAAGGTCTAGGCACACTACCTTCAGGTTTCTTACAAGCATGAGTTAAATGACTAGTGCTGAAACAGTTTTGATATGTTTTCCTAGGGGCATTAGGCACATAGGCATAATTGTTATCCTTGTTAATCCTTAGTTTGGTATTTCTGTTTTGTTTCTTTTTAGCCACATTCTTCACAGATTCATTCCGTTTAGCAGGTTCAAACTTAACAGATTTTTCAGTTCTAGGTCCAACTCCTACAGGCTTCTTGGTTTTTACTCTGACCTTCTCACTCTTAGAGGATGCTAATTGTTCACTTGGTTGTGCTTTATCCTCATCAACCAACATTTTCTTAATGAGTAAGGCTTCGTCATCAATTTCAAGTGTTGATTGTTTAAAGATAGGTGTCTCAACTTTTTTCAAAACATGAGGCACTCTCTCATGAACAATCTCATCATCTTCAATGACAGCATAGCCTTTCCTCTTTTTGAGGGTAACATAGTCAAAACAAGTAGCAGTCTTTGCACCCTCTTGATGTTTTTCATGATAGGACTGCAATAGACTGGAGGAGTTCTTAAAGGTATTTAGTTTAAACTCATTTTCAGCTAATTCATCCCTAAGAGCTTTCTCAAGTTGACTAGCATAGGAAACCTTGTTTTCTAGTTATTCAATGTCTTTCTTAAGGTTTTCTACCTGCATGGCAACTAACTCTAATTCCTCATTTCTTTTATTTAATACTTCATTCTTAGCAGACAATTTAGCAATCTCTTTATTAGCAGCAGTCATACTAGTATGAATATTAAACATTTCAACAGATAGTTGTTCAATCATATCCTTGTATTCAGAAACAGACATGTCTACGGTAGTGAGAGATGGTACCTGAGGTTCTGATGGAGATGTCTCTTCCTTGGAATCAACCATCAAGGCATAGTTATAGAATTCTTGCTCCTCTCCATCACTATCAGTATCATCCCAGCACTTCCCTTCAGCTATGTAGGCCTTGCCTGGTGTTTGCTTTTTGAGAAGGGCCTCATTGTAAGAACCCAGATTTTTGGTAGTAATTAAAACTTTTATTATGTAATGGAGTATAAGTGTAACAATGGTTCCAGTAAATGAATTTGGATTCAAATGTTCATATGCCATGAACAATGCAATTGGTTGACAACTTAGATTAGAATAATCTATCTCCTGGAAAGTAAGATATGGTAAATTCCAAAGAGGAAGGTTATTCTCATGTCATCCAAATCGATATTTGTTATAGGTCCAGTGGTTCCGTAAAAGGGTTAATGAACGTTCCGGAAAGCGCGAGAACATTTTTCTACCTATAAGAATTAAAGAGAAAATAAGCAATGAATAGTATTTTTAGTGGAAATTGGAATATTATCAGACGACGCTATATAGAAGTATTCAGAACGGATTTTTGAGTTCGTATTAATGACCGATAGGCAATATAAGTGTATGTAAATGATATCAGATTCAGAAAAATAACACTTTTATTTTCTCCGAGATTTCCCTAGACACTGAATGATTTAAGGATTTATTAAAGAGATTTGAGGGATTTAAATTCAAAGATTATAAAGGAGGATTGAGAATGGTAGTATAAATATCAAAGAGGTTTCCGGTAAAACCCTAACAAGAAATACTTTAGATATTCCTTCGAACGATCAATGAAAATGAGTAATAACGGGACAAAAAGAGCAAGCAGAAAGCCAAGATACATGCATGTGCAAGAGGATAAGATCAAGTAACCAAGTAGTTACAATGGTAACTAGCATACTTAGAAAACAAACTAAGTACTTAGCCTAATTACATCATCAAGCCACTAAACCACAACACTTGTCCACTTGATTAGCTCATGCATGACCAAATCACTTTATTAAAGTAGCTTTATGTTAGATATTATCATAATAATGCAAATTATACTAGATGAGAGCAAGACACCAAGCAACAAACTCCATTCTCCTCCATATTCCTCCATTCGGCTTTTGCCTTAATTCCAAAACCAAAATCCAACTTCCAACCCTTGTTTGATCTCAAGATTTTTATGGTGAGTACTACATTTCATATCATAGTTATCCTATGAATTTGAGCCTTAAATTCCAAGTCTAGCATAGTTAATAAAATCATCAAAGATGATGATGAATAGTGATTTCAAGAAACTAACTTTGATTTTTTGTATTCTTTGGTTGATCTAAGTTATATTAAGGCTATACAAGGATTAATCAAGGCTTATTAAGCCTTTTACATACTCCAAGGAATGTATATCTCCTAAGAACCCTAGATCTTACTTTGAGATTTATGCATGTTCTTGATGGTTTTAGCTTAGTTATGATTATGGTGTTATTATAAGCATGTAAGCATGATTATGTAATTGGTTTAGTTGATTTAAGAGATATGATGCTTATGATGATGAAGTGAGATGTTCTTGGACTTTTTAAGATGAACATCATGTGTATAAGATGTATGGTATGCCCGGTGGCTTGGTTGTGATATAATAAATTTGGAAACGTTCGATTTATAGCCGTCGTAATGCCGAAATTTCGTTAAACATTATAAATTCATGCATAACAGTTGGGTTAATTTTCTGGCCTTGGTGAATATATGACCTACCCTTGTAGATCTCGAGTCATAGATCGTTTTGGCGTGAGAATCGAAGGAAACGGACTTACAGTTTAGGAGTCATGGTCAAATTAGTAAAAGTAGTTCAAAACCGTAAGTGCGAGTTCGTAACTGGAATTGAACCCCCTTAACATGAATAATTCAGTGTCAAATCTTAGTAATTAAATATTAGAGATAATAAGGAAGGTGTGAGAGAAAACCTCATGTCAAACGATTCGTTTTTTGATTTTATAAAAATGTTCGAATCGAGGTTAAGTGCGAATGAACCCCTTTGAGGTATACTTGGTTATAACTTAGAAAACTGGCGATAAATCTCGAGGTATAATCTTTGTTAGTAAACGACCGACCTTAGAACTTATACGACTTAAGTACCTACCAAGTGTAAGTGTAATGACATGCCTTAATAACGAACAAGTGTCGGATCATAATGGTGTAAATCAGAGTTACACTAGAGGGTGTATAACGAGATAACTTGAAAACGTGTTTTTAACCTAAGTTAAGTATGTACTTAGCCTTTCAAGGTATGAAGTGATTAATCTCGGATATTTTGACTATTTATAGATCACCGGACTACCCCGAGACACATCACCTCGACAGGAGTACCAGGCAAGTTTCCAACAGTTTGGAACTGTTGTTGTGATTATATATATATATATATATATATATATATACATATATACATATATATATATGATTTGATTGTTGTTGTATATATGCCATAGCATGCATGCCTGCTGGCATCGCTGCCTGGGATCATCGGTGTTTTATTTTAGTTTATGTTCTTATCATCAGTGGTCGTTAAAGTTCACTGACTCGGATTAGTTACTTACCTATCTTGTTTGTTTCGGTGTGTTTCAGGTACTTGTGTGTTTGAAAATGGCAGGCGAGGAGTTGCCATGGTAGGCATATTCGAGGACATCCATGCCTCAGCAATGTGAGCAATGTTTGGGCGTTCATGAGACCTCACAGTATTGTTACTATGAAGGAGTTACTCCATATATCACTTATGAGGAACAACCATATTTTCAATACCATCCTCAACAGTACCAGCAAGATGTTCCAAATATGTCATATTTCTTTGGTAGTGAAGAGTTTCAACATCAGCAACCTACTCCTACTTTTCAGTCAGACGAGGTTGATCTTATGGAGGAGATTAGGATGCTTGCAAAGAGTAATGAGGAGTCTATCAAATCTTTGGAGACACTAGTTGCTCAAGTTTTGAGTGTCGTGGAACAAGAGAAACAGCAATTCATACTAGAGGCAATTCCAGAAAATAACGGTGATTTGGAACAAGGTACTGCATGCATAATTGAGGAAGACAAATTCCAAGGTGAAGTGAGTGTTCACAAGCCATGTGAGGAATTTGATCATGCTAGTATGGTGGATGATTTGGAAAGGGCATTATTTGGGATAGATACTAGTGAGTTACACAAATTTCGAGAATTGGTATGTGCGTACCAAGAGGATGATGACCATGGGAAAGATGTAGCTCTTCTACTTGTCTCAAAGTATAAAGATGGAGGTAGCGCATTAGAGCCAATGGAGGAAGTTCTCTTTGAGGAACCAAAGGCTTCAGCAACTTACATTTACCCTCCTCCATTATATTCAAGCGAAGCCCGCGAATGTGTATTATTCTACAAATTGACGGATTTTGGGTCAACCGATGAAGGCATTGGAATAGGACATAGTTGTTATACCAATAGGCCAAGCGAGGAGAAGGGGCAGAAAGTGTGCCGCCGTGATGACGATGAAGTGTCACGAAGAGATGACCAGGCCAACTATTATCATCCTTAATGGAGGCTTGGATGTAGTCAAGCTAATTGACTCTAAACAAGCGCTTCGTGGGAGGCAACCCATGTGTTAGGTATGTAGTAGTGTGTCATTTGTTCATATAGATATCATATTTTGCATGTTTAGTGTAATTCATTCATGTTTTGTTCGTATTATTGCATGTTTGTTTCATACAGGACATTTTGTTAATGTGTTTTTATACCATGTGAGTTCATTTTAGTTGCATTTTCATGGCATGCATTTTTCATGATCCCGTAGAACGAGCTGATTCTGATTGGTAGGTAGATGTTTTATTGAGTGTGGTATTGATGAATAGAGGGTTGATTTATAGTTTCTATGAAATTGACTTGCATGTTACAGAAACAAAATTTTTACACAGTCTCATCATTTGCTTTTGGGCTAGGTTGAGGTCATGCTTGTTTTAGCTTTGAGATTTAATCACATGTTTATATTTAGAATTTTCGTTATTCCCTTGATAGCGTAGGAACACTTAAGTCTAAGTTTGGGGGAAACCAGGGATTTCATGCTAATTGTTATTAATTGTCAATAATGGCTAGGCGTCAAATGGCTAGTAGCCGGCTCATATTTTATGAGTAGTCTAGGGTTGGATGAGATGGAGCGAAACGCACTCATTCTAAATTAGAGGTGTTAAAAAAAATTGCAAAAAAAAAAAAGAAAAAAAGAAAAAAAAAAGTTATGTGAATTGTTAAATGCAAAATTAACCAGGGTGATCTCTTTAATACTCGAGCAATTAAGTTCGTGGGGACTTTGTGCCTACTAACCTAAGGCTTTTATAGTCTGGGATCCACTAACCCAACGCTCGCTACATGGGTATTATTGTATAAGCCTTTTGGGGTCTCATCCATTGCACAGTTAAATAAGCATGCGTTGATATGTATAGTATGTGTCGTAGTTGTTAGTAATAAAGCATGAATTCCTGTCTAACTTGAATTATGATGGAGGTGTTTCTATGTTATGAAGTGTTTACCGTTCATTCTATTTATAAACCTGTGATTGTCTTGGCGAAAAATGGGTATGATTTTGATCTAGTGTTAAGAGTATATCTGATGAGCATTGCACACACGCACGTTTCTGTTCATGTATTGTTAGTATACGGGGATTTAGTCGAGCTCTATTTGGATTTAGTTGCATTCTTTGAGATATTTGCTTGCTAGTTGGTTTTGGTTAGTTCGAGGGGAACGTTGCATTTTCATATTAGTTGCATTCATGCATTGCATGGTTTTTACATTTTTTAGTTAGATGGATTTTGTGGGTACATTCACTATAGGCCCTCACGAGACCTTACTCGTCCACTAGGGTTGCCTAGGGGTTTAAAGGGCTTGTTGCATATGCCAAATGCAACCGTCATCACCTACGGAAGTGGTACTAGTTAGTTGTATATAGTTATATTTGTTTATGCTTGAGGACAAGCATCGGTTTAAGTTTGGGGGTGTGATAAGTGGATTTTATATCCACTTGGAATGCTTCGTATCGGCTTAAATTGATTACTTGACCTCAAGTATGTGGTGTGTTTAATGTGTTTTCATTGAGTTTTGCAGAACTAAGAGTTGGAGGTTAAACTGATTAAAATTCGGATTTTCCGGGTAGGTTGCGCAGTCTACACTGTTTTGGCCATATCTGGAGTTCTAGAAGTCCGAATTCAGCGATCTTACAGCTCACGCGAAGACAACGAAATTTTCTAAGCCGGATACGAGATATATTAGTTATAAGCCGGATATTGCTAAGACCCTTAGTGAAGGGCATATGAATCTCATTCTTTGAATATAGACCGGGAGTCAGTATTTCTTGGTACATTATGATTATTTTCTGAGGAAAACATCTAAGTAAATATTTTCCCATTATTTATTTGATGAATAATGTTTGAATATTCATTTGAGTTTCATTATATAATGAATATTATTTTGAATATTCATTTGAGCTTTATTTCTTTAGTGAATATTATCTTGAATATTCATTTAAGGTTGATTTAATTATCGGATATTATTTTGAATATTTATTCGAGGAATTATTTATTTCGTGAATATTTTATATATTCATTTGAGGGTTAATTATGAGAAATATTTTATATTAAGAATATTCTGGAAATATTTATGGTTTAATAAATATTCTTTGAATATTTATTTAATTCTTTAACTAGTTTAAAAATGATTCATTTTATTCTAATATTATCTTCAACCTCCAAATATTATGCAAATATTTATGAGCCTCGTTATGAATATTTTTAGCAAGGAGAGGTTCCCAAAACTCCATTTTTCATCTAAAGCTATCTTTCAAAATATAAGGGAACTATACTTGAGAGCTGTTATTTATTTTGTTCGACTGCCCGGTCATAAATCTTTTGAAACTACTCTTTTCATTCGCAACTTGGTTGCTATTCATCAAATTGAGTCTTGTGTTACTTCCTCATTGTTCGAGGGGTAAGATTGATGGAACAAGTCAATATCCATTAACAAGCAACAACTTGGGAAATATTGGTGATACGACTACTTTGTGGAGTCCTATCAACAAGTATTATACTTGGGGAAAGGGGGACGAACTTTACGTTTCAGAGTCATGGATGTTACTCGAACTAGGAGCCGTGTAAGTGGTCGGGTGGCGCCGGTCCATCAATGGCCCAACCATTGGCAGGGGAGTTCCAGGGGGTGATGGACAAGGAAATCCCTCTGTTCTTCCTTCTACATGTAGAGAATAATCATGAGATGCATACCATACGACTGATCATCGTAAACGTTATGGCTTCTGCGCGTCAATGCTCCGGTATTAGTTCATCTTTCAAAGTTGGAAATTTTCTGCAACATTATCAGTGTTGGCAGGGTTGAAAAGTGTTCAAACTGGAATTGCAATATTTTCCTGCAATTTCCTCTTTTATGATGCATGTCGATATCTTGATCATATCTTTGCAAAACAGATATATCTACAAAGTATATATTCTGAGTTACCTGGTAACTTCATCGTTTATATTATACTGGTACTATGTTCGTTAATGCAGGGCATATAGTTTCAAAAATACTTTTGAACTGTTATATATATTATTGTTCAGTATACATTATTGTTGGTGGGCTATTCCTCACCCTTGTTTTATTTATTATATCACAATAACAGCTAGGTTTGATGGCCCGCTTAAGGCGCACTCGGCGCAAGCAGATGACTCCAGCCGTTGGACTACCCGCTGATATTGTTGCTGCCATTGCTGAGGTAGTAACGACCAGTAGACTAGACTGACAGCTTTTGTTTTCGGCCTTAATTATATGTATAATTAATGTTAATCAACGGCAAGAAACTTTTAAACTTATGTTGTAATCATTTTGGGTTGTAATAACTTATATTTGTGGATCCGATAATTAGAGACTTATTTCAATTTCATCTCTGGGACTATAACTGGTTGTGTGTGATGTGATATTATTACGGGATCATAGCATGCTGTTTATTTATTTAGATTCAAGTTCAAGTATCGTTGATGGAATTGAGACCGTAACGACCAGGTCCCCGACCCCGGATCTGGGGCTGTTACACTCATATTTAGCTTTAAGCTCTAGAAACTATTTATCCTTCTTTTTAGGCTTCTTGCATTCACTGGCAAAATGCCCTAGGTCATTGCATCGATAGCATCTCACAGATGACCTATCCACATAGCCAGTTTTGAATTTATTCTTGTTTGACTTCACAGGTGCTTTACTCTTGTTGAATGAATGATTCTGAGGTCTAGGTTTGAAAGGTTGCTTTCTCTTGAATCTGATGTTAGGAAATTTTCTGGCCATGAAAGCATATGATGTGTTTTCCATGCCATCTATGTAACGTCCCCAAATCCGAGATCATGAGATTTGGTCGTTACACGAAATTCCTCTAAATAATCACCTGTTTAATAACATAACCTCTCTTGTAATCATTCAAAATTAAAAAATATATATAACATCTGTGACCCCAACCACCAAGATCATTTAGGTTATAGTGCTAGAAACAAGAATCCAAATTCCATTAAATAAAAACATTTTTCTTTACAACAATCTTTTTGATCAAATCTTAAATCACTGGTATAACTTCGACAAGAAGTATACCAGGTCAACTAATCTAATACATAATAATAATTATTAGAGTCCAACTATATAAATAAATCTTATACTAGGTCCAGACCTCCCGATTCAAGTCATCTTCAAAATAGCGTCTTGTTTCTTTGCTTTCCGAACTGTGCGGATAAGTCTCGCCAAACTACCTTACTGAAAAGTTAGAATTTTGAAACAAACAAGTATGAGCGCAAGAAATGCTCAGCAAGCGTATAGTAAAACAGGAATTGAATAAATCATTGCTAATAAAACAGATATCTTTTGTCAAAAACTCAAATCACATGATAAGTATTTTAAATCCAAAATCTTTCATCACAGACTGGATTAAAAGAAAGTATGAAATGAGTATTCAGACATGATAAACTCACATGTTCTACTAGCAGGGATCCCGACTAGCCAAACAACTGGTTTAGCATTATTACCAACAAGGAAGCATCATTATTGCACACTATCATCGATATTTCAAAAATCAATCTAATCATTCTCAACATTAAATCAATACAGTATATACTTACACATCATCATTTGTATCACAATTAAAGAAATAATTCACTTGAACGATAAGTGAGGAAAAGTATTACTTGCAATAAAAATTTGGGAAATAATCAAATCATCAAGATAATAGTTGCAAAAAATATTTCACTTGAACAATAAGTGAAGGGATGTAGTCACTTGCCTCTGATCCTTAGCTATTACATAACATCGCCGTAATTCTACTTTCTTCTTCTATCTTACGGCATCATAGTCTTCTAGTTCAATCATTTGTTGCTAAGACGCTCTTGCGATTGCCACGAGTCTGATTCGCCAATATCGGACCCACGCGTCAACTTCAATTTCGCCATTGGAAGAAAACAATCAAAAATGTCCCCTCTGAACATAGACGTTCTTCCTCGGTGTAAAACACCTCACAAGTAACCCAATAATCCATAATCAATACTGCATCTATCACCCACCTCATTCATAACATCCCACCAAGAATACCACATTCATCTCTAACCCTCTTCATTTAACATCTACTTTTCTCCACTGACAAACCTAAGTCAATACTCACTAATTAATCCTCATGACAACAATTAACCCTTGAAATAAATCATTAATCCTCGAGATAACCAGTTAATCCTTGAGTCAATAATTAATCCTCGAATTAAATAAATAATCCCCAAGTTAAATAAATAATTAATTACATAAAATAAATAATCAAATAAATAATTAATTAATTAAAATGATTAATTAACTATTCAAATATACACACCAATTAATACATATATACTTGGCACGTAGCAAAGCAACACCTAGCAGCACGGATAGCACTTAACAGTTAAACACTAACTTAGTCACATATACACATAAGCTATTAATACTCATAGCATGCTTGTATATTATTGCAATTAAATAAATCAACTAGATGCAAGTACAGGGGATTTTTAGAAAATTTCGGCGAAGTATTCATAAATAGGACTATCCACCTGTTTTTCAATTCCACAATTCAACTGTATATACACTACTAAAATAAAGCTGCCTCAACTTGCAGCAACATAAAAGAAAGTAAACAATTAAGGAAATGAACTACACAGACCTGCAGCACCTAAACAATTAAGAAAGTATCTGCCCAGACTTGCAGCACCCAAACAATTAAGAAAATAACTGCCCTGACTTACAGTAAACAATTAAGAAAATAAACTAACAGTTTATACCTGATATTTGACATTTGAAGACTATATAACCAGGAAATAAGTTTCCTATTACAAGAAAATTTTTGAAATAACCTTTTTGTAAACTGGACTATCCTGGGGCCACAGCCCCTCAAAACCAATTACAACAATTCAATATCAATCCAATTTCAACACTCTAACAAATTTCCATCTTTTACCAAAATAATAATACTCGACTACAACTTTAACCGAGTACTACCACTTTGACCTCCCTCGATATTGTTAACTCGACTAAACAATTAACCACATATAATCTGTCACTAAATAATTGACAACTTTGATATTCCAATACTATAACTCGACCTTACCATTTTAGAACACGCAAAATCCCCAATAAGTAATCGACCACTAATACAACTCATATCATACTTGGTAGGCAACTAGACAAGACCAAAAATAACAACTCTTATCTTTTGATCACATCCAAATAAGTTCATTAACCTTTTTAAAACAAGTCCCCAAAACTAAGCAAACAATTTTGAAAACTTAAAACGTTACCGCGCACACTTTACTCACACATTTTTAATAAATCCAAAAATAATCATTTAATTATAAAAAATTTCAAATTCGAACTTCAATAATAACCCAATCTGCCATAAAAATTTCAAAGTAAAATTCATGTTTTAAATCCAAAAACCAAATGCTCAAATATGCAACGGAACACAAAAATTACTGTGCCGCGCGATCTTTACTAAAATGGGCATAACTCTTAGCTCATTTACTCTATCAATGCAAGGTTTTCACGTACACAAACTAGACTCCAAATAGAACAACTTTCATTAAAAGACCACTGCCTATAACAGAACACAACTGGTTCGAATTTCACTTGCAAAAACAGGGCAGGCCCTGAAAATTCTGGACAGTTTTGCATACCACTCCTTTAAACAAACCCACTTCATCAATTCATTCATTAAACACTACTAAACAATAAAATATTCTTAAAAACCTTAAAAATCTGCTAACTACCAATACATATGCTCATGAATTAAATCACAAAATCAAAGCTTGAAATAAAGATTTTATACCTCTTTAATCAACCAAAACTCAAGAACACTACAATTCATCATCTTCTTCACCTTCATCTTCTTCCATGGCCGAAGCAAGCAAGCAACTCACTCCTTCCTCTAACTTTTTCGCCACTTCAATACCCCAATTAAATAATACCCATCATCAATACAGCCTCTTAACTCTGTACAGCAATTCGATGATATGCACACAAACACCACAGCAACAGAGGAACACATATGCAAAATCACCCACCTCTATTTGATTGGAGAAAACAGGAGGAGGGAGGGAGAGAGATATCTCGAGAGAAAAAAAAAACAACGAGATTGAGAGATTAGAGGGAGAGAGTTTGTGAGAGGAAGAGAGAAAAGAGTTCTCGAGAGACACCGAGAGAATTCTTGAGAGTTCTCGAGCGTATTGAGGAAGAAAGACTGGGCCTGTTGCTTAATAAAAGATAAGGACAAAACTAAAATTTCACACCTCTGAAACTACATAAATATCAATTTAACCATCTGTTTAACAGCTCTTTAAATTGTTTTTAAATAGATGAATTTACGGAAAATTTAACTTTATATTTTTAAAATGTAGAGTACAAAATTAGGAGCAACAAGATATTTTTATAATATTTTTAGGATAAAAAATGGATGAAATATGAATTCTACAAGTAAAGATCCTTTAAATGTAACATAACTCTTAAAATCATTTTAAAACACTTAACACCCAAAATAATTCTCCAAATAATTTTAAAAACTAAATAATTTCATAAAGATGATAGCACAAAAGATTTCATGATTTTTAATAACTCTAATGTTTTTATAAAATCTCCAGAAGATAAATAAAGCTTGTTTTTAATAGATATAATCACATAAAAATGAAATTAAAAATACATGCTCACACTGGCACTCCTAAATCATCATATAAAAATATGTAACTCACTATACATTTACCAGACGACAAATCAAATTGAACAAAATATTCACAATCTTATTCCCCCTTTATGGAAAAACCAATAAAGTATTTAAATAATAATAACAATAATAATTCATAAAATTTCGGGTTGTTACAATCTAGCTCCTCAAGAGTGTAGAACTCATCCTCTTCTCCTTCCTGTTCCTCAGCAACAGTCTCAGGCTGCTCCACTATTGGTTCTTCGTCCATTATCTCTTCAATTCTCATTTGGCTTGTAGAAGCTTCAAGTTCTTGAAGAGATCTGTTTACAATCAAGGCACATGATGTGTTTTTCATTTTGCCTTGGTTTGCTTGAATAGCTCTCTTTTGTAACAGCTCAAGCTCATGAGTCTTTAACACACCATAAAGCACATCATATGTGACTTTGTTCAAATCTCTTTCTCTTAGAGAAATGACCCTCTGCTCTAGGTGGTTTGGTGAAGATAGTAGAAGCTTCATATTAAGCTCCTTGGTGCTGTAGACTTTTCCATTCATCTGCAACTCAGTAAACAACTTGTGAAATCTCTCAAACATGTCAGTGATGCTTTATTTGGACTGTGCCATGAAAGCTTCATACTGTGTGACCAGTATATGTTTTCTGTTTTCTTCTCTGTCCCTTCACAGAGAACCTGAATATGATCCCACATCTCTTTAGCAGAAGTACAAGAGGCAATGTTTGCAAACATTGACATGTCCATAGAATATATGATCAACAGCATGAGATGACTATCCAGGGCAACCTTCTCCTTTTCTGTATCTGTCCATTTGGATGGATCTTTGGCCACGTATGATCTTGGAATGGTTACTGTTCCAACAGTCTTTTCATCAATCTCTTGTTGTGGAACAAAGGGACCATTCTTGAGAATCTCAGGATACAGAGGGTTTGAGGATTTGATGAACAACAACATCTTTATTTTCCAGAGATTGAAATTTTCTTTGTCAAACTTAGGGACCTTCACTGCTCCTGTTGTCTTTGGTATATTCATGATCTTTTTCTGTATTAATCAACAGCCTGCTCTGATACCACTTGTTGAGTATGGAATAAACACAAGAGAATAAAGGGGGGGTGAATGTATTCCATAACTTTTCTTCAAATATAAACTTTGAGAATATTTGAATCTGTTGATTTATGATTATGTAACAAAGTGTGTGTTTTGTGTTTACCAGAATATGAATGCGAAAATAAGAAACCCAAGAACACAGAACTCACTTTAATCTAATATATTATTAGATCAAGATTTTTCTACAATCTGAGAATATAAAATGTTAGTATTCTTAGATTTTTTTCTCAGAGAGATGTACAAAATGAATTTGCTTGAGTAATCTTGATTTTTGCTTAGAGAAGTGAGGTTGTACACTTATAGAACATGTGTACAACCTACTTACTACAAATGTAGTGACAGACAAAGTTACTTTCTAATATGTCTATCCCTATTTGAGTAAACGTCCAAGCACCATGTAATTTGACTTTTCTTTTGCTCTGCTCAGATCCACTTCTTTAGCAGCTTGTCTTCTGTAACAACTCTCTAAGCATCTTGTAGACTTTCCAAAAGCACTTTACAGTATTGTGGTCCTGAAAGTGTTTTGGCTTGCTACAAGTTTCTGACTTGTACAATCTTCAGTATTTTGTCTTCAAGACTGCATTCGAGAAGTAACCAAGTGACTGATTCGAGAACTAGAATTGACTTAATAGATAACTCTGAGTTCTCGAGTACAGTATAAATGACATATCGAATTACTTCTCAAATTAGCCTTTTTCTTCAGGAATCCTTGACTTATCGAATAGAGCTTTTAACTTCTGGAATCCTTTGAGATGTCGAATAGCTTCTTAAGTCCTTGAGATATCGAATGTAACTTTGACTTGTTGACTTCTTTGAGAACTCGAATGAGGCTTTGACTTGTTAACTCCTTGAGTTCTCGAATAGAGTTATAGATCTGTCGAATCCTTGAGTTGTCGAATGCGACTTTGACTAGATGACTCCTTGAGATATCAAACAGTGTCTTTTGAGATATCGAATCCCTGACTTCTCGAAAGTTAGACTTCTCGAATTAGTACTTAGGCAAATCTTTAATCTTCAAAATCCAACTGTGTTTATTTTTACAGCCTCGTTCTCCAAGCTTGAGGCACGATCTCTGGATCTTCTTTCTAGCATTATTTCATGACTTAATTTACAGTTTACACATATAGAATTTACAGTTATTAGATGTATACGGGCATGCCTTTGTGACTAACAAATACCAGTTAAGGTAAAAAAAAATTGAAATTATATTTATTTAATATAGGATGTATTGAATTGTAGTTAATATAATTTTATTAATCATACTAATGTAATATATTTTGATTCAATACAAGTATAACTATTGTTGAATAGATGACGTTGAACTTAAGTTATATATTTGTTGCACACACATTATAAAAAAAGTTCAATTTCTTGTAAAAAAATGTTGGAAAAATGTTTTTAATAAGGTATATAATGTTATAAATATGTTTTTGTTACAAGTTATGTATGTTAATAAAATTTTAATTATAATTTAATAAATGATGTTGAACCCTAGTTATAAATCTGTTGAACAAAAAATTTTGTAAGTTTGTATATAAAAAGTGAAAGGCATATGACACAACCTATTTGTAGTTCGAGGACTCAACTCAACTTAAATTAGTATGTAACAGTAAATAATAAATATGAACTGTCCAGGTTTCTCAGGATGTTTAATTTGTCAGAAGAAAAAGATCAAAGTCAATCTACAGACTTGAAGATTTACTACATTGAAAGAAGCTCAGACATCTGTTCAAGCCTCAGTGAAGTATTCGACTATAAGTGGATTTGTTTAGAAGACAGAGTTTTCTGTAGTGACAGGTTCAGACAGAGTACAGTGGAATACAGAGAGAGATGAGAAGAGAAATGGAATCACACCTTAATGTGAAAAATAAAGGACAATCATTGAAGTTAGTCGTTCATGAACCAGACCATGCATGGAGCGTCAATAGAATGTTCAATGGTACTTCTTTATTAAATTTAGTGATTCAGAAAAGAATTAAGACAATCTAAGGATTTATGATTATTCATCTTTAATTAATTAAATCAAGTAGTTAATTTAATTAATAAATTAATTCTTCTAGAATTAATTAATTTATTAAATTAGTTATTAATTTAATTAAACCTGAATAATTATTTAAGTAAGTTTAAATTAAGATGATTATTTATTTAATCAAATTGATTTAAATCTGAAAAAGAGAACTAGCAAGACAATCTATGAATGTCTTGCCGATTGTCTTGGCACAGAAGAAATGATTGCATTGCCGACTGTCTTGGAAATATAAAATAGATTGTCTTAAAACATAACAGATTGTCTTGGCAAGTCAGAACTCCAAAAATATCTGAAAAGACAGATTGTCTTGGCGACTGTCTTGGTAGCTTTCAATTGTCTTGCCGACAGTCTGGGTGGAAGTCTGTTTGTCTTGGCGACTATCTTAGCAGTACAAAATCATTTGTCTTGGAGAGCTCAATTGTCTTGATGATTGTCTTTGATGTACAAACTACAAACGAATTAGACAGAAGATTTCAAAGACTTATTCAACGAAAATACTACTAAGGCAAAGAAAGAAAAAGAAGTCAGAGATACAAGATAATATCTCAAGATAAGCAGACCAAAAAAAACATCTCTCTCATCTTTATTACCCTCATTCAAGAGAATTTAAATCTGTAGAAAATCAAGAGCTTTGTATCTGTAATATCTGATCCGTTCAAACTTGATTACTTGTAACTCTTGTACTACTAGTGAGTTTTTACTCCTAGTTTATATCTCGATTTTTATTAACAAATTAAGAAAAGTTCATGTCGAATTTTCTAATTTGTTTATATTAACTTGATATTACTCGGTACTGATTTTGTAACAACCCTCAAGTTTAATATATCGTTATATTTAACTTGAACTTTGTTTCATTTAACTTGGACAAATTTTGATAAAAGGGTATTGATATGGGTTAAAAATAAGCCCTAAAGACACAATTAATGTTGCATTAATCAGACCTAGCTTGGTCCAAATATGAAGCCCATTAGTAGGGCCCAAAACCCTAATTAAATATTAATTTCGTAATTAATATTAAGGGCTAATTAACAGCTGGGAAATACAAGTCAAATAAGGATATTATCTCTATAAAGAGTAGCCTCCAAGGCGCACAGTCATATAAGGAAACAGACTCTACAAGATAGGAGTCTAGAATCTTCCTCAAGGCTGACTTACCCACCAAGTCACCTAACCCTACCATAATTCTGAGGCTTCTCAGCCTATATAAAGGGTCAGACCCCTCACCCTAGAACTACATTTTTTGGCTTGATCTTTGATATTCATCAAAGTACGTAGGCATCTTACGAAGGCAGATTCAGCCACGAGCACGAGAGCAGCCATTAAAGCACGAAGCTCACGCACCCTAGTATTAAATACAACCAAACCTAGCCGGAATCTAATAACCTAGTTTTTATTCCACAACATTTGGCGCCGTCTGTGGGAAGCAACATCAACCATGGTTCAAGCACAAAAAACAACATCAACCTCGACTGAGGCCATACCCCTTAGCTCTGCTCCACCTACCACTTCTGATCCGCTTGTCACTACTGAAGAAGGACAATTACCCCCATCAATAGGGACGATCATTCAACCTCTAGTTTCTCAACTCCTGGGGACGACTCCCCATGGTGAGGGAACTCTACCAGTGGTCGTCCATCAAAGCCAAGAAGCTAACTCTCTCCATATTGTGGTTTCTCCTCTTGATAACGTCAATCGTATGCTACCCATAAGGGTATGGATCCATACTACGGATCTCCCCACGAATACCAACCCGATGTATGGTCTGCCCAACTACCCTCCTGCCACTCGAGGTGTTGGAACAAGTGGTCATGCTCTACTAAT
Organism: Saposhnikovia divaricata; assembly: GCA_036435485.1. NCBI lineage: Eukaryota > Viridiplantae > Streptophyta > Magnoliopsida > Apiales > Apiaceae > Saposhnikovia > Saposhnikovia divaricata. The sequence goes on from CM071599.1 coordinate 79,656,033, forward strand.
TCAAGAGCCACTTATAATAGGGGGTTGGGCCGTGATCAGGAATATGATGACTACTCTGGCCCCTATACCGACGACTCATCATCTGAGGACGATGATCGTGAGGAAGCCCCGAGAAGGCGACGTGCTAGCAAAGAACCTCTAGGGAGGATGCGAAGTATCCATGATGGATCCCCTTTAACAACTGCTGAGAGGATAAGGGCTTATGAGGCCGAGATCTTAAAGTTGAAGGACGATATGGCAAGAGAACAAGCTAGATTAAATCAAACTCAGTCTCCTCCAACCACGGAGAGGATTCCCAATATCGACTTGGAGAGGTATTCAAGGAGGAAGAAGAGGGCTGATGCCCCAACTGGAAGAGCAACAAGAGTGGAAACCCCCAGGGGCAAACCCAAAGATCTGATGCCACTAGGAGATCCTGATAATCCCACACCCCCGTTTACTGAGGAGGTGATGAATGCTCGTATTTCAAAGAAGTTCAAGATGCCGACAATCAAGGCTTATGATGGAACGGGAGATCCCGCAAATCACGTCAGGACATTCTCAAATGCACCGCTGTTGCAGCCTGTAAGTGATGCTTTAAAGTGTAGGGCGTTCCCTCAAACCCTATCGGGCATGGCTCAAAGATGGTATAGTCTCAAAGATGGCTCTTTTAAGGAGTTAAGTGCTGCTTTTATTAGTCAGTTTATCAGCGGAAGAGTTCATGAGAAAAGCTCTGCATCTCTTATGTATGTGGTGCAAGGAAAAAACGAAAATCTGAGGGACTATCTCAAGAGGTTCACTAAGGAAACATTGAATATCACTGACTTGGAGAACAAGGTGGCAATGGTAGCCCTAGAGCAAGGAACCACTGATCTATTCTTTAAGAGGTCTTTGGCAAAGCATCCCCCTGAGAACATGGTTGAACTCCAGCGAAGAGCTGATAAGTATATCAAGGTTGAGGATAGCATGAAGAAAGAAGCTGCGGGAGGCAATGGTAAAGGTACCAATGACTCAAAGAAGCGAAAGCAAGAACAAGAGTATGATGCTAGGGCCAAATATCCCCGGACTAGTAAGGACTCTGATTCACCACCGAAGAAGAGTTTGGGACCAAGATTTTCTGACTACGCAAGGTTGAATGCTCCTAGGAGCCAGATCTTATTCGATATCGAGAAGGATAAGGACTTCCGGTGGCCGAAGCCACTCAGAGGTGACCCCGAAAAGAGAAACAAGGATCTGTACTGTAGGTTCCACAGGGATGTGGGACATGATACGGATGACTGTAGACAGTTGAAGGATGAGATTGAATTCTTGATCCGAAAGAGAAAGTTAAACAAGTTCACTAAGGGTGAAGATCGTGGAACCCAGAGAAGGGATTATGATAGGAGAGACAATGATAGGAGGGATAACGATCATGATCGTAACCCACAGCCCCGAGGGCCAGTTATCAACATGATTTGGGGAGGCCCGACAGCGGTCGGCACAACTCGAAACTCTCGAAAGGCAGTTAACACTAAAACACGCAAGCGTACGTGGTCACAAGTAATATATAAGGTTAAGTCCAAATTCGTTCCCACAGGGATCAAGTTATGGTTCTTTTCAGTAAATGCACCTATTCAACAATGTATGATCTTAATTCACTGCTAAGACAATAAAGAAATTGAGGTTTTAATTAACTAAATTAAACTAAGATACAAAGTAAAAACTAATTAACTAATGAGAATTAAATCTGAATTTCTTATAAGAATAAAAACATGGGATCCTAACTTCATTATCTACTTCACTTAGAGTCGCAACTTTTAATCAATATATGTGATGGTTTTGATATCTGATCGGAAAACACGAAATAAGTAAAAGCTACCTCTCAGTATACTAATACCAAACTACGCATGCATCCACAAAAGAGATAGAAGATGGGTAGACACCAAATATGTTTAGACCCTATATCTCTATAGAATTTGAAAACATAAAGGTTTAAGCACAAGTTATCCACATAGAGCACATAGGGTAGCATAATATCTCTATTTACGCCACAAATCATGATGTTAAAACATCAACCTATCCTATGCTAGCATGGCAAGTTCTAAATCTCAAGATCCACTCTCGTTTAGCAAGAGATTAACAAATTAGATGTTCGCGACGCATCTAAATACATGAAACACAACCATACGAGGATATCAAGAATTCCCCACACATAAATCTTTAAAGCATACAAACTACTAAGCTACATAGATAAATCCATTAGAATCCCATGACAACGATTAGCTCATAATTGAACCGTTCATCATCATGGGATTTGATGAAAACATGATATAAAACAAGATATGAATAAAAGAAGTAATTATATTAATAAACAAAGAGTTAAGAAAATAAATCTAGAATCCAGAATAACACAAAAGATGAAGTAGATCTAGATCCGTTGCTTGTCACGAGCGTTGAATCCTTCTCTCCTTTTCTCCCTTGCAGATCTAAGCTATGATACAATAATAATAACTGATAATATGTCTATCTCTATTACAATGGTATGATGTGTTTAAATAGGCTCTAAAAGTCTTCCCCAGCAAGAAAATACAAAAACAGAATTATAATAGAATTTCTGCAAGATACGTTTCCTAAATTGATTCTATTTTTAAGGAAAATTCGTGGCTGACTTTTCTTCAGATTTTCTGGAACGTTCCCAACGTAATTTGACCTCTGGACTACCTTAGAATGATAGATAATCTCGTTATCTTCGCGTGGACTGCTTACGAGCCTCAAACGGATTTCTAGAACTCAAGATATGGCCACAACAGTGTAGACTGCGCAACCCTTCTCAGAAATCCGAATTTTAATCAATTAATTCCCCAAAAATTATAGAAGCATCCACCTTAGTCAACATTCTTGTAATTCTGCACAACTAAGCAAAACACATCAAAACCACCACAAACTTGAGTCCAAAACAATCAATTTAAGCCGATATGGAACGCTCCAAGTGGATATAAATCCACTTATCACACCCCCAAACTTAAACCGATGCTTGTCCTCAAGCATAAACAATAATTACAACTAACTAACTAACTAGTACCACTTCCGTAGGTGATCACGGTTGCATTTGGCATATGCAACAAGCCCTTTAAACCCCTAGGCAGCCCCAGTGGACGAGTAAGGTCTCGTGAGGGCCTATAGCGAATGTACCCACAAAATCCATTTAACCTAATGCAATGCAATGCATGAATGCAACTAATATGAAAAATGCAACGATCCCCTTCAAACTAACCAAAACCAACTTGCAAGCAAATATCTTAGAGAATGCAACTAAATCCAAATAGAGCTCGATTAAGTTCCCGTATACTAACAATACATGAACAGAAACGTGCGTGTGTGCAATGCTCATCAGAAATACTCCCAAAACTAGGTCAAAAATCATACATGCTCTTCGTCAAGACAATCACAGGTTTATAAATAGAATAGACTGTAAACACTTCATAACCTAGGAACACCTCCATCCTTATCCAAGGTAGACAGAAATTCATGCTTTATTACTAACTACTACGACACATATACAATCATGCTTATTTAACCGTGCAATGGATAAGACCCCAAAAGGCTTATACAATAATACCCATGTAGCGAGCGTTGGGTTAGTGGATCCCAGACTATAAAAACCTTAGGTCACTAGGCACAAAGTCCCCGCGAACTTAATTGCTCGAGTATTAAAGAGCTCACCCTGGTTAATTTTGCATATAAACAATTGACACTTTTGACACTTTTTTTTTCTTTTTTCTTTTTCTTTTTTTTCTGCTTTTTTTTCTTTTCTATGCAATCTGGAATGAGAATTCTCAATTCCAACCCTAGACTACTCATATAAATATGAGCCGGCTACTAGCCATTTGACATCTAGCCATTATTGACAATTATTTACAATTTAGCATGAAATCCCTGTTTTCCCCCAAACTTAGACTTAAGTGCTCCTACACTATCAAGGGAATAACGAAAATTCTAAATATAATCAAGTGATTAAATCTCAAAACATCCAAACAAGCATGACCCTAACCTAGCCCAAAAGCACCCAATGAGACTGTGTAATTAGTTTTGTTTCTGAAACACATAAGTCAATTTCATAGAAACTATAAGTGAACCCTCTATTCATCATTACCACACTCAATTAGACACCTACCTACCAATCAGAATTAGCTCGTTCTAAAGGGATCATGAAATATGCATGCCATGAAATGCAACTAATATGAACTCACATGGTATACGAAAAATAAAAACAGAATGTCCTATATGAAACAAACATAATTAATACAAACAAACATGCATGAGTTACTACTAACATGCAAAACATGATATCTATATGAACAAATAATACAACAACTACTAATCCCTCAAACCACCCCCAAATTTAAAATATTCAATGTCCGCATTGAATGGAAGTAAATACGAGGGATAGCAGAAAACATACCTACAAAGTGCCTTACCCATCCTTCCCCATCGCAACTCAACATGCGTGTTCAGCAAAAATCCCCTTTCTTTAACAATTGGCCTCAACAACAACCAATTAAATTCAACTTCCACCGTCGAAGACAAAAATTTTGCAACACTGGACAGTAGGTTCACGCGGCTGGCAGAATTTGTGTGAAGCGGGGTCGCGCCATGTGCGCAGTGTCGCGTGAAATATTCTGCTTCAACATTTTTTTTTATTTTTTTTTTTGCACAACACTTTTTTTTTTTTGAATACAACACTTTTTTTTTCTCAACAATAATGCGCGGGTTGCCTCCCACGAAGCACTCCTTTAACGTCAATAGCTTGACATTACTTCCTCAACTCATGGCGGTTTCAAAAGAATAACCGAACCGTTCTCAACAGAAAGACCATTCATACGAACGTTGACCTCTTGTTTGCTTGCTTTCCACAATTCTCTTCCGTCAGACTTCAACCTAATTTTACAACCCAACGGCCTAATCCTCTTCTTTTTCTTCTTCACACCTCTAAGGTGCTTTTCCGACTCGAACGGCTAAACAAAACTTTCTTCTTCCTTATCGTCGCCTTTCCACCTTCGCAACACGTTATCATGCCCCTCTTCAAAAATCAATAGCTCATTATTCAAAAGGACATACCTCAAATGTGGTGGAAGTTTCCCAAGCTTTACATTCGAAAGATCTCGAATTGAAGAACTGGCAATGGAATTACTGATGTGATGTTGTAGCACGTGTGTGTCCGACTTTTTGCTTAATAACTTCTTTCTCTGACCCGTATAAACCATTTCCACACTGAAACACTCTTCATCCTCTGTCGGAAATTTCATAGCCTTGAAAACATTAAAGGTGACATTCTGATCTTGCACCCTCATTGTAAGCTCTCCTTTTTGCATATCAATCAAAGTATGGCCTGTAGCTAGAAAAGGCCTTCCCAAGATTATGGGAATCTTCTTGTCTTCTTCAAAATCCAAGATAACAAAATCAGCTGGGAAGATAAGCTTATCAACTTTCACCAAAACGTCCTCCACTATGCCCCTTGGATATGTGATAGATCGATCAGCCAACTGCAAAGAGATGTTGGTTGGCTTTGGCTCCGGCAGACCAAGTTGCTTGAACACAGATAAAGGCATGAGATTGATGCTAGCTCCCAAGTCACACAAGCACTTGCTAAAAGAAAGGTTGCCAATAGTGCAAGGGATGGTGAAACTTCCCGGATCTTTAAGTTTGGGTGGCAACTTCTGCTGCAGAACTGCACTACACTCCTCCGTTAATGCCACTATTTCAAATTCTTCCAACCTTCTCTTTCGTGACAAAATATCCTTCATGAACTTTGCATACCTCGGCATCTGCTCCAATGCTTCAACAAAAGGAATGTTAATGGACGATTTCTTGAAGACATCCATAAACTTCTGAAACTGTTTCTCTTGACTTTTCTGCAAGCGTCCAAGATATGGAGGAGGAGGATAGATTTGATTATTCTTTGAAGATTGCTCCGGAGTAGACTTTTCAACCGGATTCTTGCTCTTCTCACCATCAATCTGATCAGCCACTAAATCAGATTTCTCAATTTCTGGCACTGCAGATTTTTCAACCTACTGATTCTGAACATCTTCATCTTCCTTAGCTGCTGATTTAGGATCCCTCGTGACTTCTCCAGATCTCAAAGAAACTGCATTGACCTGTTCTTTGCTTTCCCTTCTGCCTGGATTAGCTTCTGTATCACTAGGAAGAGTTCCTTGTGGCCTACTATGTAAAGCATTAACAATCTGTCCTATCTGGTTTTCCAAGACCTTTTGAGAAGCTTGCAGGTTCTTCACCATCATCCACAAATCATCCCCTTCTGATTTTTCATTAGATGATTGCCCCGCATGAGCTTGGGGCTGTTGCTGCTGAAATCCCGGAGGTCGATATGGTGGCCTTGGAGCATAAGGCTGTTGATAGCCTTGATTGAATGGCTTCGCTTGCTGTCCTTGAAACTGCTGCTGATAAGGTTACTGAACACCTTGATTATTGCTCCAGCTGAAATTGGGATTATTCCGATTGCTTGGATGATAAGTAGCTGGAACTGGTGCAGTAGGTCTCTGAAAATTACTCACGAACTGTGCTGATTCAGAAGAGATAGCACACTGATTCGTCTCATGTGCGCCCGCACATAGCTCACAAATACTAGCAACCTGCTGTATCCCATGATTTTCCAAAGAATCTATTTTCCTATTCATTGCCTCTAGCTAAGCTGCTAGAGCTGAGACTGCATTAACATCAAGAACACCTGCTACCTTGCCTTGAGAAAGCCTCTGGGTTGGATTTTGATATTCATTAGCAGCCATCGTCTCAATAATATCATAAGCCTCCTCATAGCTCTTAGCCCACAGAGCTCCACCTGATGCTGCATCTAGCAAAGGTCTAGACTGTGCTCCCAACCCGTTGTAGAAACCATTGATAACCATCCAATCAGGCATACCATGATGTGGACACCTACGAAGCATCTCCTTGTAATGTTCCCAAGCCTCACACAAAGACTCGCCAGATTGCTGTTGAAATTGAGTTAGCTGGTTCCGTATTGCTGCAGTTTTCGCCATAGGGAAGAATTTAGTAAGAAACTTCTGAGCATGATCATCCCATGTAGTAATAGAACCAGCTGGTAGAGAGTGTAACCAGCCCTTAGCCTTATCCCTCAGAGAGAATGGGAAAAGCCTCAACTTGATAGCATCTTCCGACACACCATTAAATTTGAAAGTGTCGCAGATCTCGATAAAGTCCCGGGTGTGCATGTTAGGATCCTCTGTCGAAGCACCCCCAAACTGAACCGAATTCTGCACCATCTGAATTATGCTCGGCTTGATCTCAAAGTTGTTCGCTGCAATAGCTGGCCTGACAATACTAGATTGTATGTCATTGATCTTTGGCTGCGAATAGTCCTTCAAAGCCTTGATTGCTGCTGATAAGTCTGCCATCTCTTTTACTGCTGCAAGTTCTTCTTCTGCCAGTTTACGAGTTTGCAAACGTGTTTGCATACACGTTCAAGTACCTGAAAACACCACGAAACAAACTAACTAAGTAAGAAAAAAAATCCGAGTCAGTGAACGCTAACGACCACTGATGACAAGCACATAAACTAAATTAAACACCGATGATCCAAAAACTAGTTAACACTAAAACACGCAAGCGTACGTGGTCACAAGTAATATATAAGGTTAAGTCCAAATTCGTTCCCACAGGGATCAAGTTATGGTTCTTTTCAGTAAATGCACCTATTCAACAATGTATGATCTTAATTCACTGCTAAGACAATAAAGAAATTGAGGTTTTAATTAACTAAATTAAACTAAGATACAAAGTAAAACTAATTAACTAATGAGAATTAAATCTAAATTTCTTATAAGAATAAAGACATGGGATCCTAACTTCATTATCTACTTCACTTAGAGTCGCAGCTTTTAATCAATATATGTGATGGTTTTGATATCTGATCGGAAAACACGAAATAAGTAAAAGCTACCTCTCAGTATACTAATACCAAACTACGCATGCATCCACAAAAGAGATAGAAGATGGGTAGACACCAAATATGTTTAGACCCTATATCTCTATAGAATTTGAAAACATAAAGGTTTAAGCACAAGTTATCCACATAGATCACATAGGGTAGCATAATATCTCTATTTACGCCACAAATCATGATGTTAAAACATCAACCTATCCTATGCTAGCATGGCAAGTTCTAAATCTCAAGATCCACTCTCGTTTAGCAAGAGATTAATAAATTAGATGTTCGCGACGCATCTAAATACATGAAACACAACCATACGAGGATATCAAGAATTCACCACACATAAATCTTTAAAGCATACAAACTACTAAGCTACATAGATAAATCCATTAGAATCCCATGACAACGATTAGCTCATAATTGAACCGTTCATCATCATGGGATTTGATGAAAACATGATATAAAACAAGATATGAATAAAAGAAGTAATTATATTAATAAACAAAGAGTTAAGAAAATAAATCTAGAATCCAGAATAACACAAAAGATGAAGTAGATCTAGATCCGTTGCTTGTCACGAGCGTTGAATCCTTCTCTCCTTTTCTCCCTTGCAGATCTAAGCTATGATACAATAATAATAACTGATAATATGTCTATCTCTATTACAATGGTATGATGTGTTTAAATAGGCTCTAAAAGTCTTCCCCAGCAAGAAAATACAAAAACAGAATTATAATAGAATTTCTGCAAGATACGTTTCCTAAATTGATTCTGTTTTTAAGGAAAATTCGTGGCTGAATTTTCTTCAGATTTTCTGGAACGTTCCCAACGTAATTGGACCTCTGGACTACCTTAGAATGATAGGGAATCTCGTTATCTTCGCGTGGACTGCTTACGGGCCTCAAACGGATTTCTAGAACTCAAGATATGGCCACAACAGTGTAGACTGCGCAACCCTTCTCAGAAATCCGAATTTTAATCAATTAATTCCCCAAAAATTATAGAAGCATCCACCTTAGTCAACATTCTCGTAATTCTGCACAACTAAGCAAAACACATCAAAACCACCACAAACTTGAGTCCAAAACAATCAATTTAAGCCGATATGGAACGCTCCAAGTGGATATAAATCCACTTATCAAAGGCGTATGCCAGTGAAGTGATGTACATCATGGGAGAGGCCCCGAAGCGTGCTAGGACTGAAATAGTAATTGGCTTTGATGATTCAGACCTTGAAGGGGTGAAGTTCCCCCATGATGACTCGTTGGTCAAAACCCCTGTAATTGGAAACTGAGAGGTGAAGCGAGTCTTGATAGACAATGGAGCTTCTGTTGATATCTTGTTTCATGACGCCTTTATAAAGATGGGGTGCACTGACTCTCAATTGACCCCGACCAACATGCCTATTTACGGATTTAACGGAGTTGAGTCCAAGGTTGAAGGGACTATTCAGCTACCCGTAACAATCGGGCAAGAACCTAAGGAAGCCACTCAGATGCTGAATTTTCTGGTGATCAAGGCTACCTCGACATACAATGCAATCCTAGGAAGGACCGGACTTCATGCGTTCAAGGCTGTTGCCTCTACCTATCACATGAAGGTCAAGTTTCCAACTAGGAATGGTGTTGGAGAACAGAAAGGAGATCAGAAAATGGCTAGAAGTTGCTATGTGGTTGCTTTGAGAGCTGATGGAGCCGGGGGGCAGGTACTCCCGATTGAAGACATGGATGTCCACGGTGATGATGAACACCGAGGAAAGCCAGCAGAGGACTTGGTTCCCATACCTCTAGAGTTGGGCGACCCTGAAAAAGTTACTTATGTAGGAGCTTCTCTGAAGGAACCCTTGAAGGGCAAGTTGATAGTATTCTTACAAGAGAACAGTGATGTGTTTGCTTGGACAGCAGCTGATATTCCAGGGATTGATCCCCAACTTATAATTCACAAGTTGAATGTTGATCCTGAGCGTAAAATAATAAAACAAAAGAAGAGAAATTTTGCTCCTGAAAGGAAAGAAGCCATTAAGCAAGAAGTTGATAAGCTCTTGGAGGCTGGTTTCATTGAAGAGATTAAGTTCCCAGAATGGTTGGCCAACCCTGTGATAGTTAAGGAGGTAAATAGGAAGTGGAGGATGTGTATAGACTTCACTGATTTGAATGATGCATGCCCAAAGGATTGCTTTCCCCTGCCAAGGATAGACACATTGATAGATGCCACAGCTGGACACGAGATGTTGAGCTTCATGGACGGATTCAGTGGTTACAATCAGATTAAGATGCACAAGGATGACATTCCAAAGGTATCCTTCATAACTGACTTTGGTGTTTTCTGTTACCTTGTCATGGCTTTTGGTTTAAAGAATTCAAGAGCTACTTACCAACGACTTGTGAATAAGATATTTTCTCATCTGATTGGAAAAACCATGGAGGTTTACGTTGATGACATGTTGGTCAAGAGCCTAATCAAGGCAGACCACATTAAGCACCTCAGAGAGGCATTCGAAGTGCTAAGGCACCATAAGATGATGTTGAATCCAGCCAAGTGTGCTTTTGGTGTTGGATTAGGAAAATTTTTGGGATTGATGGTTTCGAAGAGAGGCATAGAGGCCAACCTTGATAAAATCAAAGCAATTCTGGATATGGAACCACCCCACTCTATACGAGATGTGCAGAAGTTAACGGGCCGAGTTGCAGCCCTAGGGAGGTTTATCTCCAAGTCTGGTGACAAATGCTTGCCTTTCTTTCAGGCATTGAAGAAAGTGAAAACTTTTGAGTGGACTCATAAGAGCAAAGAGGCCTTTGAACAGTTGAAGAAGTACATGGCTGAAGCTCCGTTGTTGGCCAAACCTAGTCCAGGGGAGACTTTTTATCTATATCTGGCGATATCTGAACAAGCATTGAGTGACATCCTCATTCGAGAAGAAAATAAGATTCAGAAATCTGTCTATTATGTGATCAAGGTATTTCATGGGGCTGAGTTAAATTACTCTCCCATCGAGAAGTTTGCTTTGGCATTGGTAACGGCCTCAAGGAAGCTGCGACCATACTTCCAGGCACACAAGATTCAAGTCCTGACGGACCAGCAGCTGAGGAACATATTGCATAGCCCGAGGGCTAGTGGAAGGCTAATCAAGTGGGCGATAGAACTTGGAGAATTTGATATCACGTATAAGCCTCGAACAGCCATCAAGGCTCAAGCATTGGCTGACTTCGTGGTTGAATGCACCATTAACAACCAAAAAGTCGTGGGGCAGGAGATAGTAACTACCCCTGGGAAAGGGGATAAGGATGAGGAACTTGTACCTGACCTGAAGGAGTATTGGGTGCTCTATTTTGATGGGGCATCAAAAACAAAATCTAGTGGTGCAAGCTTAGTCTTGCAAAGCCTCGATGGGTTCACAGTTGAGTACGCTTTGAAGTTGGACTTTCCAACAACTAACAATGAAGCTGAGTATGAAGCCTTGATAGCCGGGTTAGGCTTGGCCAGAATAATGAGGGTCAAGAATCTCAAAGTTTGTGGGGATTCAAGACTAGTGGTATCACAAGTAAATGGTGAATTCGAAGCTAAGGATGAAACTATGGCGAAGTATTTAAGAGTTGTGAAAGCTGTTATGACTCAGTTTGATGAATGTTATGTGGAGCACATTCCGAGAGAAGAGAACGTTAAGGCTGATGCCCTGTCTAAGTTCGCTTCTTCTGAGATAGAGAATTATGCAGGGAGTGTTTACTTCCAGGTCTTGAAGGCCCCGACCATCAACTCTACGTTGGTGGCACCGTTTGATGTAGGAGGCTATTGGATAGATCCTATCAAAGCTCACCTTGAAACTGGATGGCTCCCTGACAATGCCTTGGAGGCACGAAAGCTGTCAGTGAGAGCATTGAGATATGCCTTGATCGAGGGGATCCTGTACAAGAGGTCATTTGTTATCCTTTACTTGAAGTGTTTGAGACCCCGAGAGGCAAAGGAAGCACTAGAAGAAGTTCATGGTGGGATTTGTGGGCAGCACTTGGGGGGCAGGGCCCTAGCTCACAAGATCACTCGCTTGGGATTTTATTGGCCAGAGATGTTGGCTGATGCGCAAGATTATGTCAAGAGGTATGATAGATGCCAAAAGCATGCTCCAATTGTAAGGCAGCCGCCTGAGATGTTGACTTCGATTAACTCTCCTATTCCGTTTGCAATGTGGGGGATGGATATACTTAGTCCTTTTCTCGTGGCTTTAGCACAAAGGAAGTTCTTGATAGTGGCCATTGACTACTTCGCTAAATGTATTGAGGCTAAACCTCTAGCCAAGATAACCACCAAACAAGTTGCCCACTTCTTTTGGGAGAACATAATTTGCAGGTATGGAATCCCACGAATCCTTGTGACAGATAATGGAACACAGTTCAACAACGAAGAGTTCAAGAAGTACTACGAGGAAAATGATATTGAGCTTCGCTTTACTTCAGTAGCACACCCGCAAGCTAATGGATAGGCAGAGGTAGCCAATCGAATTATCCTTGATGGACTAAAGAAGAGGGTCGAACATTCTAGGAATACATGGGTAGATGAGTTGCTGCCTATACTTTGGGCATATCACACCACCTGTAAAGTGACAACTGGAGCAACCCCGTTCTTGTTGGCTTACGGAGCCGAGGAAGTTGTGCCCTTGGAAATTATGCATGCATCACCTCGAGTTGAGGCATATGAACCAGAGACTAACGAAGAAGGCATGAGACTAGCCCTTGATCTGATTGACGAGGTCAGGGATGAAGCAAATGCCAGGAATGCAGAACATCAGAAGAAAGCATCTTTCCATTACAACCAAAGGGTTAAGGAGAGATTCTTTCGACAAGGCAACTTGGTTCTAAGGAAGATAGAGGCCTTTGGAGTTGGCCAGAAGGGAAAGCTAGCCCTCAATTGGGAAGGGCCGTACCGAGTCCAGAAGACATTAGGACGAGGATCTTATAAGCTGGAGACCTTGGACGGGGTTGAGGTGCCCCGAACTTGGCATGCCATGAACCTCAAGATTTATTATGTTTAAGCTATTTTGATAAAGACTTGGTCTTTTATCTATTTATTAGGACTAGAAATAAGGTTCGATGAAACCATTATAGAGCATGTTGCTCCCAGTAGGAGACAGAGTATCTATGTAAGGGTTGAACCCATATTATCAACATTCTTTGACGGCTTAATGAAGTTTTCTTTGCTTTCTTTTGGGTTACTTCTTTCGTCTTCTTACTCTAAGCACGAAAGATTAATGTTGAATAAATTCATGAGTTTAATACGAGTCAAGTGGCCAAACACCTAACGAACTCTAAAGCAAAATAGATTATAAGCAGCAGATGTGAATATGAAGGCAAAAGAAACTGACTACATAAATAGTTGAGTTAAAGAGTTACATGAATAAAAGCCCGAAGGCCACAAGTTAAGTTACAAGAGCAAAAGATAAATAAATAAGCTCAAGGGGCCTTAGAGGCCTCCTTGGCAGGAGAATCATCATCGGAACTAGTAGCTGTAGAGGAGTCATCTGTAGCAGAATCAGCAGCTTCATCTCGAACAAGGGGACACTTAGGATCTAAAGTTTTAGCAGCAGCATGCTCCCTGACCAGAGCATCACCCTCCCCAAACAGCTCCTCACTAGAGCCTGGCTCAGCAATTAATGTGCTAGGAGGATGAGGGCTCGGAAAGTCAGAAGGCAAGAATAAGCCTGGATGCTGTCTCAGAACTGCCTCAATAGCCTTATTCCAACCCTCAGTAAACTGACCAGGAAAAAGCATCTCATCATGCTGGTCCATGAGAGTCTTGTACTCAGCTGAATCCAGATAGTCGTCGATCAGCTTCTCCTTATCATCCTTCAATGCTACCAGCTCCGCGTGAGCACCAACCAACTCTTCATCCTTCTTCTTCAGTTGCTCCTCTAACTGATAGATGTGAAGACTCTTCTTCTGAGACTCAGTCTCAAATCCCTTGGCCTTCTCTTTCCAAGCCTTGGCTTGGTGGAGTAAGCTCTGGAAATGGACGTTAGCCTACACAAAAGAACAGAGTGATAATGCAAAAATAAAGCAAAGAATATGAAAATTTTTAAAAGACAAGCTTTGATACTTACAGCAGCAAGAGCCTGAGAACCAAGTGCTTCCGACTCCCCAATGCCTCCATTCAGGACTAAATTCTTGTAATCCAGAGGGGTGATCAAGTTTAGCAACCAATCCATAGCATGCTTTGTAGAGCCCACTACAGAGTCTCGCTTCCTGAAGCCCCAAGAGGGCCTAAAAACAGAAGACTGAACGTTGACTTGGGAGCTCCCCTCCAAGCCAGCTATATTGCCAAAGCTAAGGTTCCCTTTCTGAACCTTATGAGGGCGTAAGAATGAAGGCTCAGCTACCTTATCACGAGGATCAGCATTCCTTTTCGCTCGAGCCATCCTAGAGGTCTCGTCATCTGGAGAAGGGGTAGCCTTTACAATCATCTTCGTAACTGAAATAACATAAATAGAAACAAATTTGAATAAGTCAAGTATGAAAATACAAGAAAGAAAGTTACCCCGTTCAGAAACGTGTGAGAGGCCTACTGCCCTTAGGGATTCTTCGTTTATAAGGCTCTGGCAGGTTATAGAATCACCATCACCTTTGGTCAAAATCTCGAATGCAGCCTGATCCTCAGTGCTAAGGACAATCCCCTTGGCACTCCCATCTGTGACCTTTGAAAAGGCCCTCCTAAAGATGGTGCCCCAATCACCACCATCCCATTCTAAGTATGCGAATTCATTTTTCCAGCCAGTATTGTTATCAGGTATAGACTTACCGTTAAAGATAGCAGGCACCTTGGGGCGAAGCTTAATGTAAACCCAGCCAGGGTATTTAGCTGGACTGTTATAAATTTGAAAGATTTTACGGAAGAAGGGGACTGATAGAGTAAGGTTTTATCTAAGATACAAAACCATAAAGCATAAAATTATTCTCCACGCATTTGGCGGAAGTTGGCAGGGGTTGATCTGAAAGTTAGCTAAAAGACGGGGAATGAAATCATGAAAAGGAAAGCGAAGACCAGCTATTAGACTCTCCCTATAGACACATAAAGCATTGGGCCTCCAATGACAAGGCCTGTCACCTAGCCCAGCTGGAACAAGTTTATAAGGTTTTTTAATTTTATACAACTTATTATACCTAGCAATCTCTTCAATATCGTGATATGAACTACAACATTCATATGCATCTAATTCGGCTAAGGAAGGATAATCATCCCCATGTTCATTTAGCATATCTAAAAGGGACATGTAAAGAGAACGGATGGTGATGGTACCTTTGGAAGAAGCTAAGTTCATCTTGGCAAGGCGAGCTTTGGCTTTATCCTTCATTAATGGCTGCTTGGAACCCTAGAGAGAGGTGGTAAAGAAGATGACCGGAGAAGAATGCCGAAGTTAGCCGAGAAAACTTCGAAAGGAACTTAAGAGAGATTTCTTAGCTAAAAGTTGAGAGCTCAGAGTGAAAAATGAGAAGTGAGAAATGAGAGTGTGAGAAAGGAACTCTCCACTCTCACTCTTATATAGAATTATCCAACCGGTTAAAATTCTTTCAAACGGTCAAAAAACCTACAGTGACCGGTTAAAATTTCAACATTGACCTGTTAAAGGCCCATGGAACCGGCCCAAATTGACAAAGCCCAATTCTGGAACGTTCCACAGATAGATATTTTCAAAGTAGATATTTTCAAGAAATATATATATATACATATATATATCAAAGATATTTCTGAAATTTTTAGAATTTCTAAACCCTATCGAAGGATCTGGAACCTGGGCCAAAAAAGGCCCGAACAGGCCCATTACAGCCATGTGGCCAAGCCCATTTAAAAGGAAAGAGGGTATTTTTATAAAAAAATATACATTCCGGAAAATATAAACTAAGCCTCGAGGGCCCAAAAGTGATCAAGGGCCGTCAAGAGAAAAGCCCAAATAGCTCATGGTCCAAATTCGACCAGAATCCTGATCGAAACGATTAGGAATCCTGATCGAAAGTCCCTTCGAGCAGGAAGTTCTAAGGCCCTTATTTCGACCAAGATTCTGGTCGAAATGATCAAGAATCCTGGTCGAAAAGTGTTTCAACCAAGCCATTTTGAGGCCCTTATTTCGACCAAGATTCTGGTCGAAATGACCAAAAATCCAAGTCAAAAAGTCATTCGACCAAGCCATTTTGAGGCCTTAATTTCGACCAAGATCCTGGTCGGAATGACCAAAAATCCAGGTCGAAAAGTCATTCGACCAACCCATTTTGAGGCCCTTATTTCGATCAAGATCCTGGTCGAAACGACCAGGAATCCTGATCGAAAATGCTTTCAACCAAGAAAAATTTTGATGCTTATTTCGACCAAGATCCTGGTCGAAACGACCAGGAATCCTGATCGAAAATGCTTTCGACCAAGAAAAATTTTGATGCTTATTTCGACCAAGATCCTGGTCGAAACGACCAGGAATCCTGATCGAAAATCTATTCGAGCAGAACAAAATGGGACCCTTATTTCGACCAGAATCCTGGTCGAAACGACCAGGAATCCTGGTCGAAAAACCTTTCGATCAAGAAGTTTTGAAGGCCTTATTTCGACCAGAATCCTGGTCGAATTTCTGGTCGAAATTCCTGGTCGAAAAAGGTAAATCCTGGTCAAAAATTTGTCCTAAACATTGATTTCTTTTGCAAAAAATCTTTGTGAACATGCAAGAAAATACCTGTGGGTATTGTACAAATCCTAAAAATTAGGATAATTATGAAAAATACGAGGAATTTTACGAATAATTCCTTGAATTAAATAGGCAAAAATTCAGTAATAGAAGTTACAAGGAAGTAATTGTTTAGCCTCGAATAAGGCAAATCGTCGTAAATGTGTAGGTCGCTCCACACTTTACAAAAAGACGATACTCGTGAAATACCAATGTACAAATGTAAACCCTGACCCCAGTCTCGAAAAAGGTCGTTAAAACTTCAAGAAAAACCTGATCAGCTTTCCGAGAAGTTGGGGGGCAAATGATATGGGCTAAAAATAAGCCCTAAAGACACAATTAATGTTGCATTAATCAGACCTAGCTTGGTCCAAATATGAAGCCCATTAGTAGGGCCCAAAACCCTAATTAAATATTAATTTCATAATTAATATTAAGGGATAATTAACAGCTAGAAAATACAAGTCAAATAAGGATATTATCTCTATAAAGAGTAGCCTCCAAGGCACACAGTCATATAAGGAAACAGACTCCTACAAGATAGGAGTCTAGAACCTTCCTCAAGGCTGACTTACCCACCAAGTCACCTAACCCTATCATAATTCTGAGGCTTTTCAGCCTATATAAAGGGTCAGACCCCTCACCCTAGAACTACGTTTTTTGGCTTGATCTTTGATATTCATCAAAGTACGTAGGCATCTTGTGAAGGCAGATTCAGCCACGAGCACGAAAGCAGCCATTAAAGCACGAAGCTCACGCACCCTAGTATTAAATACAACCAAACCCTAGCCGCAATCTAATAACCTAGTTTTTATTCCACAACAGGTATAGATTGTATTCAACCCCCCTTCTACAATCTTATTGGACCTAACAGAAAGTTTTTATTGGAACTTGGCGCTATATATATACATTAAAACCCCTCTAAATAATACTTTATAAAATGATAATCTCTCTAAATTGATAAAAAAAGTTTTAATCCCAAATTGGGACTAGTACAAAAATTTTAAAATTTCTCTATCATAATAAATGATATATTCGGTCTCAACTTTATCATAAAGTAATTTTTGTGATATAATACAGATTTTTATATATTTTATGAGTTAGAAAAATATTTAGAGAAATTATAGAATATGCAGACTTTTGTTTTTTCTTTTGCACATTTACGTTCTCATCAAAGTTATTGTATTTATACGTGTTCCAATGTACCTTTTGCAAAAGTATGGTGCTCCACCTCTCTCTCTCTCTCCACCCTTTCCCCCCCTCGTCGACCCACACCCACCACCACCACCAAATCTCTGATCCCGATTGACCCCTTCCGATGCCACCAATCTCCGACCCCGTCCTCCCCAATCTGCTTCACCGACCTCCTTCATATCGGGGCCGCAGGCCGACGACGATGATTGTACTTGCTCTGATACCACCAGTCATATTTTAGAATAAAAAATATACTCTGATGCGATTCTCCGATCGTTGGCATTGTAGTTATGCAAGAACAAGTCATCCCACTCTCGGACAGAGTACTAGTCATGTTTGCTGAGTCAACTCAACGAGATAGAGCCAAAATTGGATCGGAATGTTTGTTATTATAATAATGAATTTAATTTTTGGTATTTTCCGAGATGAGAATGGTAGAGAACTAGAGTTACGTGTGAACTTATAAGTAAATTTCAAGAATTTCATTGGATGATCCCCATGTGCACCACATCAGTATAGTGACATTAGAAATATTGATTTCATCAGTAATAAAAGGGTGTGCATATTTTTGCCATTTTAAAGAAAAAATTGGTATGATCGCAATTAAGATGGTAAATTTGCAAATAGATTTTCTTAAAAAAAGTAAAATTGTAAAAAGTTACTTTTAGTAATATATTTATCAAAAAATCTCAAATATTTATGATAGTATTTTTGAAAAAAAAATATCTAATAAATTTTAAACCATTGATTATCATATTCATTGTTTTTAATTGACCACTATGATCATTGTATTATAGAAAAGGTTCATCATAATGTTATTGAAGTTATAAGTATTTATTTTGGCGTGCAGGTGTTAATATATTTATATTTATAATTTTATATATATATATATATATATATATAAATAGATTTCAAAGAAATCATATATATTGTAAATATGAGAAAAATTCTAGGGAAAAAATATCCATGTTTTCAAACTTTTTTTTTTCAAAAATATGGTTAAAGTTGCATATGTGGTTGCGCAAGCAGTTGCATTTCATGTTGCAGCAGTTACATTTTGGGGTTGCAGATGATGTTGCATCGTATTTTTGAAATAAAGTTTTACAACTGGGTATTTTTGAAAAAAAAGCCCAAAATTTTATGGAGACCATCATTTTATTGTTGACCTTGAGACCATATATGTGTTATGCATTCAAAACATTATAAAATTTATTATTTTGCAAAGTGAGTTACATGAATATCACTATTTGTGAGATTGAAAGGTTGGGCTAGTTTTTGGTGCTAATGTGAAAAATTCACAGAAATTTTTCTGGTTGCGTTAGCTGTTTTGTTTTTATTTTTCCCGAAGTTTCAACGGTCGGATCGCCCTGAATTTTGGACAGCGTCTTCCTTACTCATGTATCTAAATTCTGAACGATGGAGATCGGTTTTAGAGGTGTAGAAGGCCTGGTTATTGAGGTAGGGGCAGGGATTGTTGCACCACGGTGTGGATTAAGCTCTCCGTGGTGAGGCGACTTGGAGCGGGAATTTTTGGCCTAAAAGTATTTTTCGGTTAATTCTTAAACTAGGCCCATAGTTAATATGATATGTAAAGGGTAGTGAATTAGCTAGGTTTTATGTTTTTTGTGATATTGTATACAGAAAAAAAAAACGCATCAATATATACAAGAAAAAGGGCTTTTTCACTTGGCCAACAAATTCCTTCTTTCCTTCTTTTTTGTGTGTTTACTTTGATTATTGTCTTGTTTTCAAGCTTATAACTTGTGGTGGTATAACTTGGTGCGAGTTCTACGTATTAAATTTTCTCTTCAGGTTTTATTCCGCTGCGTTAAGGGTTGTCCCTTGTTTGGGACCTAACACTATTCCGTTGGAAATATTCAAAATCATGTATGTTCCGCAAGAAAAATATGTATATTTTGCAAATTCTTCAAAGAGAACATGATTTGAGGATTAATTCGTTTTGCAATATTTTGCTAACAAAACATGTATGGTATTCAAGATTTTGAGCGAAATAGTAATATGCATAGAACACGTTTTGTAAAATAACTCATTTTGCATTTTACTAGTTAAACACATTTGGTCTTCAAGATATTAGTTGAAATAGCGAGTTTGTTATTTTTTGAATAATTAAATTTATTTATCTCACAAGTGAATATATTTTCTAATAAATATCGAATTAAACAAGAATTGAATTAAAAAAAAAGTGACACGATAAAAGATAAACTCTACATTGCTTTGTTATTTTAAGAGTAAATTGCATTGTAGTGGCCAGATAAATTAATTTTTTGCACTTTGATGGCCAAAGTTGCAAATCTTGCACTATGATGGCTAGAAATTGTTTTTTTAACATTTAAATGACTTCCGTCTATATTCCGTTAAAAAATAAAAGCATTGTTAGTGCCTTTAATTAAACAGAAGGGTATGATTGTCTTTTTACTACTATAGCAATAAACAGGTTGGCTATTTCTTTCTTTTTACTCGTCTAAGCTCGAAACACAGAGCTTGAAACTCGTCTGCATACCAAACATAACATCTAAGTCCCATCATCATCTTTCTTAGAACCAAAGGGAGCAGATCCGTTTACATCTTGAACAACCTTTGGAGTAGAAGTTGGGGCAGAATTTTTCTTGAAAAACGCCAGCCCATACTCATCTCGGCCTGTGATAAAGTCCTGAGGATTGCGAAACCCAGCATTAAACTGAGCCTTATCAGTAAGGTTGAGATGAGGATGTATATGTGAAGAGGTGACAAAAGAACACATTCATTTAACATTATGTGCGTTTATCTGTATGAAAACTAACTCACTTAACCAAACAGCGACAAATTTCTTACTGAATGTGTTCATGTATCCACGTAATCCAAAACAAATCCCTAACCCCCACTCCCCTTCTTCCCTTTCACAATGCCGACCCCCCCCACTGTCTCTCCTCTGTCCCTTCGCCACCCATTTCCCATTCACCACCACTGAACAACACCTCAAACCTCTACCGTTCACCTCTTCACCATCGTCCTTACTCCTCCAATCTCCCTCTCTCACCCGCAACACCACCACAATGCACCTCTTCTCTTTATTCAACTCTCAATCGCTACATCTCCTACCTCCCTTCCTCCCGCCTGCAACAACACCAACCCACCACGCCTTCAGCCACACCATAGCTGCCATTCACCCGCCCTCCTCCTTCATTTTCCGACGCCGCCCCATCTCCATCAATCCCCAACCATCCCCTGCTCCGTTCTCCTCTCTCACTCAGCCACCACATTCTCCAACCACCCAACCTCTGTTCCTCCCCTTTTGTAACCACCATCCTCTCCTCACCTCCAACTCCCCACACCATAGCCGCCTCTCCATTTCATCCCACCTCGCAATCACCACTAGTTATTCTTCTCCTCTAGTATCCATCATTCCCATACCCATTTCCTTCACCCGCAGCCTACTACCCCATCATTCCCCTACCCATTTCCTTGCTCTCCAATTCTGATCCTTTGTCAGAATCCACATATATAACTGGCTCAATCAAATCATCCAAATCAGCCTCAATCTCTAAACTTCGAACAACCAAGTTTAAATCTTCAACCGAATCACGACAAATAGGATCAAAACCCCCTTACACCTACCTTTCTCAACAACTTTATCGAATCTTTCTTTACCAGTTCCCAAATCAACCTCAATTCGATCCGTGGAACACCTATCTGACTCTACCAATTCCATATCAATATTTACGAATTCAACTTCCGAATTCGTGGAACACATTTCTGAACTCACTACCTGTGAATCTGAATCAGATGAAGAGATGAATTAGATATGAAGAGTTGAATCAGATGAAGAGATGAATTAGATATATATATAGATATGTAGGCCATTATTCTAGAGAGGACCTCCTTATATGGAGAATATGAGAGAACTATCAATTTTATGATTTTATAATAGAATCAAAGTTCTAATTTTTTGGTTCTATAAAAAAAATACCAATTGTTTTTGGTTCTATAATTAAAAAAAGACCAATTTGCTGATTCTGTAAAAGAACAAAATTTTTTTTTTTAAAATTTAAATTTTTTAAAAATTTTTTTATATAAAAAAGTCTGCTGACGTGGCAATGCCACGTCAGCACTGCCACGTCACTGCTGACGTGTCACTGCCGACACGTCAGCAGTGACGTGGCAGTGCTGACGTGGCATTGCCACGTCATCAGTGACGTCAGCAGTGATGCCGTGGCACTGCCACGTCAACAATGATGACGTCACTGCTGACGTGGCAGTGACACATGGCAGTGACACGTGGCAGTGCCACGTCATCACTGCTGCCGTGGCAGGTCATAATTTTTTTATTTGAAATTTAAAAAAAAAAGAAAATTTGCAATAAAAAATTAAAGAAAAAATTTGGTTCTACTGTAGAATCAGAAAAAATTATATGGTTCTCTCCAATTCTCTATCTAACAAGTTCTTTCTAGAAGGGGACTCTAGATATGTATATATAGCTCTGTTAGTATTTAGTATTTATTTTAGGACAATAATACCCCTGACATTTTAACTCCGTTAATGTCAGGATAACGGAAGTCATTTAAATGTTAAAAAAAACAGTTTCTAGCCATCATAGTGCAAGATTTGCAACTTCGACCATCAAAATACAAAAAATTAATTTATCTGGCCACTACAATGCAATTTACTCTTATTTTAATTATCTCTAGTTGCTCATATATTCGTGGGCTCTCTTTCACTACCCAAATTCTGGGCTTCTAAATCCACAGCCCAAGTTGGGCACATTCAGTTCAAAGTCATGTTCATTTGTTTTTGTCCATGTTAACACACAGTAAAAAAACATAGTACTACTCTTCTGCCCAGCACAGTTATTTCTGCCCTAAATCTAGGTCGTCTTCTTGAGCTCTCAAATCATTCATGCCCATCCATATCTCTTAATTCTCAGGTAATATTTTACTTCACATGTCACATATTAATCTTGTATTATTCTTCGCTAAAAGCGAATTTCATTCTGTATTGAATCTTTAAGTTCATTGATTTTTATGATGTGTGTATTGCATTAGTGATGCCCTTGTATGCATTTTGTTTTAAATTTGAGTTTTGGAACACTGCTTAATGGAATTAAATCGGGTTTTTTGTTTGACGACAAACTGTTTGATTCAAGTTCTCTGAGAAATATTTCTGTTAGGACACTGTCAAGTTGTTGCTCAAAGCAAGTTTTGAGTACAGTTTGGCTTTTTTTTTTTCCGTGTTTTAGTGCAACATTGGAAATAGAGTGGGGTTTTGTGCACTATGTTGGCGCGTGGTTATGTCGGATTGTTGAAATGTTATGTTGCCATAGTAATATAAATGACAGTACTGGTAAGTGTAGGAGTTATATTGTTAGATACATCCTCTCCGTGCCGATTTCACAACCTAGCTCATTCATTTATTCTAGAAATGAGTATTTAACGTGAGTTCATTTTACTTAAAGGTGACTGACTTAGAAAATATTCCAATTATATGTATCTTTTGCTGTTGGCTAAAGTTCAGAAATAAAAAAAAAATGTGTTCTATTTGGATACTCTATTCCAATTCTCAACTCACTTGCTGCTTTCTCAAGATTTTTTTTTTGTGTGTGAATATTCAGTATCTTAAGCATTTGTGTTGGAATGAGTGACTATAAAACCGCGAAAAATGACCCGTAAATTTTATTATTACAGCCTCCCTCATTTGTAATGTATTTATAGCTTCTGGTATATATTTGTAACTTCTATTATAACTAATAATTCACTATCTTCGGCATTTGTGTAATGAGTTACTAAACTTCTGCTAGAATGACATGTAAATTTTATTATGGCCTACCTCGTGTATCCATATTTTCTTGTACCAGTTTATGCTCATACATTTTAATTCTGCCTAGGAAAATCCACTTGTTTGTTTGTTTAATATAGGTGGGTAAGAATATTGTTTACATAGATAACTTTTTTATGGAGTCCAATATTTTACTGATAGTTTTCAAATATTGTGGTCATTTATCTAGGTCAACCAGTTACTCTGTGCCAAAATCACACCAGTTTTTGGAACTTAACAAAAGGGTGTTCTTATGACAGAACACAATCTCCTTCTCTTTATTCTGATCTATCTAGCATCAACGTGAAATCTTCTGTGCTGATATCCATGCAGTTCCAAATGTCCAAAAAATAAATATAAAGATCTTTAGTTTGCAATTACCATCTCCAGATAGCAACATCTTTAATTGATGAAAGCAACTATTTTTCATTAAAGTCGGTCGTCTATTATCCATTGAGAATGTTCTAGCCTAATGTTTGCATTTTGTTCTGACACTGTTGTACTCCGTTTAATTCAATGCAGAGTTGATAGAAACTTGAGGATTAGCGAAATGGCGGGAATTTTTAGAGCTCGCAAAATTTCTTCAACCCTTTTTAGCAATTATCTTCGTACTCCCATCCGGTCGTTCGCCGCTTCTTCCGGTAATTCATATTACTCTGTATGCATTTAATGTGTTTATAAGTACAGGCTGTTTGATCATATATATATGTATTCAAAAGATTACTAAACATTCGCAACAAATTTGTTTCTAACTAAATCATAAAAGTTTTTTCTGTACCAGACCATCCCTCGATTGTTACTGTTCAAGTTCACATATCTTTTACTTAAGACCCTTTTACTAAACTAAGCATTCTTGAGACCTACATTTGGCTTGATAAAATATTACTAGTTGTCCACTGTGTTTATATGTAGTTTGAGATTGTGCATATTACTTTGTGAGTTTGTGTGATCTCATGCAGTTGCATTGTCAGTGTGATCTACCACAAGTTGAGTGGCTATATTTTGGAACACTTGCATCACTATATGGAATTAGAAACGTTGACTGGCATTGCCAACCAAGTTTAGAAACTTTCTGATTAATCGTCAAGATTAAGCAACCAAAGATTAATCGTCAAGATTAAGCAGACCAAGGACTAATCATCAAGATTAACCTGACTGAAAACTAAATTGCGTCAAATAGTTGAAATTATTAAGTTTTCTCTGGTTCATAGATCACCCTAGTTATTGAATCTTTCTGAACAAGAAAATGATAGATTTATCACAACTGTATTTCGATTTCATATAGTTTTTACTTCCTGAAACTGTGATGTTAGTAATAACTTTACACCTCAGGTGACTTGTCTACTGCGGATGCTATTGCTCCAAAATTATCTTTGA
This sequence comes from Saposhnikovia divaricata, assembly GCA_036435485.1. NCBI lineage: Eukaryota > Viridiplantae > Streptophyta > Magnoliopsida > Apiales > Apiaceae > Saposhnikovia > Saposhnikovia divaricata. The sequence goes on from CM071599.1 coordinate 79,681,031, forward strand.
GTAATCCAATGTCCAATCATGCTGTATGTTCCCTGGTCTTGAGCACATCAACAATGCAAGTTGGAACCAAAATCCACAACATCAGTGCGGGTACCTCACAGTCATCTTTGACAAACCCAATATTCAGCCTTGACATAAGCTCACAATTCGGAAGCTGCATGCCTATTTCAATGATGCGAATCGGGACCCTAATCCACAACATTGAAATGAGACCTGGTGAAGGCGGCAAACTGGTGCGAGCAGCAGGCACTGCTGCGAAAATACTGAAAGAGCCATCAGCATCTAAGTACTGTTTGATTAGGTTACCGTCTGGTAGAGAAAAATTAATCGATACAAGTTGCCGTGCAACAATAGGGACTGTATCAAACCCTGAACATGGGACGAAGAGACTGAGAAAGGCTGGTCACAGTCGATGGCTTGGGAGGAGACCGGTGGTGAGAGGTGTGGCCATGAACCCTGTAGACCATCCTCATGGAGGAGGGGAAGGGAAGAGTAAAAGTAGTGGTGGTCATGGAAAGGTGTCAAGAACTCCCTGGGGAAAGCCTACTAAAAGTGGTTATAAGACGGGGCCTCTCAAAAGAAGGAAATAGTTCTGGTTTTCTAAGGGATGTGCTTTTCTTATAGTTCAAGTACCCTGATAACTTTTGAGAATAAACTTGCTACTTTTTATTTGACATTTTGACTAGATTATTGATATATTTGCTATATATGTTGTTATTTTGGGATTCTATTATGATTTAACTCTAATTTCCTGTAGCTACAAGTGGTTGAGTGTTGAACTCTCTGGATTTACAGTTGAAACTCAATGTCTGGACTTTACAGACTGAAACATAAAATAGCTACGAGATGTTTAATATTTCATGTGTATGGAAGAAAATCAATCAGTTTGCCAATATGGCATTAAGGCATTTTCATGTGTTTGCCTGATAAAGAGCAGTGGTTTATTGTATTTTTTTTATGTATTTTTTAAAAGTGTGTCTTATTTCACTTCATTGTGCAATGTGATGGCCTTATCATGGGTGGAGCATCTGTATAAGCTATTTGGCTGCAGATTGTTGTGATGAACATGCTTATTGGGCTTCGACTATTACCAGTATCATGTCTATGTATCCTGTGATGGCCTGTCTTCTTCACTGTAGCTTACCAGTTAGAGGCAATGGTTCTGACTTTAGACTGAGGTTTGCCTGAATTACTCTTTTCAGCTTCTCAGGCATCTACTGTTTGTAAGTAGGAATCCATCATATGTATTTGTGGAGTGGTTAAATTCCCGTATTGCAGTCATGAAGCATCTATCGTTGACAAATGAAGTGATGCCTGTACTCTGTCGAAATTTTTACATTAAACAAGCATCAATTATGAGATTTATGAAGTATCTTTATGGTTTCTTGTATTCTCTGCATCCACAAGCTGTAAGCATTTTAATCGTTCCCAGCATAATTTGTCTGATATCTGAGGTTTCGAATTAAATAATGCTAATAATAAGTACTATCTTTTTAGATTGGATAGTGTAATCAATAATTTTAAAATTTAATTGCAGGATAAGAATCGAAGTTATTTTCTTGAAATTCCAAATCGAAGTAGAAATTTTACATAAATCTTTATAGGGTAATCCATCTCCTCTCAAACCTTTCCAAAAATCTATAACACAAAACCTATTTCCCGCCAGCAGAAGCCAAAAAATACCCTCCAAAAACCAACGACGCCGATTCAAAACGACACCGTAAACCAAATTCCATAATTGCCCCTTACACAAATTTACATCCCCACAAAGACCCTATTCTACAAACTTCTATAAATCCCACTAAGCCCAACACAAGGACAGTTCCGTCATTTCAAGATACGCCAGTTCCGTAAATAAGCCCAAAACGAGGCCCATTTACAAACCACCCGTACTATATAACCAAAATCCCCAGACCATTCCTACTCATACGAGTTCATTCTATTTTCCCCCTTTCGGGCTCTCATTTTTATGTGTTTATTTTTCTCTCCGCCTCTCTCTAAAATCTCTCCCTACTTTCATCAAAATCTCTCCCATTCTCTCCTCTAATCGATGAGTTTCTACTGTTTTTCACCGCAATTCTTCTTCAATTTCTTCGTTTTCTGCTCTAATTAGTCTCGATTTCGTTGTTCTTCGTAGTGTTTTAAGCCCTAATTACGTTTTATTAAGCTTATTTCTCGTCCTTTTGCGCTTTTGAACCCTAATTGGCTTCTGGAACTCGCTAATTTTGATTCGAGGAACACTCTGTCACACTATAAATGTAAGTTTTCTCTTGATTTTTGGCTTTTTTTCATGCCCTTTTAGGTTCCTTAAGTTGTCAGAAACCCTAATTTTGCAAAAAATTGTTTATTTTTTGATTTTTTGTCAAATATTTTAATTTTGTGAAATTTAATTTTTTGAGGAATTGAAGTGATTCTGGGGTTGTGTTTACTTATCTGTAACTATTTGGAACCCTAATTACGCCCCCTTTTCAATTTATTATTGAATTAAAGCTTTGAGCACACACACACACACACACACACTCTCAAACACATGTATATGTATGTATATGAAGTTTGTCGAACATTAGTAGTTTAAGGGGATATTGAAGTTATATTGTTTAATATGCATATATTATGATATCGATACCCTGTTGTAAAAATTTTTAACTAAATTTTTTTGATATGCTGATTATGCGTAATTGATGGTATATGTGTGTAAGAGGTTGGTAATGTTTAGGGAATGTTTGTATTTACTGACCATGATGCTAAGTAACAAGATGTGACCCTTAAGCTTGTAATTTTGGTAGTGTTGTTTTGATGTTCGATAGGGAATGACATACTGATTATATTATATTGTGTGTTGCAGTCTTTGAATATCTCAACTGTTGAGCAAGTATTGTTACAATGAGTGAAAAAAATAGCAATGGTGTGGGTGGGGCTTATGCCATCAATCTTGATATCTTTAGAAAGAGATTGAAGATGTTGTATTCACATTGGATTGAACACAAAGATGATATGTGGGGTTCTTCTGAAGTTCTGACTGTAGCTACTCCTCCACAGTCAGATGATTTGCGGTATTTGAAATCATCTGCGTTGAATATCTGGTTATTTGGGTATGAGTTTCCGGATACAATTATGGTGTTCATGAAGAAGCAGATTCATTTCTTGTGTAGCCAGAAGAAGGCATCTTTACTTGGAGTTGTGAAAGGAGCTGCAAAGGAGGCTGTGGGTGCCGAAGTTGTGGTTCATGTGAAGGCCAGGAATGATGATGGAGGTGCACTGATGGATAGTATATTCAGAGCTGTAAAGGCCAAGTCTGGCTCAGATGGTGATGCTCCTGTAGTTGGACACATAGCGAAAGAGGCTCCTGAAGGAAACCTACTGGAGAAATGGGCTGAGAAGCTGCAGAATGAGAATTTTATGATCACTGATATATCAAATGGGTTCTCAGATTTGTTTGCGGTAAAGGATATTGCCGAGATCACAAATGTGAAAAAAGCTGCATATCTGACTTCAGCAGTGATGAAACTTTATGTAGTCCCAAAGCTGGAACAGGTCATTGATGAGGAGAAAAAGGTTACACATTCATCATTAATGGATGAGACAGAAAAGGTGATTGTTGAACCTGCCAAGATAAAGGTGAAGCTTAAAGCAGAAAATGTTGATATCTGCTATCCTCCGATATTTCAAAGTGGAGGTGAATTTGATCTCAGACCAAGTGCAACAAGCAATGATCATAACCTCTTCTATGAATCTACTAGTGTGATCATGTGTGCAATTGGGTCACGTTACAGTAGTTACTGCTCTAATGTTGCCAGGACTTTTCTAATAGATGCAAATCCAATACAGAGTAAAGCCTATGGAGTCCTCCTTAAAGCACAAGAAGCAGCCATCAATGCTTTGAAACCAGGGAAAGCAGCTAGTGCTGCATACCAAGCAGCCCTTTCCATAGTCGAGAAGGAGGCACCTGAATTGGCTGCAAACCTGACCAGAACAGCAGGAACTGGAATCGGCCTCGAGTTTCGTGAGTCAGGCCTTAACCTCAATGGGAAAAATGATAGAATACTGAAAGCAGGAATGGTGTTTAATGTGTCACTTGGTTTTCAGAATTTGCAGACAGGCACCAAACATCCAAAGACCCAAAATGTTTCAATGGTGCTTGCAGATACTGTAGTTATTGGTGAAAGTGGTCCTGAAGTTTTGACTTCTATGAGCTCTAAAGCGGCGAAGGATGTGTTATACTCATTGGGTGATGAGGAGGACGAAGAAGAAGAAGAAAAGGAACGGCCGAAGGCTAAATCGGAAGCGAATGGTGCTGACCCTAATGCCTTTAAGACATCACTCAGGTCTTTAAATCAAGAGAGCACAAAGGAGGAGTTGCGGAGGCAGCATCAAGCAGAGCTTGCTCGCCAAAAAAACGAAGAAACGGCTAGAAGGCTTACTGGTGGAGACTCTGGGACAGTAGATAACCGTGGTTCTGTGAAATCCTCTGGTGATATTGTTGCCTACAAGAATGTTAACGATTTGCCTCCTTCAAGGGGCCTTGTAATTCAAATAGATCAGAAGAATGAGGCCATCCTACTGCCTATTTATGGTAGCTTGGTCCCTTTTCATGTTGCCACGGTCAAAAGTGTTACCAGCCAACAGGATACGAGTCGTACATGCTATATACGAATCATTTTCAACGTACCTGGTACTCCTTTTAGTCCACATGATTCAAACACTTTGAAATTTCAAGGATCCATTTATGTTAAGGAACTTTCCTTTCGATCGAGGGACCCGAGGCACAGTAGTGAAGTGGTGCAACTTATTAAAACCCTCCGCAGACAAGTTGCTTCCCGGGAATCAGAAAGAGCTGAAAGAGCCACTTTAGTCAGCCAGGAAAAACTTCAAGTTGCAGGAGCAAAATTCAAGCCAATAAGGTTGTCTGATCTATGGATCCGTCCTGTGTTTGGGGGCCGTGCACGAAAGCTGTCAGGTTCACTTGAAGCGCACACGAATGGCTTTCGCTATTCAACATCACGGGCTGAAGAGCGTGTGGATGTTATGTATGCCAACATCAAACATGCATTCTTCCAGCCAGCTGAGAAGGAAATGATCACTCTACTTCACTTTCATCTGCACAACCACATTATGGTGGGAAACAAGAAAACAAAGGATGTTCAGTTTTATTGTGAAGTGATGGATGTGGCCCAGACAATAGGAGGTGGAAAGAGATCTGCCTATGACCCTGACGAGATTGAGGAAGAACAGCGAGAGAGAGCTCGGAAAAACAAAATTAATCTGGACTTTCAGAACTTCGTGAACCGTGTCAATGATTTATGGGGGCAGCCTCAGTTTAAATCACTGGTATTGGAGTTTGATCAGCCATTGAGAGAACTTGGCTTCCACGGGGTACCTCACAAATCCTCTGCCTTTATTGTTCCAACTTCAAGCTGCCTAGTTGAGCTTATTGAGACACCATTTGTGGTGATTTCATTGAGTGAGATTGAAATTGTCAATCTGGAAAGGGTTGGACTGGGACAGAAAAACTTTGACATGGCAATTGTTTTTAAAGACTTTAAGCGGGATGTCTTTCGTATTGATTCAATCCCTTCAGCGTCATTGGATGGCATCAAGGAGTGGCTTGATACAACAGACATTAAGTACTATGAGAGCAGGCTGAATATGAATTGGAAAACAATATTGAAAACTATCACTGATGATCCACAGCAGTTTATAGACGAGGGTGGGTGGGAGTTTTTGAACTTGGAGGTTAGTGATTCAGATTCAGAGAAATCACAGGAGTCAGACCAGGGTTATGAGCCTTCTGATGTGCAATCTGACTCGGAGTCTGAGGATGATGATAGTGACAGTGCATCACTGGTGGAGTCGGAGGAGGATGAGGAAGAGGAATCTGAAGAGGGATCAGAAGAGGAAGAAGGAAAAACGTGGGACGAGTTGGAGAAGGAAGCAACCAATGCAGACAGAGAGAGAGGAGCTGAATCAGACAGTGAGGAGGAGAGGAATAGAAGAAAGTCAAAGGCTCTCGGTAAATCCAGGGCACCTGAGAGGAGACCTTCTGGTGGCACAAGTTTTTCAAAGAGGGCCAGATTTAGGTGAACATGTAAGTATTTGTGTTTATTTTCCAAGTAGGTCAATTGCTCTAGAGCTAGTTTTTTGAGTACTGATTTTGGAGCTTTGATCTGTTTCCTTCGATCTTAGTTATGATGTATGTTTACTTGTTATTGCAGAATGTGTGATATTTTTAATTGTATTATGTTTTACAATATTATTAGAGTTAATTTGTGTTAAATAGTATGTCTATACAGGTCTAGACCTTTTTATATTATACAAAGTAATTGGTGTTTCCGTGCAAAACTCCAAAACTGGAAATGTATATGTATACATGCTATGATACGAGTGAAAAGGAATGTACTTTTTTGAAAGGGAATCTCGTGTTGTATCAGTTTTTGTGTTTTTGATCTCTGTTCAAGTGGAATTTCCAAACTTTTTAAAAAGGGGACTAGTATGCATGTGTCTTTGTTCTTGTTTGCACCTTGTTTGCTTTGTGGTTGTGCAAACAACATACCCTTGCAACCACCAAAGAGTGGTAGTGATAGCTATCCCGTTGCTCTTTAATGAAGTTTCAAATCAGTTTTGCAGATCTTTGGATGTATTTTTTATTTATTTATTCAACTAAATAATATATTTTAAAATTTCACCACACTCTCTTTTGAGAGTATTACCTCACATGAATGTCATGGGCATCTACATATATCCAGTGTAGACTGAAAAATGACACCCTTTTAAATCTTTAGCTGGTAGGGTCTCATAGCAGTAACGCTTCACCAGTCACCTTGAGATATAGGAGTAATCAATTTGTTTTGTCTGCTGATTTTAGTAATTAATTTCTGTATCTTTTTAGTGATTTAAATCATTGTTCAAGGATTTTTACACTATTTTCTTATCTGTCAACTGGCAGGTGCTGGCAATTTGCAAAACTAGGATTAAAGAGCAGACTAGGAAGTAGAAGAATAGCTGTGTGGTTGATGGTGTTCTTTTCGTAAGGGCAGTTTCTTCTGTTGTAGTTCTCGAAAGAGGTCTCATCTCAACAAGAAAGAATTAAGGGAGCTGCATGGACTAGTAGAGCTTGTAGCTAGATGTAGTTTTTACTATAGATGTTCTAGTGACAAACTATGGTAACTAAGCAGGCAAGTGCTTTGTCTGAATATGGTTTATGGTACTGTTTTATGAATAATTATGCCCCTTTTTTTATGAAAAGATGCGGAACTAGGTGTTTTATCATACACTTAGTCTTCTATTCCTGGATGCGAACTAGGTGTTCTTTCATACGCTTGTCTTACTCTTGTAGCTAGAGCCGGCCAAACGGGCGGTTCGATCCGGCACGCACGTGAATTATTCGTTAAAAAAACCGTTCAGCCTGCTATAATAATAAAAAACATGCAGCCCTTTCAGCACGCTGTAATTGACATGCCGTGCGCGAGCCCAGTTTAGTTGAACCTCAGCCCGTTCGGCACGGCACGCCAAAGCACGTTGATTCCTGGTTGGCTCGTCTGGCACGGCACGTTCGGCCCGTTCAGAACCGTTCGTGCTTCCACAGCTACATGGGGGTTAATGATTTTGCAAACCACCAACATGCACAACATCGTGATTCGTGAATGGTATTTTAAACAATTTTGAAAACACTCGAACACTTCTTTACAGGCTGCATTCACTTTCTGAATAGATTAATTAAATATTATTGTTTAATCCTATATTATCTTATCATTGTTCTAGTGAATTCTTAAATTATATACTATGGTTTTATCCAAGTTTATAATAGTCCTTTTTTAATAATTTTTAGTCAAATAAATTTATAAGAAGTTAACGAAGAGAAACATTTAGTTATCTTGAAAAACAAAAGGTATATTTTTAGTTAATTTATCTTGTTGTGGTCTATAACAAAATTTATACAGTAACATTTAGAACACTCATGCAACTAGCTACACTTTCCGTTTTTTTAGAGAGGAGTCCTCTCACATCATTTGTAAAATATTTTTTAATTAATAAAATTTAATAGAGATACTGTCCTCTTTCCTTCTTTTTATTTCAATATAATCGTATGATTCGTCTTTTCTTAAAAATTCGAAAGATTTTAATATGAAATAAAATTAGATGAAAAAAAGTTACAAATTCGAAACATTTTAATTTGACACATTTAATATTTTGAGAATATTAAAATTAACAAAAAAAATTTCAAATTTTATATAAATTTTTCAGTAACCTTCGAATTTTCCTTTAAAAAAAAAAGCCCACCAGCCCGTCGAGCTCGCGTGCCATTCACGGGATTCAAAATCCAAGACACGGCACGGCACGGCACGTCCAAACCGAGCGTGCGTGCCCGTGCCCCATTCTCTTCAGTTCGGCCCGTGGCCAAACCGGCACGGCCCGCACGGCACGGCCGTTTGGCCACCTCTACTTGTAGCTCTGCATCAGCTGATGACTCGTATTTATCATCCATGCTAATTTGTGCTGGTCTTATATAAAATCAAATTTTGCTAACATTGTGCAGTACTTTCTGTTTCACACTGCATGATGGTTATATCTATATGACTACATGCCAGTAGCTGGGAGCTTGATATTTATGCCTTTAGAAATGAGGATTGTCATATTTGAACATAAATATAGCAAAAACTTACAAGTACTTGGCAACTCTGGCCTTACAATTGATTGTTGTATACCATCAATCGATTGTAAATTTTAGTCCACATGCAATTGGCCTCACAATCGATTGTTGATAACAATCTACCTGCGGTTTTTATGGCTGTTGGATGAAAATCCTAAAAGGTTACTTTAAACGTGAATAAGGTGACTAAACCCTGTATTCACATAAAAAATTAAGTATTAATTAAATCCGCTCTAAAAAGTCTCTAGTAGATGAATAGAACAATCGAGACCCCGGACCCGAACCCATGTGTTCTCTTGTTTTCTATACAGTTCCTCAATCCCGCCAAAAAATTTAAATGGTACCTTGACTCCCTTGCGCTTCCGGTTTATATATGTACTAGATAGTTCGTGCATGCACGATCTTTTAAATATATTTGTGTTTGTAATGTCATTTAAAATTAATAGAGAATGAAGATGAATTTTAAATATTATGATAAGTGGATTTTATATCCACTGGGAATCCCTCCGTTTAGCTTAAATTGATTGTTTTGGACTCAAGTTGTTGTAGTTTTGATGTGTTTTGCTGAGTTGTGCAGATTTACGAGAATGTTGATTAAAGTTGATGCTTTTATCGTTCTTGGAGAATTAATTAATTAAAATTCGGATTTTTGAGAAGGGCTGCGCAGCTTATACTGTTTTGGCCATATCTGGAGTTCTAGAAGTCCGTTTTCAGCGATCTTACTGCCCACGCGAAGCTTGAGAGATTTTCTACAATATGGGATAGGTTTCGCACGACCAGGCCGCGTGTGGTGGGCCCAGGAAGCACGACCAGCAGATAGATGGAAGCAGAAAATTTACTGTTTTGCCCTTTTCTAGTTCTAATTGTATTTTAGGCAAGTTTTATTACCTGAATTGAATTCTAATTGTAATAGAAGGTAATATCTTGCTGGGCAAGATTTGTAGAGCCTATTTAAACACATCTTACCATTGTAAATCATAACAATTCATAGCTGTAAATTGTATCAAGGTACTTTCGATCTTCAATTCTTTCTTCAATATTATGTTTTCATTCATTATTATTATTATTATGTTCTCTTTATTAAATATGCATAACTAATTCTCTAATCTGAGGATTGGGTAGTATTCCTTGGTATTCATGCATGCTTGATTATGTGATTTTCTGCTTTGCTGATTTGTTAATGAGATCTTAACACAATTAGGGGAGTCATGAACCTTTGATTGTATTCTAGGGATTGTAATAAGCTTGGGAGAGAAGTTGTAATCTTAGTACATGATTTAACAGACATAATTTGAATATTAGATCGGGAGATTAATAGGAGAATTGTGAGACATATAATTCTTGGTAATTAACAGTTTATAGATATACTCTGATTATATCACGGGAGTGTCAATTAAGGTGTAGCTGTAAGCAATATATTGTAGCCTGGGAGGGTGCAGTATAACTTTAGAAGAATTGTTTTCAGCAAGGTAGGAACACAGATATCACATTAATATTGAGTATGTATTGAAACCAGGTGAAGAACCCCAGTTCTTAGATTGTTTTCAACATATTTGAATCTCAGTTTAAAATTAATTCTTAGTGCTTATAATTAGTTCTTGGTTAATTTAGTTAATACACAAACTCAAAAAATTCTTCTTATACACTTCTAGACGTAAAGAGATAAGAAACCTGAACTTTGATATTACATTCAGTCCTTCCCTGCGAACGAACACACAAAAATACTACTAACAAATTGGCGCCGCTGCCGGGGAAGGCAGTATAGTTGAGTTTTGGTTAATTGTTTCTTATTGTTTAGATTTTAATTGGTTCCACAAGTTGTTTTGTTGGTGATTTTCAGGTGTATGCTACGTTCATCTTGCGCTAAAAAATTGGAATTTGACCCTGAAATCGAGCGTACTTTGAGAAAGCTAAGAAAAGATAAAGCTAAGATGGGAGATCCAGAACCTCGACCAGCTGTTAATGTTGATCAGTCTTCTATTTGGGACCATGAGACACCGAATCCAGCCAATTGCATGTACAAAACTCCAGAGATTGGTGCAGCTCAGTTCCATATTAATCCGAGCTTAATTCAGATGATCAGCAATCAAGCTTTTGAAGGAGACATTGAATTAGAAGACCCACACAGACATCTAGAGCGTTTTGTGCAGATGTGTGGCTCATTCAGAATCACTGGTGTCACGAGTGATCAGATTCGTCTCCATATGTTTCCCTACTCTATTAAGGGAAGAGCTTTGGAATGGTTTCAACAACTTCCAAACACTTCGGTTGCTACATGGGAGAGTCTTTCTACGGCATTCTTGTCCAAATACTATCCCTCTGACAAGACGCAACAGTTGAGGACTATGATTATGAGTTTTAAAGCACAACCGGGTGAAGGTCTATATCAGGCATGGGAGAGATTCAAGGCACTATTGAGGAAGTGTCCACATCATGGCTTAGAAGATTGGCAGGTCATTAGTACTTTTTATGGGGCCATGAATGCAGATATTCGTTTGAGTTTGGATGTGGCTGCTGGTGGAAATTTCAAGAAGGCACCAACTACACAGGCTAAAGCACTTCTTGAGGAATTAGCATCTAATAATTATTCATGGGCACCTAGTGGGACGAGCTCAGCAAAAGCAGCACAAGAATCTGAGATGATCAACATGCTGGCTCAAAAGTTGGATACTCTAACTCAGGAGGTGCGAGGACAAAAGGTAAATGTGAATGCTATTTCTTCACCTATGGAAGGGTATCATGATTATGGTGCTAGTCAGAACTCGTATGCTCCACAATTCCCAGAAGAAGCATCTTTTATTCAAGGAAGACAGCCTTGGCCTGTGCAGAATAATTCTTACTACAATCCGAATCAAAGGCCAAACAATAATCTTTCTTACAGCAATAATCATGCTGCTAATCCTTCCTATGCATTTCCAAGGCAGAATCAACCTCCTGGTTTTCAGTCACGACCACCGTATCAAGCACAGCAGCAGTATCAACCTCCACCAAAGAAAGAACCAGCTGAGTGGGAGGTTGCACTAAATAAGATTATGCAAGGGACTTCTGGGGCATTGGCTAATATGGAATCAAGAATAGATCAGATGGCATCATCTCAAAAGATGCTAGAAACACAGATTGGACAGATTGCCTCAAAGATGGGTGTTCGTGAGCAAGGATCACTTCCTAGTCAACCCGACCAGACTGGTAAAGAGCAATGCAAAGCAATTACTTTGAGGAGCGGAAGAGAGCTGCCCGAGGTTGAGATTCTTAAGCCTAAGGAGAGTGATACTGAGAAAGAGGATAAGCCAGTGGAGATTGCTGCAGACACGTCAGAAAAAGAAGATGCAAAGAAGAAGGAAGAAGATTCAGAAAAGCCGTATGTTCCTCCACCACCTTATGTTCCTCCTATTCCATTTCCACAGAGACTTCACAACAGGCATTTAGAGAAGCAGTACGAGAAGTTCTTGACTATGTTCCGGCAGTTGCATGTTAATATTCCGTTGGCTGAAGCTTTGAATCAGATGCCACTTTATGCTAAATTTCTTAAGGAGATGTTGACAAAGAAGAGGAAACTTGAAGATGCCGAAACTATTACTCTTAATGCTGAATGCAGTGCAGTCATCCAAAAAGCCATTCCTCAGAAATTGAAAGATCCGGGAAGTTTCTCTTTGCCTTGCACTATTGGGAAGATGGAAAACATGAAAGCCTTGTGTGATTTAGGTGCAAGTGTGAGTTTGATGCCATATTCAATCTGCAAAAGGCTTGGTCTTGGAGAACTTAAAAAAACACGAATTTCACTACAGTTGGCGGATCGTTCTGTTAAGTATCCATTGGGAATTATTGAAGACGTGGTTGTTAAAGTGGATAAATTTGTCATACCTTGTGATTTTGTGGTGTTAGAGATGGATGAAGATGTCGAGATACCCATTATCTTGGGACGGCCATTCTTGGCTACTGCTGGCACTACAATCGATGTTAAAGCTGGAAAATTGACATTGAATGTTGGCGAGGACAAAGTGGAATTTGATCTGAACAAAGCAATGAAGTTGCCCCCTTTTGGAGCAACTTGTTTTACCGTTGACATAGTTGATGAAATTGTGCAGCTTGAAAATGAACACTTCGTGGGAGCAGAACGGGTGTTAGATGATAAGGAAGAAGAAATTTTTGTTTAACCGGTTGAGTCGGAGAAGCACCTTAGAGGTGTGAAGAAGAAAAAGAAGAAGATTTGGTCATTTGGTAGTAAAATCAGGTTGAAGTCTGTTGGAAAAGAATTGTGGAAAGCAAGCAACCAAGATGTCAACGTTCGTATGAATGGTCTATCTGTTGAGGACGGTTCAGTTATTCTTTTGAAACCGCCATGAGTTGAGGAAGTAATGTCAAGCTATTGACGTTAAAGAAGCGCTTCTTGGGAGGCAACCCAAGTGATGTAGTATTTGTGTGAAAAAAAAAGAAAAAAAAAAATGAGTGTTGTTAGTGTGTGAAAAAAAAAAAAAAAGAAAAAAAAAATGAGTGTTGTTAGTGTGTGAAAAAGAAAAAAAAAAAAAAAAAAGAGTGTTGTTAGTGTTGTGAGTGTGAAAAAAAAAAAAAAAAAAAAAAAATATATGTGTAACGCAGGCTGCACCTGCGTAACGCAGGCTGCGCCTGCGTTTCTGTAAGACACGCAGACTGCGCCTGCGTGACGCAGGCTGCGCCTGCGTTACTGCATTGGGCGCAGTCTGCCCCTCCTGCGCGCAGATTGTTTTTTTTTGTGCAGATTGTTTTTTTTTTTTGTGCTGTTGGCTGTGCACACCTATATTAAAAAAAAAAAAAAAATATTTTCTCTCCCCAAAATTCATTCTCCTTCCTCCTTTTTATATTATCATCTCCTAACCAATCCTAAACCAATTCCAATTCCAAAACCTCCAAATTTCTCCTAAAATTCTACACCCAATTCTTTTCTAATTTTTTTTTCTATTAATTCCTAATTCTATCCTACATCAAATTCCAAATTCTACCAAAATTTTTCCTTTTCACATTCAAATTCTTATATTCATCCTATCACTCCATGCCTATATATACCCATACATACACACCCAATTCATTATCTTCTTCCTCTACATCTCTTAAAAATTCAAGTTTGGGGGAAAATTAGTACAAGTTCACCTCTTTGATTCGTAGTGGGATTTCTCTTCTCTATTTTATTTTGTTACGAATTTGTGTTCTTGTCAATTGGGGTTTTTGTATTATTCTTGTTACTTGGGTATTTGTGGTGTGATTTTTCTTGGTGGTTTTTGGTGGGATATTTCTTGGTGGGTGTTGGTGGTGCTATTGTTGAGTGGGGTTTTGGTTAGTATGGCTCCTAAACGAATGAGGGGTAGTTCTAGTAGGGTGGAGAGATTTTCTTCTCCGGAGGTGGAGGTAGAGTATAATCGGTTGTTCCGGTTCCGGTGAATTTGGTTAGGGAGTTCTATGCTAATGCTAAAGATGAGCAGAATGGTGTGTGTATGGTTCGTGGTCAACGGGTGGATTACAGATCAGATTCTATTCGTCCAATTTTGGGACAACCACCTAAGCTTGTGGGGGATGAAAATTGGGCGCTGAAGACTAGTGATGATGTGGATATGGAGGCGATTGTTCGTGAACTTTGTGTTCCCGGTACAAGTTGGAAGTATAAATTGGGAACTAATGAGCCTCTTTCTTTTCTGTCTTCTGCTATGAATAAGTTTGCACGAGCATGGTATCTATTTCTCTGTGCCAATATTATGCCTACTTCTCATACGGGTGAGGTCACAGCTGATAGAGCGATTATTCTTTGGGGCATTCTAAAGGGAAAATACATTGATGTCGCCCACATTGTTCAGCAGAATATTCGCAGGTGTTTAAAGTCTAGTGCACTGTCATCGATGCCCCATGCTTCTATCATAGTTGGGTTGTGTATGGTTAGTGGCGTTACCTGGGGTGCGGATGAGGAGTTGCAGTCACCTTTGCCGTCCATTGTTGATGTGTCTATTGATCGAATGCCGGAATGGCAAGGCGGAATCCCGCATCCTAGGGGGCTTGGGTATGATGTTCGTAGTGGTGGTATTAGTGGTCAGGGAGCGGGCGCTCCGCCACGTGCTAAGAGAGTTCCAAGAGTTTTAGATGCTCACTTTAGACGTTTGTACAGGCGGATGGATGCTATTCATGCTAGTAACCGAGCGTATGCTGAGGATATGGCTACAGCTTTGAGAGATGCGGGTATTCAGGCCCGGTGGCCTGTCTATGGAGCTCGTACACCTTATCCACCGCCAGATACTGATTCATCCGAGGATGAGGACGAGTAGGTATGTTTCTGCTATTCCTCGTATTTACTTCCATTCAATGCGGACATTGAATCTTTCAAGTTTGGGGGTGTTTTGAGGGATTAGTAGTTGTTGTTGTATATATGTGTTCATGTAGGATTTCATGCTTTGCATATTAGTGATAGTTCATGCATGTATGTTCGTGTTATTTACGTTTGTTTCATATAGGACATTCTGTTTTTATGTTGTATACCATGTGTGTTCATTATAGTTGCATTTTCATGGCATGCATTTTTCATGATCCCTTAGGACGAGCTAATTCTGATTGGTAGGTACTTGTTTTATTGAGTGTGATTGATGATGAATAGAGGGTTGATTTATATTCCTTATGAAATTGACTTGCATGCTTCAGAAACACAACTAATTACACAGACTCATTGGGTGCTTTTGGGCTAGGTTAAGGTCATGCTTGTTTGGATGTTTTGAGATTTAATCACCTGATTATATTTAGAATTTTCGTTATTCCCTTGATGGCGTAGGGACACTAAAGTCTAAGTTTGGGGGAAAACAGGGATTTCATGCTTAATTGTAAATAATTGTGAATAATGGCTAGGTGTCAAATGGCTAGTAGCCGGCTCATACTTTATGAGTAGTCTAGGGTTGGAAATGAGAAAGGCTCATTCCAGATCGCAAAAGAGAAAAAAAAAAGAAAAAAAAAAAGAAAAGAAAAGAAAAAGTCAATAAATTGTTTATATGCAAAATTAACCAGAGTGAGCTCTTTAATACTCGAGTAATTAAGTCTGAGGGGACTTAGTCCTAGTGACCTAAGGCTTTTATAGTATGGGATCCACTGACCTAACACTCGCTACATGGGTATTATTGTATAAGCCTTTTGGGGTCTCATCCATTGCACGGTTAAATAAGCATGCTTGTATATATGTGTTGTAGTAGTTAGTAATAAAGCATGAATTTCTGTCTACCTTGGATAAGGATGGAGGTGTTTCGAGGTTATGAAGTGTCTACAGTCTATTCTATTTATAAACCTGTGATTGTCTTGGCGAAGAACATGTATGATTTTTGACCTGGTTTTGGGAGTATTTCTGATGAGCATTGCACACACGCACGTTTCTGTTCATGTATTGTTAGTATACGGGAACTTAGTCGAGCTCTATTTGGATTTAGTTGCATTCTTTGAGATATTTGCTTGTTCATTGGTTTTGGTTAGTTTGAAGGGGATCGTTGCATATTTCATGTTAGTTGCATTCATACATTGCATTGCATTAGGTTAAATGGATTTTGTGGGTACATTCGCTATAGGCCCTCACGAGACCTTACTCGTCCACTGGGGCTGCCTAGGGGTTTAAAGGGCTTGTTGCATATGCCAAATGCAACCGTGATCACCTACGGAAGTGGTACTAGTTAGTTAGTTAGTTGTAATTGTTTCTGCTTGAGGACAAGCATCAGTTTAAGTTTGGGGGTTTGATAAGTGGATTTTATATCCACTGGGAATCCCTCCGTTTAGCTTAAATTGATTGTTTTGGACTCAAGTTGTTGTAGTTTTGATGTGTTTTGCTGAGTTGTGCAGATTTACGAGAATGTTGATTAAAGTTGATGCTTTTATCGTTCTTGGAGAATTAATTAATTAAAATTCGGATTTTTGAGAAGGGCTGCGCAGCTTATACTGTTTTGGCCATATCTGGAGTTCTAGAAGTCCGTTTTCAGCGATCTTACTGCCCACGCGAAGCTTGAGAGATTTTCTACAATATGGGATAGGTTTCGCACGACCAGGCCGCGTGTGGTGGGCCCAGGAAGCACGACCAGCAGATAGATGGAAGCAGAAAATTTACTGTTTTGCCCTTTTCTAGTTCTAATTGTATTTTAGGCAAGTTTTATTACCTGAATTGAATTCTAATTGTAATAGAAGGTAATATCTTGCTGGGCAAGATTTGTAGAGCCTATTTAAACACATCTTACCATTGTAAATCATAACAATTCATAGCTGTAAATTGTATCAAGGTACTTTCGATCTTCAATTCTTTCTTCAATATTATGTTTTCATTCATTATTATTATTATTATGTTCTCTTTATTAAATATGCATAACTAATTCTCTAATCTGAGGATTGGGTAGTATTCCTTGGTATTCATGCATGCTTGATTATGTGATTTTCTGCTTTGCTGATTTGTTAATGAGATCTTAACACAATTAGGGGAGTCATAAACCTTTGATTGTATTCTAGGGATTGTAATAAGCTTGGGAGAGAAGTTGCAATCTTAGTACATGATTTAACAGACATAATTTGAATATTAGATCGGGAGATTAATAGGAGAATTGTGAGACATATAATTCTTGGTAATTAACAGTTTATAGATATACTCTGATTATATCACGGGAGTGTCAATTAAGGTGTAGCTGTAAGCAATATATTGTAGCCTGGGAGGGTGCAGTATAACTTTAGAAGAATTGTTTTCAGCAAGGTAGGAACACAGATATCACATTAATATTGAGTATGTATTGAAACCAGGTGAAGAACCCCAGTTCTTAGATTGTTTTCAACATATTTGAATCTCAGTTTAAAATTAATTCTTAGTGCTTATAATTAGTTCTTGGTTAATTTAGTTAATACACAAACTCAAAAAATTCTTCTTATACACTTCTAGACGTAAAGAGATAAGAAACCTGAACTTTGATATTACATTCAGTCCTTCCCTGCGAACGAACACACAAAAATACTACTAACATGTTTTGAGGGATTAGTAGTTGTTGTTGTATATATGTGTTCATGTAGGATTTCATGCTTTGCATATTAGTGATAGTTCATGCATGTATGTTCGTGTTATTTACGTTTGTTTCATATAGGACATTCTGTTTTTATGTTGTATACCATGTGTGTTCATTATAGTTGCATTTTCATGGCATGCATTTTTCATGATCCCTTAGGACGAGCTAATTCTGATTGGTAGGTACTTGTTTTATTGAGTGTGATTGATGATGAATAGAGGGTTGATTTATATTCCTTATGAAATTGACTTGCATGCTTCAGAAACACAACTAATTACACAGACTCATTGGGTGCTTTTGGGCTAGGTTAAGGTCATGCTTGTTTGGATGTTTTGAGATTTAATCACCTGATTATATTTAGAATTTTCGTTATTCCCTTGATGGCGTAGGGACACTAAAGTCTAAGTTTGGGGGAAAACAGGGATTTCATGCTTAATTGTAAATAATTGTGAATAATGGCTAGGTGTCAAATGGCTAGTAGCCGGCTCATACTTTATGAGTAGTCTAGGGTTGGAAATGAGAAAGGCTCATTCCAGATCGCAAAAGAGAAAAAAAAAAGAAAAAAAAAAAGAAAAGAAAAGAAAAAGTCAATAAATTGTTTATATGCAAAATTAACCAGAGTGAGCTCTTTAATACTCGAGTAATTAAGTCTGAGGGGACTTAGTCCTAGTGACCTAAGGCTTTTATAGTATGGGATCCACTGACCTAACACTCGCTACATGGGTATTATTGTATAAGCCTTTTGGGGTCTCATCCATTGCACGGTTAAATAAGCATGCTTGTATATATGTGTTGTAGTAGTTAGTAATAAAGCATGAATTTCTGTCTACCTTGGATAAGGATGGAGGTGTTTCGAGGTTATGAAGTGTCTACAGTCTATTCTATTTATAAACCTGTGATTGTCTTGGCGAAGAACATGTATGATTTTTGACCTGGTTTTGGGAGTATTTCTGATGAGCATTGCACACACGCACGTTTCTGTTCATGTATTGTTAGTATACGGGAACTTAGTCGAGCTCTATTTGGATTTAGTTGCATTCTTTGAGATATTTGCTTGTTCATTGGTTTTGGTTAGTTTGAAGGGGATCGTTGCATATTTCATGTTAGTTGCATTCATACATTGCATTGCATTAGGTTAAATGGATTTTGTGGGTACATTCGCTATAGGCCCTCACGAGACCTTACTCGTCCACTGGGGCTGCCTAGGGGTTTAAAGGGCTTGTTGCATATGCCAAATGCAACCGTGATCACCTACGGAAGTGGTACTAGTTAGTTAGTTAGTTGTAATTGTTTCTGCTTGAGGACAAGCATCAGTTTAAGTTTGGGGGTTTGATAAGTGGATTTTATATCCACTGGGAATCCCTCCGTTTAGCTTAAATTGATTGTTTTGGACTCAAGTTGTTGTAGTTTTGATGTGTTTTGCTGAGTTGTGCAGATTTACGAGAATGTTGATTAAAGTTGATGCTTTTATCGTTCTTGGAGAATTAATTAATTAAAATTCGGATTTTTGAGAAGGGCTGCGCAGCTTATACTGTTTTGGCCATATCTGGAGTTCTAGAAGTCCGTTTTCAGCGATCTTACTGCCCACGCGAAGCTTGAGAGATTTTCTACAATATGGGATAGGTTTCGCACGACCAGGCCGCGTGTGGTGGGCCCAGGAAGCACGACCAGCAGATAGATGGAAGCAGAAAATTTACTGTTTTGCCCTTTTCTAGTTCTAATTGTATTTTAGGCAAGTTTTATTACCTGAATTGAATTCTAATTGTAATAGAAGGTAATATCTTGCTGGGCAAGATTTGTAGAGCCTATTTAAACACATCTTACCATTGTAAATCATAACAATTCATAGTTGTAAATTGTATCAAGGTACTTTCGATCTTCAATTCTTTCTTCAATATTATGTTTTCATTCATTATTATTATTATTATGTTCTCTTTATTAAATATGCATAACTAATTCTCTAATCTGAGGATTGGGTAGTATTCCTTGGTATTCATGCATGCTTGATTATGTGATTTTCTGCTTTGCTGATTTGTTAATGAGATCTTAACACAATTAGGGGAGTCATGAACCTTTGATTGTATTCTAGGGATTGTAATAAGCTTGGGAGAGAAGTTGCAATCTTAGTACATGATTTAACAGACATAATTTGAATATTAGATCGGGAGATTAATAGGAGAATTGTGAGACATATAATTCTTGGTAATTAACAGTTTATAGATATACTCTGATTGTATCACGGGAGTGTCAATTAAGGTGTAGCTGTAAGCAATATATTGTAGCCTGGGAGGGTGCAGTATAACTTTAGAAGAATTGTTTTCAGCAAGGTAGGAACACAGATATCACATTAATATTGAGTATGTATTGAAACCAGGTGAAGAACCCCAGTTCTTAGATTGTTTTCCAACATATTTGAATCTCAGTTTAAAATTAATTCTTAGTGATTATAATTAGTTCTTGGTTAATTTAGTTAATACACAGACCCAAAAATTCTTCTTACACACTTCTAGACGTAAAGAGATAAGAAACCTGAACTTTGATATTACATTCAGTCCTTCCCTGCGAACGAACACACAAAAATACTACTAACATATTACTCCATCCGTCCCTTTCATTTCTTTACACTTACTATTTTGGACCGTCCCTCTCATTTCTTTACATTACCAAAAATAGTAAGTTTTCTCCACTATTACACCCAATACTTTCTCCCACTATCTCATATTTAATTATAAAAAACACTATTACACCCACTACTTTCCTCCACTATCTCGAATCTATTATTAAATATTGATAGGTCCCACCACTTTACTCACTTTTCATCTAATTTTACTCATTTTTTATCCTTTGCCTTGGTCTCCGTGTCCCCCTCCAATGTAAACTATTGAGGGGGACGGAGGGAGTATTCTTTTAACAATAATGAATCCTTTTTTTAATTATAATGGTTAATTCTATTAATTAAAAATATAATTAAAATGATTGTAATGAACCGTACAAATAGTTACAAAAAAATTTAAAATTATTAAATCATATTTGAACTAAACTTCTATTGCATGGTGCTTAGGAAAACAGAGTAAAATCTCATTTTTTCTTAACACTTCTTAATACAGTTGTTAGATATTTTACTAATTAGACAATGTTATTCATTCGGAATTTAAATTTTAATTTATTCAAAACATTTAACCATTCAAAAATTATATTTTTATCTTAATAATGGGGGTGTTTGGGGAACTTATTTTCCAGAATAAGTCAACTTATTTTAAGACAAAATTACAGATACCTAACTTTTTTCTGAAAAAGTTAACTTTCTTTTATTTTTTTGCAAAATATAGAATCTCACATACATTAAATACTTGTATAATTTTTTTTTTATCAAAATATGAAATTTTTACCCGAAAATAAGTTAATAAGAATTTAAACTAAGTCGTAGACAAACAGGCCCAATATAACCTTTATATTGGACGATTTCTCAAAACTCGATCAAGATTTACTGAAAACAAATTAAAATAACAATTTTTTTGTACTATGATATTCCCTGTTTTTTCTTCATGGTCACTATATTATAATGAAATTAATTTTAGAAGCCATATACATTAACAGGAAATATTAATTATTATTTAAGTATTAAGTATGAAATGTAGATGTAGCATATGTTACTCGAAGTCAGTTATAAGTGTTCGATCATGGGTACGCATCCAAGTATCAGTCTCGATAACATTTTGAAAAATTTAAATGTTTTTGGATTAAATAAGTGTCCCAGTGTCCATGTTCGCGCCGAGTGTTCGATACCGGTACTATAAGGTAAAATGAAGAGTTCGAATAACATAGAACGTAGTTAAAAATGTTTTTGGATTAAAATAAGTGTTAAAATCCGAGTGTCCGACATCAGTACTCCAAGTTGAAATGAAGAATACAAATAACATAGGATGTAGATAATCTAGTTCACTTTGCTTTATTAAAAAGAAAATAATATGGCAGAGAAAAAAAAAAATTGAAGTAATAATATTTTAGAAAAGGGAGTGAGAACGTGTGATTGAACAAACACTAAATTAAATGAAATAAATCGAATAAAATAATAGAAGGGGGGAATGAATGGGATATTTGAGATGAGACAATCGTGTTAATTTTGTCACCTTTAATTTAAGACCGAAAATTAAAAAAATAGGAGAATAGAATATAATTGATTATATTGGAGAAAAAGATATAGGGAGGAGGGAATAGAAAATGAGGGAATATTATGAGGCAAAGTAAGAAGAAAGTAGAGAATAAAATAAAAAGAGTATACAATCAAGTGAGAAAATATTAAAGTGGGAGAATAGATAAGATGAAAAAAATAAAAATGAAGTTGAAGGAGAGATGGGAGGGAAAAAATAAAAATTAAAGGAAACAAAAAGAGGGGGAAATAGGGAAAATGCAAGGATGATTTTTATTTTTTTAATATACGATATATGACAAATAGATAGATATATGGACATATACTAAAATAAAATTATTTTGGAAAGAGAGGGGGGAGATAGAATATTTAGAGGAAAGGTAGGAAGAAAGAGGAGAATGAGATAATATGAGTTTACGATAAAATGTAATAATATGAGTTTACGATAAAATGTAAGGATAAGGAGGCGAAAAATTTAATAATAAAATGATAAGTGGGAGGAAAGATAGTATAAAAAGAAAGTAATAATAAAATTAAATAAGAGGGGAGTAGAGAGAGAAGGGAAATTTGGGGAAAAAAAAATTGTATGTTAAGAATTTCATTTTAATATAGTATATAGTGTGTAGAGGAGCGGAAGAAAATTTAGATCACGTAATGTATTTTTGCCCATTCTCACAAAGATGTTGGGAAGAATTACACCTTACGGCACAGTTTGGGGAAGGCATGTCTGTAGGGCAGTGGATCCAGAATATTTTTCAAGTGTCCATGAGGAAGGAAATCGAAATGTGGTGCATCACGGCTTGGGGCATTTGGTCGCATCGGAACGCCGTGGTCTGGAGAAACAAGTTCCAGACACCTTCAACGGTAGTAGGAGGTGCCAAGAATCTCCTTCTTCAGTGGCAACAAGCTCAGAGTAAAACAGTTGCAGCGAATATAGCAAATAGAAGGGAGGGAAGTGTTTCATGGGAGAAACCACCCCCTGGATGGGTGACATGTAATGTTGATGCAGCGACTTTTAAAGACAGAAATTATAGCTCGTTTGGATATCTTCTTCGAGATAACTCCGGAGAATTTGTAGCAGGTGGTGGAGGCCAGTTCCTAGGGATCATTGATCCTAAAATTGCTGAGGTTATGGCATTTAGGGAAGCCCTCTCATGGTTGAAAAATCTGGAGGTAGAAAATGTTTGCATTGAAATGGATGCCCTTTCAGTTGTGCAAGCAATGAGGAGGAAAAAAGAGGAGGATTTGTCTTATTTTGGATCTGTCATAGCAGATTGTTTTTCTATCATTCAGGACTTGAGGTCCTATAGTCTTTACTTTGTCCGAAGATCAGCGAATATAGCGGCTCATGCAATTGCAAGAGATGCTAGTTCTATGACTGATTATAAGGAATGGTCTTCTATACCTTCCTTTTTATCCGATGTAATCGTTAATGATATTCTATAATAGTTCCCAGTTTTGATTTCAAAAAAAAAAAAAAAAGATAGATAGATATAGACTTCAAAGTGGTTGAGAAACTCCGAATGAAAGGAAAAGGACTAGCAACCTAACAATCTCCGCGCCGGTTAAGTATTTAAGTTAACCATTATTTATCATTATCGCTATATTTTAGCTAAGGCTGTTTAATAATTCTAAACATCATTGTTACTTGTCATATTAATTTATTTCACCCACACTAGTAGACATATATGAGCAATGCTACACGCATGTACAGAATTACCTACAGAAAAATTGTATAAAATGAATGACGTGACAATGTTACCTAAATGGCTAAATGGAGCATAAAAATAGTCGTATCACCTAAATCTAGCATTAAAAGAATTGTCGGTCATTATCTATTATCATTTCGTAATTATATTTACTTTAAATCTTGTTTTCCTTATTTTTTGAATTTTTACTATATGTTATATTATTATTATTCACTTGCTTACTTTAAATGTATTAAATTAAAATACAATAAAAGACATAATATATATATATATATATATATATAGAGTTGCACTTCATAGCAAACACCTTATATAACAAACAATAAAGAACGTCTCATATCTAATATAATTTAAGAGTTCCGTCATAGCACCCAATACAAAAAGTTATTATTTTTTTACCCTCAGGCAAACCAGCAAAAAAAAAAATTTGAAAATTTACTGTTCATTGATGACGTCATTAGTGACGTCATCAGTGAACAGTAATTTTCAATTTTTTTTGCCACGTGTCATGCCATGTCAGCAGGTGATCCCACATTTGTTGACATGGTAGTGCCACGTGGCATGCCACGTCAGCAAGTACCACGTGTCATGCCACTTGGCACTGCCACGTCAGCAAATGTGGGACCACCTGCTAACGTGGCAGTTGCTGACGTGGTCACGTTAGCAGCTTACTGTTCATTAGTTTTTTTTGAATTATATAACAAAAGATTTTTTTTAAGATATAGTGTGTGAGAGTGCATTTTAATTGTGTGTGGGTGCATTAGATATGTGATTTATAATGGTTCTCTCTAATTCTCCATATAACATTTTCTCTCTAGAAGGGGACTCTATATATATATATATATATATATGGTAATGGTCCACAACCATCGTTGGTTGGAAAATATACATAGCCACCAAATCTTGGCCGTTGGTCATACACTGCCGCAATCCTTCATTTCAGAAGTAAATGGTACTACTGCTTGGCTTCATTGCGGAAGTAAATGGTACTACCGCAAGGCTTCATTGCGGTGGCCGCAACCATTCATTGCGGCAGTATATTTTTTGAAACTTATGATTCCCATCTTTTGAAAACCCAACTATTTCATGCAGCAAGCCCATTAATCCAGTACATTAGTGAGTCCACACTCCCATTGAGAAAATAAATTGACACGTCACTAAACTTTTCCGATTTTATTGATCAAGTTCCTAAATAAAAGATTCTGCAGTACGGATAATTAAACTTTTAAATTTTTCCCGAATAAGTCCTTCCGTCAATTAGATTCTGATGGATGTCAGAATCTAGCTGAGATGGCACAGGTTTTTGACACGTCAGCTGCTGATTTTTATTCAATAATTAAAAAAAAAAAGAAATTAAAACAGAAAAATTGTAAAAAATACATCACAAGCCTCTTACGTGACTTGTTTATATGTATCTAATATCACATATATACTTAATCGATACATAAGAAAGGGGTTTAGGGTTATATTAGCTAATTAGGGTTCTTAATTAAATTGGGGAATGTCATAAACGCAGTGTATAAGGTATGTTCTTCAATTTTCGTAGGTTCTAATCATTGATTAACATCGTTATATTATATTGTGTGCTAACATCGTTGTATTCATACGAATTTTAGAGATGGTATGCACATCATTATGGCGGCCGCAATGGTTTGGAGTCGAACTCTTGACCTTTACAAATAAAACAACAATTTGCCACTACACCAACTAGTCTTGTGATTATTTTTATGCAAAAAAAATCTTACATATTATTTTAGATTATTATAATTTGATATATATATATATTAATTATTAAAATAAATAAAAACTAGTAAATTAATAGATAATAAAATTGAAAAATGTGTATAGACGAGTTAATGAACATGGGAATGACTTCCAACCATGACACCTTTTTTATTAAATAATTAATTTTAAAACAAATTTAGAAAAAATAGTAATGTAAAGTAAAAATTTGAAAAATAATGATAATATATATTATTATATTCTTAAAAATGAAAAAATAGTGTAAACAGTAATATAAGTTAAAATGAATGAAAGTGTTAATAAAAAAGTTATATTAAATATTTAAAATAGAAAAAATAACAAAAAATGTTATCATACTCATTTATTTTTCAACAATTAGCTATGACTGAGTTGTACATATTAATCCATCATTTTTTAAACTACATAACATGTAAAAAGTATCCATAATACATTATTAAAGATACTTTAAAGTTAAAATGAATATAGTTTATTTTTTGGATGCATATTTGAAGATTTAAAAATAAAATAAAAAAGAAGCAATCTTTAATTGCTACCACAATGACTCATTGCGGTAGCTTTTACTGCCACAATGTTCATTTGTGGCTAAGAGAAATTTATCGGCATTAATTATGGTTGGTTTTTGGTAAAAAATGAACCACCTGTATCAATGAACCATTGTTGCAGTATATCATTAATTACTCCCTGCCGCAATGAACCATTGCGGCAGGCGTGGACGCCAAAAATTCTGTGACTTTTAAGATTATAGAATATTTATCCCCATTTTTTCATCTTCACTCTCATTTTTACACTTATCAGAAAACTGCTGCGTTTTTAAGGGTTTGGAGCTCAAAAATTCAAAAAATTTAAAGTTAGTCCTCTAATTTTATGGCTTCATTTTTATTTATCTCCTCTAGTTCATCTAGTGAACATAATGGTGATGATTATGTTACGCCACCCATCAGAAAAAAAATATGTTTCTCGTAAATTATTCGTTGATGATGTTATAGATGTTGATGATTATTATAATGTTCATAAAGATAAAATGAATGTTGATGATGTTGGTGGGGAAAAAATGATGGTCGAAATGGTAAAAATAAAATAATTATTATTGATGGTGATGATGAAGAAGATGAGAACTTTAGGATGGAAAAAAATGATGATAAAAAAGATGAGGATATTAGGATGGGAAAAATTGATGATGATGATATTGGAAACGAAAATTGTGAGTTTACATTTGATATTGTTAATAAGGTAGTGCCTTTTGTTGGAATGATTTTTGATACATTATGTGAGGCAGAAATTTTTTATAGAGATTATGGTCGAAATGTCGGATTCGAGATAATAATTAGGAATACTCATAGACACCAACGGAGTTATGATCCATCGTCTCTTATGTTTATTGGTAAGAAGGGTGGAAGAATAGCACCGAAATCGGTATATCGTGATAAAGGAAAACGACGCATTAGAGATGTAGATTCACGAATGGATTGTTGTGCTCGAATGTACGTATGTCATCTAGTGAATATAAACAAATGAAAGATAAATTTGGTTGATTTGAAACACAATCATGCTATGGTAACACCGGATAAGAGACAATTTTTTCAAAGATCGCGCAACATCGATCCGATCACCCGATCATTGATTGAGTTGTTTAACAAATCGGGGATCGAGACGAATAAAGTGATAAAATATCTTCGTGAGACATATGAAGGCACTGAAAATTTAGGGTTTTCTCATCAAGATGTATGCAATGTCATACGGGATATTCGGCGTCGAGTGTTTGATTCGGGTGATGCGGAGTGTGGCTTGGTCTTGTTACAAAATTACAAAAAGAGAATACATATGGTAATTTCTTCTATCGAGTGGATGTGGATAATGAGAATTGTGTTAAAGGTTTGGTGTGGGTTGATCCTCGATGCATGAACGCTTATAAGAATTTTGGTGATGTAGTGACGTTCGACTCAACTTATCGAACGAGTAGATATTATATGCCTTTCATACCTATTACGGGGGTCAACCACCATTACCGAAATATTTTGTTTGGATTTGCACTCATGAGAGATGAGACCGAGACATCTTATAAATGGGTTTTAGAAACATGGTTGGAAGCCGTTGACAACAAACCTCCCACTACAATTATTACTGATCAAGACATTTCTTTGGGAAATGCTATTGCCGCAGTTATGCCCGAAACAAAACACTTATATTGTACATGGTATATAAGTAGTAAATTTCCCGAGAAGTTATCTAGTTTGTACACCAAATATCCGGAATTCAAAACGGATTATAATGCTTGTGTGTACAAGTCATTGTCACCCTCGGAATTTGAAGGTAGATGGGAGGAATTGGTCGATAAGTACAACCTTGAGGATCATGTTTGGTTAAATGAAATGTATGGTATTAGAGATCAATGGATTTGTGTTTACACGAAATCGCATTTTGCCACCGGTATGACCACTACCTCTAGGTGCGAATCAATGAATGCATTTTTTGATGAATATATGCAAGCATTTACCAGTTTGAAAGAATTCATTGAGAATTCACAAAAGGATTTGGAGGCACAATATCTTAGGGAGGTTAAAGGCGACTGCGAAAGCGAAGAAAGGGAAAGAAGATTAGTATTGCAATCATCCTTGGAAATTCATGCATCTGAAATTTACACGAAAAAGATGTTTAGGCATTTTCAAAAGGAGCTTCTAAGAAGTACATCTTATGTCGTGACGAAGGCTAAAGATGGTGGATGTTATTTACTTAAAATGTACTTGGTTGAGAAGTCTACCGTACCGGAGGATCGTAGAAGAAGGTATCGGTTGACGGTCCATTTGGATGGAATGATTGAATGTGTTTGTAAGCAATTTGAACATTCCGGGTTGATTTGTAAACACGTGATCCGTTACCTAGACAAGTAACAAAAAACTCGTATACCGAATGAGTACATCAAGCCTAGGTGGACAATAAATGGGAAAAAAATTTCGGACCTCTACCTTATACCCCTCCCGTTCTTGCTAATGTTGGTGCATCACAAGCATAAAGGAATAGTGCATTGTGCAAATCTTTTCAAAGTTTAGGCGCTACTGCTAGTTGTTCTGTCCCACGTTTCAATTGCGTGACGAACATGATTGAGCGAGAAAGGTGTCACGTGAAAAATGTTTTTTCCAATGTCAAGATGATTGGGATCTTCCAATGTCACAAACTAAGGGACGAAAGAAAGCGACAAGATATAAAAGTGTATTGAAACGTCAACTTCAACAACCAAGCCATAAAAGTGCGGAAAATGTGGGAAGAGAGGTGTAAATCATGATAGAAGAAATTGTCCACAACCTTAATTTCAATTTTATTCTGTAATATTTGAAACTATTTTTCGAAATTATAATCTTAATTTTCAATGTAAGGTGTTAATATGCAATTTATGCAATTATAGGAAAAATAGTAATAATAATTAAAAGTAATGAATAAATTGGATTAACTGAAAATATGATTATTATTTATTAAAATATTGAATCCATAATTTATTAAAACTGAATTATATGATATGATAAAAAATATGACAAATATTACAGAATAGGGGGACACCGAGAGGGATGGGGCGGTCTGATAAAGGTGTAACCGGGGGTGTAGCATGAGGAATAGGGGGGATAGGGGGGAC
Source organism: Saposhnikovia divaricata (assembly GCA_036435485.1). NCBI lineage: Eukaryota > Viridiplantae > Streptophyta > Magnoliopsida > Apiales > Apiaceae > Saposhnikovia > Saposhnikovia divaricata. The sequence continues at coordinate 79,709,949 of CM071599.1, forward strand.
ATATACCGGAGTCTGTGAAGGAGAAGGAGCAACTGTAGTCTCAACCTGTATCGGCTGTGAAGGAGGAGGGCTAGATACCGTGGTCGGCTGTGTAACAAGAGGAGCAGCTGTAGTCACAACCTGCAAGATACACCGATCATATATACATATAATTCTCTACATGTGACTCGAATTAAACCAAGCGTTAAGGATTGTTACCTGAACATGGACTACCGGCGGGACATATACCGAGGTCAGCTCTATTACATGAGTAATGTGCTAACCTGCAACCACAATGTGATTAAAACATGAAGAACATATTCAAAGTTGGTATATAAGAAGGGAAATCACTATAAGTTGGAAAATTACACATCATGCACATAAACTGGGATTATATTATTTTTATAGAAATACATACCTCGGTATTTCGAGGTATGATCCATTCCTGAGGCCATGCGACATGAGATCCAACAGTTTGCTTGACCATCTCCATCTCACCAACTACCGGAACTAAAATCAAGGCGTCTGGTTTAATCCCTCCATCCACCGACACTCGGAGACATCCAGTTGACATAGTCTTGCCATGTATTTTCCTACTCATTTCTCAATCTGGAAAAGCCATGCCAAATGCAACCTTGTTGTCTATGCTATCCACTACCAAGTCACATGATATTGAAGCCTACAATTATGATAACAAGTCAAATTACAACTACAATTATCATTTCGAGGTATATAAGAATGAAATCACTACAAGGAGAGAATAGTACCTCAATATGAGCATGAGGGGGGATAGATACTGGGGTAGGTTGTGAAGGAGAAGGAGTAGTACTGCCAACCTGCTGGGTAGTCTCAAGAGCATCTGTAGTCTCAACCTGCAATTATATGTCAACGCACCGATCCTATAGTTATATATATAATTCCGATTAAGTGACTCAAATTAAACCTAGCATTAAATATTACTACCTGACGAGGACGTTTATAAGAGACATGAGGTGTGGCATCGTGCGTAGGTGAAGCAGGAGAATCAATAGTCTCTGCCTGCAATAACATAACATGTTAATACATCAATCATACATATATTCAATCCAATACATTCAAAGATAACAAGTATCAAATAGAATTAAAAGATTACTACCTTACGCAAATGTTTCTGAGAGATAGATAGTGGAGGCTGCTGCGAAGATGAAGGAGCGCTTGGGTCAATATCCATATCACGTGCACGAGAGGGTCTATCAAAACTAGGTTTGGTAAATGCAAGACCTCTCCACTCAGTGTTGATCCGATCATATATAATGACCCAAAAACTCAGGGATGATATCAATGAACCAGTCGGGGGGATCACGAAGGTACATGGCATGTAATGTCCTCATTCCACAATCCAGCTGCATTAAAATGCAAGAATTAGAGAAATACAGGTCTAAAATGCAAGAATTAGAGAATAACCCAAGTAGTAGCTTTTCTTTAGATAGAGAAAACACTGAGCATACACATAAAGATTGTTAGGTTTTCTTGTAAACTCTAAGGCATTGCAATAAGTAGTTGTGTTGCTTTACACAGATTATTTCTTCAATACAATTTTTTGGGTGGACCAGAAAAACCCACCTGAAATTTTTAATATTGTTTTTACATTTGATAAGTATTATTTCTTCTATTTCATACACACAACTGTTGAGTACTCAATCGATTGTTTGAAAAAGAATTTTAGGTCAAGATTGTATTCAACCCCCCTTCTACAATCTTGTGGTGTATTATTGGGATTTATCAGTTGTATATTTATATACTTGATAAGCTCCTTTGGCTCACCGTTGCTTTGTTGTGATTCCATTTTCTAGTTATAAGAGAAGAGGAGTAGATCTAGTAGTTGAGTGAGTGTTCCAGTTCCTGCAGCTAGGGGAGGCGTGAAAGTGTCCTAAATCCAATCATAGATGATGGGTTAGGAAGAACTTTTATGTAATCTATTTAATCTCATAAAAGACTTATTTGTTTCTGTCATGGGCTTTATCTATTTAAAGTGTTTAAATTAGATGTACCATAGTTAAGAGTAAAGCTTTTAGAATTATGATGAGATTGTAATAGTGAGATCTAAAAGATGATAACTTTAAACTTAAATTGTTCCTGGTCGTAGGATAACTAATTGGTAGTTAGTTAATCCGTAAAGATCGGTACATACTATGCTTGCTTTAATATGAAGGATGTCTATTCTTATAGGCATTTGTGTGGTGATACTATAGCTAGTATGTAGGTTCTTATTAGAGAATAAGTTCACTGAACATGACTCGAATAGTTGAACAACTAATGGAGTTCACTCACGTGTCAATAGTTGTTCATATAGTGATGGTTGTACAAGTGTCCTTAGACTTGAGATAATCATAGTCATCTTGTTTACATTGAACTATACTTTGGTTTAGTTCTAAGTCTCTAGGGACAATAATTAGAGCTCTTCTGGGCATAAGAATTTGTACACGAAGATAGTGATTGATCAATAGAGGATCTGCCCCTTCCAGTGAAGGAAGAGAATGTCTTATGTTATTCCACTTATGCTAGTTCAGGAATCTCTGGCCAGAGTGAATGAAATTAGAAAGAAGTTTCTAATTTGCATTAAAAAGAACTAAGCGTAATAAATAGGAAATCATATGATTAAATTAGATAGGCTTGACACAAGATCCATGCCTTGTATTTAATCGGGACATTGTATGGTAGAAGGAATTGATTGTACGGGAACCATTCACTGACTAGGTTCTAGTTATTCTAAGCAGTGAATTCATATTATCCGGATAGTCGCAGTATGCTGAGAAGTATCCCTCACGATGTAGAATAAATATGATTAATTATTTAATTAATTATATTTAATGAATTAGAAGAATTCATATAAATAATAATAAAATAGTTTTATTATTATTTATTTCTACTACCGGCTTAATATTGAACCTACAAGGTCACACAATGAAAGAGACTGATTTATTGGTGGAGGAATTAATTAATAATGGCTAAATTATTTATTTATGAAATAAATAATTTATTAGCAATTTTATAATTGATTAAATAAGATTTAATTGATTATAAATTAATTAAGAAGAGTTCTTAGTATTATTAATTAAGGATTTAATTTAAGAAATTAAATCAAGAGAGAGAATTATTTTCTAAAGAGTTTAGAAAAAGAATTAATGATTAAAAGAGTTTTAATTATTAATTAAACTGATTAATGAGATTAATTAAATAATAGGGTTAATAATTACAGGAAAAATATCAACTGAGATTTTTGCCTATAAATATAATGTTATAAACCCTATTAGCCTCAATTAAGTTTTAACGTAAGTTTAGAAGGAGGTAACCCTAATTCTCTCTCAGCCCTCTTCCTCCCTCTATTAATCAAGCTCTTGGTGGATACCGGTAGAGTGCTTCACACTTGAGGGGCAGCTGTTAAGAGACTCTCTATGCCATCCTTGTGTTGCTTTTAAAGGTTAGATTACGAATCCAATCTTTTTCCATGAATCGTATACGTTATATATGCGATATATATGTCATAAATTGTGATTTACGCTTCCGTGTATGCGAAAAATCCTTCAAGGCGCTCGAGTTGAGCTGTTTACACTTCTGGTTTTCGTGGAGGATTTGGTTTGATATCGTCAATCACTGATTCCCTTCGAAGACTTACATGCGGACTACTTGCCCTTTAAAAGATACCAAATGAAGCAAATCAACACTAACAAGAATGATCACAAGGTACATGCAGATATCAAATGAAAAAACAACTAAAAGTAAAAGTTAGAGTTGTGCATGTTCCTCTTGTCTCCGCTAAGGCATTTCATTCTGGGAGGTGGCGACGATTTTGAGCCAGATGGGGAAGACAACACTCCTCGCAGTGAGATATTCCGATCACTTCGCCCTCTCTCAGCAGATCTCTGAGAAGAAATATGAGTTCGGCGATCCAAAGTGCTCCTTTACCAGTCTCAGGAGAACATCCAGTGACTTCTATTGGATAATGTATATTTGGTACATATATAAAGAAAGACAATGTATCATAAGAAGATAGGGATAACAAAACAATGAACGATAAGAAGATACACCTGTTTCTGTTTCTTAGAGCTTGAACAGCAGAATGCACGAAAGGATCAATTTGCCAACCAACTCTAGGTGTTTGACCAAAATCATTCTTGATGAACAGATGTCCCATAGTAGAAGAATGCCTGAAAGTAGAAGAATTAAGAAGATGATTTACATTTACTTGTAAGATATATAATCTAGCACTAGCATTAATAAACAGGAAAAGAATGAAGAAGGAGATAGGAATTTACCATTTCAACATAGATAAACTTGCGATTCTTGTCATCTAGAAGTGCTTGAACTGAGGGCTATCAAACATGATTTGAAGGCTATAAGTAACAACAAAAAATTAAATGTTACCATTAACTTCTCATAAAAAACACAAAAAAATGGAAATGTTGTACGATTGTACTAACAGTTACAGTTGATACAAACCTATCTGGAATCATGACAATTTCAATAGAAGGTAGATACTTCAGCAATTGCTGCTACTCATCATTTGTTATAAGCCTTTCAAACTCCTCAAGATTGAGAACATCGTAAGCATAAAAATCATCACAACTCTGTATTTACAATTCCAGTTGCGTAATTAAATATGTCAAAGATCACGTTAGTGCAAACGAGAACACCAAGTGCCAAGTAACTTTTAAACAATTGGTCAAAATTCAGCTTAGTGCTGAGATAGCTAGATAATACCACAGACATCAAAAATTGTCGGGAAATGTGAATTTGTTTTGACAAAAATAGCGAAAAAATTATAATCATCTAAGTTCTGGAACACCCTTCAGGTACATGGACTTGAGTAGTGTTCTAGTGCTGTAAATAGAAGACAAACTTGTATTGTTCCTGTCTAAGCACCAATACATGGAAGGTCTGCCATTACATCTATTGACACGTACCAAAAACATGAGTAATTGTTATTAACTGAAGAGAATGGAAAGTATATCATTACACATGCATATGAATGGTACAAATATAAACACCTACACTCTTAAACAATTGAATAAGCACAATTCTATAAACTTGTTGTATAGTCTACAGCCTACTACATTTTATCTTTAAGTTTTCGAAAAAAATATTAAAATAAGAGACAGGCGCTCCATCTCAGTCAGCAAGTATAGTAAACAGATTTAGAGGGTACTTTTAGATCTATGTATCACAGCGGGGAATTATGATTGGTAAGAAGCTGCAGTTTTTCTTTCTGGACCTTTTCTCTGCAATTCAAAAAGAAGTTATCAGGCAAAAAATGTATGAAATCACATAAAAGCAAACCATTTTAAACTCTTCACAAATTAAGAATTTATTACAAGTTTCATCAAATTTTGTGTCGCTGTGGTTTAATCAGATGATCAGATCTCAGGTTTGTGCATGTTCGTTGTGGGTTTCTTTGCAAGAATTATAATCTCTAGAATATCAAAACTAAATGTTGTAAAAATCAATAACAAATTTTGACAGGGTCAGTACTTTCGCTCTTAGGTTTTGGAATTTGTCAAAATAAAAGTGAAATTAAATTAGATTTAGGATTCCACTTAGAATCCTCCCCAGGAGACGACATTTTTCGGTATCAAGTCAAACTGGTCAAACCTAAGCCAAAATCATTTTCCGACATATTTTTCGACATTGACTTAGGATGAAAATATCATGTTAAATGGTGTTTTATATCCTAGGTTATTTGTGTCAAAAGATTTAGGCATCGGCTAAAGGCTCGTATATCGAGAATTTTCAAACACCGCTTTTACGAACCAAAATTGCCCAAATTATTTAAAAGCGTGTTGTTCTTAAATGTTTTATTCTCAAATATTCTTGATATATTTTTTTAATATTTATATTTAATTTGCCTTGCCAAAAGCCATGCCAAAAGACCCAAAATAGATTTTATTCCGAAAAACCCGCAAATCCTTATTTATCCGGATAAAATCTTTTTAAATTCAAACTTAAATATTTCTTGGACCTCATAGTCATTATTTCATAAGAAATATTATGTTTGAATATTTTTCAATTCAAAACTTTTGTCTAAGTTGTCGGTAAAGACAAATGAATTTTTCGGTCGCTCCGAAAGGCCAATTTAATGTTTGAAATATTCGTAAAAATTCTTTCACATATCTTTTTGACTTGAAACCTTGGATATGTCCTTAGTTTCTCCATAGGACATTTTAGAATAAGTTTCGGAAATTTTGGATGGCTTTTTTCCGGGATCCCTTTAATCGATACGTAATTGATTTAGTGGTCGCTTAAAAGTCATAGAAGGTCAACTCATTTCAAGGTGAAATTTTGACCATAATCCTCTGGGCACATTTCTAGGGGATTCCCAAAATTTCATAATTTTGTGATGATCTTTCGATTTATTATGAATAAACCCATTTCGGCTTGTCGGTACGCGCATTTTTCGAATTTTGTGCTTTCCGTAAATGGTAAATGTAACACCCCCAGATCCAGAGTCCGGGATCCGGTCGTTACGGTCTTCATTTCTATCCACAATACTTGAACTTACTTCAACATAAAATAAATTACATCTTTATGACCCAACATAACAATATAAAACACACTCGTTATAGTCCCAGAGATGAAATCAGAGTAACCATCAAATTTTATTAATCACATTATGAGTTCTTACAATCCAAAAGAATTACAATATGAATACATGCTATTTCCCATCCATTTTCATAAGTCATACCAGCCCATATACTTGGTACTGAAAGAATGAATCTATCCTACCAATAGCTTTCTCTTCAGCTTGGTAGTCTCATCGTCCTCGCCAGCGTCGAGTGCGCCTTGTGCGAGTCATCTGGTCTAGCTGTTGTTGTGATATAATAATAAAGCAAGGGTGAGCAATAGCCCACCAACAATAATGTATAACTGAACGATGATAGTATATAACAGTTCGAAATATCATTATTTCCATATGCCATGCATTAACGAAGTTAGTGCCAGAATAATATAAAGGATGAAGTTACAGGGTAACTTAAAGTATTTATTTTGTGGAAATATCTGCTAAGTCAAAATAAGCAAGATATTATCATTTATCATATAAAGAGGAACTTGCAAGGAAAATATAGCAATTCTAGTTATTAACATTTTTCGAAGTCCTACAACCTGAAAGAAGTCTCTTCGATACGTGTTGCGGAAGACACCATCAACCTGAAAGAAGTCTCTTCGATACGTGTTGCAGGGAATTCCCAATTTGCGAGATGAACCAATACTGGAGTTATCACGCGCCAGCTATCCCACTCCCTAATGATCAGTCGGGGATGGTACAGCCCAATATAGTTTACTACCGGTAGAAGAAAGAACTGACGGCTCCACTTGTCGATTGCCTTTAATATTAACTCCCTGGCCAATGGTTAGGCCTTGTGATTGACCGCGCGACTCGGCCTCTTACACACGACTCCTAGTTCGAATAAATCCACAGCATTGAAACGTAGAGTTTGTCCTCCCTTCCCCAAGTGAAATACTTGTTGATAAGACTCCACAAAGTAGTCGTATCTAGTTGGAAAGGAAAATTCACCAACATTTCCCAAGGTTTTGCTTGTTAATGGATATCAACTTGTTCCAACAATCTTACCCCTCGAATGATGAGAAGGTACACACATACTTAATGAGTCCATAGCAACCAAGTTGCGAGTGAAACGAATAGCTTTACAAGATTTATGACCGGGAAGTCACAAGATAAATAACATTGCTCAAGTAGGTTCCCCTATAATATGGAAGTTTGAGCGAGCATTTAAATCCTTTTAAGATAGATTTAAATAAAAAATAAAGAGTTGGGAACCTTTCCTTGATAAAATAGTCGTAAAAAGACTCCGAAATATTATACATAATATCTGGAGGTGAAAGATAATCTCCGAATAATATAAATCATTTTAAAAAGAATTTAAAAGAATTACATAAATATTCCAAGAATATTTATTAACTCAATAATAATTACGGAATATTATTAAATCATAATATTGCTCGTAAGTAATCCTCGAATGAATATATGGAATTATTTACTAAATAAATCCCTCCTTAAATGAATATTCGAAATAATATTCCTTAAATAATTAAACTCCAATAAATATTTAAAATAATATTCAATAAATAAGTCAAACCTTAAATGAATATTTGAAAATAATATTCATTTAATAAATAATCTTCTAAATGAATATCCAAATAATATTCATTTAGTAATCAAAACTTTAAAAGAATAATCGAAATAATATTCCTTAAGTAAATAGAACTTCCAATGAATATTTTAAAATAATATTCATCAAGTACATAAAACCTTAAATGAATATTCGAAAGTAATATTCATTTAATAAATAACATTCTAATGAATATCAAAATAATATTCATTAAATAATCAACTCTAAATGAATATTCGAAACTAACATTCATTTAATGTCTCTCGACTGAGATAATACTCGAATAACATTCCTCGAAATATTTCCAAGTAATTGATACTTTATGGAAATATAAATAACGTTTAATAATAACATTCCCCAGATAAATAATAATCTGTCGTTGGAATCCCTCCGGGTTTCCACGACTATCTATATCTCAAAATACCGACTCCTGGTCTATATTTAAGAATGAATATCATATGCCCTTCGCTAAGGGTCTTATCAAAACAATCCGGCTTATAACTGATAATTCGTATCTATTCTATAAGCCAATATCAATTCATTGAACAGGTATCATAATATAATTTGACAATAGGCTTGCATGCTATGGCATATGTAAAATGGCAATCACATATATATATATATATATTATCACAACAACAGGTTCAAAGTTTTGAACACTTGCCTGGTAATCGGGTGTGGGTGGAGATAGCGTGTCCTGGGTCTGCTCGATGATCTATAAACAATCAGAACATTCGAGATTAACCACTTAACACATTTTAAAATTCTAGGTATAAACTTCACTTAAATCGAAACACGTTTTCGAATTATCTCGTTAGTGTAACTCTTTTTATTACTGATACGATCCGACATTTGTTAGTTATTACGACATGTCATCATACCCACACTCGGTATATACTTAAGTCGTATAAGTTCTAAAGTCGATCGATTACGAACCGAGATTATACCTCGAGTTTTATCGTTCGTTTTCTAATTGTTTTACCAGAGTTATAACCAAGAAGGTTTTTAGGGGTTCGTTCCCGTTTAACTTCGATTCCAACATTTTTATAAAATCGGAAAACGAGCCGTTTGACATGTGGTTTTATTTCATACCTTCCTTATGACCTCTAGTATTTATTGACCAAGATTCGCCACTGAGTAACATGCTTTACGAGGATTCAATTGAAGTTACAAACTTTTATTTACGGTTCCCAACCAATTTTAGTAATTTGACCATAACTCCTAAATCGTAAGTCGGAATGTTTCGATTCTTGCACCAAAACGATCTATGGCTCGAGATTTACAAGGAAATGTCATAATTTACCAAGGTCAGGAACTTATATTTACTGTCATGCTCGGTTTCTAAGTGTTAACAAAAATTCGGCATTACGACGGCTATATATCGAACGTTCTAAAAATTATAACAATTCAACCAAGCCACACCGGGCAAACCAAACATCTTACATTCATGATATACACCTCATAAGTCCAGGAACATCTCAACTCATCCTCTTAATCATTATATGGCTAAATGAACTAAATCAACTACATAATCATGCTTATATGCTTAAAACCACATCATCATCAAAACTAATCCGATAATCACAAAAACTAAAAATAAGTTCTAGGGTTTCTTAAGAGTAATACCTTCCCTGGAGTATCCTAATACATGAATAAGCCTTGGTTTGTCCTTGTATAGCCTTAGGATTGCTTAGATCATCCAAACAAAACAAGAAATCAAAGTTAGTTCATGAAGGTTATTATTCATCAGTTCAAAGATCTGCAAAAACGAGGCCCTTACCATGCTTTTCTGGACAAGGCTTCTAAAGGAGAGTTGTAGAGAATCTAACCAGCTTCCCAACAAGCTAAAGAAAACCAAATTACATTGAGTAATGAAGGAGATATGGCTGTTTGAAAATTGTTACAGAAAACTGTCAAGAACAAGTAGTTTGGTTTCTTCAAATTGGGAAAGGTATTTGACTAGGCTACACTCATTAGATTGCCATGAAATTTTGAACGAATGTTTCCCATGGAGTGGAGAAAGCTATGGTTAAAATTTGGTGATTTTATCATGGATAGAAATGGAGATATGAATTTTTCTTTGAGCTTGGTTCATGGTTGGCAGTTTTGGAGAGATTGGTTGTTCTTGGTTTGCTTTTTGTTTTGCTAGCTTCTCTTTTGCTCTCATCCACTCTAAAGTGTATTATTGCTGTGTTTAGGAAATATCTTGCATAAAGCCACTTTATTAAAGTGCTTGTGTCATGGATGATGCATTTGCAAGGGACATGTGTTGAATTCTTATGGTTTTGAACTAAGTACTTGGTTTAGTTTCTAATTGTTCTAGTTCCTTTGGTAACTACTTGGTTACTTTATCCCATCCACTTGCATATGCTTGCATCTTGCTTTCTACTTGCTCTTTTGTCTGGTTATTACTCAATTTCATTGATCGTTCGGAGGATATCTCGAAGATTTCCAATTAGGGTTTTACCGGGAACCGTCTCAATATTTATACTATCATTCTCCATCTTTCTTATTAACTTTCGAATTTAAATTCCTTAAATCCCTTCGTTAAATTCTTAAGTCTATCAGTGTCTAGGGAAATCTCGGGGAAAATAAAAGTGCTATTTTTCAGAATCCGACAGCTTTACATACACTCTTTTTCCCCCTGGATCACTAATACGAACTCAGAATTTCATTCCGGGTACTTCTATATAGCATCTGTTAGTGTAGGTGCCCTAGAGGCAATACATTGGTTCTTTTAAATAAACCTTATGTCATTTGATTATTAAATAAATGTATTTATTATGACTCGAATTACTGCGATATTTGTTAGCATAATAAATGTCCTTAGAATAATGATACACATTATATAGTTTAAGTTTACAACTTGAATTTGAGATTATATAATATCATATTCTTAAAGGTCCCTAGTCGAGTATTATTATACAGGACAATAATAATACATAAATAGACTAGTATGTTTTTGACTGATAACCACATCTCATTGGTTATAAGTATGGAGATACTAAAGTCAATACATAGGTACGTGTAGGGTACATGGTACTGGACAGACCCACCGTGAGATTCTTCATGTTAATTAAGTCATAAGAAAGACTCACAGTGATAATGGTGTAATGATCCTTTGACTTGAGATCATTATATTTCTATACGAGGATAATATACTTTGACTACATTAAAAGTTACCTTTGACCGGATAATGATAAAAGTGGACATCGGGTATATTGTGAATCGTATGAGAAATATGAATGATAGATAAAGGATTTAACCCTCCTATTATTAGGAGAGATATTATTGGCCTCTTGATTGAGTGAGACTATAAAATGCATGGCCGTGCTCAAATAATGATTTGTTATTAATAGTCTACTCATGGATCAAGTAAACCCGGATTAAATTATGAAGAGGATGACAATAAACATGCCTCGAGTTTAATCTATAATATTTGGTTAAAGGGATTATATTACACGGGAACATTAATCACAAAAGGTTTATCGAATCACGATTTAATTATTATTTAATTGGGTAGCAATGATGTATTACTAGATACCGCTCATTGTTTATAATTTTATTGGAGAATAAAATTATTGCCAAAATAAATAATAACCTACAGGGTCACACACATAGAACATTTTATAGGAAGAATTAATTTAAATTATGAATTTAAATTAATTAATGATAAGTTGTATTTTATTAATTAAGTGTGACTTAATTAAGCTATAATAAAATACAAAGATATATGAGATATGATTTTAATAATTAAGTTTGACTTAATTATTTATTTGAATAATAGAATTAGATTTTATTATTTAATTAAATCATATTTGGGCTAGGTTTTTGGCAAGGGTTTTTGGCTTTACACTATCCTATATATAAAGATATGGAGTAAAGGATTTTGTACGTGAAAATCAGTAGAGCCGCATCCCAAAAACCAAAACCCTAAAAACTAGATCTTATAATTTCATTGGAGGCTAGTACCTCCCTTCCGAACAAGAATCGTTCTTGGAGTGTTCGTGTGGATACCGTAGAGGAGGCTTCGAAGAGGAGCACTCAATATTCGTGGGAGGCTTGCATCTCCATCATTGTTACGATTGTAAAGCTTCAAAAAGGTAAACATATTCTTACTACCATGATTATCTAGCATTAAACATGGATCCGGGGCTTGGAATTCGATTTAATTTTACTGTTTCCGTTGCGTTTTGATGCTCGAATTCCAACAATGGCATCAGAGCTACATGTTTAATGGATAATCTGGTTAAAATATGTGGTATACGATCTGTTTTATTGATTGCAAGTTCTGAATTTTTTTTTCTCCCGATATGAACCCTAACTGCATGAAAGCAAAAACCGTTTTGCATGCTTCTGATTTTCTGTTTTCGTTGTGTTCATCTGTTAAGACATGTTATAATAAGATTAAAACGTAATCTGGACGTTTAACAATCAGTTGAAATCGTAACAGATGAAAGATTTAAGGTTTTATAAGTTTATACGTAAACATATACATACATGTTCATATCGTCTAAGTTTTGATTTTAATTCGTTCAAGAATCATGATATATGATTATGTTATTACTGAAAAGGTAATCGTAGACCTGGATGATAAGTCTGGAATCAAAATCGAGTGTAAATTTTGATGAACACGAACTGGGTTTTCTGAAAATCTGCAGAAAAATCGCATGTACAGGTGATGCGCATACTGAGTTTGCGCATCTGCTAGGGTTTCGGCCAGAAACGCATACGCGGAATGCGTTTCTTATAGAAATATCAGACTAGGTCATATGCGCATACTGTAGATGCGTATCTGCTGTTTTTCTTATTAAAAAAAAAAAAAAATTTCCTGCTAGGTTTTGCATGCTAGGTTAAATTTCAAATGTTAATGTTTAACTTGTAGTATGCAAAATTTTATTAATTAGTAATTTTGATTACTAGATTAATTTTTTAATTAAAGTGCGTTAATTTTATTATTTATGATTTGATCATATTTAATTTAAGTTGTATAAAATTGTGATTATACAATATGTGATGCTTTTAATTGCTATGTGAGCATGATGCATGGTTATGGTCCCAAGACCTAGTTTTCAATTTATTTTTTTTAATTTTAATTTATGGTTTGTAATAATTAAATACGACTTGCATGTCGTTTTTCTTTTTGTAATTATTTTATCTCGAATGCAACTCGAGTTCTTTTGTAATTTGTTTCAAGAGAAGCTTGGAGGCAATCAAGGCAGCCTTGGAAGCGAAGCAAGAGATTTTGTAATAATTAGTTATTACCACCATAGATTGACCTTGATTTTTCCATTAGCTTGGAAAAATCGCATAGGATTGGGCCATAACCATAGCATATTAATTTATGTGATGCACTTTACATATGATGCATGTGTAGAGTAGCAAATGTATGCATGTTTTAATTAGATTAATGATGTATGCATGTATTAGATACGTCACCCATACCATGCTTGCCATGCTAAACAAGATAAAATCTGTAACGATCGAGATTTTAAAATAAACAAACGATCATGAGATTTCTGTGTTTATGAAACACGGAATTAAATACGAATTTTCAATTATTTAGATATGGGGAGATTTTGTCAAAAACGGGTTTTACCTGTAAGGAAGTTGGGTATTAAGTGAGGCCACTTGTGACTCCTCCAACAACCTGGAAATCAAACTATTGATGAATATTGATTTTAAGTATTTAATTCAAGGAAAAATTGGGAATCTCTTTATGATGGGATCATGGTCGTTTTAATACAAAACCCCTTAACAAAATATTAAGTTCTTTTATCGGATGCTTTCCAATGAATGAACACTCATTGAATCCTAGATCGATAAAGGGAATGACTGCCAGTGGCAGGGGACTCCTGTCTATCGTGGTGAGATGTGACGAATATAAGCGGTTATATTCGACCGTTGTATCATTGGGTTTAACTTAACTGAGTCGTCATAATAAGGTGAAAATAAACGGTTATATTCAATTATTATGAACTTAGAAGCATAGAGTTTGGTTCAAAATCTATTAGATAGACAAGAACAATTGTTATTCACCAAACTATCCAAGAATTATATATGATATAATTGACAACTGTTGTCTACCTAAATAATCATGTTTTAAGGACTACCAGTGGTTGACTTAGGATATGACGAAATATGGATCTTGGCTCACTAGAAAGATTTATGGGATATTCTTTCCGATTTAATAGTAAGGGCTATTAATTTGATAAAAATAGTGGGAGATATATTATGAATATGTCATAATCACTTGAACATAATTAATGTAACAATCTAACTTATCTTATGCATTTTATCATTGTAGAAAACAAATGGCACAAAATACAAACAACACTTTCTCTGTGCGATCAGTCCTTGAGAAGGACAAGCTGACAGGATCGAACTTCCTTGACTGGTCTAGGAATTTGAGAATTGTTCTCATGCAGGAAAAGAAATCTTATGTGATTGATATTCCTCCACCGGCAGCCCCTGCTAACAATGCCACTGCTGCTCAACGAAATGCTTATCAGAAGCATATTGATGATGCAACTGATGTGGCTTGTCTTATGCTTGCTACTATGGATAATGAGCTCCAGAAGTAGCATTTTGATATGAATGCTTATACTATGTTTGAACATCTTTCAACGATGTTTCAATCACAGGCTCGTGTTGAAAAGTTCAACACAAGCAAAGCACTCTTCTCGTGTAAGCAGGGCAATGGACCAGTCGGACCACATGTTCTAAAGATGATTGGGTATTGTGATTACCTTGCTCGTTTGGGTTTCCCGCTTCAGCGAGAGGCTCAAGTCGATATAATCTTGCAATCTTTGAACAGCAACCATGCTCAGTTCATAATGACTTTCAATATGACTGAGCAAGATAAGACTCCTATGGAATTGTTGGCCATGCTGAGGACCACTGAAGCAAATATGGTCAAGGCACCTGAGAAGGCTCCCATAATGATGGTGGGCAAGAAAGGTGCTAAGGGAAAGGGGAAATGGAAGCGCAAGAAAAAGGTTACACCGAAAGATTTTGGTCCTTCTAAGCCCTCTTTCAAAAAGGCTAAAAAGCCGAAGGGAGATGTCGCAAAGGCTGACAAAGGTGATTGTCACTATTGTCACAAGCCTGGTCACTGGAAGAGAAATTGTCATGCTTACTTGGAGGATCTGAAAAAATTGAAGGGTGTTCAGATTTCTGGATCAGGTATTTATGTTATAAAAGTCAATCTGTCTATTTCTACATCTTGGGTATTGGATACTGGATGTGCTTCTCACATTTGTATAAATGTGCAGGAACTGCAGAGAAGTAGGACTTTGGCTAAGGGAGAAGTGGACCTACGAGTAGGCAATGGAGCAAGAGTTGCTGCTTTAGCCGTAGGAACTTATTATTTATCTTTGCCCTCTGGGCTTGTTTTAGAACTAAATGACTGTTATTACGTGCCTGCGATTCGCAGAAACATTATTTCTGTTTCTTGTTTGGACAAGAAAGGTTTTTCGTTTACAATAAAGAACAACAGTTGCTCTTTTGCTTTGAATGATTTAACCTATGGTGTTGCGCGTTTATTTAATGGTTTATATGTTCTTGATTTAGATAATCCTATCTGTAACATAGAAAACAAACGACTTAAAGTTAATGACTCAAATCAAACATACCTCTGGCATTGTCGTCTAGGCCATATAAATGAGAAACGCATTTCCAAATTACATAAAGATGGATATTTGGATAAGTTTGATTTTGAATCATACGAAAAATGCGAATCTTGTTTGCTTGGTAAGATGACTAAAGCCCCTTTTACTGGTAAGGGTCAAAGGGCCACTGAACGTTTGGAGCTAATACATAGTGATGTATGTGGCCCAATGCGTGTGATGGCTAGAGGAGGCTACTACTACTTCATAACATTTACTGATGACTTCAGTAGATATGGATATGTATATCTTATGAAGAACAAATCCGATTCTTTTGAAAAATTCAAAGAATACAAGGCTGAAGTAGAGAAGCAAATAGGCGGAGGTGCAAGTATTAAAATCTTACGATCCGATCGTGAGGGTGAATACTTAAGCACCGAATTTAAAGAGTATTTAAAGGAGTGTGGTATTGTATCACAACTCACTCCGCCAAGTACTCCTCATTGGAATAGAGTTTCAGAGAGGAGAAATCGTACCCTGTTAGACATGGTACGATCGATGATGAGTCATGCAGATCTTCCAATAAGTTTCTGGGGTTATGCTCTAGAAACAGCAGCTTTCACACTTAACCGTGTTCCAACTAAGAAGGTTCAAAAGACTTCATATGAGATATGGGAGGAGAAACGGTCAAGCATGAACTTTATGAAAGTTTGGGGATGCAAGGCGTTTGTAAAACGTCAAGTATCTGACAAGCTTGGACCTAAATCCGAAAAGTGCAATTTTGTGGGATACCCTAAAGAAACAAAGGCGTATTATTTTTATAATCCTTCTGAGCAGAAAGTGTTCATTGCTCGAGATGTTGTTTTCATGGAAAGAGATTTTGTTTCCAAAAGAAACAGTGGGAGGACTATAGATCTCGATGAAGATCGAGAACCACAAAATAGCATTGAACCTGAGGTGGAACAAGAGCAGAATAACGATAATGCTCAAGAAACACAGGTTGTTCGTAGATCAAGTAGGATTCGCCATGAGCCAGAGAGATATTATGGATTTCTCCTGACTCAAGGTGGTGATGTGATGCTTGTAGATAATGATGAGCCTCTCACCTACAAGGATGCTATGAATAGTCCAGATTCTGAGAGATGGCTGGAATCCATGAAATCTGAGATGGATTCCATGTATGAAAACAAAGTATGGACTTTGGTTGCACCACCTGATGGGGTTAAACCCATAGAGTGCAAATGGGTTTTCAAGAAGAAAACTGACATGGATGGAAATTTACAGACCTACAAAGCAAGACTGGTGGCGAAAGGTTTCAAGCAAATTCATGGTATTGACTATGATGAAACTTTCTCACCGGTAGCTATGGTCAAGTCCATCAGGATTTTGCTTGCGATAGCGGCTTATTATGACTATGAAATCTGGAAAATGGATGTCAAGACTGCTTTCTTAAATGGAAGCTTAGAAGAGGATGTGTACATGACACAACCTGAGGGTTTTGTCGATCCAAAGTTTGCTAGAATGGTTTGTAAGTTGCTACAATCTATTTATGGATTGAAGCAGGCCTCAAGGAGGTGGAACATCCGTTTTGATGAAACAGTCAAAGAGTTTGGCTTCAAACAAAATGAGGATGAGCCGTGTGTTTACAAGAAGGTTAGTGGGAGCCATGTGGCATTCCTAGTATTATATGTGGATGACATATTACTAATAGGGAATGACATTCCTTCTCTACAAGCTGTGAAGACTTGGTTGGGAAAAAGTTTCTCGATGAAAGACTTAGGGGATGCTACCTATATCTTAGGGATCAGGATTTATAGGGATATATCTAAAAGATTAATCGGCCTAAGTCAGAGTACATACATTGACAAAGTATTGCATCGTTTTGGAATGCAAGAGGCAAAGAGGGGCTTTGTCCCGGTGTCTCATGGGATAGTGATCTCAAAGGAAAACTGTCCTAAATCATCAGATGATAAGGACCGTATGAGTAAAGTACCATATGCTTCAGCAATTGGTTCTATAATGTATGCAATGATATGTACTCGTCCTGATGTCTCGTATGCTTTAAGCATGACGAGCAGGTACCAGTCTAATCCAGGTGAGGGTCACTGGACAGCTGTCAAGAATATTCTTAAGTACCTTAAACGGACTAAAGATTCGTTCTTGATATACGGAGGAGATGAGAAGCTGGTCGTAAAAGGTTACACTGATGCTAGTTTCCAGACAGATAGGGACGATTATGTGTCCCAGTCTGGATTCGTGTTTTGTCTAAATGGAGGTGCTATAAGCTGGAAAAGTTCGAAGCAAGAGACAGTAGCTGATTCTACAATGGAAGCTGAGTATATTGCCGCCAGTGAAGCAGCCAAAGAGGCTGTTTGGATTCGGAAATTTATTACCGGACTTGGTGTGGTTCCGTCGATCGTAGATCCAGTTGATCTGTATTGCGATAACAATGGAGCCATTGCGCAGGCTAAGGAACCAAGGTCCCATTCCAAGGCAAAGCATATACTTAGAAGATATCATCTTCTTCGAGAGATAAACGAGAGAGGAGATATACATATATGTAAAGTGCATACCAATGATAATGTTACGGACCCACTGACCAAGGCTTTGTCGCAGCAGAAGCACGAAGGTCATACTAGTTCCATGGGTATTAGATACATGGGTGATTGGCTCTAGTGCAAGTGGGAGATTGTTAGTGTAGGTGCCCTAGAGGCAATACATTGGTTCTTTTAAATAAACCTTATGTCATTTGATTATTAAATAAATGTATTTATTATGACTCGAATTACTGCGATATTTGTTAGCATAATAAATGTCCTTAGAATAATGATACACATTATATAGTTTAAGTTTACAACTTGAATTTGAGATTATATAATATCATATTCTTAAAGGTCCCTAGTCGAGTATTATTATACAGGACAATAATAATACATAAATAGACTAGTATGTTTTTGACTGATAACCACATCTCATTGGTTATAAGTATGGAGATACTAAAGTCAATACATAGGTACGTGTAGGGTACATGGTACTGGACAGACCCACCGTGAGATTCTTCATGTTAATTAAGTCATAAGAAAGACTCACAGTGATAATGGTGTAATGATCCTTTGACTTGAGATCATTATATTTCTATACGAGGATAATATACTTTGACTACATTAAAAGTTACCTTTGACCGGGTAATGATAAAAGTGGACATCGGGTATATTGTGAATCGTATGAGAAATATGAATGATAGATAAAGGATTTAACCCTCCTATTATTAGGAGAGATATTATTGGCCTCTTGATTGAGTGAGACTATAAAATGCATGGCCGTGCTCAAATAATGATTTGTTATTAATAGTCTACTAATGGATCAAGTAAACTCGGATTAAATTATGAAGAGGATGACAATAAACATGCCTCGAGTTTAATCTATAATATTTGGTTAAAAGGATTATATTACACGGGAACATTAATCACAAAAGGTTTATCGAATCACGATTTAATTATTATTTAATTGGGTAGCAATGATGTATTACTAGATACCGCTCATTGTTTATAATTTTATTGGAGAATAAAATTATTGCCAAAATAAATAATAACCTACAGGGTCACACACATAGAACATTTTATAGGAAGAATTAATTTAAATTATGAATTTAAATTAATTAATGATAAGTTGTATTTTATTAATTAAGTGTGACTTAATTAAGCTATAATAAAATACAAAGATATATGAGATATGATTTTAATAATTAAGTTTGACTTAATTATTTATTTGAATAATAGAATTAGATTTTATTATTTAATTAAATCATATTTGGGCTAGGTTTTTGGCAAGGGTTTTTGGCTTTACACTATCCTATATATAAAGATATGGAGTAAAGGATTTTGTACGTGAAAATCAGTAGAGCCGCATCCCAAAAACCAAAACCCTAAAAACTAGATCTTATAATTTCATTGGAGGCTAGTACCTCCCTTCCGAACAAGAATCGTTCTTGGAGTGTTCGTGTGGATACCGTAGAGGAGGCTTCGAAGAGGAGCACTCAATATTCGTGGGAGGCTTGCATCTCCATCATTGTTACGATTGTAAAGCTTCAAAAAGGTAAACATATTCTTACTACCATGATTATCTAGCATTAAACATGGATCCGGGGCTTGGAATTCGATTTAATTTTACTGTTTCCGTTGCGTTTTGATGCTCGAATTCCAACAGCATCGTCTAATAATATTCCTAAATCCACCAAAATTACTATTCAACCATTTTTCTTTACTCTCTAAGCTTGTCTCTCTATCTGCCTTAAACAGATCCACCAAACCAAAAATGATACCTGGTTGTCTTATTCAGTTGTCTAGGGATTCTGAGTTGCTTGCTAAGTTCAAACATGCTATGTGGGATGTCTTGTTGTCTTACCCTACTAAGAAAGTCTGTACCAACCTTGTTTCTGAGTTTTATTGTAACATGGGGGTTGGGAATGGGGTTAATGGGGTACATTACATAACTTCTGTGATCAATGGCACTCCAATGCTACTTGACCATATGACAACATTCACCCTGCTGCTATGTGTCACAGTCCTGTGGACATCACCAAAACTTTTGTTTTTAACTCTGAAGAGAAAAAACTGTTTTTATCTATTTTCTGTGGAGGTGATGTTCCTGAAAATGTTTTTGAATCTCCAAATGGCTTAAACTATGAGCATTTTACTCCTCTTTACCAAACCTTGGCCTTGATCATTAGGGCAAACTATTTTCCTGCCCATACTGGCAAAATTGTGTCTTTTTTTGATATGAAGCTTATGTATAATCTTATCACTCAAAGGATTGATTTCAACTTAGCCTATATGATCATTACCAAGATGATTTATGCTACAAAACAAGGGTATATGCCTTATGGTTTACTGCTAACTCATGTTTTTGAATACTTTCACTTTGACACTAGCATCCCTCCTTTCTTCCATGTCTCAAATACTATCTCTGATAGGTATGCTAGGGTGGTTGTGCCTTTTAGAGAACCTAATGATGTTGTGGTTATTGGTATGCCTGTGAATGCTCCTATGAATGCTCCTATTAATGTTCCTATGAATGCTCCTGTGAATGCTTCTATTAATGTTAATGCTCCTGCTATGCCTGTTGTTGCGCCTGCTATTCCTGCTGTATCTGCTCCTGTTAATGTGCCTATTGTGAATGCTTCTGTGCCTCATGCTAATTCTTCTTCCAGTCATCATTCTCAATTGCTTGCTTCATTTACTGTCCTGGTTAAGCTGTCATCTAAAGTTGATGAACTTGACACTGAGTTCAAGAAATTGAAAGCTCAGTTTGATCGTTTAAGTGAGAAGTATACTCAGTTGTTGGAAAAGATGGACATTTTGATGACAATGTTGGGTACTGTGATGGGGAGAGTTACAGTTCTTGAGAATAATCTCTCACAAGTTGTTCAGTTTCAGATTCAGATGAACTCTCCTCCTCAACAGCCTAATACTGTTGTTATTGAGTCTACTGACACTGACATTGAGGATGTTGTTGCAAAAGAAAATGAGGTTGAAAAAGGGAATGATCCAGGACTTGATGTTGAGATTAGTGATGCTATGATTGATGCTGTGGTCAACTCTGATTCTTATAATCAGATTGATTGAATTATGTGTTCTATGACTGTGTTCCATGCTTGATAACTTTTGCTTATATTTGCACTATCTGTTAATTGCTTATCTAATCAAGCTTTTATCTAAGTTATTTATGTATGATGTTGGGTGCCATTTCCAAAATGGTTATGATGTAGTTCCTTGTTCTAGTTGAATGAATGAATGATGTACTCTGCTTTTGCTTAAAGAATGTATGTCTTTACAGTGTTATATCAATTCATTGCATTATAAGCATTACACAAACTAGGACACTTGGACTTCACATACTGCTGATTCCATGGACTGCCAGGATTCCCCTAAGAGAATCCTTGATCTGAACCCAGGATGAACCAGTCACCTTAGAATTCATGCATTGTTGCATTTGATTTTTGCCAACTTTTTGTAGGTTCTTGAGATAGTGAATATCTCTTTGGCTTAATTGTGACATCCTAAGGTTGGGTGAGATGCCAGATGATGCCAGTCTCTATGTCTCATTTATTTGAGCTAAAGAGAGATTGCTGATGGTTTAAGAGACTTGCAAAAGAACCATTACTAACTTGGTTTTCTTTGTCTATTTTTGCAGGTACTCCCCTCCCTAGGGGTGGCTAAGTGATGTCAAAAGAATTTACCCTTCCAATGACATCTCTATGATTGTTTTTATTTAGACTGATAGCCACATAATTGCTAATACTTCTTAAATGAAGTCCTTAGTCTTTATCTTTATACCCTAGATAAGATCATTTCTACACTTGATGTTAGCTTCTTGTGTCTCAGTTTTTTTTTTTTTTTTGCAGTTTTTATTGCTTGGAAATGCCTTGGATTTGAGCATGCCTTGGTCATGGCTCTCCACTGCACTAGAGCACTGTTTGTACTTTCTACCTTTTGCACTTTAAATTATTTTTGTTATTCCTTATGAAAGTTACTAACAGTTTGCCTTGTAGTGAGCTATGATGAGCTTTCTCTGAGCTCAGCCCTTCCCTTCCCTCACAGTTTGCATGATTTAGTCACACACAATGCTCCATTGCAATAATTTAATATGTATTGTGGCTAACATGAAAAGTCTCTTGCAGAGAATACAAAGGGAGTTCAACTCCACTCAACTAGCTCGGATTTTTCTACATCCTGCATCTTATTTACCTAGCTAGTTCTTTTTTTAATTGTTAAGCTTTACAAAGTTCTGCAGTAATTTTGGTATAGAATTACTTTGAAAACATTTGCTAAAGGTTTATTTTTGTATGGTTGTAAAACTATACACTCGGGCTTGATGGTAGTTAAAGTTTTGGTTATTTTTTTCTCTTAGTTCCTAAATGCTATCCATTGCTTATATATCATAAACAAGATCTATAAGTTGCAAAATTAGTCTTTGAAAATGTCTCCTAATTCGTGATTCTTGCTACTAACAGATTTAATAAATTCTTAAAATCACGATTACATTTTCTAACAACTTTGATTAAACTTTTGCAGATGGACTAAGGAATTAAGGAGTTTCGAATTGTGCTAAATCTCAAATATACAGTCTTTTATTCGAAACTCATATTGCAACATCCTTCACTCACTCTATTTGAAATTGTTACAAGCTATATTGTTAAATGACATTTCTAACAATTTAAAAGATATTTGCAGAATTTTGATCTTTTAAGATCATACTCCTAAGGTCGACACACATAAATGAAAGATTGCAACGGGACCTATCAGTTTTACAAGACGAAGTCAACAAGTTATATTATTTTTCTAGTAAATGGGAGATAATTTATGTATTTGTAGGTTAGACTTAACAAATATGTAATTCAAAACCAGTCCCATATGTGAAGATTTGGGAAGTTTGACTGGTTCGGAGTGACAAGGAGTTGGTGGCAATTATTTTATAATAATTATCTTTTTCTAATTCTCCCTATTTATTTCCTTGATATTAATTTCACTTTTTGGCATTATGTCAAAAAGGGGAAGAGAATATTCTAAAGGAAAGTTCAAGGGGAAGAGAATATAAATCTTTAGGGGAAGAGAATATTAAAATGAAAATTACTGTGTGCTCGTACTAACTTATTTTTTGCAGAAAAGACGATGTTGGAATTTAGTGAGAAGTACCAACACTTATCACATGGGGTAAAATCTAAACTCAAACTTTATGTGCTTGAATGCTTGTATGTGATGATGTGCATATATTTAGGGGAAGTAACCCCAATTTTTTATTTTGTATCATGCATACACTTAGGGGAAGTAGATCGCACACACTTATTTAATTTTCATGATTAGTTTTGACAAATACCAAAAAGGGGAAGATTGACAGGGTCAGTACTTTCGCTCTTAGGTTTTGGAATTTGCCAAAATAAAAGTGAAATTAAATTAGATTTAGGATTCCACTTAGAATCCTCCCCAGGAGACGACATTTTCCGGTATCAAGTCAAACTGGTCAAACCTAAGCCAAAATCGTTTTCCGACATTTTTCGACATTAACTTAGGATGAAAATATCATGTTAAATGGTGTTTTATATCCTAGGTTATTTGTGTCAAAAGATTTAGGCATCGACTAAAGGCTCGTATATCGAGAATTTTCAAACACCGCTTTTACGAACCAAAATTGCCCAAATTATTTAAAAGCGTGTCGTTCTTAAATGTTTTATTCTCAAATATTCTTGATATATTTGTTTAATATTTATATTTAATTTGCCTTGCCAAAAGCCATGCCAAAAGACCCAAAATATATTTTATTCCGAAAAACCCGCAAATCCTTATTTATCCGGATAAAATCTTTTTAAATTCAAACTTAAATATTTCTTGGACCTCATAGTCATTATTTAATAAGAATTATTATGTTTGAATATTTTTCAGTTCAAAACTTTTGTCTAAGTTGTCGGTAAAGATAAATGAATTTTTCGATCGCTCCGGAAGGCCATTTTAATGTTTGAAATATTCGTAAAAATTCTTTCACATATCTTTTTGACTTGAAACCTTGGATATGTCCTTAGTTTCTCCATAGGATATTTTAGAATAAGTTTCGGAAATTTTGGATGACTTTTTTCCGGGACCCCTTAAATCGATACGTAATTGATTTAGTGGTCGCTTAAAAGTCATAGAAGGTCAACTCATTTCAAGGTGAAATTTTGACCATAATCCTCTGGGCACATTTCTAAAGGATTCCCAAAATTTCATAATTTTGTGATGATCTTTCGATTTATTATGAATAAACCCATTTCGGCTTGTCGGTACGCGTATTTTTCGAATTTTGTGCTTTCCGTAAATGTTAAAAACGTGTGGGCTCATTTTACCACGCATATTTGAATTACATGACAGCTCCTAGGACATTTGGAATGTTCCCCCTCACCTTCCTTGGTTTATGTTCATTTATTCCATTTATTTTAATCCAAAAACCCTACTAATGCTTCTATATATACCCCCACTTCCACACATTTTTGTGCAAGCCTCCTAGAGCCACCAAGATCTGAAGAAACACTCCTAGAAACACTCTCTCTACTGCCCAAAAATATCAGAAACGTTTCTTGAGTGCTAGCCCATTTTATTTCATAGTTTTGCTTCATTTTGGCTAGTTTTCTTCATCTAATCTTGCTCTCTTCAACACACCTTTGTTCACCAATCTTTTTGTGGTCTTTGGACCTTGTTTTTACATTTTCTTGGTGACCTTTTAAGCCTCTAAAAATGGTCCCCAAGCCCCATATTCCGGCGACTTTTCCAGCTACTATTTTGGTGTGTTTTGGCTTCGATCCTAGCTTATTATCTTGTAGCTTTCTCTTTAATTTTAAGAGGATCTTGATCCTTTGTAAGGTCAAGATTTATAAGTTAGTTACTTGCTTAAATATGGTATATTTGTGCTTATTATTGTTAGATCTATCTACTTATACAATTATATTTAAGCATCCTTGCACTTGGCCACTTATACACACTTGTTCTTGAAGTTTATTCGTGTAGTGTATTTTTGTGCAAGTTGTAAGTTGATTTGAGAAGCATTTAAAAGATTATCCAAAGCTTCTTGGTAAGTCCTTGATATATCCATTTATTTTGGGTAGAGACAAGGCCATTTAACCATCTTTTGGTTTTGGTTTACAAAGTTATAATCTTGTTTACCTTAAGTGGTTTAAACTTGATTTTTATAAGGTTTTATTTTGTTCTTGTTCATCCTAATCCTTGATCTTTAACTTGCACTTTAATTATTTTACAAGGGACATAAAGGAACAAGACCAAGTGAACTTGTGTTTCCACAAGTTGCACCATTTGGCCCTTTTTTTGTACCATTCGGCCGAAGCCTTTTTAAGGCTCTTTATTTTTATTTTCTTGCTTGTTGCTTGCTTGCTTGTTTGTGTGCTCTTACGTGTTTAATTTCTCGCACTAATTTTAACGCATAATAGCGGCCCTCGTTTTATCATATAGATAAGCGAGCTACATTTCCGTACGTGTGAGTTGTGTTGTGATTAATTGTTGTGTGCTTGCATTCACGTTTAATTTATTGTCTTGCATATTTTCTTTGGTCCTCGCACTTGCGAGTTGAATATTTTTCTTCCGGCCCTCGCACTTGCGTGTTGAATATTTTCTTTCGGTCCTCGCCTTGTGAGTTGAATATATTATTATATATATAAATTAACCACCACTTGCACACACCACTAAATTAACTAATAACGAATCAATTACTTTAACGCATAATAGCGTCCCCGTGGCTAGTACTGTAACATACTAGTTTTGCACGGACTTAATATATTTCTCTCTTATATTGGTTGTTTGTTAGACTTGTATTCTAATCTTTGCAGTGAAGTGAGGTGACTCTTGTTCTAAGACCCAAGTCTTAGGCGTACTAACGGGGAGTTAGTAGCCTTCACACCGTGAAGAAAAGGGAAGACCCAAGACCTAAGACCTAAGATCCAAGACTGGCAAAGTTGTAGAAGTACATAGTCTTGTAAAAGGGTTGCTACAAGTGTTTGAGGAGGTAGCAGGGAGTTACGCTCCAAGATAATTCTTGTAGTAGGTATTTGCTATTTACTGTGAGGAGAATACGCGTGTGTATTGCTCCAAGATAAATAAATAGTGGTTTAGGAGTTGTAAAGGCTTCTCCGCCAACTATAAAGGAGTTTCTTTATAGTGGAAGAAATCTCGAGTCCGGGGAGGAGCGCGGGGACTGGACGTAGGGGTGAGCGGATCCATTAGGGGTTGCGCCATCACGAACCAGGCTAAAATCGACCGTGTGATATTCTTTCTCTTTACTTTCAGCGCTCTATTTACTTGTTGACAAGTAACATAATTTAAAAGGATAAAAGAATTTTGAAAAAGCCAAGCTCTAAATTTTAAAAAGGTGATAAGCTATTCAACCCCCCCTTCTAGCTTATCTAACCCATATATGGGACCTATCAAATTTCCTAGCAGTCTAGAATTATTTATTCCATGAAACACACATAGCCTATGAGCTGTATCAGTATCATTGGACTCTATTATTGCACGTTATACAGAAGAATTTAACCTTGGTACCTTATAAGTTTGTCTTGTTTCATTTCTGGACCAGGCTTATTAGTGCTCTGAACTACAAGACTTGAAAATTTAACACCCTTGTTGAAATATAACAAAAGCAAAGGCAAAGAAAATCAGTATGAATGGGAGCAGCAGTGGGGTAACGACGGCATAGACAAAGCCTATTATAAAATACAACTGTTTCTGAGGTTCTCCAGTGTCGAAAACTAGACTTCCTGGATCCATTGCCTCATCTCTATCCTTGTCAGTCTTTACTAAAAATGTGTTCTTTAAGTGGTAGAATATTAGAGGTTTCAGGTGTTGTGCCCAAAATCTCCATGGGCTAGATTTAGGCCCATTGGGCTTAAGGATCCAATCCGTATGATTAATATGGGTTATGATTTAAGTCCCTAAAGTTAAATGGGGCTAAATAACATGTGAAATGGATCTGGACAAGTTCAGGTTCCTGAGAGACGGGTTCCTATAGACAGGTTCCCAAGAGACAGCTTCTTGTAGACAGCTTCCCAGGAGACAGGTTCTTGCCGACAGGTTCCTGATAGACAACTTCCTGTACGAGAACAGATTTATGCCAGCAGATTTATAATATGATTAAGCCTCCTATTCTTTAGGAGCAAGTTATGAACATCAACTCCTTATTGGAATGTATTCCTTGGGCGCAGATGATCCTTGAATACATATAATAGGACTAGAACTAGTAAAGACACTCCTAGTCGGGCTAGAAATTGAGTTCTACTCGACTTAGGTCGCCTATTCGTGGCTGAATCTGGAGAAAAGGAGTTCCCCACTAATTAGGAACCTAGAATATTGCTGCCTAACCAGACTTCTGGTCTAAAAAGAACTACGTGAACTTGATCCCTATATATACAAGGGTACGTAGGCACCTTGAGAACATGTTTTACAAGCCTCGCAATAGACACCCACGAGATTCTTGAGAACACATGACACAAGCCTCAAGGGAACTCGCGAGATTCTTGTAAACGCTCTCGAGCTCAGTTCAACCCCCATGAAAAACCACCATTCTCCGTAGATTAGTTGATCATTAGCCTTTACAACTGACCGTAAACCTCTCAAAAATTGTTACGAAATCCACTCATCAACTTTGGCGCTAGAAGGAGGGGAGAGTTATCATCTTAAGAGTGGAAAGATGGCAGGCAGTTCTGATAGCGAAGCAACACAATCTGTAGAGAACGATCAAACCCCGAAAGCAAAGAAGATTACTCCTGATGAAATTATAGAGCATCTCAAGTCGATTGGAGAAAGGCTTACAACCCTCGAAAAGAAGACACAAAAGAAGAAGAATTCGAAGTTGGCATCTAGCAAGAAGGGTAAAAAAGCTAAGATTAATCCCAAGCAGTTGGACGTTGATGAAGAAGAATGTGAAGAAAAGGTTGAGAAAGAGATCGAAGACCCGAAGAAAAATGATAAAAAAGAAAGAGATGGTGAACCATAAGATAAGCAACCTCCTGTTAAGAAGATTCGATCACAGATCTTGCCAGGGCTTAAGAATAAGAAGAAAGCCAAGGAACCTTCCATCGAGATAATTAAAGATGATTCAAGTTCAGACGAGACCGTGAACGATTCGAGCATAGCAGATTCACAGGAAGTCAATGATAAATATAAGGAAGCAAAGGACGGTGGAGCTGATGATTTGAATACTGAAGACCTCAAGAAGATTCTAGTTAAACTCAAAGAAGAAAAGCAGTCAACAACAGGTGCAATAACCTCATCTCCATTCATTAAGAAGGTTAGAAAATCCCCGTTACCTATATCCTACCGTATGTCAAACGAGTTTAAATTTGATGGCACTATGGATCCTGTGGAGTATCTGGGTCGTTTCAATACCGAGATGGAAGTTTATCAAGTTAAGGAGCCAACAATGTGTAGATTACTGGCTGCAACCCTTCATGGTGGAGCTCATCAGTGGTTCAAGAGGTTACCATCAGATTCTATAGATTCCTGGGAGAATATGGGGAAGCTCTTCGTTACGCAGTTTAGAGCTTCCATGGCTTTTGCACCTCCAACCAATACCGTTAACTCGAATAACTTGTAGAAGGGGGGGTTGAATACAAGTTATATAATCGCGTCTGATTTTTGCTTGATTATATGAACAAGAATAAACGAATAAATCAAACTTTGTTTGTATTAAAATAATCAAATACAAACTCTACCAAAGGTGTACAATACCTTTAGCAGCTGCTGACAATATAAATCTCTCTCTTTGTTTGTTTCGAACTATCGAATACAATACGAACTCACTCGCTCACACACTCTTTTTACAATGATATTGAGAGAGTATTTATAATGCTACCTATCAACTAATAACAGAATTATAATCTATCTATGACAATGTTCTGCCGTCCAGTTGAGAGTTTCCATCAATAGAGAATTCGTTTCCTTCACGATATCTTCTTGCTTGTTTTCCAAAACAAAGATCTTGTTTTATAGCACTTTCCAGTTTCTGTAGCATCCATAATGACATCATCAGTAACACGACTGACATCATCAGTAACACGACTGATATCAGGATTTCCCATTGCATCAGGATCTGATTATCCCATCAGTATTTGATCAGGATCTGACTTACTGTATCAGGATCTGCTCCTCTGTTCCTGACATGTAGTCCCCAATACACTGTTCCTGACATGTAGTCTCTGACGCACTGTTCCTGACTAAATTCTACAGATTACTATTTAACACATATATCCTATACAAAGTGCTAAATCCTTTATAAGATCAGGATATACAAGAAGTATTAGCAAAATTCTATTCTTAACATCACAACTTATGAATTATTCCTAACAATCTCCCCCTATTTATGCTTTAGAATCTGAAGCATAAATCTAAGTTGTAGATGTCAAAACATATAACAATACAACCAGAATAGAATTTATGAATTCAAGATCATGAAGTTAAGTACCTCCTTCTTCAGATGTAGACATGTATATAGTACTTAGAAGAAAGAATTCAACTATTTGATGCTTCTTTTCCTTTACCACTCCCATGATGAAATTAACCAACTCTGTCACCCTTAGTTCTGCTCCCAGTCTGTTTATCTCCCCCAGTCTGTTGTTGTTGTTGTCTCTGAATTGTCTTTATCTCCCCCTTTTTGACATCAGCAACATTAATTCCAAGAGATTCAGTAACAGAACAAATGAGATTCTTCAGAACTGCTTGATTTTCCATAATAGTGACTTGGTTATTTTCAAGAATTAGAAGTCTCGATTGAATATCACTTTGAATATCAGAATATCAGAATTGACTTCAATGTTGGAAGTGCTTGTTGTATCTTCGGATTCAGATGCAGAAAAAACATTATCTTCAAGTATTGTAGAAGAAGTTGCCTGTTGAGAATGATAGTCAAGTAGTAATACTTTAGTAGAAGTACAAACATCTTCATCTTTCTGATCTGGAGCTGAAGTATGATCATCCTGTCCTTCACCAGTATTCTGTGTACTAACATCTACAAATCCTGACTCCTCCTTAGATTGATCAGATATTGTTGATGTTTCAATTCTAGCTGAAATTGGAAGTACAAACAAAGGAATACTAGGATCATTAGGAATATCTTCTGGTACTGGTTGAGTAGAAGTTTGTCTTAGCCTTTCACCTCTTCTGTTAATGATCTCTGCAAGCCTTTCTTTCTGTTTCTGAGCTTTAACTTCTAGCTTTGCATTGTGATGTGCTAAGTCATGCTTCTCATACATCTTGATAAAAGAATAAGTACCAGCATCCATACCAAGATTTTCAGACCAAGATTCAGGAAAAACCTGATCCCAGAAATCAAACGATGGTGGTTTCCTAATTTTCTCTCCCTCACTATGGAGTTGATCATCCATACTCTCATTCTCACTTTGACTATCTAAATTCAACACTCTTTCTACCTCTCCTTTTGCCTGGTCAGGAGCCAGCCTCTCTGTATGTGGATCTAAGTCCATCTTTTCAAGTGTATCACTCAAATTTGGATAAGTGCTCTCATGACCTACAGATTAATAGGGATTAGAAGAAGTTTTTATACCTGAACTCACATGGAAAGAGGGTTCCTCATATGGCATGGGGCTTGAGGTTTTCTCCTAGGAGTGAGCTGCTATAGTCTTTGAACCCTTACAAACATCTACTTTCTTTTCAGAAACTACAGGCTCCAGTATACCACTTTCAGGTTTTACACTAGACTCTGATGTCTTCAGTAATACTTCATTAGACACCATATCTAATATGCCACCGTCTTTAAGTGTTGGTTGCTGAGACACACCCTCAAGGTGGATAGACTCTGACAGAACAATATTGGTTTGATCTTCAGAAAAATCAATCAAAGTCATTCCTCCCATATCATAGGGTTTCTCACTTGCAATTTCAACCATCACAGAAGACCTTTCAGCATCATCAATCACAGTTCCTGAGTCATCCAACCTCTGACTAGATGGTTCTTGTGTTGCAGTGGATGTGATATG
Organism: Saposhnikovia divaricata; assembly: GCA_036435485.1. NCBI lineage: Eukaryota > Viridiplantae > Streptophyta > Magnoliopsida > Apiales > Apiaceae > Saposhnikovia > Saposhnikovia divaricata. The sequence goes on from CM071599.1 coordinate 79,741,226, forward strand.
ATCTTTTCTACTATTCACCACTGGTGCAATAGTATCTTCTGTTGACTGCTTCCCTCTATCAACTACCTCCTCTTGTTCACCTTGAGCTGAAGTGATTGAAGTGCAACATGCATGCTTGTCAAATAAATATGCATGAAGTGATTGAAGTGCAACATGCTTAGGAAGTCCAAATTTCTTGTGTAACTCCTTTCTGACTGATACATAGAAGTATGTCTTCATTAAATCAAGCCTTTGATGTAACAGTCCATATTCCCCAGGAAATGAAAGTTTGGGAACTCTTTCAATCAGAAAATCTAGAACAGGCCTGGAAAGCTTCACTTTCAGAGAAATAAGTTCCATAACCAGCCTGTATGTCAATGTAGTTTCCCATGAAGAATCAAGATCCAGATCTCTCTTTCCAGTTACTGACATAGATATAGCATTATTTGTAGAGACCTGTATAATGTTAGTTGGACTTGACACTCTGTGTGTAGGTGACAAATGAATCTTTCTCCTTGTTCTCCTAGTATAGTGAGCAACAGATATGTCTTGAGAAGACTCAAGAGGTGTAGACACAGAAGTGATCTTGGGATGAGATCCTTTTTCAATAGACACAGTCTTTTGAGAGACAGTATCCAGTATCTGTTTTTCCTTTTTAAGAACTACAGCCTTTTGAGAGACTGCAGCCTGGCTGTGACTGGGTGTTCCATCTCTTTGTCCTAGCTTAGAAAGTTGAATTGCAGCCTTCAATTCTGCTCTCTTAGCAAGAGATATATTATCATCATCTTCACTAGAACTACTACTTGAAATGACAAATCTTCTCTTCCTTACAACTGATGTCTTTTGAGAAACACCAGAGGTTGGCTTCTTTGAAACAATAGGCTGTGGATCGAAATTTGGTTCTAGAATTGTTTCAGAGACTGTAATGTTTTTTGATACTTGGGTAGACACAGGGGGGTTCTCCTCCAATTGAGATTCCTGAGTCATTTCACCACCAAAGAAAGAAGAATTATAGATAGTAGGAGATGAGTTCTTAAAAGTACCTGAACATGATTTGGATAGTGTAACGCAGGTATTTCATCTAGATTCTTTTCACTGTCCTTCTTTGTAATGTCAGAGAAAATTCTCTTTTGCTGTACATAAGAAGAAACACAATACTCTCTACCAAATCTAGCTTCAACATCAGGAATGAAATGGTTAATAAACAGCTGCATGAATCTGTGATAATAAACCATATTCCTGTCATGATCTCTTGACCCAAGTTTAATACACATCTGATTTAAGATAATGTGACCAAAATTAATTACTCTGTTATACAGCAAAGCATATGCAATATGTGATGTAACAGCTGTAATTTGTTGAAAAGAACTACATTTACCAGTAAAACATTTAGCAATTTGATCAAAAAAGAAAGACCATTCTTTCCTAAGAAAAGATCTATTTAACTGTCTCATGTTATCTAGAGGTCCATCATAACCTAATTTAGATAACATAGTTCTCACATCATCATCAGATGGTACATTCTCAAAATTTGTACTAACAGGTAAGCAAAGTACTGAATTAATAACAGATTCAGTATGATCAAATGAGTCTTGTCCTAAGTGTAGAACAATCTTACCTGATTGACTCTGAGTAGAATCAATTACCTCAGCATTCTCCCAAGCTTGTGAAACAGCTACTTGATTAATTTGTGGAGATGCTGTCAAGGCATAGCTTAATGGTCCTTTCGCCATAAAGTCCATTATCAGGTGAAAATCAGTTGACACCCCTTCCTTGTTGGTGATAGCTGCAACATGATTGTTCATCATAAAATCAAAGTCACCAAACTTGAAAGCTACTGATTTGGGTAGTCTTCTTTGAGTTGCCATTTTGATATGAAAAGAACTTAAGAAATCTTTAAAATTGATTAGTGATTTTGAGAACTCGAGAGTGTTTTTGCTTTAGAGAATGAAATTAGAGAAAGCAATTACACGATTAGAGTGTCAAAATAATTATATTTCAAAAATCCTTCAGACCCATTATCCCACGTTGACACATAGGTTGACAGGTGTCAGTCCCTGAAAAAAAATACAGTTACCCATGACTTTCGGAAAATAAAATCCAAAAATAATTTCAAGTAAATAAATCAAGGCAAAATCAAGATAAAAATCAATACTGATCAGCTTCCTTTTCCTGATATGATCTTTTCATCAGGATAATCACACGATTCAATGTGATTATTGAATAAAAAGAATTACTAATCCTGATGTGAACACACTTGTATTCCTGATCAATATCATCCTGATTCTAGAGACTAAATAGAGTTTCCACATGGCATTTTCTTTTACCTGAAAAAGAAATAACAAAATCAATTGGTTAAATTCATTCAATATTTCTTGAAAATACAAGAAATACAGTCACACATAATTATGACTGAATGCATTGATATCTCCCAAATGACTGTTCAGCTTCCCACGTCTTTCTATAAAAGAAACCGATGTCTTATGCCATTCTCCAAAACCTTTACATTCTTTTCTCTTTCCATCATGGCTTTCAACCCAAATCTTCATATGAACCCTAGCTTTTGGTTCATTACCACTGAGAAGTTCTTTACTCTTGATGATCAGGAGCAAGTGAACTATCTCTTAGAAGAGATGACTTTTCTCATCAAGTTAAATATGGTTAATCTTAACCCCGATGATTTCCATAAATCTCCTCTAAAACATCTACCAGTTGGATACAATCCTCCTCTAATCTCTTCACTCCTTGAGGATGAAGAATTTGGTGAAGAGTTTGAGGTTGATCTTGATGGAGATGCTATTCATCTTCTTCAATAAGCATGAAGATGAGTCAGCTGCTCTCATTCAAGTCACCCAGACAAGGAATTCATTCTTGAGATGCTCCTTGTCCTGAAGTCGATCATTGAGGATTGAAGCTGCAACAACTTTAGACAAGAATAGAATTATCAGTAGTAGTTAGACAAAAAGAAGAATTGTATTTCATTTTCATGTATGTAATGCTTTTGATTAATGAAAATACAAGTTTTCTTAATATCTACTTGTCTATCGTTGTTTATTGACTGTCACGAATAATGATATAAATTATCAGTATGTATGTAATAAAACTTGCTAACATAGACTTAAAAAAACTCAGAATTGAACCACTAAATAACATGAACTTCAGAATTTGAAACAGTAATACACACAAATTTCACAATCCTGATACTGACGATATAATCCTGATGTCAATACTGATGACGTCAGCATACTGATAGCAATCCTGATGTTTATTAACAAGTCTATCATACTGTAATTTATCAAAGTAAAGTGTTACAGCTTAAGCATTTATCAATCAAGTATAGATCCTGACAAAATATCAAGTCTATAAGCTGAAACAACATACCTTGCTACTTGTGCAGATGTTAATGATTTAAAAATTTAACATTCCTAACTCACTAACCAATCTAATGAATGTGGCCTCATCAAGTGGTTTAGTTAGAATATCTGCAAGCTGTTTGTCAGTAGGAACAAAATGAAGTTCCATAGTACCATTTTCAATATGTTCTCTAATAAAATGATACCTGACATCAATGTGCTTAGTCCTTGAGTGTTGAACTGGATTTTCTGCAATTTTGATAGCACTAGTATTATCACAAAACATAGGAATATTACTAAGTGTCATACCATAATCCATCAACTGATTTCTTATCCAAAGGAGTTGAGCACAACAACTGCCTGCTGCAATGTATTCAGCTTCTGCAGTTGAGGTTGAAACTGAGTGCTACTTCTTGTTTGCCCAAGAAATCAATCTGTTTCCCAAGAATTGACATGTACCTGTAGTGCTTTTCCTGTCTATTTTAGACCCTGCATAATCAGAGTCTAAATAGCCAATTAGGGAGAAATCAGATTCTCTTGGATACCACAAACCAAGATTTGGAGTTCCCTTGAGATATCTGAAAATTCTCTTCACAGCAATTAAATGAGATTCCTTAGGATCACTTTGGAATCTAGCACATAAACAGGTAGAGAACATTATATCTGGTCTACTTGCAGTTAGATATAACAGTGAACCTATCATGCCTCTATAGCTAGTGTTATCAACACTCTTTCCCTTAGGATCAGAGTCTAGCTTAGTGGCTGTTGCCATGGGTGTCTTTGCAATTGCACAATCTTGAAAGTCAAACCTTTTTAAAAGATCTTTGATATACTTTGACTGATTAATGAAAATACCAGTCTCAGTCTGTTTGACCTGCAAGCCTAAAAAGTAATTTAGTTCACCCATCATGCTCATCTGATATTTAGACTGCATAAGCTTGCTAAACTTAGCACATAACTTTTCATTAGTATAATCAAATATAATATCATCAACATGAACTTGAACTAAAAGCAAATCACCTTTTATCTTTCTAAAGAATAGAGTTTTGTCAACTGTACCTCTTGTGAAGCCATTTTCAAGAAGAAATTTAGACAAAGTCTCATACCATGCTCTTGGTGCCTGCTTCAGTCCATAGAGTGCCTTGTCAAGTTTGTAGACATGATTTGGAAACTTTGGATCAACAAAACCAGGTGGTTGTTCCACATACACTTCCTCATCAAGCTTGCCATTTAGAAAAGCACTCTTTACATCCATCTGGTATACCTTGAATTTTGAATGAGCTGCAAATGCAAGAAACATTCTGATTGCTTCCAATCTTGCTACAGGTGCAAAGGTTTCATCATAGTCAATTCCTTCTTCCTGAGAATAACCCTTGGCTACCAGTCTTGCTTTGTTTCTTACAATCATACCATATTCATCTAGCTTGTTTCTAAAAACCCATTTAGCACCAACAATAGATCTATCTTTAGGTCTTGGTACCAGTTTCCAAACTTTGTTCCTCTCAAATTCATTCAATTCTTCCTGCATTGGTATTACCCAATCAGGATCCTGTAAGGCTTCTTCAACCTTCTTAGGTTCATTCTTTGAGAGAAAACAACTGTACAAGCATTTATTTTGAATTGATCTTCTAGTTCGAACACCACTATTTGGATCACCAATTATCAAATCCTCAGTATGATCCCTTATCCATTTTCTAACAGGTGGTAGATTACTCCTGCTAGACTCTCCCCCTAAGTTAGTTGTATTTCTTGTAGAAGAACTTTCTCTGCCTTCAAAAGCTCCCCTTTGATCAGTAGAATCAGTGGATTCAGTACAGCTGCTAGTTCCTGATCTTCCTTCATTAGACTCTGAAGGATCAGTTCCTGATGAAGTAGACTCTGAATGACCAGTCTGATCCTGATCAGTCCTATGTTCTCCTTGATTGAATTGCTCCCCCTCAGCAGTAGTATTCCTTTGAGAAGCAATAGAGATTTCCTCTGGAGAACCTTCATCATCGCTGGAGGGAATCTCAAAATACTTAAGATTTTCAAATTCCAGATTGTCATGGCTTTCATCAGTTTGCAAAATTCCAAACTTCTTATCATCAAATGCAACGTGAATTGATTCCATAACAATGTGAGTTCTGAGATTGTATACTTTGAAGGCTTTTGATGCTGAATACCCTAGAAAGATTGCTTCATCCGATTTGGCTTCAAATTTCCCAAGTTGTTCTGGATGAACTTTCATGACATAGCATTTGCATCCAAAGATGTGAAAGTATTTCACACTTGGTTTCTTTCCTTTGATCATCTCATAGGGAGTCTTACCATGACCATTTACCAAGGTACAGTTTTAAGTGAAACATGCAGTGTTGATAGCTTCTGCCCAGAAATAGGTTGGAAGCTTTGCATCTGCAAGCATGGTTCTTGCTGCCTCTATGAGAATTCTGTTCTTTCTTTCTACTATACCATTCTGCTGAGGTGTTCCAGGTGCAGAAAAATGTTGAGTAATTCCATTGTCTGCACAACTCCTCCATTGTAGAATTCTTGAATTCTGTACCATTGTCACTTCTGAGCACTTTGACCTTGTACTCAGAGCTATTTTGAATATTCTTGACAAGTTCAATGATTTGCTGAGGAGCTTCATCCTTGTTGTGTAGAAAGAATACCCACGTGAACCTTGTGTAGTCATCCACTATAACTAGAGCATATTTTTTTTCTTATTAATAGACATAATGTTTATTGGACAAAATAAATCAAGATGCAGTATGTGAAATGGTTCAGTAATTGAATTTTCTGTCTTGCTCTTGAAAGTGGTTCTTCTTTGTTTACCAAGCTGACAAGCATCACAAAGTCCATCTTCCACATAGTTTGTCTGAGGTAGGCCTCTCACCAGATGATGCTTAACAAGTTGATTAAGCTTCTTGAAGTTGAGATGGGAGAGCTTCTTTTGCCAGTTCCAGCTTTCATCATTGAATGCCTTGCTGTAAAGACATCTGATAGTTCCTTTAAATGTGTCACTCAAGCTGGCTTCATATATGTTACCATGTCTCTGACCAGTCAGAACAATGTCTCCATTCTTCATATTCAAGATTTTGCATCCCTTACTTTCAAAGATTGATTGGTAACCCTTATCACCCAGTTGACTTATACTTAAAAGTGTGTGTTTCAAGCCTTCAACCAGTGCTACATTTTCTATGATGACATTCCCCAAAATAATTGAGCCATATCCCAGAGTTTCTCCTTTGTTGCCATCTCCAAAGGATATTACTGGGTCAGCTTTCCTCTCAAACTTTGTAAGCAGGGACTTCTTTCCAGTCATATGTCCAGAGCATCCACTGTCCAAGATAATTGAATGCTTCTTTTCAGTGCCCTTAACAGAAGATGAAGAAGTTTTCTTTGGAGATCCAGGCTTGTCTGAAGCACTTGCCATCAATGCAATGTTGTCATATCCAATTCATCTTCAGAATCACTGAAGTCTGCCCAATCCTTCTGTGTGACCATGAGTGCATTACCCTTCCCTGAATTCCTAGGCTTCTTGCACTCACTAGCAAAGTGTCCAAGCTCACTGCAGTTAAAGCACTTGATCTTGGCTTTATCAAGCTTGCTCATTGTACTTTTGCCTTTGTCATTCTTCTTCTCCTCTTTCTTCTGAAAAGAGCCTTTGCTAAATCTTCTCCTGTTGAATCTTCATTTCTTGAAAGCTTTAGCAAACATAGCAAAGAGTTCTTGCATTTCTAATTCAGAATCATTATCTTCAGAGTCTATATCTATAGTCTCTGATTCAGAACTTTCTTTGCTCTTCTTCTTCCTCAAGTCTCTTTCAGTAGATTCAGACTTTTCTTCTGGAAGCTTCTTTGATTCAGACTGAGCAGTGAGTGCAACAGTTTTCATCTTTCCTTCACTCCTGCTCTTTTTCTGCTACCTGTCAAGTTCATAAGCTCTCAATTTTCCATAAACTGCTTCTAATGATATCTCATCTAGATCATTAGCTTCCTCAATTGCAGATATCTTCTCATTGTAGAAATCAGGAAGAGCATTCATGAACTTAGTATTCATATCCTCCAAGTCATAATATTTACCATGCATGGCCATCTCATTGATGAGTTTAGTAAACCTATCAAAGGTGTCAGTAAGTGACTCACCAGACTTGGATTCAAAGTACTCATACTGTTGTATGAGAAGTGTCCTCATATTCTTCCTGACAGGTTTTGTTCCTTCACAGTGAACCTTTAGATTGTCCCATATCTCCTTAGCAGTTTTACACGAGAGAACATAGTTAGTGAGAACAGAATCAAGACTGTTAAATAGTATGTTTCTCACTTTAGCATCCTTAAGAACGTTCTCCTTTTCCTTATCTGTCAATTCAGATTTAGGCTTCTCTGCTGTATGTTCTGGAACAACTTTTCCTTCGACAGTTGCTTGAGGAACAAGTCTTGTTGGAACAAAAGGCCCATCTCTGATTCTGTCAAGATAATCAGGATCTGTTGCTTCCAAGTGATGCAACATCTTCACTTCCCATAGAGTATATTCGTTTCTCTTGAGCATAGGGATCTTAGTATTTCAATCCTTGTAACCAGACATGATTGCAGATCTTTATGATTATTCGAAATCAACCTACTCTGAAACCAATTGTTAACTCGAATAACTTGTAGAAGGGGGGTTGAATACAAGTTATATAATCGTGTCTGATTTTTGCTTGATTATATGAACAAGAATAAACGAATAAATCAAACTTTGTTTGTATTAAAATAATCAAATACAAACTCTACCAAAGGTGTACAATAACTTTAGCAGCTGCTGACAATATAAATCTCTCTCTCTGTTTGTTTCGAACTCTCGAATACAAAACTTACGAACTCACTCGCTCACACACTCTTTTTACAATGATATTGAGAAAGTATTTATAATGCTACCTATCAACTAATAACAGAATTATAATCTATCTATGACAATGTTCTGCCGTCCAGTTGATAGTTTCCATCAATAGAGAATTCGTTTCCTTCACGATATCTTCTTGCTTGTTTTCCAAAACAAAGATCCTGTTTTATAGCACTTGCCAGTTTCTGTAGCATCCATAATGACATCATCAGTAACACGATTGACATCATCAGTAACACGACTGATATCAGGATTTCCCATTGCATCAGGATCTGATTATCCCATCAGTATTTGATCAGGATCTCACTTACTGTATCAGGGTCTGCTCCTCTGTTCCTGACATGTAGTCCCCAATACACTGTTCCTGACATGTAGTCTCTGACGCACTGTTCCTGACTAAATTCTACAGATTACTGTTTAACACATATATCCTATACAAAGTGCTAAATCCTTTATAAGATCAGGATATACAAGAAGTATTAGCAAAATTCTATTCTTAACATCACAACTTATGAATTATTCCTAACAAATACCTTGGCCAACATCAAGCAGAGAGCATATGAGACCTTGACAGAGTACCTCAAACGTTTCAATGCAGAGGTTCCCAGAGTTAAAAAAGCTCCTGACGAGATCATTATGAGCTTCCTGATTGCTGGAGTTAGAGCTGGCTCAGACTTCTTGAAGGAGTTACAAGTACGTGAACCTGGTACACTAGCTGAGTTCGACCAACAAGCTGAACTGTATAAATGTGTGGAGGAATCTTTGTTAAAGCTGAGAGAAATAGAAGATCTTAGAGATGAAGCTAGTCACAAAGGAAGCAAGCGAGAGAGGTCTCCAAGCCCGCAAACATATGTTATCGGGGATCGAGCTTCCTTCAAAAGAAGTAAAGCAAATTTGAAGACAAAGTGTGACAATTATACCTCTTTGGTCACTCCAGTGGACCACATCTTCACGATTTATGGGAAAGAAAGAATATTTGTGAAGCCTGCACCTTTACCTGTAGGAGCAAGGAAAGATCTGAAGAAATATTGTGACTTCCATGAGGATAATTGCCATGATACTTCCGATGTAGAGCACTGAAAGACCAAATTGAGGATTTGATTAAAGTCGGGAAGCTCACGGAATGGATAGCTCGAGGTGACTAGTAGCTGAAATTTTGAGCGGTTCCTTAAAGCGGAGTTAAGAGACCTTTATTTATATATGTATTTCCTTCTTAGAACTGGGGGGTAGTGCATGTATACCTCCCTAGCAAGCAAACCTATTTCTTTCGAGTAGTTTTCAATGAAATTATGAGTAGTTCTTTTCCTTGTATTACGTCATACATGAGCTTATATTTATCTTGTAAAACAAGGAGCGTACCTCATTCAATTCAGTGAGCTTCTAGAAATACTTCACAAGTAATCTCTTTAAGTATCTCTTGTTTCTTACAATAAATTAGCTCGCGTAAGCTTAGAGGTGCTGCATTGGGATATTTGTATTAGATATAGAGGTTCATTCTTAGCATGTTTCGTAAGAGGTTAAAGAAGAAAAGAGAAGACATGCAAAAGCTACAATCAGGAATTATGTGAAGAAGTTATAGTATCTATTCGAGCGTTAAGGAAAATTTGACATAGTTGAGGATTTTGATGAAGAGTAACTACAAGAATATGATATAATCATTTTGAAGAAAACACACAGTACTCAGCTTCATGGATGAATATTCAGTGACTTATTAGAGATTATCAAAGAATTATGAAGCTTCCCGGAGTTAGTTCTTCATTAAAGACAAGCTTCCCTGAAGAACTGGGGGGTAGTATAATTACTATAGGACATGGTAGTTTGAAAATTGAGAATTTCAAAACATTTAGAATTCAGGTCCAGGAACCTCAGGAAGCTCACGATTTGGTTTGGGAACATAATGGTTAGGATGCAGTTCGGGAACCTCATAGCTCATATTTGGTTCAGGAACCTTGAGAATTGATTTTGTCTAGCATCTTGAAGAGAAGCATTGCATTATGAACACATCAATGAGTTTTCAAATCTTAACGGTGGTTTCCACTTCACTTCTGATCAGTCTACAGAAAGATCCAGGTGATACCTCTCCTTTTATGCTTACATATTCGTAGAAAACCTCCTAGGTAGCGCAACAAATTCTTACTATTCATAAATCATGCTTAAATATTTATGTTATTGAGATCTTATATGCGATAAAGCTATGATTATGTCTTGATTATGTTCTAGATGTTAGAATGCACATGTACCTAACAGATTATAGGTTCCTTGATATTTACCTGCATCTCGTAGGTTCCTCGATATTTACCTGTAGGTCACAGGTTCCTTGATATTTACATGCACCTCGCAGGTTCCTTGTTATTTACCTGCATCTCATAGGTTCCTTGATATTTACCTACAGCTTACAGGTTCCATGTATTTACCTTAAGTTAACAGGTTTTGTGTTACTCACCTGAAGCTCATAGGTAACAGCTTCCCAATCTAGTTGTATTTATATCTGTCTAGTAGACTACTCGTTATTTTCTTGTAACTGACATCTTGCAGGTTCATTGATATTTACCTGAAGCTTGTATGTAACAGCTTCCAGGTTCATTGACATTTGTTAGAAGCCAATTATTGATAGTTTTTGATTAGCAGCTTCCTGCATGAAGTTCCCATCCAACCGATACCTGAATAAAAGAAAGTGTACTTACAGCAAGAGCTCCATGCCTTTAGAGGATTAATCTAGTGCCCTTCTGGATTCTCGTTGTGCTCCATTCAAGGATTCACTTAGAGCCCAGAATGATTCAATAGGTTCCCCAAGATTTTCATGTACTCATCTGGTGTCCTTATGGATTCTCTTTGTGCTCCATTCAAGGATTCAGTTAGAGCCCAGAAGGACTCACTAAGTTCCCTAAGCATATCCATGTATTCACTTAGTGCCCTTATGGATTCTCTATGTGCCCGCATAGGTTCACTTAGAGCCCAAAAGGATTAACTTGGTGCTTCATGCATCCACGCGCATTTGTTTGGTATCTTAATGGATTCTCTTTGTACCCTTTTAGGGATTCATTTGGTGCCCAATTAGTTACGATTTTTTCCCTTATCAGAGGTTCACATGATGACCAATTGGATTCACCTTATGCCCTTACAAGGATTTTCATAGAGCCCAGGAAGATTCACTTTGAAAAGCCCTGTAAGCTGCAGGCACTCGATAGCCAGAAAAGATTTGCAAGCACAAAAGATTCACTTCGAAAAGCCCTATAAATCGTAGGCACATATTCAAAAGTCCCATAAGCATGTGGGCACCTGGTTAAGGGTTTCGGGAACCTAAGCATGGGTAACCTAACCTAGAGTTCGTTGTACTTGAAAAGCATTCAAAGGGATTCACCTTGTGCCCTTACGGATTCATTTGGTGCCCCCAGCATTTGAAGGGATTCACCTTGTGCCCTTACGGATTCACTTGATGCCCCTAGAATTTGAATTGATTCATCATGTGCCCTATAGATTCTCTTTGTGCCCTCTTCAGGATTCACTTAGAGCCTATGAGGATTCACTTGGTGCCCCAAAGGAATTCACTTAGTGCCCAACCGGTTTCTCTTCGTGCTCTTGCCATGATTCACCTAGAGCCCGGATGGATTCACTTTGTGCTCCCTAAAGCAAAAGGATTCATTTAATGCCCAGTCGAATTCTTTAAGTGCCCTTCTCAGGATTCACTTAGAGCTCAACTGGATTCGTCTTATGCCCTACCAAGGATTCATTTGATGCCCGGTCGAATTCTTTAAGTGCCCTTTTCAGGATTCACTTAAATCTCAACTGGATTCGTCTTATGCCCTACTAAGGATTCACTTAGCGCCCAATTGAATTCTCTAAGTGCCCTTCCCAAAATTCACCTAGAGCTCAATTAGATTCGCCTTGTGCCCTCATCAAAGTGATACATAGATGAATACTCCCACTTATAAAGCTTGTATATGATTGAAATAGGTATCGTACTGCTAACAAGTTCTTGATAAAGCAGCTTGCAGCATCCTTAATGATGATCAGAAGCTTCCAGTTTATAGCTACAGCTTCTAGGTTCAGTGATATTCAGCCGAAACAAGCAGTTTTCAGTAAACCGCTTCAACAAGCTATAGGAGGTTCCCGCGTCATGATGGCTCGGGGGGTAGCTCAATTCCTCTATGTCTTATTATTGTGAGCTTGCATAGAGAAGAGCTTCCATCTTCCAGGTTCAGTAACGGAACCTCAATCCAAACCGGCACAATGAAGCACAGATAAGTTCTACTTTCATGCCCTTATATCCTTAACTATCATACATTTTATGTCAACGAGAGCTTATATTGTGTCATGCTTAGATACACATAGCTTTTAATACGCATATTGCATGATCCTTAGAAATGAAATTTATGTGAACTTGTACTTAGGATGTTATCATGCCCTATAGGTTTACTGTTTACGCAACATATATGCTTAGTTTATGATCTCGAACGTGTTAGTTGAAACAATGTATTAGATAATTGATATGCCACTTGAGAAGGTAGCAACATATATAATGTAGATAATCATTCATACTTGCATACATGCATCACTTATATGTGAGCTCTTCAGCTCGTATTACTAATCTATTTTTCTAGTTTTCTTAGTGTTATGTCCAAAATCACCATGGGCTAGATTTAGACCTATTAAGTCGTAGGTTCCAATCAACAAGTATTGTATGAGCCAAGAGATAGATCTAGTACCAGATATGAAGACCAAACGCGGAGAAATGAGCACTAGCTGAGAAGACAGTCACAAGATTATAAGTATCAAGTGGTTCCTGATGAATCAGTAGTAGAGAAGATTACGAATGAAGCAGGTTCCTCCCTGCAGAAGAGCCCGAGTCAGCCTAGCATCAGCAATGAGGATAGTAAGAAGTATATGGGAACCACAGAAAGGGTCCCCAGACTAACAAATTTATTATTTGTGCAGGTACAGTTTCCTGTAGAGAGGTTCCTGAGAACCAGGTTTCGAGATAGAGGTTCCTGAGCAACAGGTTCCGAGATGTAGGCTCCTGAGCACCAGGTTCCTGAGCATAGACAACAGAGAGATCTAGAAGCCAGCTAGAGAGAAGCAGACTCATTATTGGAGAGTACTCCTAGGACGCAGCTGATCCTAGATTACCTCTAATAGATAGACATTAGATAGTCAAAGAAAAAACAGCTTAGAAGATGAAGCAACGTCTCGAGTAATCAAGTTATGATTTTCAAGGTTAACCTCGTGCCCTTTTAAGGATTCATCTAGTGCCCTATTGGATTCGTTTTGTGCCCTCAACATAGGATCACATAATGCCCAATTAGGTTCACTTTATGCCCGTATTTGGATTCACGCGGTTCCCTTGACCATATTAAGATTCACCTTGTCCCTTTTAAGGATTCATCTAGTGCCCTATTGGATTCGTTTTGTGCCCTCGGCATAGGTTCACATAACGCCCAATTAGGTTCACTTTATGCCCTTATTTGGAGTCACGTGGTTTCTTTGACATTCTTAAGGTTCACTCAGTGCCCAATTAGATTCGCTTTGTGCCCTTGTCAAAGGATTCACTCAGCGCCTAATTGGATTCACTTTGTGCCCTTGTCATGATTCAAGCAAGAAGATAAAGACCTGCATGGTTCACTCAGAAGAAACATGGGAGCATTGAAGGGATTGGACCTTAAAATATCAGGCTATTTAGGTTCCTCCCGCATCCTATGACTTTGAGGAACCGGGGGTAGTTGTTGTGCCCAAAATCTCCGTGGGCTAGATTTAGGCCCATTGGGCTTAAGGATCCAATCCGTACGATTAATATGGGTTATGATTGAGGTCCCTTAAGTTAAATGGGGATAAATAGCATGTGAAATGGATCTGGAAAAGTTCATGTTCCCGAGAGACAGGTTCCTGTAGACAGGTTCCCGAGAGACAGCTTCATGTAGACAACTTCCCAGGAGACAGGTTCCTACCGACAAGTTCCTGAGAGACAGCTTCCTGTACGATAATAGATTTATGCTAGCAGATTTATAGTATGATTAAGCCTCCTATTCTTTAGGAGCAAGTTATGAACATCAACTCCTTATTGGAATGTATTCCTTGGGCGCAGATGATCCTTGAATACATCTAATAGGACTAGAACTAGTAAAGACACTCCTAGTCGGGCTAGAAATTGAGTTCTACTCGACTTAGGTCGCATATTCGTGGCTGAATCTGGAGAAAAGGATTTCCCCACGAATTAGGAACCTAGAATATTGCTGCCTAACCAGACTTCTAGTCTAAAAAGAACTACATGAACTTGATCCCTATATATACAAGGGTACGTAGGCACCTTGAGAACATGTTTTACAAGCCTCGCAATAGACACCCACGAGATTCTTGAGAACACACGACACAAGCCTCAAGGGAACTCGCGAGATTATTGTAAACGCTCTCGAGCTCAGTTCAACCCTCACAAAAAACCACCATTCTCCATAGATTAGTTGATCGTTAGCCTTTACAACTCACCGTAGACCTCTCAAAAGTTGTTACGAAATCCACTCATCAACATTATCCTTAATATCTCTCCATCTAAACCAGCCCATCCATCAACCATTATGTATGTTTTGAAGAACGTTGCTTTCATAGGGATAATGAAAAAAAATTCCTTAATGCAAATTATGGAGGAGGGCAAACAGCTCTTTGCACTTTAGCACGACAGTCCATTGCTAAATAGTATCAATAAAATGGAAATAAGTCATCAGACATTGGTAAGAAAAGTTCTTATTACCTGAAATAGAATCAAGTGCTAACAAGTCATAATCGGATACGATCCCGACCTGCAAACAATAAATTATTGTCAAGGTAACTATGTATTAAATCCTTTATACAACGATATCAGTACAAAGAGGTCAATCGCACATTTAACAGAATCTATTTCAGTCAGAATGCTCTGCTCCTGTAAGTTATGGTATATCTAACAGATTCTCCTATAACTACGTCACGTAAGAGGAACCTGATTAGATTTGGTTATTTGAGTGTAGGTATATGTAAGAGACTGACATTCTAAAGCTAATTATGATATTATCAAGTTCTACTTAATGCAGCTCCCAATGCAGCTCTGCCAGGATTGTCAGTTGTCATAGTGAATTCAGAAAAAAAAACACATTATTTAATATAGACAATTTTACTCTATCCATAATAATAAAGTATGAAACACTGTAGTATTCATAAACAGAATAGTTGCCTTATATTCCATTTTCAAGACAACTCATACATACAATGAGAAAATTTAATTCACTTCAGCCTACTTGCACGACACAAATAGGATTTAAAAAATACTACAACCACAGTTATACTACCTAAATAATCTCAGTTGTAAACTACTAGACTTCAGTTTTGCAATCTACTCATTGATACTTACTAGACTTCACTTTCAATGAAAAGGGACCTTCATGTGGCCTATGGATTCCATATTTCCTCAAAATTTCGAATTGTTAGTTGACACGGACAAAGTCAGGGAAAACCTCTGAAATTATCAATATTGAACCTTGGTCTCCGTACTTTATCTTGCTAACAACATCATCAATGAGTCTACTAAAGTGATATGTAGTAAATAGATTGTAAAGCAACAACTCCAGACGCGGGCAACTTATCTTGTGTAAAACAAAAATTGATAAAATTAAATAGATGAGACAAGGATACATGAGTTCTGCTGAGAAGGAATGACTAGGACATATTGTAGTTACTCTTATCTTTATTGCATTTTGAACACCTGCTGCATCTTCAAATTCCACAAATGCATAACAGGCACCCAGCTCTTTTTTTGCTTTACATATTATTATTTAGCAAAAATTTAATATGAATCACTGGGGCATACAAGTCAAGAATTCTTAAGAGATAAAAGAACTCACTTGTCTGGTTCTAATGGCCACACCATCAGGCTTCAGTCTACCAAATTTCTTGAACTCTTCCTCAATTTCAGAAGCAGGCATAGTAGATGGCACATTTCTCACATAAAGAGACTTTATCTTAACTGTGAACATCAAATTATGCAGAAATCAGGGAATTATGCAGAAATTAGGGACTTGAGAGACAATATTAGCAGACATGGTAGAAAACTACCTGAGTGTAAGAACCAACAACATTGGTATACACAGTAGAAAACTCCTTGTGCGTGTAAATAATAATGGTGAGCTTGCACATCAACACACAAAAACACTAATAGGAAAATAATTATTCTTGCAGTTCATCTATTTAATTTCCGAAGGATGATTGTAAATGATAGTCTGTAACACTATCAGACTATCAGTCAATCAGAATACAAAAGCAAATAAGCAACTCAGAGTACATAAGCAACTCAACTCGAAACATAAATCAAAAGATCAACTTTAAATATAAAAATCAAAAACAGGGATGGTCACAAATGCTAATTAACTCCAAATTAAAAAGAAGGTGAATTAAATTAAAAAACTAGGGTTTCAAGTAAATTAACCCCAATTAAAAATTACATCAAAATAGAGCTAATGAAATTTAGGGTTTCGATTTAAAACCCCCAATTTGTAACGAAATCGAAATAATGAAACTTGTATTACAAAATCAAGCTTACCCCTTACAAATCGAACTAATTCGAGCGGATTTGAGCAATGAGAGAGAGCGGCTTCGAGTGTTCTTGGGTGAGAGAGAGAAAGAGCAGCTTCGAGTGTTCTTGAGTGAAAGAGAGCGGCAGCTTTAATTCTTCCAGTTCGATTCTTCTAGGGTTAGGATTCTTGAGTGCTAAGAGAGAAAGTGAGACATAGTTGTTAAGTGAGAAAGAGAGAGGGTTCTTGAGTGTGGTGGTCAAGACTCGAGAGAGAGTGAGAGTTTGCAGGGTTCTTCAATGTGGTGGTCGAGAGTGAATGTGAGAGAGTTGTTAAAATGTTTTTGTTTAATTTTTTTTAATTGTTTTGTTGTAGTTAACTGAAAAATGAGAGTGAAAAACGGGGGAAGCGGAAATTGGCTTAGTGGCGGGATCTAAAATTTTGGTATAAAGAGGGAAAGTTTTATTGGAAGCGGGATCTAAAATTTTTAAGGGGTCTTAAGACATCGCTTTTATGATCCAGTGATGTCTTAAGTATACAAAGACATCGGTATAAAATTTTGCGATGTTAAAAAGTCTTTAGACATCGGCTACATTTGTAAGCTCTTTCTCTCATTCTTCTTAACCTTTTTCTCTCATTCTTCTTTAACCTCTTACGACACACATTGAGAATGAGCCTTTATATCTAATACAAATATCCCAATGCTGCACCTCTAAGCTTATGCAAGATAACTCATTGTAAGAAACAAGAGGTACTTAAAGAGATTGCTTGTGAAGTATTTCCAGTAGCTCACTAAATTGAATGAGGTACGTTCCTTGTTTATAAGCTACATATAAGCTTGTGTATGACGTAAAACTATAAAAAGAACTACTCATAATTTCATTGAAAACTTCTTGAAAGAAATAGGTTTACTTGCTAAGGTTGTATGCATGCACTACCTACCAGTTCGAAGAAGGAAATACATATATAAATAAACCCCTTTAGCTTATTATAGACCCTTATTATGAAACTCGCTTGAGCATTACATACTGTAATGAATGTCTATCAACTCTACTTTAAGGAAGCCCTCAAACTTTTAGTTACTGGTCACCTCGAGCAATCCATTCCGCGAGCTTCCCGGCTTTAATCAAATCCTCAATTTGGTCTTTCAATGCTCTACATTCGGAAGTATCATGGCAGTTATCCTTATGGAAGCCATAATATTTCTTCTGACCTTTCCTTGCTCCTACAGGTAAAGGTGCAGGCTTCACAAATATTCCTTATTTCCTACAAACTGTGAAGGTTTGGTCCACTGGAGCAACCAAAGAGGTTTAATTGTCTTACTTTGTCTTCAAATTTGCTTTACTTCTTTTGGAGGAAGCTCGATCCACAATAACATATGCTTGCGAGCTTGGAGACCTCTCTTGCTTGCTTCCTTTCCAACTAGCTTCATCTCCAAGATCTTCTGTTTCTCTTAGCTTCAACAAGGATTCTTCCACGCAGTTATATAGTTCAGCTTTTTCGTAGAACTCAGCTAGTGTACCAGGTTCACGTACTTGTAACTCCTTCCAAAAGTCTGAACCAGCTCTAACTCCAACAATCAGGAAGCACATAATGATTACGTAGGAGCTTTATTAACTCTGGGAAACTCTGCATTGAAATGTTTGAGGCACTCTGTCAAGGTCTCATCTGCTCTCTGCTTGATGTTGGTCAAGGTAATGGTTGGGTGGCAAAAGCCATAGAAGCTCTAAACTGAGTAATGAAGAGTTTCCTTATATCCTCCAGGAATCTATGGAATCTGATGGTAACCTCTTGAACACCTGATGAGCTCCACCATGAAGGGTTGCAGCCAGTAATCTACACTTTATTTGCTCCTTAACTTGATAAACTTCCATCCCAGTATTAAAACTACCCAGATACTCCACGGGATCCGCAGTGCCATCAAGTTTAAGCTCAATCGACATACGATAGGTATTAGTTAATGGAGATTTTCTAACCTTCTTAATGAATAGAGACGATGTTATCACACTTGTTATAGATTTCTTTTCTTCCTTGAGCTTCACTAGAATCTTCTTAAGGTCTTCAATAATCAAATCACCAGCACCACTGTCCTTTGCTTCCTTATCTTCATCTTTGACTTTCTGCAATTCTGCTATGCTCCAATCTTTCATGATCTTGTCCGAACTTGTATCATCTTAAACCAATTCGTTAAAAGATTCCTTGGCTTTCTTCTTCATTTTATAAGATGCTCCTGATTTCGTAATATTCTTAGTCTTATGTCCTTCCAAGATCTGTAATCGAGTTTTCTTAACTAGAGGTTATTTACCCTGGGTTTCACCATCTCCTTCACCTTCAACATCTTTCTTTGGGCCTTTACCTTCGATCTCCTCCACAGCATCTTCTTCACGTTCCTCTTTATCAAAGTCCAACTGCTTTGGAAAACTCTTAGCTTTCTTACCCTTCTTACTTGATATCAACTTCGACTTCTTATTCTTTTTTGTCTTCTGTTCGAGGGTTATGAGCCTTTCTCCCATCGATTTGAGATGCTCTAGGATGCCGGCAGGAGTAATCTTCTTTGCTCTCGGGGTTTGATCTTTTCCTATAGATTGTGTTGCTTCGCTATCAGAATTTCCTGCCATTTTTCCACTCTTAAGATGTTAGCTCCCTTCCTTCTAGTGCCAATGTTGATAAGTGGGTTTCGTAACAACTTTTGAGAGGTTTACGGTGAGCTGTCTAGGCTAACGATCAACTAATCTATGGAGAATGGAGGTTTTTGTGGGGGTTGAACTGAGCTCGAGAGCGTTTACAAGAATAGTCGCAAGTTCCCTTGAGCCTTGTGTTGCGTGTTCTCAAGAATCTCGCATGTTTCTATTGCGAGGCTTGTAACCGTATTCTCAAGGTGCCTACGTACCCGTTTACATAGGCATCAAGTTTACATAGTTTTTTTTAGACTAGAAGTCTAGTTAGGTGACCTTATTCTAGGCTCCTAATTCGTGGGGAACACCATTTCTCCAAATTCAACCACAAATAGATGACCTAAGTTGAGTACTCAAGTTATAGTCCGGCTAGGAGTGTCTTAACTAGTTCTAGCTCTATTAGAAGTTGTGCACTTCAATGGAATTGGTTGCTTTGTAAAGTTGTTTTTTCTTTTCTTTTTCTTGCATTTGTTTCCTCGTATACTATGATGAGAGTAGCACTTTGCACATCGGCCCCTTGGAAAACTATTTTCTTTTTTCTCATTTACTATGATGAGTTGCCCCAGTACATTGGCCCCTTCGTGAAATTGGTTCTTTATCCTTATTTTTTTCTCTCTCAATTGATTTAGCACTACGCCAAAAACGCTCATATGCAACGCCATGTTTACTGTTCCTATAGGATTATAAATTGGATTTTTGGTTAGATTGAGTATAGTTTAATGATTAATTTAAACAATTTATATTAAATATGGATTCGATTTTTTTGTTATAATAGATTTGGATACAATTTGAATTTAGATTTTGGATTTAGATTCAATTTTGATTAGATTTTAGGTTTAAATTCAATTTGTGGGATTTGATTCGATTCAGATTTGGTTTGGATTTTGCTTTTGTTTTTCTTAGTTGTAGATCTATTTGGATTTTGAAGTTGTTAGTTGATCATTAGCTAACACGGAGTTCTTTTTTTTTTTTTGTTAGCTATGGTTTTGGTTCACATACAATTGGATTGCAGATTTATTCATGCTTGTTCTTGGATAACATGGATACTTTTTTTTTCTCATTTTATATTGCAATGGCAATGAATTTGTTTAGAATGTTGGGGATCGTTTAAATTTGTAACTCTATATTTTGTTTAGGGAAAATGAATTTTTTTGTCACTGAACTATTGACCTTTTTAGAAACCTACCACTCAACTATGAATTTTTCTTTTTTACACACTTGCGTTAGGTCCGGTTTTTTTTAGTCACTAAACTTAGGTTCGGATTTTGTTTTACTCACTAAACTTAGGTTCAGATTTGATTATTAGCATTATATTAATTTTTTTCTCACTAACCTTAGGTTCGAAGTGAACAAGTCAATTGAAGATTTAATACTTAAAAATGTTGCATTACAGAGGACAATTTGTTAAACTTTAATACTTGAAAATAATGCATTAAACTTTATCTTGAAAATAAATCGATTAAATTTAATAAGATAAAGTCTGCATTAAACTCTATCTTGAAAATAAATCGATAAAGTTTAATAAAATATAGTCTAATTTAATGATGTATTAAGTGGTAAGTTTTCCTCTTTAATGCATTATTTTCAAGTATTAAAGTTGCAATCGACTTGCAATCGAATTTATTTTATTAAAATTTATCGATTTATTTCAAGATAAAGTTTATTGCAGACTTTATCTTATTAAACTTAATCGATTTATTTCAAGATAAAGTTTAATGCATCATTTTCAAGTATTAAAGTTTAACAAATTGTACTTTATAATGCATCATTTTTTAAGTATTAAAGTTTCAATTGATTTATTCACTCTGAACCTAAGGTTAGTGAGCAAAAATAATTAACATAATGCTAATATCCGAACCTAGTTTAGTGAGTAAAACAAAATTCGAACCTAAGTTTAGTGACTAAAAGAAAACCGGACCTAACGTTAGTGAGTAGAAAAGAAAAATTAATAGTTGAGTGGTAGGTTTCTAAACAGGACAATAGTTAAGTGACAAAAAAATTTATTTTTCCTTTTGTTTAACAAACTCTGGATTTAAAATCTTGAATTTAAGTGGAAATGTTGATATATATAATAGTACTATATTATTGAAGAGTACTGTTTCTATATTGATTTTCTTGTTGGATATTGTTGAATAGTTTCGCTTTATTTATTTACTATATAAATTACTATATGGATTTCCTTGTTGGATATTTATTATATAAATCACTTTACTAATGTAATCGTGAAAGTTGCTTATAATAAAAATCTTACTTTTTTGTCTTTTCTCTTATTTATCAAATCAAAATCCAAATTTAAATTCAAAACTTTGGATTTGACAAAATTCAATCAAATGAGTACGGATCAGGTTATGAAATAGGAATTTTTTGTATTTTGATCCCTATGCATGTATACACTACAGTAAAATCTCGTTAAACTAATACTCGATAAATCAATTTGGGTTACTTTAAAAAATGATCAATTTCGATAAGATAATAAGATAATAATTTTTTTTTTAAAATCCTATATAAATATATGGTACCAATAATATTATAAATTAATAATTTCTTTACAATCATAAAAATATATGTATTATCCTTTTGTAAAATTTGATTCTAGGATTCTTAAAATTTGAATCTATATGAAACTCATCTTTAACCATCTTTATTGCATCCAAAAGTTCGAATGTGATGTTTTTGTAAAGCATTAAAAAGTTATTAATCAATGTTTTTGAAGTCTTTGGGGCTTCTTTACGTAAAAAAAGTTCAAAAATGTTGTTTTATCCTTGATATCATCTAAATGTACATGATTATTGACTTTGAATCTCGCAAATACTCATTAAATTTGTAAACAATATATATTGAATTAATTGAATTAAGTATAAAACATAAATTGTACAATTCATTTTATATAAATGTATATAATTGGAAATTAATTTTCTTTGATGTCAAAAATTCTTTATAAATTAATAATGTTAATTTATCGATTATTTAAATCAAATTGGTGGAATGGATATTCCTCATCCTCTCTAATAAGGATGTCGAGGGTTCGACTCCAGTGAGAACTATCAAAAAAATAAAAAAAATCCATTATCATCAGAAGTTTCGAACTATAAAAAAAATAAAAAAATCCATTATCCCGATCAGAAGTCTCCGAGCATGCGTGTCCAAAGTGTTTAAACCCAATTAAAAGTCTAACCATGCTTGGTTTTAAAATAAGAAACGAAAAAAAAAAAAAAAAAGGGGTCTACCCTGCATTACACGCGTTTTATCTTTATTGGGCCGGGCTTCTTGTGGGATGAACACGTACTTTTAGGGTTTAGAAAGTAAATTGAGTAATTGACTATTATTATATTATTATATAATATTATTATATTATATAATATATAAAACTTCACTAGACATTTAAAAATATCAATCTTTTGACTATTATTTTTATTCTTCTCCCAATAAATTATATGTTTTTAAATATTATGTATGAAAATATTACTACAAATCCCTCACCTCCTCATCAAACTTGCAATACCAACTTTGTACACCAAGAAATCTCTAAGCATGGCGACATATGCAGCAGTTTCACTTTTTTATTTTCAATACTTGTAGCTCATTTTACCCTCAACCAACATGTATCTGCTGTTGGCCGCGCAACATCCATTAACTCCACGTTAGTATGATATTGTCCGCTTTGGGTCGTGGCCACGTCCGCACGAATTTGTTTTTGGGTTCCTCCCAAAAGACCTCATACTAATTGAGTTGTTTTGGCTGCTTATATTTAAGATAATTCTTCTTTATCTTATCTATTTGGGACTTGGGTTGACACCCACTCTACAATCTCCCCTCAATCCAAGAACCACCAATCTTGTGACCCTTATACCGCCGTTACTCATCTGTGGCTCCTCATCTTGCGGGACGCCGCCCGACTGTTAGGTCCAATAAGATTGTAGAAGGGGGGTTGAATACAATCTATACCCTTTTAACGAAATTTTTCGTTAAGATTTAAATTCACTTTAGACAAATTTGTACGGAATTAAATGAAACAAAGTTCAAGTTAAATATAACGATATATTAAACTTGAGGGTTGTTACAAAATCAGTACAGAGTAATATCAAGTTAATAAAAACAAATTAGAATATTCGACGTGAACTTTTCTTAATTTGTTAATAAAAATCGAGATATAGATTAGGAGTAAAAACTCGCTAATAGTACAAGAGTCACAAGTAATCAAGCTTGAACGGATCAAATATTACAAACTGTAAGCTTATGATTTTCTAAGAATTAAATGCTCTTGAATGTTGTCTTTAAGATGAGAAAGAGTTCAGCTGGTTTTTTCTTTCTTTTTGATCTGATATTTTCGTGTAGTTGGTCTGTGTAGCAGCCTGATCTTTATACAAAGTCTCTGACTCTTTTACTTGACAATATACCTCGAACTACCTTTCAAGAGAGTGGCTACTACCTTTTTAGAAAGGCTACTACCTTTCCATTTGTCGGCACTACCTTTGCTGTCATCCACTCGGTACTACCTTTCAGTTGTACTAGTACTACCTTCGCTGAGAAGGCTACTTCCTTTGGTAGTGGTCGGTACTACCTTTGCTTATAAGCTTGTACTACCTTCGGTACTACCTTTCTGAAAAGGTAGTATCAATATAATTTTAAGCTTTAATCAATTATATGATTTTCTAATAATCATTTAGTTAATTTTCTTTTACATAAAATTCTGATTTAATTAATTATGTAATTATTTTAAAGAATAAATTAATTCTTATAGAATTAATTTATTAATTAAATTAATCACATAATTTAATCAATTAAAGGAGAATAAATATGAATCCTTTAAATAGCCAAATCTTTTCTTGAACTACTGAAATTAACAAAGAAATACCATTGAATTTTCTGTTGACGTACGATGTACTGTTTGGTTCATGAACAACTAACTCCAATGATTGTTCTTTATTTCTGACTTTAAACATGTGGTCCTTCTTCTTGTCTCATCTCTCTTTAAATCTCTTGTACTCTGACTGATAATCACCTGTCACTGTAGAAATCTCTGTCACTCTAAATAAATCCACTTCTTCGATGCTATACTGAGGCTTGATCAGCAGGCTGAACTTCTTCCAGTGTAAAACATCAAAACTATAGATTGACTTATATATTTTTCTTCTGACAGATAGCATCTTCTGAGATTCCTATGACAGTTTTAAATTATTTACTTATTACAACCTAATTTAAGTTGAGTTGAGTCCTCGTACTACAAATAGGCTGTGTCATATGCCTTTCACCGACTACCTCAATGTCAGGAAGACTTTCGACACAAGCCTTCCAAGATCTCCAACCGCAGTTCTGGAGAGCCTCCCACACCACACAACTTGCATCCCGCAACCCCAAGATTAACTTCTTAACCATCGGCTTTGATACCACTTGTTAGGCCGTGCAACACCCATTAACTCCACATTAGTATGATATTGTCCGCTTTGGGCCGTGGCCACGCCCGCACGGATTTGTTTTTGGGCTCCTTCCAAAAGGCCTTATACTAATGGAGTTATTTTGGTTGCTTATATTCAAGATAATTCTTCATTATCATATCGATGTGGGAATTGGGTTGACACCCACTCTACATCTGCTGCATAAGATACTTGTGATTTTCCTGCAATTTTTAACTTTGGCGATGCAAATTCCGATACGGGTGCATTCGCTGCAACGTTTTTTGGCGGACCACCTTTTTTTGGCCAATCCTTCTTTGGGGAAAATGCAGGAAGAGCTTCTGATGGACGCCTCATGATCGATTTCTTTGGTGTGTGTGTGTGTCCTTGGCATTTATTTATATACTGCTTAATTACTACTTGTGATTCCTTTTATTGAATTAATCTGCATGTCTAATTAATGATTATTTTTTTTTGATGTATGGTTTACCAAGTAGCTTAGGTTTACCATTCCTCCATCCATACCTGGATTCCTTGGGCGTTGACTTCACTCATGGTGCAAACTTTGCCAATGTTTTGGCCACTATTGCACCTCCCAGATCACTCATTTCCGTGGTTAGACCACCTTGTGGACTTAATCCTTTCTTTCTCGACATTCAGATTGCTTAGTTTGCGCAATTCGTAAATAGATCACAAACACAAGGTAAACTAATAGTACTACACTGACACACGTACATATACATGTGCATAGCTAGCTTTTTCTAACATCAATATTTTAGATCATAATTATAACGTCCTAGAAAATATCGTATTTGTTATTATTATTATTTAATTATTTAATATTAAACGTTGATTATATGAGGTGAATTTTTTAGGATTAAATACGTGTGACATCATGTTTATGTGTTTATATGGTGTTATATGTGTGTCGTGTAGGTCCGTATTTTTTTTTATTTGAAATTTGTGATTAAAAATCTATTTAAATTATGCATTATCGGTCTTTGAAATTTTTATAAAATCATCAGAGTATTTAAAAATCCCGAAATCTTTTGCAATATCATATTTGTAAATTTATTTAGTTTTTAAGATTATTGGGTGAATTATTTTGGGTGTTTAAGTATTTTAAAATGATTTAAAAATTTTATTTCATTTAAAGTGTTAAAACTTGTAAACTTTGTATTTAATTCATTTTTGATCCTAAAAAAAAATTAAAAATATGTGGGGGTTCGTAATTTTGTACTCTTTATTAAAAAAAATGAGAACTTTAATTTTCACCAATTTTCGGTTGATTTCAAATTTAGAAATTAGTTTAATTGATTTAATATTATTTTTCCCAGCAATTGGAAAGTATCACTTTTGTATCTATTTTTATCACAAAATCCAGCACCCCAGTTCATTCTTCTCGGTTATTATCGAGAGTTCTTGACTCTCTCCCTCTCTCTTTACTCTCTAATCTCTCTCAATCTCTCTCAGATTTTCTCCCTCTCTCCCTCGATTTCTCTCCCTCTCTCGACCACTCTCTTTATCTCGCCTCTCCTCTCTGACTCCCCTTGCTGTCTCTCTCTCGATGTAGTTTTGTTTTCCCTCGGCCGGAGCTTGGTTTGGCTGTCTTTGGAGCTCGGTTATGAGGTCTTTAAGCCCCGTTCGAGTTCTCTAGGCCCTCTTAGATATGGGTTAATTCGTTGTGTGTGTTGTTCTTGCTGATTGACTGTGAATTAAGCTCCTCCCCCTCCCCTGTTCTGGATATCGAAGTGTGTGGTTGTGTATGTGATACGAGAGTGTATGGGTATACATATATATGCATAGCAGTATAGGTGTGTATCGAATTGGTGGCTTTACTGTTGTTGGGATTAATTACTGCGATGTGTGTGTGTAGAGCTTGGGGGTTTTGGAGTCTTCGTTTTTCAGTGTGTTCGTAGGTGGGTATGGTTGCAGGTGGTGTGTCAGTAGCAGTATGTGTAATTGTTATTAGCGTGTGTGTAGTTTAATTACTGCGGGTACGATGAAGGCTGGGTTATTGAAACTGGTTGACTGGTTTTGCGGCTGTGTGGTCGAGTTGTTCTATGGGTGTGCAGTAGAGAAGGGGGAGGAAGTAGAGGGGTGTTAGTTGGATTCGTCCATTAAAATTCTGTGGTTTTGATGCTAGCTTGAGTTGTAAATTGGGAGAAAAGAAGAAAGAGTGAAGAGAGAAAAGAGTTGGGATTGTGTGGTTGTCCAGGGGTATGTGAAGGAGGGTGTTGCTGGTGTAAATATTTATGGGTGTGCGGTAGTGCTGATCATATGATTTTGTTGCCTGGATTCTTGTGAAGTTCTTATAATAGAAAGTTGTATCAGTCGAGTGGGCAAGTGCTAGCAGGGTTAGATGCTGAGAACTCTGTGGTTTGAACAGTTATTGGATTTGAATTAGATTGAAAGAGAGGTGATTTGTTTTTCTCTTTGAGCTACAAAGGCATGGGGGCATGGCTGTATTGCTAAATTATACGCTATATTGGTTAATAAAGTACAAGAATCTGTTTATAGATACATTTGATTTTTGTCCACTCTGTTTTCTTAACAAACGCCTATTGTTAACATATAGAAACATTGTTTTGACGTGGTTGTTGATGATATAGGCTACTATTTCTTATTAATGTCCTCTGTTTGTGATTCATACAGACCTCAATGTGTGTTCCTTTTTGTTTTTTTATATATGACAAATGATTTTAAATTATGTACATTATATGGTATTGCAAAATCAGGAGAGTAGTTGCTACAAGTTTATGTGATACCACAAGAAATTGTACAAATTTTTCCCTACTTTGGATGTACGATTCCATTGTCATTTGTATCATTTTTTTATATGTTAAAATTATAGATTATCAGGGATAGGTACATTAGTATAGTTTGCGACGATTGTGAATCATGGAAGCAAAGGGTTGCTTAATTGTTTGTTTGGTCGGTTATATTCCAACAGGTTTGGTCATTTTATAAAGGAGGTGTTGTCCAAATTTTGTTAAATTTATTTTATAATTCTTACAGTAAATTGATAACAAGTATTTGTAAATAAATATTATATATGTGATAACTAGCATAAGTGTAAATTATTATTTCGTGCAAAGTTCCTATATGGTTTATATGACTTTGCTGTACTATTTTGAGAATATGAATAATATGTGTTATATGTTAATTGTAAAGCGAAATAGGATACGATTGGGTAGAATAGAATTAGATGGTTAAGGTTATACGCGTACTGAATTAGTGCTTTACCTGTATATAGGTACGCATAGGAGGCCAGCTAAGAGCCAGAGCCTGTGGAAATGGAATGTAGAGGAAGGAAAGAAGTATCGGGATTGACCAGTGATAAAGGGAAAATGGATGTGAGATCGAATAAAGGTCAAGTAGAGACGGATGTAAAGTGATAAGGAGTTAAATTAGTGGAAATAGAAACTCTGTGTATGAGGCAAGTTTACTATCCCTCACTTATTGTTCAAGTGATGTGAAACTTTCTGTATTATTTATTGTTCTTTCGAAATTCCTTTTTGCAAGCAACTGTATTCTTCATATATATTCTGAATAATTGCGAACCTGTTCTGTTAAATATACAATGTTCCTTTCAGACCTTTTTGCTAGTGCCTATACCTTTCATTTTTATTTCCAGTGACATTTTTCTTCTATTAATTTACAAACACTCATCCTCAAAAATTATTATGTCATTGTTTATTCTCTTCGCCTATTGTTCAGGTGTTGATTCTTTTAAAAAAAATTATTTTATATAAATATTTCCCGTCATTATTAATATTCTTCAAAGAGCGTTTACTTCAAATTATTGTAAACTAATTCGAGGTTTATACTGTTGTTGAGGCATGTGTTGCTCAGTGACGGTTAAAAGCAAGAATGAATTGAGATCTTCTTAATTATTTAAACTCATATTTGTCATGCCGGTTCTGGCAGCTGAAGCCTATAAGTGCTTAGCTGACCTGAGTGAGACCTTAAGTAATTGAGAATTTCTTAAATCTTCGTTTTAAACTATTCGAATCTCTCATGTTAGTTTAAACTTGGTAACGGATTTTCACCAATGGACCCCCTTTAGGAGAGGTTTTCTTCAACCTGTCCTACAATTTTATTGTCTTGGAGTTATTTTACAAATGATCATTTTAAAACTACTTAATTCGTTCATGTTGATTCAACTTGACAATGTGTTGGTAAATTTATTAAATGCTTAGCACTTGACTATACCCTTGCTTTATCTTATAATTACAATTGTTGTTATTCCTGTTGCAAGTAAATCATTTCACTCAAATGAACCATGTTTTTCGTCACTTGATCATTATATTAATTCGATTTGTCGTTGATATTATTGCTCTTAAATTTTCAGTAAATATGAATAGCTGTTTATTATATTCCCATTCAATAGTGCTGAAATTGTTGTCCCTGTTTCGCTGATATATTATGGAATAATACCCTTCTCTATATCGAACTTGTCGATATCTAGGTCAGAATTTTACTAGACCTCATTTCTTCTTGAGATTTGAGTTGTTAACCTGGAACGTGAGTTTCCAGGGTGCTTGGCGGGTCGAGGTGGTCGATTGTTCCGACACCTGACGTTCAGATTATAGGATTGGACTGTTGTTTTTTTTTAAAATGTGGAGCGTAAAGGGTCGGACCAGATTCGTGATCAGAAGTTATTAAGGCCAATGTGTGTCGTGGATCCATTAAAGGACATTGCTGTGTGCGTTTGTCCGGGGTTAGTGCGTGACTGATCAGCAGCCTAACCTTATTGTTTTTATTAATAAAATGCAAAATAGTCCAATTCTATTCCATTTCCTGAATTAAATAAAGTGTTATATCTTTAAAGTTCATGAGCTTCTGTAATTGTGAATTATTCCTTTGAGATAAGTTGGTCAGTGATATGTTCACCAATGAATCATTGTAGTATTATTGTTTCACTATACTGTTCGCTTGCTGAGCATTCTTTGGCTCACTCTTGCTTTATTTTCTCTAATCTTTCAGTTAGGAATAAGGGTGGATGTCTACATCGTACGAGTCATATGAGAGCAATGAGGCAGCCTTTACAGGATAGATCTCGAAGCTAAAGCGGGTAAGCACGATTGGAGTTAAGCTACAGATTAAACGGTATAGTTATTGAAATCAGATTAGTAGAAGAAATTGTAATAATAAGTATGGTTTAGATTCTTGTTTCATACCATAACCTGAAATCGATCCTCGGTGAGGAATCGCTGGTGTATTAAGTTTTAATTGTAATTGTTAATTGGAACTTGGGTTGAAATACAGGTGGATAGTCCGATTTACGAATACTTCATGCCGGAATTTTCTAAAATTCCTCTGTATCAAAGTCTGTTTTATTATAAGTGTATTTTCAGTATTGGGAAGTCGGGGCGTTACAATAATCGAGATTAATCAAACAAGTACTGCTTATTATTTGCAGTAAAGATTTTCAAGAATTTCATGCCAAAAAAGGAGTCCTTTGCTAGAGCTTTATATACCTTGGATATTGGCCAAGTTGACATCACCCAAGAGGTGTTGGACAATAAGACTGATGATGAGATTAAAGAAATTATACCGGATTTGATTATTAGATTATCATCGAATGTAAAGGTAAATCATACATAGAAACACATACTTGATCATAATTTTATCTAAAACTTTTGATCGTAACGTCGTGAAGTGGTACTAATGATATGTGCTTTAAATTTCAGATTTTGTATAGTTTGGGAGGTAGTACATTTTGGATTCATAACACTGGACCTGTTGGTTGTCTTCCAATTCTTTTGACTCTGGCTCCAGTCGCAGATGATCAACTTGATGATGCTGGTTGTGCAAAGCGCTGTAATGAATTAGCCCAATACTTTAACAACTTGTTGAAGAAGGGTGTTGATCAACTTCGAAAAGACCTTCCCTTGACAGCTTTGACATATGTAGATGTATATTCTGCTAAATATTCTCTTTATCAACAACCAAAGAAATATGGCAAGTTCACTGATCATCCTCCCTAATTAATTAATAAGAACTAATTCACGTATTCAAAATAGAGTTTTATTAATGTTCTTGTTATTAATAAGAACTACACGCAGGATTCACGCATTCTCTTGAATCATGTTGCGGATATGGTGGGAAGTACAAATTTGGAGAAAACAGCTTGTGTGGCAACACAATCTCTATGAATGGGACTCAATTTGTTGTGGAACCCAGTTAACGACCCACAGAGTATATTAACTATGAGGGTGTCACCTACACCGAAGCAGCTGACAAAATCACTTCTGCCAAGATTTCATCTGGGAAATATTTTGATCCACCTAATTCACTGAAAATAGCTTGCCGAATAAGCTGCAAAAGGATTCATGTGCGCATAAACCCTTTTACAGTAGCAGCAGTAAACCATGCTACAGCTATATATTATTAGTTCCGGACTAATGCCTCCTAATTTCAGGATTGCCTAATCTATAATAAAACAATATGGTATATTTTTATAACTTTATGTGTAATTTTTCTTTTTGCTAGATATGAGTCTTAACTCTTACGAATGTGATGACAACTTAAACATGCCATATGATTTTGATAATAATACTAAGGTCATTGTTTAATCAAGAATATATACTCTTATACAAAAAATAAAAAAAAAAACACCATAGAAATTGATAGATTCAGAGCTTTTAGGGAAGATTATAGATTCAGAGTTTTTACGCTCTTTAGGTTTTGGAATTTGTTAAAACAAAAGTGAAATTAAATTAAATTAGGATTGCACTTAGAATCCTCCCTTAGGTTCATTTGTGACATTTTCGGGATTCAAGTCAAACTGGTAAAACCGAACCCAAAAATATTTTACAACATGTTATTGACATCAACTTAGAATAAGAATATCAAGTTAATGGTATTTTATATTCTAGGTCATTTGTGTCGATAGAATTTAAGTATATCAAGAATTTTTAAACACTGCTTTTATGAACCAAAATTGTCAAAATTATTTAAAAAGTGTTGTTCTTCAATGTTTTACTCCCAAATATTCTTGATATATTTTTCTAATATTTCTAAATGAATTTTCGTGCCAAAAGCCATGTCAAAAGAGCAAAAACATATTTTATTCCGAATTACTCGTAAATCCTTATTTTTCCGGATAAAATAATTTTAAATTCAAACTAAATTATTCCTTGGACTTCATGGTCATTATTTTTCATGGAATATTATGTTTGAATAATTGTCAAGTCAAAACTTTTGCCTAAGTTGTCGATAAAGGCAAATAAATTTTTCGGTCACTCCGGAAGGCTGTTTAACATTCGAATAATTCGTAAAAATACTTCCACTCATCATTTTGACTTGAAACTTTGGATTTGTCATTAGTTTACCATTAAGAAGCTCCAGCAATATTTTCATAATTTTTACATGACTTTTGTCCGGGACCCAAATATTCGATACGTAATTGATTCCCAAAATTTTGACCATAATTCTCTGGGCACATTTCTGGATTCCCAAAATTTCGTAATTTTTTGATGATTTTTCGATTTATGGCTAATTCGTGTTGTTATCTTGTCGGTATGTGATTTTCTCGATTTTCGTGCTACCATTTAACTATAAAAACGTGTAGGCACTCTTTTCCACACATTTTTGAATTGCGTAGCAGCTAGAGAGTGTGTCAAACACATGCCAACACATGCCAACACTTGTCTAACACATGTCATTCACTTTTTTGGCCTATAAAAAGACCCCTAACCCTCACATTTTCTCTAAGCCTTGAAGAGTCAACTATATGCCGAAGAAATACTCTCCCAAACACTCTCTCTACAGCCCCTAAACTTGCAAAAACGTAGCTTGTGTTTGTGCCAACTTTAAACATTGTTTAAACATCATTTTGGCTTATATTTCTTCACCAAACTTGCTCTCTAACACACACCCTTGATCACCCTTGTTCTTGCACCTTCCAAGCCTTGATTAGGCAGCCTACAAGTGACCATTTGAGCCTCCAAAATTCAGTTTTTAAAGCCCTTATTTCGGCCATTTTCTGGCCACTTTCCGGCGACTTTTCCGGCTAACCTTTTTGGTCTGTTTCTTGGCTTCCTAGCTTGTTTGTCTTGTAGCTTTCTCTTTAATATTAAGAGGAGCTTGAGCCTTTGTAAGGTCAAGATATATAAGTTAGTTTCTTGCTTAAATATTGTATATTTGTGCTTATATTTGTTAGATCTACTTATTTATATATCATATTTAAGCTAGCTTGCATATAGTCACTTAAATACACTTGTTCTTGAATTATATCCGTGTAGTGTATTTTTGGACTTGTTGTAAGTTCTTGATTTGGTTAGTAACGATCTTGAAACAAAGGGAACATTGCTCTTAAGCAAAAGACCTTTCTTGAATCGTGAAAGCTAGCTCCGATTTGTTTAGTTCAATTCAAAAGGTATTTTTAGTAACCTTGTATAAGGTGAAAATAAACCTTGAATCTATAACTAAACTTGGTCATATTGTCTTAAAGAAACAAAGATCCATAAACTTGTAAAAGGTTTATATTATTTGGATTTTGTTAAAAAGACAAGACCATTTTGAACTTGAAACTTGAACTAGTCATCTTGCTCCTTGGCTTAAAATATTCGAACATATTGATATAAGGCAAGACTAGTTTCAAACAAGTTCATATCATTCTTGGCCATTAACATATATATTCGGCCCCATTTTAAATATATTTATAGTTTGTATACTTGTTAGATTTAAAGTGCCGAGCCCGCTCTTCCGTGACTTAGCCTTATTTCTTTACAAATATATATATCTATACATATATATATTCGACCATATATTGTTAATATATATAGTTTGTATTCTTGTTTGATTTAAAGTGCCGAGTCCGTTACTCCGTGACTTAGCCTTGCTTCGAAATAAATATATATTCGTGTATATATATATATATATATATATATATATATATATATATATATATATATATATATATATATATATTGGCCAAATCATTTTTGTGTGCTAACTTGCACTACTTGCTCCTTAGTGTAATATTCTTGCTTGTGTGAGTGTGTCATATTTTAACGCATAATAGCGGCCCTCGTTTATCTTATAGATAACAAGTTACATTTCCGTATGTGTGAGTTGTGCTTGTGTGTGGTCCTCACGTTTGTGAGTTGAATAATAGTTTAACGCGTAATAGCGTCCCTGTGGCTAGTACCGTAACATACTAGTTCGCACGGATTTATTATATATTCATCATATATATTGCTTGTTTGTTTTTAGACTTGTTTTTTAGACTTGCAGTGAGGTGAAGTGAAGTGAGCTGATCCTTGTTTCTAAGACCCAAGTCTTAGGCGTACTAACGGGGAGTTAGTAGCCTTTGCACCGTGAAGAAAAAGGAAAGATCCGAGACCTAAGAACTAAGATCCAAGACCGGCAAGTGGTAAAAGTTTATAGTGTACAAAGGTTGCTACTTCGACTTTGAGGAGGTAACGGGGAATTACGCTCCAAGACGAGTCTAGCAGTGTTTTGCTTTGTATTTTGAGGAGTTAATTTGTAATTAAGGTCCAAGATATATACTTAGTGTTGTAAAGGCTTCTCCGCCTACTATAAAGGAGTTTCTTTATAGTGGAAGAAATCTCGAGTCCGGGGAGAGGAGCTCGGGGACTGAACGTAGTAGGGGTGAGCGGATCCATTAAGGGTTGCGCCATCACGAACCAGGCTAAAATCTACCGTGTGATTTCTCTTTTCTTTCTTGGTTTACTTTCCGCATTTTAAATCGTTTACATTTTAGTAACGAATTTAAAGTTAAAAACGGAAGACAAAAATGCCAAGCAAAAATTTTAAAAAGGTAATAAGCTATTCAACCCCCTTCTAGCGTATTATCCCCCATTTACAGAAATTTATAAATATTCGAATTAAATTTTAATTTTCATATCAAAAATGGTTTTTTATAAATAAAAATAGATTTAAAAATGTCTTGAACATTAAAACTTAGATTGATTAACTAAATAAGAATAAAATCATTTGGAAAATAAAATTCTGATTGACGGAAGTTTTAAGATGACTTGAACTAATAAATTTACATTAATATTTTAATTTATTACATTAAAGATTTTAAACTGGATTTTATATTATATTTGACATCCTCCCTTACTCGAATGTTCATTTCTAACTTGCCTTCATATTTTCAATTAATCCATTTTTAGATCGAATAATGGATCAACATGCACATATTTTCTTCGAAACAATAACTTATCTTCGTATCCATATAAGATATTGGTGAGAACACTGACAATGGAGTTAAACTTGGAATTCCACCTACCCACCATAACAACTCATCAAAAAACTTAAAAAATCCGATGTTTTAGAAAGGTTCAAAGAAAATTCGCCCCGGTCTTAATATAAAAAGGAAATATGTTCGGTGACAAAAACAAAATTACAGTACTAACTTTTAGGATCTGTTTGATTTGGGGGTTGTTCAAATTTAAAAAATTGTTTTTGAAAAATTTTTAAAATTAAAATGTTAGATTTTGGTAGTTTACGAAAAAATTAAAATAATATTACATGTTAGATTCAAAAGCTAACGCTTTACTTTTAAAATTTTCTCAAAAGCGAATTTTTAAATTTAAACCCGATCTAACCCAACCCTTCTCAATCCCCGATGCAAACGGAACTTTACGGTTCCGATCAGACTCTTCCTAGTTACTATTGGAGAAGGGCTAGGCGTGCACGTTTAACAACTTACTTTTTCTGCTACAAACAACGAATCATGCATAAGGCTTAGACAGACTCTCTACTCAAGCTCTTAACTCAAAAAATGAGGAAAGAGAATGAAAATGTTGCTCCAAGAGACTCTTAGTGGCTCTTAAAAACACTAAGAGCCACTTCTATCTCCTCATTTCTAAGAGTCACTAGTAGCTCTTAACTTGTATTTTAATAATAAAATATTCGTGTCCACCAATTTTTATACAACTTTTGGTTATAGTGGGGTCAATTTATGAATAAATTACAAATAAAGAGCTAATATAAAGAGGATTGTTGGAGTATGACACATAAACCAATGCAATAACTTGCTAAGAGACATTTATTTATATTATTTTGAAGAGTGGAGGTAGGAGTCTATTGAAGAATGCTCTTATCTGAATAAAATAAAAACTGACCAGGAAAAATATAAAACACTTGTAGAAGTACACAAAGAAAGAAGAATCTAGGTGAGGAGCTCAGGTCTCATCAGCATGAATATAATGTCGATGGAACTGGTAGAAAATTCACAATCTTCGACAAGCTGCTTTCAAAGAATTTGGGGGATCGGAAAACTTTCCAGAGGAAATCTTGTTGAAAGTGATTTGATCAGCTGCCTGAGTGTAGGTTTGGCCTTCATAGTTTATGTACTCTTTCGGATTGGGGCAGGGTCCGACAGTTCTTTGTGTGCCGTTCACAGTTATTGTCGACCCGCACAAGCTGTTTTCTCCGTAATTGTATCTTCCACCAAATCCGCAACATGTTTCAAGTGGATGTGTGAATCCTGCATTTAGTCAAGTAACAAGAACATTAGTAAAACTATGTTTCAATTGAATACTCATCTAAATTCTTATTTTTACTAATTAAGGAGCATGATTAGTATACTTGCCATATTTTGCCGGTTCTTGATAAAGAGAATATTTAGCAGTATACACATCTACATATGTGAAAGCTGCGGAGGGGAGGTCTTTTCGAAGTTGCTCAACACCCTTCTTCAACTCCGAATTGAAGTATTGGGTCAAGTCATTGTAGCGTTTTGCACAACCAGCACTGTCAAGTTGATTGTCTGGGACGGGAGCCAGTGTCAAAAGAATTGGAAGACAACCATTAGGTCCGAGGTTATGGATCCAAAATGATCTACCTCCCAAGCTATACAAAATCTGAAATATTACAGATGCCTAACATCAATATCATTTCACAAGCTTTATAAAATTTTTGGCACAAGAACAAGTGACGATTTGAAAATATATGCAGATATAACCCATTAATTGACAATTATTTAAGTAGGTTCTCTACGTATGATTTACCTTTATATTCGATGATAAGCTCGCAATTAAGCCTGGTACAACTGCTTTAACTTCATCATCAGTCTTGTTGGCCAAGAACTCTTGGGTGATATCAATTTGGCCTATATCAATAGTGTATAAAGCTTGCGAAAAGTATTGTGGCTTTGGCATGAACCGCCGAAAGACTCCTCCTGGAAAAGATTAGTAATACTTTAATAATCGATCTGTACTATGTATCTCAATAGTAATGTTATACGTAAAATGTTTATACATATGATTGCATCAATTTTTATTTATGTTGATGAATTTCGAGAAAAGATGGTAGTGTACCTCTCTGCCTGATAGTCTGTGATCTATTCATGAACTGTGCAAACTGAGACACCTGAATGTCGAGATTGATGGGATTAATTCCACGGGGTGGTCTAACCGCGGGAATGATGTTGGATGTGGGAAGTGCAATGGTTGATAAAATTTCAGCAAAGTTTGCACCATGAGAGAAGTCAGCACCCAGAGAATCCATGTATGGATGTAGGAATGGTAAGCCTAAGCTACTTGCTAAACATCAGGGAGAAAAACATTAGTCATGCAGGATAATTTACGCAAAATTAAGGATCACAAGTACTAATACATACTGATACTGCCAAGTTACAAGTAATTTGAAATGTAGATGTGCCAAGAACACGAACGTACCCATGAAATCAATCAAGAGGCGTCCATCAGACACTCTCCCTGCTGATTCACCAAAGAAGGACTGACCAAAAAAAGGCGGGTTGCCGAAAAACCAAGCAGCAAATGCACCAGTGTCGGAGTTTGCATCACCGAAGTTAAAAATTGCTGGAAACCTACAAGTTTCTGCTGCAGAAACATGCTGGTTGAGGGCAGTAAAGTGAGCTACAAGTATCGAAAATAGGAAAACAGAAAATGCTGAATATTTGCCCATGCCTAAACACTTGGTAAAGTTATCGAAATATATATTTTGGTATGAAGCAAAGATTAGGAGAGTCTGGTATTTATAGTAACGTGAAAGCGTAGACATTTGAACATTGCTACAATTTTGAATTAAGAAATCTCTAATTGAGTGTTGAAAATTGAAATTGTCTTCGTGACTTGTTCTATAATTGATTAAGTAATAATTGTTCTATATATGGATATGTACATATCTTCATATAGGAAGTCTGATATTCAAAGTTGACTCACAGCGATACTAGCGATAATGCAAAAATTTTAATATATTTCTGATCCAAGACGTCATTAATAACAATTTTTTAAAGCAGTTGCCACATTTATAAAATTAACTATTTATAAATAATAGAGTTGACGGAGAATTTCCGCCGGATACCAATTACCAGCCGGGTTACGTACATGGAACAAATTGTTGAATCATTGTTGAATCAGTAATGCAACCTTGGCGTAGAAAACCATGTTTAATACTTTGAGTGTCTGAATGGTAAAAGGAATTAAGGAAACTTTGGAATGCAAATCAAACGTTTAGTAAATAGATATGGATATGATTTGCAAATTAACGACTTCTGGGAACGTAATGTGTTGTCGATTTATCTTGTTCATATGTTTTTGATCCAAATGAGTCAGGAGGCGGAGTACAAATTACAAAAAAAACAAAAAACAAAAAATGGAAATCGAAACTTATGATTTATCGTGCACATGATTTTAGTCTTTGTCACCGAATTAGGGACTTCATCGAATATAATATATACTAGCTTATAATCCGTGCGATGCACTGGTTTATTTTGATATGTTATAAATTTAATTTAAAATTATAATTATGTTCTTATATAATCATTATTTTCAATAGTTTTTTAATTTTATTTTAATATAAATTTAAATAATGATATGCATAGTTTAAAATTTATATTGTAAAATTCTAAATCAAAAATGTCGTTGACGGTTCGAACCTTGAACTTTTAGTAAAATAATTTAATCATATAATATATCTTATTATTAGATCTAACTATTCTTATTTATTACTAAAAATAATGATTTAAATATATAGTATGATATTTTTGGGTATATATTAATTTTGTAATATTAGTTTTAAATTAAAAGGTAATATATTTTAATTAGAAGTGAAATCTTTGAAAAAGATGGGTAATTGAGTTGTTGGAGCAAATTATAAGAAAGAGTCCAAGAAGAAGCTAAATGCGGGTGGAGGAATTTTATTGGAATATAACATTAATATTAGTAATTAGTTTTTTGAGTTATTTTTGTAATATAATAATATTATTATTTATTTTAATAATTAGGATAACCAAACCGAAAACCAAACCGACCAAACTTTCAATCTTTCGACTTTAATATATTAGTATAGATATATATACTAGCTTATAACCCGTGCGATGCACGGTTGTTTTAAGTTATTATCTTAAAATACATACGTATACATATAAATATTACATAAAAATTATTTTTTTTAACTTTTATTTAATTGAAAAAGTGAAATTTATCTAATCATGTGGACCTTTTTTCGATTTTTCTACAAAATTTCTATATTTTAAGTATTTTTCAGATTTTGTGTAATTTTTTACTACAGTATATTAGGGGTGTTCGCGGTGCGGGCGGTGCGGTTTTTTCCTCAAACCGCAAACCAAACCGCGCATGCGGTTTGAACAAATTTTCAAACCGCGACCGCACCACGTAAAATTAAAACCACATAAACCACACCGCGAAAAATGCGGGCGGTGCGATGCGATGTGGGCGATTTACCTATTTCAAATTTTAATAATATAGTATCTTAAAAATAAACAAATTAATAATAATAAAGTTCTAAACCAAAATGAAATATAGGTCACACATAAGTAATAAATGGACCAGGACAAAGAGGAAGGAAGAAGTGAGTGGGTTGACCCAAAAATTACACATAAGTAATAAAGGGACCACGGCAAAAAAAATCATATATATGTATATATTTATAAATATATTAATATTATATAATATGCGGTGCGGTTTGAACCGCGAGATTAAATTCCAAGCCACAAACCGCACCGCACCGCGCGGTTTTGCTAAAATGCAATCCACGACCGCACAACAAAAAATTTAAACACGCGGAGCGGTGCGGTGTGGTACGGACCGGGCGGTTTGTGCGGTTTATGCGGTTTGATGAACACCCCTACAGTATATAGCTTATTACTCGTGTGATACAGATGTATTTTTTAATATTTTTATTTTATTACCCATATTTTCATAAATATTTTTTAATTAGTAGAAAAATAAATTATAAAAGATAATAAAATATTGTAATACATGTTTAATAGTATTTTTAACGATAGTATTTTAATAATTAATAATATATTATTGACGGAAATTGAATCTTAAATTCGTGAGAGTAGTTTATAAAATAATGTATATGCTTAATAGAATATGTTGTTGGTGGGATTCGAATTTGGAACATATAAAAGTATTTCAAATATTAAAAAAGGAATATTCTTTTAGCATTAGATCCAACGATTCTTATTTATTTATCTTAAAATCTAACTGTTGTTATTGAATGTACCAAAAAAGTGTACCAAACCGATTTAATTATATTTCACTGTAAAAATTTTAAGTTATATATATATATATATATATATATATATATATATATATTTAACTTTATAAATATCTTGAATATAAATATTATTGTAATTATTTATTTTTATTTTTACTTTAAAATACATACGTATATGTAAAAATATTATATAAAAGTAGTTTTTTTTAACTTTTATTTAGTAGAAAGAGTGAAATTTATCTAATCATGTAGACATTTTTTCGATTTTTATACAAAAGTTTTTATATTGTAAGTGTTTTCCAGATTTATGTAATTTTTAACTATATAACTTATAACTTGTGTGATGCACGGATATTTTTTTTAATATTTTTATCTTAATACCCATATTTTCATATATGTTTTTTAATTAGTAGGATATATATATATATATATATATATATATATATATATATAAAATATCATAATACATTTTTGATAATATTTTAAACGATAATGTTTTAATTTTTAACTATAATATGTTGTCGACGGAAATTTTGACAATAATTTATAAGTTAATATAAATGTATAATAATTTATTAAAAATAGATAATAAATTTATAGTAATCATATAATCCATATCCTTTGTGTGGATACATAAGGATATTCTTCTGGTGCTATCTATAATTATATACAGAAGGTTATATATCCTTTTTGTATGACAACGAAATATACTAACACGTTTCTGAAAATAGTGTCGTGTGTATTTTTTTCTAATTTTATTAATAATAGAGATTTAATGTGTTTAAAATATATGACCAAAAAAAGAGTGACAAAAAAAAATGACCAAAAAAAGAGTACCAAACCGACAATCAATATACCCTATTTCGGTTATAATAATATAGTAAGACAAAAAAAAAAGAGTACCAAACCGACAACCAAATATAACATATTTTGCTTATAATAGTATAGTATAGATATAGGTAACTTAAATTATTTTTACATATAAATATTATTTAAACTAAAAAAGTAGAACTATCGTTACATTTTTCTTGGAAAAGATTAGAAGAGCAAAACATAAGTTAAAATTTAAAAAGCATCTTGTAAACTCAATATTTAACCATCATCCTGCATCCTGTCAACTTTGTCAAGTAAAACTTTCAAGTTCAAAAGCAATTTATATGCTAGGTATCCAAAGATCCACAAAGTTCATGTTGGGAAGCCCAACCCCCACCCCCGCCCACCCCAACCCCCACCCCCACCCCCACCCCCCCCCACCCAACCCCCACCCCCACCCCCACCCCCAAAACACAAAACAACCCAAAAACCTGTTCTAATGTTGCTTGTATTCATTGAATTTTGTTCATTGACTTTATTCATCGAATTTTGTTCACTTACAATTAAATACTGGATTTCAATAAATTTTCAAAAATTATAATCTGACTCAAATTACAAACACAGCCAGAGCATTAGTCAATTTACATGATACATCGGCCTTCATACGGCAATATGGAGGCTATCTGATTCTTAAATTACTTGACCTGAGAATGAGTCGCTCTTGGATTTTCTTACTTGCTCAACTACACTATCATCTATTATTAACCAGCCAGAACTGATATATTCAGAGTAATAAATTATCCCAAACTCTAGGCATGCAATATAACTATAAATACCTCACCTTCTTATCAAACCTTCGATATCAACCTCTTCATAACCTAAAAAGTTTTTTTTAGCATGGCCAAATATGCAGCGCTTTCTCTTTTCTTGTTTTCAATACTTGTAACTCATTTGACAACCCT
This sequence comes from Saposhnikovia divaricata, assembly GCA_036435485.1. NCBI lineage: Eukaryota > Viridiplantae > Streptophyta > Magnoliopsida > Apiales > Apiaceae > Saposhnikovia > Saposhnikovia divaricata. The sequence continues at coordinate 79,783,263 of CM071599.1, forward strand.
CAACAATCATGTCTCTGCCGCATCAGATACTTGCGATTTTCCAGCAATTTTTAACTTCGGTGATGCAAATTCCGACACAGGTGCATTTGCTACCATGTTTTCTAGCAGACCACCTACTTTTGGCCAATCTTTCTTTGGTGGAAATGCAGGAAGGCCTTCCGATGGACGCCTTATTATCGATTTCATTGGTGTGTCCTTGGCATGACTAGTGACTAATGATATGTACACTATTTAGTACATGTTGAATTGACTTGCATGACTAATGATATTTTTTTTTTGATGGTGAAGCTAGTCGCTTAGGCTTACCATTCCTTCATCCATACTTGGATTCCTTAGGCGCTGACTTCTCTCATGGTGCAAACTTTGCCAACATTTTGTCTACCATTGCACTTCCTACATCGAACGTCATTCCTGCAGCTAGACGACCCCGTGGAATTAATCCCATCTCCCTCGACATTCAGATTGCTCAGTTTGCACAATTTGTAAATAGATCACAAACACAAGGTACACTAATACTAATCTTTGTTTGGCCTATACAGGCTACACTGTCACACATATGTAGGGAGCTAGGTTTTTCAAACATCATTATCCTATATATCATAATCAAAATTAATGAAGTACTGCTACTTATGTGCAGCAATGATTTTCAAGAAATTAATGCCAAAAAAGAAATACTTTGCGAAAGCTTTATATACACTTGACATAGGCCAAGTTGACATCACCACAGAGGTGTTGGACCATAAGGCTGATGATGAAATCAAAGCGATTGTACCAAATTTGATCAACATGTTATCATCAAATGTAAAGGTAAGTCCTGCATAGATACGCCTACTTGATTAATAATGTATCTAACATTTTTATCATAACTTTGTGAAGTGATGGTAATGTTATGTGCCTAATTTTCAGATTTTATATAGTTTGGGAGGGAGGACATTTTGGATCCATAACACTGGACCTCTTGGTTGCCTTCCAATTCTTTTGACAGTGGCTCCAGTCGCAGACAATCAACTTGATACTGTTGGTTGTGCAAAACGCTATAATGATTTAGCCCAATACTTTAACAACTTGTTGAAGAAAGGTGTTGATCAACTTCGAAAAGACCTTCCCTTGGCCGCTTTGACATGTAGATGTATATTCTGCTAAATATTCTCTTTATCAACAACCAAAGAAATATGGCAAGTAGTACATTGATCGTGCTCCTTAATTAATTAATATGAACATTGCTAAGTATTCAAAACAGAGTTTTATTAATATTCTTGTTATTAAACTACTTGCAGGATTCACGCATTCTCTTGAATCATGTTGCGGATATGGTGGAAAGTACAAATTTGAAGAAAATAGCTTGTGTGGTAGCACAATCACTGTGAATGGGACTCAATTTGTTGTAGAACCCTGTGAACGACCCACAGAGTATATAAACTATGAGGGTGTCACCTACACCGAAGCAGCTGACAAAATCACTTTCGGCAAAATTTCCTCTGGAAAATTTTCTAATCCACCTAATTCATTGGAAACAGCTTGTCGGAAACTGTGATTTTCCAATCAAATTGAATTTATCGTTTTCATGTGGACGACAGATATATGAACTTTTTGCTATTTTTTTTTTTTTTTTTTTTTGCGATTTGTACTGCATGTCATGTAATTTATCCACTGCGTTTTCATTTTATGCTAGCTAGCCTGGCCAAGTTATTTGTTTTTTTTTTTTTTTGCCACGGGAAGTAAAAATTTATAACTCTTGCAAATCCTTACAAAGAACATAAGAAAAGTCGGGGTGGACATTCCCCACTCCCCACTTACGTTCGGCTATTGAACAGCTATACCTTGCTAGATAATTAGCTACTCTGTTCGCGGAACGCTTAACGAAACGAAGCAAAACATTCTAGTTTTTTAGGTCTTCAATTAGTTGTCTGCATTCATTTACAACTCTCCCTAAGTACGAATAACTTACGAAATGGCTGCGAATTAACTGGATAACTTGGAGACAATCAGATTCGATTATACCATTTGGAACATTGTTTTGTTTGAGCCAACTAAGGCTTCTCTTATGCCTACACTCTTTGCTATTTTAGGAGATGTCTTGCCGAGGGAGCATTTGGACGTGGCTTGAACCAGGTGGCCTAAATGGTCGCGAACAACAATAGCATGGCTGTATCGGTTTGGATTCTCAAATAGAGCTGCATCTATGTTTACCTTAACACTGTTTAACGAAGGAAGGCACACTGCTCTAAACCATCTTCCGGAATTATGAAACTTAGGGAGGGGTCAAAATTCCTGTCTTGAGCAGCTTTCCATTGGTCAAGGAAAGACAGCGCTACATGAACTACTGCGAGGACATCGACACCTCGTTGTTTCCATACAATGTCATTACTGTAAACTGTTGCTCGAATGCAGATGTCAATACTGTTGGTCTGCTCGAAAACCAACCGAAGACATTCTGCAAAATTATGGTAGACTCCTGTAATTTGATTAACAGACGAAACCTGGTGACATTCCTTAGCAAATGAGCAGGTTACGAGAGTGTGGATGGTAGATTCCTCACAGAGATTACAGACAGGGCACTGAGTATTACTCAGCTGGATTCTTCTGACTTGCAGCATGTCTTTTGTGGGCAAAATGTTGGTCGAGGCACGCCACAGGAAGTTCTTGATTTTGTTTGGAATTTTCAGGTTCCACAGTTTTCTCCAAAAACCTGAATTATCTGCCCTATTAGACTGATCTTTGACTGCTTGAATGGTATTGTAACAACCTTTCACTGAATAGTGGCCCATCTTCTCGTGCCGCCAATACCAGGTGTCTGTGTCATTTTTAGTGATAGGAATAGAAAGGATCAACTCGGCATCACTGCTCTCAAAAACATCCAACACTAAGTCCACGTCCCAAGCTTTCTCACCAATTTTGAACAGCGAGGCAACCTTCTGATTTGATATGGCCTCGTTATCTGAGTGGACGAACGGGTCTTCGAATGATGGAAGCCACGGAGAATCTGTAATATCAACTTCTTTGCCATTGCCAATTCGACATGAGATACCTTGAATCATCAAATCCTGAGCTTCCAAAATGCTACGCCAGATGTAACTTGGGTTGGAGCACAATTTAGCTTTTAAGAAGGAAGTAGAAGGATAGTATCGCGCTTTAAAAATGCGATTGACCAACTTATTTGGATATGAGATTAACCTCCATGCTTGATTTCCTAGTAATGCTATATTGAAATCCCTGAGGTTTTTGAAGCCCATACCACCATTACACTTGGCTGAAGTTAAGCGGTTCCAACACGTCCAGTGAATGCTTTTATCTCTTGAACTGTCAGATCTCCACCAGAATTTAGACATTGCCATTTCCAACTCTTTGCAGACTTCAATGGGAAGAAGAAAAACGCTCATAGAGAAATTGGGTAAAGTCTGAGCAGCAGATTTTATTAGAATTTCTTTACCTCCCCTTGAAAGAGACTTCTTATCCCACCCTTGTAAACGAGCTTGGAGTCGATCCTTGATAAAACCAAACACTGCTGATTTCTTCCTTGACAACATATTAGGAAGACCAAGATAGCGAGTATTCTCTCCATCTTCCTTAATTTTTAGTTGCTGATAAAGATCCTGCTTTAGGTAAGAACTGGTATTACGACTGTAGAAAATCGAAGATTTCTCCATGTTGATTTGTTGGCCCGAGGCTCTCTCGAAAATATTCAGCAGCTGTAAGACCTGATTAGCACTTTCTTCGCTAGCTTTAAAGAAGATATAGCAGTCATCTGCGAATAGCATGTGAGAGATAGGAAGGGCACTACGAGCAACCTTTATACCTTGAATAAGATTTTGCTTTTCAAAATCATGAATGATGGAAGAAAGACCTTCTATGCAAATTAGAAACAAATAAGAGGATAGTGGATCCCCTTGACGAAGGCCACGAGAAGGGATAACATTTCCAAAACTTCTTCCTGCATGATTAATTTGATAGGTGACAGATGACATACAAGCCATAAATAACTGGGTTATCTTGCTCGAGAAACCCATTTTTTTAGCACTGCCTCCATAAAATTCCACTCCACTCGATCATTAGCTATACTCATGTCGAGTTTGAGCGCCATCCAAGCTTGTTTACCAGAAGTTTTCCGTATGCAATCATGATATTATCTATGATTGATCGACCTGGGATGAAAGCGCTCTGCTCGTTTGAAATAATCACGTCAATCATGGATTTTAGACGGTTGGCTAGAACTTTCGATATGATTTTATAAATCACATTACACAAAGAGATGGGTCTCAACTCGGTCATCAAAGATGGATTTTTCTTCTTGGGAATTAAGACTATATTGGTGCTTTGCAACTGTTGATCGATGTGCCCTGTTAGAAAAAAATTCTTGACGATATTTTCTATGTCTTCTCCAACTATCTGCCAGTACTTTTGATAAAAACCCGGGCTCATTCCGTCCGGTCCCGGAGATTTGTCAGGGTACATGTGGAACAAGGCTGCCTTGACTTCGTCTTCGGTAATGTCTTCCTCTAAGTAATTGTTCTGCTCATCTGTGATTCTAGCTTTAACACATTCGATAGCATAGCTCCATTCGGTATTCGAAGCTGTGAATAAGTTGTCAAAGTAATCGATCATCACATTTTGAAGACTTGCCTCCCAATCTATCATTTGACCTTCGTTATTCTTTAGACACCTGATTCTGTTATTGCTTCTTCGATTTTTTGCAGCTGCGTGGAAGAACTTAGAGTTCTGATCACCTGCCTTTAACCAATGTTGTTTAGATCTTTGACGCCAGAAGGATTCCTGCTGAGCGTACACTTCGGTTAGGCTTTTCTGATTTACTTTAATACATTCTACAGAATAGACATCTCGTCTCCCCTTCAGGGCTTTGATTCTCCTCTTATGCTCACGAATTCTGGTTTTGAAACTTCCAGTGATCTCTTTTCCCCATTCTGATAGAACACTTGCACATTCAGATATTTTCTCGTAAAAGGATCGACCTTAATGTCTGAACCACACATCCTCCACTAATTGCTTACACATGGGTTCCCGAAGCCAAGCGTTCTCGAAACGAAAATTCTTTGATTGAACGAGGTGTTGAACTTTATAAAAGTCAAGCAAAAGAGGGCAGTGGTCCGAAGTAGAAACTTCCAAATTGATAAGCGTTACATCTTTAAACATGTTGAAAAAATCTGTTGTAACCAAAGCTCGATCAAGACGGACTTCTATCCACTCCGAGGTCCCAGCTCCCCTCTCCCAAGTATACTGATAACCTTGAAGATCCAGGTCTATAAGATTGCAGTCTTCTAACACCTCAAGGAAGCCTTGAATAAGACTAGATGGGTAAGGTCTACCTCCCTTTTTATCCGCTTGAGAACAAATATTATTCAGATCTCCGATAAGGACCCAGGGATGAGTATTGCCCCTTGACAAATTACGAATAAGCTGTCAAGTTTCATACCTTTTGCTTCTGTGAGGCTCTCCGTACACTCATGTGACTATGAAGGGATTATGGTTGTGCATATGGATAATTGTATCCACATGGTTTTTACTGTAGGATTTTAAGATTACTTCCTCCTTATTCCTCCATAAGAAGGCCACGCCCACACTACGGCCCTGAGACTCAACTACAATCAGCCCTTCAAACCCTATCGCTCTTTGTAATCTCTCTACTGTGCCTTTCTTACAAATAATTTCACTCAAGAAAACAAAATTGGGTCTCTTTTGGAGCGTTAACTCCTTAAGGAATTGAAAAGCCCACGGGATCCCAAGCCCATGGCAATTCCAACTTAGAAGACTCATAATGATAGGTGAGCACTCACTTGAGTACTCGCCCCATGAACGTTTTTTGAATCCTTCTCTGTATTTTTGAATGCTAACTTGCTTGTATCATCTGATTCCATTGGTACCTCCATGTCAATACATTCTAGCTCATCCCATGTTCTACGTCTTTTACTTTCAACAATGATTAGTTCGTTGTTTTCCTGAATTGTTGATGGTTCAGTTGCGTTGATTTGAATATTGCTCTGCTTCTGTTTCGCTCTTATATCCTCAATCTGCATTATCTTAACTCCTTGATTTTCTTTCTGTGTGACCACCATCAGATTTGCTTGGGTACTTTTAGAGTCTACACTTCCCTCGTCTTTCTCAGTTGGATTATTCCAACTGTAAATCTGTGGAGTGGGATTGCTACTTCCGTCTCCATTGCGAAGCCATTTAGCACCGATGGGTTTAACCTGCATTTTAAAAGGAGCCCTCATCCATGCTCCATATGGTTTAACAATTTCGTGGTCTGCTTTCTCGAATAATTGCCCACAGAATTTTTCTGAGTGCCCGATAATGACACAAATGAAACAAAAACTAGGGACATTCTCATATTTGAAGTTAACCCAAAACCAGTCGTTACCTGCCATTTTGATTTCCATGCGTCTCTTCAATGGTTTGTTCAGATTGAAAGCAACTCGAATTCTCATATAATCCCTCCAAACGTCCTCAAAGTTGGTGGGACATGAGCTAATATAACTTCCTACGAAATTCCCAATCCCCTTTAGAATTTTCTCTGACTTGAAACCAGCTTTCAAATCATGAACTTGAACCCACAGCTCCATATGATTGAGCTCCACACTCCTTGGGTTCTGTCCTGGTTGAAGCCTCTCCATGATTATAGCTTTCCTGTTGAATGACCAAGGGCAACCTTCCATAACGCGTCTTACATCAACCTCATGATAAAACTGAAATAAAAAGAGATTTGAATCAATTTCCTTTATGTGGACTCCTTTTCCTGGCCTCCAAAGAACTGCTAGAGTTTGTTTCATGGCTTCAAAATCGATTTTTCCTTCTTGAATGAAACGTCCAACAATACAGAAATTTCCATTTGAACCATCTCCTTGAACTCTGTCTGTTGATACCTCTTCTGCTTCAAACTCGATGCCTCCTTGTTCTTCATCCTCCAAAGATATGGTGTTCATTGCCGTTGTTAAACTTTCTGTCTGATCCATGGTTGACTATTGAAATGAATGAGCTTGACAAGTTAGTGGAAGAAGAATGTCTAGATAGCCATTGAAAGATGACAAAGCTTGAATTATCTATTCTCCTTTTTGAGCATGAAGGAATTTTATAGAAAGGCGAAATATTCCCACGCTCACTAACTCCAATAGATAAAGAGAGATTATTCCACCCCGAAAATGCAAAAAAAATATTAAAACCACACCAGAAATTGTGAAAATATAATATAAGCGTAACTAACGAGAAAGCAAAGAGACATGAATACTCAAATCTATGCAGAAACACTGAGACCAATGGACCCTAGGAGACCAAATCGATAACACTCCGAAAAGAGGGAAAAGCTCAAAATTGCCTTAATCTTGTTGATTTATGATTTTAGTAACTCTAATGGAGTATTGTTCTTCGTCATCTTCATAAGACCTTGCAAAGCTTGAAGCAACAGGAGCTGGCGGAGCTATGAAGCACTTTAGGACCTTGAGGATGATGAGACTTGGCTTATTAGCAGTCTAGGAAACTGGTTACTTTGGAAGATATTGTTTCAATGCAGCTACGAAGGCGAGATACAGATTAATAGGAACTAGACGTATAGACTTTCAGGACAGAGGGATACCTTTAACATTCAGACCATGGCAGGAGCCAAGACGCTGTCCGTTTTCACTGTTGTTTGACTTCGCATCTTCATCCATGTATTTAGAGCGGTTATTTCTATATTAACGGCCTAGTTATTTGTTAATTGTAATTTGAAACATCATCGAAATATGAAAACTTGTAGAAAAAACTTTCTTATCAGCTTTATACATACTTGGCGTTGTAATATACTATGATTTTCATTTAATTTAAATTATAAGTATATTGTAGTTTTGTATTTGTATCTGATTTTTTGTTTTTTATATTGAATAATAGATGTATGATTAAATTTAAATTTGATAATAATTTGCGTGATAACAATTCCAAGTAAGAAAAGATAATAATTTACGTGATAATAATTTCAAGTAAGAAAAAGAACGGAGATACTTGATGATGTACCTACTAACTACTATCTCATTAATGGAGATAAAATTAATTTTTTAACCGTATAAAGTTAACGAATTTCAAATAAAATGCATATTTTATCTACAATATTTTGTATTCAAAAGTTCTCGGACGATGATATCTCAGTTTTTCAATATGAATAAATTAGTATTAATTTTTATTTAATAATATTTCAAATTGTCGATAATTCAGCCTAGGCATTAAAATATTCAAATTTAACAATTTATTTTTAAAACCTCTATTATGTAATTTTTGATGCGAAAACACTTTTATATTCTAAACACTTTAAATAAACAAATTCACTTCAATACTTTCAAATCAATATTGGATTTATTATTAATTTTAATTAAAATATTATTAAATGAGTATAGTATACATAAATTGAAAAAAAAAAATCATACCACCAATATATGGAAATATCAAATTGTTAAGTTTGCTGCATCCATATTTTCAACATAAAAACTCATCAAGCATGGCTATACAGTGCTATTTTGTCCTAAATGTGATTTAAGATAAAGGTATAATTTTGCATGAATGTGCTTTGCGATATTAGTAGAGATCAATCTATACGCAATTTCATATAACACTATCATTAATATAACACCATATAAGTAGATAACAAATCTAATTCTTTTTTATGTCGTTGAGCCTAACAATGAGTGCATAAACTTGTTAGTTATAAGGAGACATTTTTCCAGCAAGAGTTTTAAGGAAATCACAATATGATTTTAGCCCACAAAAAACATAAACACTACTAACGAAGTCAACTAAACTAAACACAAAATAAACGTCCACAATGACATCAAATTTGATTTCCAAAGCACCTCTGTTTCTTCCATTTATCACATACTGCCTTTTTTTAATTAGTTAAAAATAATCAAATGTAATAAAAAAGTTGACACCTCACAAAAATAGCATCTCAAATGTCATACTCAAAAATTTCCACAAATGTAAACGGTTACTCTTAGAATATGCAAAAATAGGACCATTGTGATGTGTATCTTTGTCAATGTAAATATAGGATACTAAATAAACATATATCCATACACATGACAAACTAAGTACATAATCCTATTTAAATAACCTCTTGTACTCATGAATTTAGATATTGTACAACTCCCACTTTCACCTCATAGATGCAAGTAAGGCATTTTTGTAGAATATGGAACACAAATTAAAAGAAAGTCAAAATGATTAAAGGAAATAAAAAAAATTCACATATTAAGTGAACAAATTCTTTATGACATTTTATCAAACATTTGGTGACAAATAACTTCAAATTCCATTAGATGTCAATAATACAATCTTGAGACAAAAAAGACCAAAAGTAAGCTGGCTGTCTTATCTTGTTAAAATATGATCAAGATTCAGATTTAAAGACTATGCCTTATATCACCGAAATCCAATCCAACGCAAAACCTGCAAACACCCAAGCCAAGAAAATGATATTTCAATCATCGAGAACAAATTATCAACATTTTGAATGAAAATCGATTGTTTCTTACATTTATTATACCAGCTTCCATTCTTTATTATCTTTATATTCATTTCCGCATCCATCTGAAACGATATAAAAGAAGATTGTAAATATACATCTCTCACATAACACGAAAAATTTGGTTCCAAAAATCACTTCTAGAAAATTAATAACAAAATTCGAGGCACTCGAAACTCATTCATTTGTGCATTTTATCAAACAATCAATGGATAATAAACGGGTATCAATGCAAAACCTATCTCATAGCCTAATCTTTAAAAATGTGGTACATAGAATTAATCAACAATACAAACTCATTCATTTGAGCATTTTATCAAACAGTCAGTGGGATATGTATCAAAATCATACATAAAAGAAAGATAGACATCACTCTTCATTAAAATCAAAAAGGATATCATAAAAGTAGAAATGATATCAAGATTTGTAGCAATTTCGAGCAGGTACCTTTAAGCTTCCTCCGATTAAGTAGACAATTTTGTATTATCACACCATCCGTATATCTGCAAAAAGAAAATGAGACATAAGCAAATTGAAAAGAAGTGAAACAGTAGAGAGGTGATGAGTAAATAAGAAATTTGAATTGAATATATATGTAATTTGATAATGAAAGAAGAATGAAGAAAATGATAGGAATTTCAAAATCAAAAAATGTAGATATGCTAGATAAGACGTGGTATATAAAAGGATGAATTCAGATCTGTTTGAATTTAAATTTGAATCATGAAAGAAGTATTCGGTAGAGAAAATTTTAAAATCAACACCTAGCTTGTAGAGAAAGTTGTATGAAATGTAAGCACGTGTCACTGTTGAAGCACATATGAGGTGAAGAGCAGCATTCCTTTTTTAGCCTCACATGTCAGCATCCATTTTACACTATTTCGATGGCATTCACATGTAAATAAGTAGTAATTATTAGGGTAGGGGGTGTAAAAATGTTCTATTTGGATTCAGGAATTGTAATATAGATAAATAAATAGTACCACACAGTTTGGACTTTCGATCTGCCACCTGCCTAGGCGGAAGCAGTTCTTTTTGTACTGAAATATGCTTATGATGCGGGATCGAGATCAGTGGAATCAAGTAGAAGTTGATTGGTCTCAACCTAGTTGATCTTCTCCGGTCAATAACTAGCACAAGGACGGCCTCACACAAGTAGGTGAGAAATTCATTTGATAATCATTTTGAACTACTAATTCGGTGAGAAATTTGTAAAGCGTGAATGTGATATGTGAATGTGATATGTGATTCGAATTTTGGATCACAATTCATGTTCAAAATAGGTCGTATATGAAATTTTGAAGGGAAACAAATCATCCAAACAAACAATTTAAACGGATTCCAATATTATTATAAACAACTAGTTAATTTAGTCGCACTTCGCGCGGTTAATAAATTTTTATTGTTAGATACTGAAAATTGATAAATTAATTTTTATTGTTTATAAAAGGAGAAATATGTTCCTAAATTAATTTTATGAAAATTTCTAAAAGTTAACCTTTAAATGTGATTTTAATTATTTGTTACCTTTTATTTATGAGAGCCCGCAGGGGCATTAATGATTGATTTTGTTGGTTAATTTTAGGAAATTCTCCTCATATTAACTTTAAAATTAATTGGTATTTTAAAAATTTCCTGAAAAGTGATTTAAAACAGTTTGTATGAATTATTGGGAATAATACTCTCATTATATATCAAAAAAATTTATATCTTAAAAATATCATAAATATGAAAAGTAGCAATTACAATATTAAATACAACTAAATAACATTTTGAAAGCCGACACCCCTCTCATAACATACTGCTCAATAATAGCATAAGAATTTATATAATTAGAAGATTAATTTATTTTGACACAATATAATGAAACAACATATGTATAACATTTTTATCGACTTAATCGGTCAATAAAATGGTTGAGTTTATTACGTAAAAAATAAAAATCTGTCAATATTATATTATACAAATTCTACATTTTAACCATATACTTCCATAACTTATAACGATTTCCACAATTATTGATAAAACATTGTTTGAGAAGTTAAGATCGTTTGTCCTGCAATCTTCTAAAAAAAGTTTTCAAAAATCTTGAATATGTAATAAAAAATAACGCAATGTGAACAATTTTAAGTCATTAATTTACATGAAAATAATCTTAGTTTTATACATATTATTAACTTTTTAAATTTGAATAATAATTATAATGTTCAAATAAAATTTATTAATCTTTTATATAAATAATATGAAATAAATTTAATATATATATATATATTCATAAGTGTAATTAATGATTATTAAAATGCCATTAGGATGTCATTAAGAAGCTACTTAATGCAGGAAAAAATTAAATAAAAAAATCAAAAAAATGAAAATTTAAGAAAAATATTTTAAACGCTTTTGGTGCATTTCCGATCTCCTGGCATTATAATATACTAGTCAATTTATCCGCGCTTTGCGCGGGTAAATTTTTATTTTAAAGTAATGAAAATAGATAAATTTATTCTATCACTTTTAAAAATTGATTGGTCTCTTATGAATTTCCTAAAAAATTGATTTAAAAACAATTTATATGAATTATTAGTTGAAAAAATACTCTAATTATATATCTAAAGTATTGATAATCTTAAATATCATAAACATATAAAAAAATAAAAATTACAATATGAACGTAGTCTTTACGATCAAAAGTTACAAATATTGAATATAACTTAATAACATTTTTTCAAGCCGACACCCCTCTCGTAATATGCTCACGTAATATGCATGTTCAGTAATAGTGTAAAAATTTATTTAATTAGAATATTAATTTATTTTGACAAAATATAATGAAATAACGGGTATACAAATTTTTTTATCAATTTAATCTTCCGATCAAATTGTTGGGTTTGTTCAATTTAATTAGTTTGGTCATTACCATGTGTAATTTATTCATGTGCAAAAGTATAAATTTGTCAGTATTATTTGTATACAAATTTCAGATATTAAGATAAGATCTATGTACTTCCATAATTTACTACAACTTCCACAACCATTGATAATAAAGATTGCTTGAAAAGTTAAGGTTAACAACGTTTATTAAAGCCGACACCCCTCTCATAATATACATATTCAATAATAATGTAAAAATTTATTTAATTAGAATAGAAAACTGCTCCTGATGATGGCTTTAGGACTTTCCCTGAGGTTATATGTGTTTGCAGTACAAATTCTGAGTGACAATGTTGTAAATATTAATTCTCTTCACTTTAATTTATGCCCTTATATTTATGTTTAGAAAGCTTTGAATCTCACAGTGCTACCTGAGGTCATCCTCAAGCACATCTATCTCTAATTAGATTATTAATTTATTTTGACAAAATATAATGAAACAAAGGATGTATAGCTTGTTTATCAATTTTATCTTCCGATAAATGGTTGGATTTGTTAAATTTAATCGATTTGATCATAACTCATGTATAATTTGATCATAACTCATGTATAATTTATTCATGTTTGTATAAAATTCCAGAAATGAATTAAATATCTTGAACTTCCATAATTTATTACGACTTTTATAATTATTGATAATAAAAATTGTTTGAGAAGTTAAGGTCGTCTAGCCTATAATCATCCGAAAAGAAATTATAATGATCTTGAATAGGGAATAAAAAATAACGCAATATAAACAATTGTTATTTGTCATTTTACCTAAAAATAAACATAACTATATATAATTAGTATTTAATATTGAACTAATAACTATAATATTCAAATAAAGTTTGTTAATTTTTAAACAAATTAAATAGAGTAAATTTAATATATGTTTAATAGGTGTAATTAATGACTAATTAAATTGTCATTAATAGCTATTTAATGTAAGAAAATAATTTTAATAAAAAAATCAAAAAAAAGAAAATTCAAGAAAAATACCTTAAACCGTTCTGGTGCATTTCCGATCTTCAGGCATTATAATATATATAGATATAGATATAGATTTTTTGAAATCTAATACCTTCTAAACATCTAACGATAAATAATATAAATTCGATTAGAAATTTAAAATCATCTAATTTTTTATAATTGTATTTAATTTAGATTTTTCTTTAAATAATTGTGAATATATAATGAATATAAGTTTAAAATAAACTTGTACCTGATCTTAATTATTAGTATAGTCCATCAAAATTGATGTATAATCATATTAAATTTAGAGAAATTACCAAAAATATAATATTTTAATTTTTTTACGCTTTTTCTATTTTTTGAAAATATTTGCAAAAACATGATTTGCAACCAAAAACAATAAAATGTAACTTGTTTTTATGTTTTCTGAAAAATAATTTGTCATATGTACTTGCATTTGATTGCAAACTCGTACTTTTACAAAACAAATATAAAATCATATTTTTGCAATTTTCAAAAGAACCATATTTCTACAAAAATAATTAAAAAAATGATAATTTTGAAGAAAAAATCTTAAATTTAAGAACACATTCCTTAAAATTTTCGTAAATTTTTGTGATATCTCTAAAGTACGAAAAAACAATAAAAATCGGGAAATTAAAAAGTTGGATATCGAAGATCACAAAATTGTAATGGATTTAAATCATAACTAAAATGTACTCACCTCTCAAGATTTTCAAAATCTATACTAAATAATATTATAAGCAAAACAATCTCTATTTGATTGGTTGGTAGTTTGATCAAGGTCACTTATTTGGTACATTCAGTATTAACCATTGGTTTTTAAGATAGATTAATGAGAACCGTTGGATATAATAAAAAAAAATTCTTGTCATACATTTATCTATACTATTATATTAAAGCCGAAACCTTCAAATTTTGGTTTTCGGTTTGGTTATCCTAAGTTTTGATTTTCGGTTTGGTTATTTAATTATTAAAATAAATAATTAAATTACAAAAACAACTCAAAAAACTAATTACTAATGTTAACGTAGTTATATTCTGATTAAAATTCATTCATCCACTTCTACTTGGACTCTTTTTTCTGCTCCAACAACTCAATTATTCATTTTTTCTAAAGATTTTACTTTTAATTAAAACACTTTACCATTTAATTTAAAACTAATATTACAATAATTAATATATGTCCAAAACATCACACCATATCTTTCCGTAATTATTTTTAGTAATAATTTTTGTAATTAAAACATGGAGTACTTTTTTATTTAAAATTAATCTTGAGATCACTAATATACACCCAAAAATATCTCACCATATATACAAATCATTATTTTTATTAATAAATAACAATAGTTAGATCTAATAATAAGATATATTATATAATTAAATTAATTTACTAAAAATTCAAAATTCGAACCCGTCAACGACATTTTTAATTTAGAATTTTACAAAATAAATTTTAAACCATGCATTTCATTATATAAATTTATATTAAATTAAAATTAAAAAATTATTAAAAATAAGGATTATATAAAAACATAATTATAATGTTAAATAAATTTTATAACCTATCAAAAGAAACACGTGCTTCGCACGGGTTATAAGCTAGTATTATATTATAAACTACTCCAATAAATACAGGGACATGTTTGTTTTTTATTCATGTTCCACCGGCATAATTTTACAAAAACACAACCAACACTATCAGAAAGACTATCAATTAAATTTAACAACATATTAAATTTAACAGTTATTTATCTATTTTCAATATACAAGACTATCAATTAGAATACTATCAAAAACGTATAATCATATTTTATTATCTTTTATAATTTATATTATTACTAATTAATTAGCAAATATTAAAATTATAAATAATCAAATAAAAATATTTAAAATGTACACTTTTTTGGTACACTCAATAGCAACCGTTGAATTTTGAGATAGATTAGTGAAAACCGTTGGATCTAATACTAGAAGAATATCCTTTTTCTAATATTTAAAATATTCTCATGGTTTAAGTTCAAATCCCACCAACAACTTATCTTTATTAAACATATATATTATTTTATAAATTATTTTTAAGAGTTTGTGGTTCTATTCCCGTCAATATCATATGATAATCAAAAAAATTATTATTTTTTAATAAAGTATTATTATACATTTATACAATCTTATAAGCTACTTCCAAAAATTCCCATCAATAACATATTATAGTTAAAAATTAAAATATTATCGTTTAAAATACTATAAAAAATGTATTATGATATTCTATTAACGTAAATAATTTTTTTCATATATATATATATATATATATATATATATATATATGAAAATATGAGTAATAAGATAAAAATTATTAAAATAAAAATCCGTACATTACACAACTTATAAATTATATAGTTAAAAATTACATAAAATCTGAAAAACACTTATAATATAAAAAAATTGTATAAAAATCGAAAAAAGGTCTACATGATTAGATAAATTTCACTCTTTCTACTAAATAAAAGTTAAAAAAACTAATTTTATGTAATATATATATATATATATATATATATATATATATATATATATATATATATATATATGCTAGCGTTCAAATAGAAACCAACCTTAGAATAGAAACTAGAAACCTACACTAAATAAATTATATTTCATTTATTTTAATGGCCCCGCTAGGGGCACCTTCACAAAAAACGTTTAAAATTCTTGGCTATATTCAACAAAAATATAAAAAAAGTTACTGTTCACGTGCCACGTCATCACGTGAACAGTAATTTTTTTTTTTATTTTTGTTGAATAGAGACAATAATTTTAAACGTTTTTTGTATTGGAGTACCCCTAATTTGGTCATTAGATTAGTTTGAAATATTTAATTTAGGTTTAGTTTCTAGTTTCTATTCTAAGTTAGTTTCTATTAGAACAAGATCCTCTATCTATATATATATATATATATATATATATATATATATATATATATATGAAAGTAATAATTAAAATACATAATTAGAATAACATTTATATTCATGAAATTTATAAATTTCAAAAAATATTTTAATAATAAAAATATATATATAACTTAAAATTTTAACAAAATATAATTAAACAGTTTACAAGCAAAGCAACGTAAATGTAGTACTCCCTCCGTCCCATAAATAAATGTCTTAGTTTTTTTCAAGTCTTTGGCACGCATTTCCACGCATATAAAAAAACACTTTTGTAGATATTATTTTCTCATTTTTTTTGGTCTATATAAAAATAGGATGTTCAAACTTTTATACAAAACAAAAAATATGAAAAAATAATACTTACAACTATGTTTTTTATATGCGTAGAAATGCGTGCCAGAAACTTGAAAAAAACTAAGACATTTTTTATGGGACGGAGGGAGTATAAGATTAGAATCCAGATTGAATAGATGCACTTGGTCAAACACTCGTACCGTCCTAGTCCCAAAGTCTCCTAAACTATATGGGCAACTGGGCATGGAGTTTCTAAAGTTCTCTATTAGTGCACCTTAAATCTTGTATTTTATTATTATTTTTAATAATCCAACCGTATGGATGAAAAGTTTATGTTAAAATAACATTGTATACAAATTTTTATTATATTTGAAATAGTGGAGCATCACTTTTATAATAATACTATTTTCTATATATATTCAACGACACAGATTTATCATAATCTAATTGCTATAAATTTATAGTTCCAAATAATTAAATTACACGAAAATTTGTACATTCACATATTTTTGTATGAATTTAACATCTGTATGGTTGGATTGTTCAAATAATAAATAATTTATCATAATTTAAACCAGCACTAATAGAGAACTTCTTTATTACGTGCTTTAGATACTCTTTTGCCAAACTTATATATAGCAAACATACCCAAACAACAATAGTATTAATTGTACAACGAAAGTCGAAAGCCAAGAAAAAAAAAAAGAGCACAGTGATCACATAGACAATCAATCTAGGGCTCTTCTCCGATGGCGAACAAAGCATTGGTCTCCGTAGCCGACACAATCTACGAGCTCCAAAAACACCTCTTCGAAACTATCCAAACTGAGACCCAATTACACGCCGCCGGTTCATTAATGTCCAAGAACGACTTCAAAAACGTAATCACCGAACGATCAATCGCCAAATCTTGTGGGTACCCACTTTGCGCCAACCCCTTATCATCCAATCATGTTAAACCTAAAGGGAAGTATCATATTTCGTTGAGAGAGCACAGAGTTTATGACCTTGAAGAGATGCGCATGTACTGTTCGACGAAATGTCTAGTCGAGAGTCAGGCGTTTTTGGGGACTTTGCAGGAGGAGAGAAGTACGGTTCTTGATGAGAGTAAGATTGAAGAGATTTTGGGGTTGTTTGGGGACGTGGGTAGTGGTGGGATGGGGAAGGGGGGTGATGGGGTTGGGGAGTTGAGGGTTAAGGAGAATGTGGAGGTGGAACATGGGAGTGTTGTTGTTGGGGATGCGAATGCGATTGAGGGGTATGTTCCAAGGAGTTCGAGAGTGGTGGATGGGAAGAATCGGAAACAAGGTAGTGTTTTTAAAGACTTTTTTGGTAGGTTTAGGCTTAATTGTATTGTTCTTGTGCAAATTTGTAACTTGTGAAATCTGTAGTTTTGTTCTATCACGTGGTTGTGAAATCTTTAGTTTTGTTCTATCACGTGGTTGTGAAATCTTTAGTTTTGTTCTATCACGTGGTTGTGAAATATTTAGTTTTCCTCGTTTTGTTTTATCATTTGCTTCTTATAATGTTGTGAATGGCAGGGGTTAAGAAGCCTAGCAAGAAGAAGCCTGCTGAGAAAATTGACATGAAATTTAGTGAGTTTGACTTTATGAGTACGATTATTACTCAAGATGAGTATAGTGTCTCGAAAGTACCATTGCAGTTAACGGCTAATGGGTCGGATTCAGAAGTTAGGTTTCGAGAAGTGAATGATCAGTCTGTGGCATTGGGAACCTCTTCTGATTGTGCATCGAGCAGTTCAAAGAGTGAATGTGAAGAGCCAAAACAAGGGAGTGTTGTTGATATGATTGATAATCTTAGTATATCGGATGGGTCAGGCAGCGTTTGTCAAGGTGGAGCTGGTGTGAATGTTATTGAAGCAGAGAAGGGAGCTCATAGTGGAAACGCAGCTGAATGTAATGTTGGCATTCTTAAGACTTCTTTGAAATCGTCAGGTTCAAAGAATGTTACACGCTCTGTTACATGGGCTGATGAGAAGAGTGCTGGCGATATAAGGCTTTCCGAAGTTAGTGAGTTGCAAGATACAAAACAGGATTTGGAGGGCCTTATTCAAACAAATATGGAAGAACACGATTCGTTAAGATTAGAATCAGCAGAAGCTTGTGCACTAGCACTGAGCCGAGCAGCGGAAGCTGTTGCATCCGGAAATTCTGATGTCCCTGACGCAGGTGTTGAACACTATTATCAACAACTTTTTTTTGAATTATAATTTGTTATGGAGTTCCCATTCAGGTTTTTATTTCCGTTTTCTTTTCTTGAGATTTTTCCCATTAACTCCCTATTGCATGTATTATCCAGTTTCTGAAGCAGGAATAATTGTGATGCCCCCACCAATGTATGAGGAACCTATGGATGCAGACATTGATATCGACTTGGAACCAGCTGCTATAAAGTGGCCAAATAAACAGGGCATTACAGCTTCTGATTTTTTCGATAACTCGGATGATTCTTGGTATGATGATGTTCCAGAAGGATTCAGTTTAAATGTAAGTTTGTCATTTTATTTAGTGAACTTATTTTTGCTCTTGTTAGATGATTTATTTTGTATTATAGTAACTTTTGTATTTTTATGCTTTAGTTATCGCCATTTGCATCAATGTATATGTCGCTCTTTTCGTGGATGTCGTCATCTTCTTTGGCTTATATATATGGGCGGGATGAAAGTTCTCATGAAGAGTATATCTCTGTTAATGGAAGGGAATACCCTCGTAGAGTAATAGCCATGGATAATCGTTCTACTGAAATTAAGCTGGCTGTTGCTGATTTTCTTTCTCGGACTTTGCCGGAACTTGTTAATGATCTTAGACTCCCAGTACCAGTATCAACGTTGGAGAAAGGAATGGTACTACTTCTTAACTTTAAACGGTCAAATTATTATCAAATAAGTTACTTCAAAGAGAAAAAAGAATACTAAGTTGCTTTCTGTTGTTCAAAATTTATTTTTTAATATAAATTGAGAAAACCATACTTGTTTTGGTAGATCATATATTCTTTTGGTGACTTGCTCTTTAATTAAAATTTCAACTGACCCTATTAAAGCCTTAAGGTTGAGTGCTGCTGTCAGGTAAAGAGTTGGTATAAGTTCTATATGTTGCACCTTGTTGAAGATAACTATGAAATCGGTCTTTAATTAAAATTTGAACTGATCCTGTTAGAACCTTGTGGTTGAGTGCTACTGTCAGGTAAAGAGTTGCTATAAGTTCCATATGTTACACCTTGTTGAAGATAACCATGAAATCGTCTTTACCACTTTCATCCTCTGGAAGTTGGAGGGCATAGTCTGGTGTAAGAATCAATGAACTTTCAGTTATTAGATAATATTGTGTTTTGAGTGTTGCAGCTCTTGCCGTTGAGTTCCTCTTTGGTGTGTGAATCAGTGAATAGCACTGTAGTAGGAAGTGTTTTGAGTAAAAGAAGATTGTGCATTTCTTTCATCAGTTTCTCCAAGTGTCTACAATTTTGTCAATATTTCTTTATGTATTTTTTTGTGACATATTGCATCTTGAAAATTGTAAAAATACCAATTAATGATTTGAATATCAGTCTTCAATATAACTTGGTTATATATTGGAGTTGCTCATTTTGTGTTATTAAATCATCCATAATTGGTGAATGCTTTTGTTGCAGTCCTACTTGCTGGACACAATGTCCTTTATGGATCCAATTCCTCCATTCAGAACAAAGCAGTGGCATGTGATTATATTTTTGTTTCTTGATGCGCTCTCTGTTTCTCGGGTTCCTTCAATTGCTCCTTATCTGACAAGCAAGAGAAATTTGCTTACCAAGGTATTGTTCGTATCACCATACTTTACTCTTTTTTGACAAATCTATCAAGAATTCATTTTATTGTCAATTTCCCAGTTGTATTATTGAAATGGTATCATAAAGGTTAGTAATTTGAAAATGTAAAATTTGTTCAGCCTCACAAGCTTAATTAGGAATATTTCGTCTAGTAAGGAGGATTCCCCGCTATTTAATACATGGAAGTCTTATGCATATCAAAACTTAATACGTCATATTTTGTTGGGTGTGGTTAGGTGTTGGCTGGTGCAAATATAAGTGAAGAAGAGTATGGACTTATGAAGGATCTCGTACTTCCACTTGGCCGGGTGCCTTACTTTTCTGCACAAAGTGGAGGCTAAAGAACAAATCTATACCCTATATTTAAGCCTCTTCATATTTTAACTTTTTCGTTGTGATGCTATTCTGATTTACATAGGCTTTGCTACTGAATATTGGAAGCTTGGCCATTTTATTTATTTTTTTGGTTGACACACCCTGTATAGAAATTTGAATTTAAGAAAAGAAAACATCTAATTAATTATTGAAGTGAATATCCTGTATGCATGTTATAGTGATATGCTCGTCGTCTGCTGTGTCTATGAAAAAAAATGTATATTTCACTGTGGGTCTGTGTCAGTATTAAGGATATCACTTCGCAGTTTTAGTTTGATCTTTCAGGCCTATTGTTCTTCACTCGTATATTTAAGTGTTTTTCCCTTGATAATTAGGTATAATATTAATTATGACTTAGTGCATGTTTGTTCGTCTTAAAGTTGGTGGCTTATGGCTTATAAGCCCATAAGAACTTATGGGGATGTTTGCCTATTTAAGTTTTAGGTCAACTTATAACTTTTTTTTTTTTTTGAAATAAACGTACTTGCATTTATAAAGCTTTCTCAGAAGCAAGATTACACGCAATAAAATTCGGAGCAGTATCGAACCACTCCTCCAGATCTGACATAGAATATATGCCCTTGCTAACAAATGAGCTATACTATTCGCAGATCTATTAGTAAAAATCACTAACACTTCATCAAAGTGTTTAACAATATCCTTACACTCGTCAATAATCATATGAAAATAAGAACCACTGTCTCCGTTCATTGCATCCACCACCAATTTAGCATCACATTCGAATATACACTCGAATATACACCTGCTACTTCTCCAAGGCTTGATCCAAGACAATGCTTCCCGCAAGGCTATGGCCTCTGCCTCTCTTGGTTGCAACCGTCCTTGACCCTGAATCATAGCACTTCTGGCTCGAAGAAAACTGCCTCCTTCATCACGAACAACACATCCCACCCCCACCTGAGACATGCCTGGTAAACAAGTAGCATCCGTATTTATTTTAACCCATCCAGCTGGTGGTTTACGCCACACTCTATTACTCCCTTGCTGTTGCCCAGAATGTTTCTGATTCTCCTCTCTAGCTCTATTCCAGTCTGCTAGCATATTGCAAACTCTGGCCCTCACTCCAAAAACAGATGTATTCACTCGCTCCCATCCCCAACAGTTTCTTCTATTCCACAAATTCCAACATAATAACCCAACTATCACTATTTGTTCTGTACTCCCTAACTGGAACACTCGTCGCAAAACTTGCATAACAGATTCCTGATGTCCTGCTGCCACCAGGTGCCTTAACCCCATCGACTCCCACAAATCAACTGCAAAACTGCACTCAAACAGAACATGATTATCAGTTTCCTCGTACGTTTGACACCAAGAGCAAACCCTATTAATATCAACGTGTTTTGTCACCAGAGCTGCAGCTGTAGGTAAACACTTGCAACATGCTCGCCATAAAAAATTCACCACCTTTCCTGGTAATCTCAACTGCCATAACTTACCCCAGAATCTTCTATCTAGACACTCCCTTTCCCCCCTCAACTTCCTATAACAACTTCGCACTGAAAAGTCTCCTTTATCTTCAAATAACCAAATCCAAGAATCCCTTCTACTGCCGTGTGATATAGGAATTTGCTTGATAAGCTCTCTATCTCTTTCATTGCATATATCACGCAAGATTTCGTCGTCCCATTCCCTCTGATTTTCAGCAAAGAAACCACTTACAGTCGCATGTTCAACTCCTCAGGCATTTCAGTTGACATATACCCATTTTCCACACAAGGCAACCATGGTACGTGCCATACTTTTGTACTTTGCCCATCCCCAATACGACGTCTACACCCTTGTTTAACCACATCCTGAGCTTAGATAAATTGAATGTTAAGAAATCCTAACATTCAACTTTCAACTTATTCTTATTTCTCGATACATGTAATATATAATATCCTTCAAATCTTCAAAATCATATATTTTTTGATCCGTTCATTAAAAAATTGATATGCATATATCAAATTTATCTACTCATCGATATCTATCCATTGACATCCATTGATATATATTGAAAAACAAATATTTTGAAAATAATAAAAAAATTAACTTATAAGTTCTGATTTACCAAACAATCTACTGATTTATAAATTTTGATTTACCAAATATTCTACTGACTTATAATTTCGGATCTATTTATCACTTATATGACACTTATGCTTATAATTTATAAGTTAATCATTTTAAGGTAAGCCAAACGATATCTTAGGAGTTCATGATTTTCTCTCTTTTTAATAAATTTCATTGTTGTTTTATTTATACTGTTAATGTTCGTTTTTTCTTTTATTCCTTAATATAAATGTAATTGAAAAATTGACCTAAGTAACCACTTTTTAATTTTAGCATGTCCAAATTGTCCTGTTTCAGATTTGTTGCCCTTTTTACTTGCTACTCGCTTCAATGACAGAAGATCGATATGAGAAACAGTCGATTATTGACCAATAGACCTTTGAAATTATTAAAAATCTTAGAACGGTAGATACATAACTTATAGACGTGTGTAAGAGGGAGGGAAGGAGGGAGGTGTAGAAATTGGTAGTGCGAATCAGAGGTACAGTAAAATTTTGATAAACTAATTATCTTTTTAAGTTAATAATTTTTCCCGGTTCCAAATTGGACCCGTTCAAAAAATGAACAATTTCGATAAGTTACTAAAATAGTAATTTTTGTGAAAAATTCTATATAATTTATAGTCCCAATAATATTATAAATTAATAAGTCCTTTATAATCATAAAAATAAATTTATTACCTTTTTGTAAAATATAATTCTAGGGTTCATAAAATTTGAATCTATATGAAACTCATCTTTAACCCTCTTTGTTGCATCTAAGAGTTTGAATGTGGTGCTTTCGTAAATCATTAAAAAGTTATCAATCAATGTTTTTAATATCTTGAGTGTTTCTTTACGTGAAAAGGTTCAAAAAATGTTATTTCATCTTTGATATTATCTAAATATACATGAGTCTTTACTTTGAATCATGCTAATACTCATTGAATTTATAAAACAGTGTATAGAGAATTAAATGAATTAAGTATAAAACATAAATTGTACAATTCATTTTATTTAAATATATATAATAATATAATTGGAAATTAATTTTGTTCGATGTCAAAAATTCTCTATAAATTAATAATTATTAATTTATCTATTAATTAATACCTCTCTAAATTAATAAAAATCTCCGGTCCCGATTATATTAATTTATAGAGGTTTTACTTATATATATATACTAGCCTATAATCCGTGCAAAGCACGGGTTTTTTGAATAGTTTTATTTTTTATTTTTTTGATTTTTGTTATATGAATTGGCTAATTTGATTTTTTTTTTTTTATGATAAAGTTATATTTTAAAAATAACATTTTTATACTTATAACATTATATTTGAAATATAATATTGATTTTCACAATTAAAATAGTTGCCAAATAAGTCAAATGTCAGAAATATTTTTTTTTTGTTTTTTTAGCTTCATACCATATCTTTCTTTTTTAAGTTTCTTTTTTTGTATAATAATAGAACAATCCTATTTTTATACAAAAAAAAGAAAATTTGTAAAATAAATTATGGAACCATCCTTAAACTACTACAGCTTAAAATGTTTTTTAAATATATTTTTTTAAAAGGTAATTAGGTACAGATCATAAAAAAAATAGAATCAATATAAACATTTACTAAATAAGCCAAATGTCACAAATATTTTTTTTTTGATTTTTTTTTAAATTATGGAACCATTCTTAAACTACTACAGCTTAAAATGCTTTTTAAATATATTTTTTTAAAAGGTAATTAGGTACAGATCATAAACAAAAATAGAATCTATATAAAAATTTAATAAATAAGTCAAATGTCACAAATATTTCTTTTTGATCTTTTCTTGCTTTATACGGTATATATACCATCTAAGTGGGGAAAATCATTCTTTATTTTATTTTGTTTAATTTTGTTGCTACCTGCATATTCATGTAATTGTGATAATTTCTGTCCCAACCATTTCTTTACCTTTCGGTTTTTTTAACTTTCGGAGAGATTGTATGACACGTATTTTAAGGTACATTCAATTTTTATATAAAAAAGAATTGTAAAATGTTTTTTATTTTATTTCTTTTAAAAAGTAATTAGGTACAGATCATAAACAAAAATAGAATCAATATAAAAATTAATCATATATAGTAAACGATTTCGTGTAATCCTAAGTTGGGACAAAACATAAAAATTCTACAGAGTCCTCCCACCCTGCTGGGGTTAAACCAAATTTAAAAAAATAAATGAACATCACTGAAACAAATAAAACAATGACTATTTGTATTCTATTATCAAAATAATTAAATAAATATCTAATTTTAAGAAGGTACTGAATTACAAATGTGTATATAAAAAAAGTTGACGCGGACATAACATAAATAAAAGAAATAACAAATGCTGAAAAGCTTGGGTTCTATTACTCTAAGTTACTATTTTGTTTGTAGTGCGTTGATATAAACTAAGGCCTCAAACTTTAATAAAGCATGGTTCTACTTCTGAAAATTTACTACAACAGAGTGAGTGTTGTTGGAGGAATTTCGTAACAACACGAAATCGGAGGTTTGCTGGAATAATAGAGGGAATTGTATGAATGTGACAGTTTTAGGGATTTAGGGTTTATGAAAAAAGAGGGGGCTGGACTTGGCAGGTGTCTCGATTTGTCTCGTGTATCGGATTCCATCATGCCAAGATGCCTGCGTACCTATATGTTTATATAGGATCAAGCCTACGCAGTTCTGTGAAATTGATTTGTGTCTATCCCTTAGAGACTTTAGGGATAAACTTCGTTAATCTTGGTGATTACTGATTTTATCTGATTTAATCTTATCGTTGTGATATCTTCCTGATTTGAAGAATATCGTTTGGAGATATTTTCCGTAATTGATTGATTGAGATTAATTCTTTCCTCGTTTCAGGGAGAGGATATTACTTAGCGGTTAAGTAATAATTATTAATCTGAATTAATAATTAATAGATATTAGAAATTTGGGAGTTTATTAGACATGCCAAAATTATGGCATAACAGTGAGGTAAAAAAGAATCGACCATACCGAACTTTGCTGATCAACACAACTGGCTTTCCAAGAATATATTTGGATTTATGAAGATGAACTCTAAGCAAATTCTTTTTAAGGAAACTCATCCTATAAAATGCAACCTTAGATGTGTAGATGCTCACTTGACAGTTGATACTATCAACCTTCGGAAGCATTGACAAAAACACTTGTGCAATGTGATGGATTGAATCTCTTAACTACTGCCAAACCAAATCATATCTCAGTGAACTCTTCTCTAGATATTGATGGGTTAAAAGTATTTCTTGCCATACTCTAAAAGTGCTACCACAATCTCTAATAAGTGGTACAACAATGCTTCTGGCATATTTAACAAAAAAAAAAACAATGCTTCTGGCAATGTGCAAATCCAACTTAACAAAGGGACATTAACAACTCTTGGACAGCTGACATCCGTTCAAACTATATAGTATACATGACACTTAGTTTTCAACATCCATTCAAGTATTATAGCAACATCGATGGGCCTGTACTTAGTTATGCAGGGGACATGACATAAACTAAGAAACATGTACAGAAAATGTGAACATGACAATGGTGGAGGTAGAGAGAGACTTACTGATATTGACTGAATGAGATGGCACTTAATGACTTAAATTCAGATATGTTGTGGTCATTTATAACACGTTTCTGCGAAAATACAAATTAACATTGAAAATACTTTAGTGGCGAAAAAAAGGCCCTGCCTACCTGCAACAAAGTATGGCAGCTGATGATAGCAGCAGGTACATCTATGGTTGAGTTGTGACAATGATTAATGATTGCAGAAGCTCCATAAGTGAAGAAATGATCATGATGTATGATCTGTGTTTTTTAGATGACAGTATAGAAATGTTAAGATTGAAACTCTTTGATTTGATAAATGACAAAAACTAAGATAACCAAATGAGAAAGCAAGTACCACAGAAACATACGCGAATTGATATTCAGTAAAGAACATAAAACTAAAGTGTCAAATTAAGAAGTTCTTGTAACTGTTTAGTTTCAACTTTCACCACAAGAAACTAAAACAGATCCATTAGTTAAAACTACAAAAGTGGCCTGAATCCCAGAAATCAAAAAATCAAGATTTCATTTTTAACTAAACAATAATACAACCAAACTTAAAATACATGCTGAGAAAAAGTTCTGCCACTGTGTATATACTAAACACAATGACATGATCGTAAACTATAACTCTAAGCATGCCAGAAACTATTAATCTCATAAAACAATTACAGTAAATAGATTACATAGATAATAGGCGCCATGACACCACCAAAAGTATGATCCAAGGTCTGCGATTATCCATGGACTAACATATTGACATAATTGTTAACTGGAGTCTTCAAACAGTCCAAAATTTATTAAACTTGTAAAAGTATCACAGTTAAATCACAAACAAAGATAATACAATATGAAATCAATCAATTGAATCAGTGAAAAAAACTAACAAAAAATAGAATTACTCTGGAAAATATAGCTGTTACCTGACATGATATTGTACTGAGTCCATCCTCTTGGAAAAGTTTAAGTGCCGTTGCATTATATATCTTCTTGAATTTGTTGGACAGTTGCTTGCATAAAAAGGCAAAAGCCATATATCTCTGTATGCATCTTGTCGTCACTGTTTTAATCTAAATTACATATGTGTAAAAAGATGTGGCAGCACAACACATAAATTCTGCAATTGCCAGACATTAATTTATGCAGACTCTTTGCAAACTAAGGCTATCTTAATTCATACTAAAACCATGTTCTAAAATTTAACTAACGGATAAACCAATGAGACAAAATTTATATATTCCTTAATATCGCAGTGCTATTTAGTTAATAAAAAAGAAAAATCAACTCAGCGTTGATATGAATTACACACTTGTCCACAATACTATTCGCGTTATTCGCGTTCTTGTATACTTTATTTGACTAATAAATATGATATGATCAATGAACTGAAATTAATCCTGCTAAAGTTGCATCTACTTTTGACGTTTGTCATGATGTTCATCATCATTACCAGCTTTTGTGGTGGAATGAGGCACTGCGAGTGGAGTTGGATGCCTGCTTTCAGTGTGGTTATTATTTCCATCAATATCTTCCAGATCAGCGTGAATTCTCTGGCATCCATTGTTGCCGAATTTTCTTCTTCTGTTGGCCACTTTCTTTTTTTTTTTCTGTGCATCATCATCTCTGAGTTGTTCTGCATATCATTGTTGAGTATATGTTCTGCGGAGATATTAATCATCTTCCTAACATATTTTTCAAATAGGACGAAGGTTGTGCTTGATGCGGAATCCTTGATTTCTACTTTAACCCTGAATAGAGGAGTAGGTGATGTGCGTTCCGTGCATCTAATGCATGTAATTGAAGGAGGCATTGTTTTGTAGCATTTGTTGCATCCAATATAGTACCATCCTTTTTCTAAATTTATTCCAGTCACAATTGCTTTAGATGTAAACGATATAATCTGCATTGTATAACAAATGTAATAGACATTATATTAATTGTTTTTCGTATTGAGGGTGTATGTAAGTTGTTTAAAATCTAATTATATATATATATATATATATATATATATATGTATAGTTCAAAAAAGAGGTTGAAAATGACAACTGAAAAATGGAACTTGCAATCAGAAATTCAGTTGCATGTGGTTGCATTCAATTTCATAAGAAAGTTCCATTTTTCAGTTGTCATTTAAAACCTGGCATTGTGCTTGTTGTCCATCTATAGAACACAAAAAAAGGAAGTGAAACTGGAAAATGGATTTTTATCATAGCTTAAAAAGGACGTACCACAGAGCCAATAGCATCAAAACAGGGTGTAGATGAAGGTTCAGCTGGCCAATATTTTGATTTCTTAACCTGCTGGATATCATAAGAGGTGGTGTCAAGAGAGCTCCACATGCTGAGATAGTTACTTAAAAAAAATTAAACTTGAGAAGATAAAATTTTAGTGAATTTAAAAGCTTTTTCATCATCTTCTATAAATTTTCCTTAATTCTGAAAATTAGAGAAACATTTTTTATTTTTGTTAAAGTTGGCTTCAGATGTAAACGATACAGTCTGCATTGTATAACAAATGTAATAGACATTGTTATAGGGAGAATATTGTATAACAATATTTTGGAGGTTTGCTGGATTTATGGAGCAAAATACGGATATTTTGCTAAAAGAAGAACAAAGGACTAGGGTTTGTGTGTATGAATGTGGCTGAGCTTGATAGGTGTTTGTAGGTAAACTGTTTCTCATCCGTATCAAGGTGCCTACGTACCCTATTTATAGGGATCAAGCCTGACGTAGTTCTTGGGCCACAAGTTACCTAGGCGGGCTAGGGTTTTAAGAGATAAGCCAAAGTCCAAGCCCATGTAGCTAGGGCTGACGTGGCAATGAGTCATCAATCCTATCCATGATCCAGCTGTAAAAGCCCATGACCTCGAACGGATAGGTTTGGAATGAAAGATCCATCAAGGCCCTTGCATGCGACCTAGAGAGGCCTGGCCACGCGAAGCGATCCCTTGATGGGAGCCAAACGAAGCGATCCCCAGGTAGCGACCCCGGTAGATGCGACCCCGAGGCTGAGCAGCATGAGAGGCGCATAGGCCTAGTGTGAGAGAATAGACAAAGTGCTCCTGTAGCGAGGTGGCCTTATGGCGAGGCGCTACAATGCGAGGTTGAATCATGTAGTGAGCGAGGCGCTCCTGTAATGGAGATATTATGTCCAAGGCATGCTGGGCTGATTCCAATAATGGGCTTTAGTGACCCAATGCTCATCTTCTAGGCCCATCATAGATCATGAAGCATCAATTTAGCTAATCAAATCAATTTAGCCATTATGCCAGATTTGGGCATAACAACTACCCCCCGAGTCCATATTGCCATCGGAGATGCGATGTGGACTCAAAGAATACGAGTTGTCACTGCGAAGCGAGCCCAAGAACAGATATAACCATTGAAGTAGTCGCGACCCCAAGAATTTGAAAGGTTTTAACAGCTGTTGTGTCTCGAGATGTGTGTCCAACGGACGAGATTTCAACACGTGTCCCATGTCTTTCTCTCTCCTGATGACTATATATACTCCTGTCACTATCATTTCCTTTTTTATTCTCACGAACACATTATTGAAGTGCTGTCAGTTTGCTCCCGGATCAAACGCAAAGAATTCTCAGGCTCTTTCACCAGCGACCCCAAGTTTCTTCCAATTCCTTCATCCTTCTTCTTCAAAAAGTAAGTCTTTTTTCTCTTCTTGCATTTAAATTACTGTTCTTCATTATAATTGCACGATTAGATAGCGTAAATTGCATGCGATGCGGACCCAAATAACTGCGATCCCAAAATGTCAATTTTATGATGCGACCCGTCCTCGCTATTGTAGGAGTGCGATCCATGATTACTTAGATAGAAACATAGGTTAAGAACGTTAGCCTTTCCCTTAGGATTGCGACCCCCCATATTCTCTGTGAACGACGCGAGAACACATAGAGCCTTTCTGTCCGCTTGTTTCTTTCCTCCTTCATTTGTTTTCTGTAAGGACACACACTTAATCATTTCACCCTTTTCAGATGTCTCAAGACGATAGCTCAAGGACACCTTCTCCTATGCCTGATATACAAATCAGCGATGCTGCAGCAGCCAATATCGCAAAAGCTACGAGCACTAGTGAGAGCTCGTTCAAACTATACTTCGACCCTCTATGGTCTAACGAGGAATATACCCGCGAAGTGCCTCTGATTTCGTGGAGAACAAAGCACCCTTCCAGCTCGCGAGATCAATCCCTGGATGTACTCCCAGCCGGGGACGAACCTCACACTATGACTGACATCGAGCATGACATCGCAACTTTGACAAAGAAAGGGGATGAGCTCAGCGCTAGGGCAGCGGAAATTCTCTCCAAAGCGCCTCCACAACGAACCATGCCTCCATCACAAACTGTGTCACCCATTCACATAAGTGACTCTCCAACAGATTCATTAGGCGATGCCTATTACGACATCGAGGGAGGTGCTGATAACGAGGCCAACTCTGATGATTCTGACTACGAAGAGCCTTCCTCTGATGATGGCGGCCTCGATGAAGTAGCCAAAGTCGTTAATTTCACTGATTACAATTATGTTCCAGAAGCTTCCCCTGAACCTTACGAACCAACTCCTCAACCTGAGTTAGAAGGAACCATTTATGTTGGTGGTCCTCGTCCTGAAGACATCGAGCCAGGCTCGAAAGTGAAACCCGGCCAACCTCGTGTTTTAGGCTGCAGAGATTTGTCAACGACCCTAGATACAGAATCTTTATCTAAGGCGGTTGACATTTTCAGGCCAGAAGGCAAAATTATTCTTCCGAAATCTGCGATGCGATGCTACCACTTCGATCATCGAGAGAATGGTGGCAGAGTGCCTCGCATGGTTCTGACCTCGGCCATGGTGAAGATAGGCGTATCCTCTCCCCTTCACCCTTTTATTAGGGATGTTTGTGAAACGTACCATCTTGCCCCAATCCAAATTAATCCCAATGGCTACAGAGCCATGATTGCTCTTTACATCCTTTACCACAAGCTCGGCTACCCTGAGTTGGATGCGAGGACCATGGGATATTTCTTGCAATTGAAGCGATGCGGGGCATCAGACTTTGGCTACGTTTATTTCTCCATGTGGCCGGAGTTCAACAAGAAGGAACTATACCATAGTGCCCCAAGTAATGCCGGGTCGTGGAAAGGTCCTTATTTTTATGTTCACGACGTGCCCAGAGTCAAGACTTCTTTTAACTATCTTCCAGGTATGGAACTTAACCTTTTAGTTTCATCCCCCTTTCACTCAATCCATGAGCTAACTCGTTCTTCCTGAGATCGCAGTTGGTCAAGTGCGAACTGTCCTAAAGGGCGAAGAGAAGCAACGTGCCGATGACGTGCTGAAGACCCCACGGGAGGCTCGCAACATTAGGACTCTTCTTTCACTTGAGAACCTAATCGAGTGCGGTTTTCTGAAAGAAGGGGTCGGTCTTCCTTCTAAAACGAGGCCCTCGGGAGCGAGGAAGACCTCCTTAAAGAGAAAGGCTCGCGAGGAGGCCTCGTCCTCTCGAGTTGTTGTTACCACTGACGAGGGTATTCTCCTCGTTATAATATGACCATTATTCTGTCCTCGCTAACTTTAACACTGCATTCATCCTTACTGTTCTCGCATTTGCATAACTTGTATTATTATCATGCTTCTAATATCATTTTACTTCTATTTTTCAGGCATGTCGGGTAAGAGTGGTCGCAGACCTCCTTTTCTCCAGAAGAGCGGGGTCATACCCGTTCCGAAGACTGCTCCAGTCCCTCCAAAACCAAAATCTGTTGAACTGCCACCTCCTCCACCCCTATCTCTGAACACTGAGATCGTCCAGCGAGCCCAGGGTACCCCTGAGGACCACATCTCCAAGAAAGCTAGAAAGGATGAATCTCTGCTCCCTGCTCCTAAGCATCCAGCCACCGCTACCCCCGTTCATCACCTTTTCGCGAAGCATGGATATAACCATGCTACCGAAGAGGAGTGCACGAGCTGGGTGGGGGCTGAGCTGATTGATAATGCCGAGTCTCTGTCCAAGTGCTTGTCTGAAGCGTTCATCCGTCAAACTTCTCATCTAAAGGAACTGAAGACCCTTGCCTCCGCTAAAACCAAACTGGAGAAGGAGGTCGCAGTCCTAAGATTCCAGAAGGAAGAGGACAAGAGATCGCTGATGAAGACCCACAGGCTCGCCCTCGAGACAGAAACTGCTTCTCTGCGATCCGAGCTCAAGAAAATCACGGATGAGAGGAATATGTTCAGCAAGTCCCTGAAGGAGGCAGAGGAGCTTGAGGAGACTCTTCGGAGAGAGCATGGGGAGGAGGTCGGCAAGTTGAAGAAGGAGCTCGAGGCTGCCAAGCTCGACCATGATGCTGTTGTGGAGGCCGCCCAAGTTGAATTCATGAAGACCTTCATCCGAAGGGTTCCTGACTTTGACTGGGAGAAGCTCGGGCCTGGAAATGCCGAGTTCACTGAATCTCTTCGTAAGGAAATAGAAGAAGAGGATGCGAAGGAGGCGGCCAGGCTCGCCAGCGAAGCCACCCAAGCCAACGCAGCTGAAGCCTCCAAGACTTAAACTATTTCTTTGTTTCTGAATATTGAACTGGGGATGCGGACACCCCTTGAATGTCTCGCAATCATGTAATATTGTTTCATTTAACTTTGATAACCTCTAACTGAACTGGGATCGCATGGCGACCCTTTCTTTATGAATATTGCATTTTAACTTTTCCATCCAATATTGCCTCGTTATTTTTGCCCATAACATGTTTGCACAAGTAATTTAGCTTCGCTTCTTTAGTACTTTGACTTCGAGATTATATCTTTATTTCATCTTTGTTGAATTGTCTTGAATAGTGCTAGATTTGCATGCCTTTGCTTAGATTCCTTAGATTGTTGTAGCAGTAACTTCAAATGCGATCCTTGCATCGTTGAGATGGCTTGGACCTTAGTATGTGAATGTTAACAAACAGGCAAGTAAAATGTACAATAAAAAGTAATTCATAGATAAATTGAACTTTTATATTGATAAACGGGGCGAAGCCCAAACAAGTTGACAAGCGGGGCGAGGCCCAATAATTGATAAGTGGGGCGAGGCCCAATAATTGATAAACGGGGCGAAGCCCAAACAAGTGGTAAGTGGGGCGAAGCCCAATGCCATTACATCATAAAGGGAAGGTGTCTATACGACCACTACCCCCCAATATTTTGTATGGATTTATTCATGCGAAATAGATAGAAACTACCAGAAGCGATGCCTTCACTGAAAGTATTTGCGCAAATGTTCCGCATTCCAAGCTCGCGGAATGACCTTATCCTTCATGTCAGTGAGGTAATAAGTTCCCTCTGAGAGAGTAGCATAGATTTTGTAAGGCCCTTCCCAATTAGCACCAAAGACACCGTGGCCTGGGACCTTAGTGTTAGGCATGACTCTCCTAAGCACGAGGTCACCTGTTTTTAAAGAACTTGCTTTGACCTTTCCATTGTAGTACCTCGCTGTCCTCTGTTGGTAAGCTGCGAGGCGAAGCTGAGCCTCGCTTCTTGTTTCTTCTATCATGTCTAGGTATAATCTATGGTTCACCTCATTTGCATCGGGATCGTAGTGTTCCCTTCTGAACGACCCGGAGCCTACTTCAACAGGGACCATAGCCTCGCAGCCATATGTTAAGGAAAAGGGAGTCTCTCCAGTTGTGGTCCTTGGGGTCGTGTTGTATGACCACAAGACCCTTGGTAATTCTTCAGGCCAATTGCCTTTGCTCTCCTCTAACTTGGCCTTCAATGTATGTTTGATGATTTTGTTGATGGCCTCAGTTTGACCATTTGTCTGGGGGTGACTCACAGCTGAAAAACTCTTCTTGATCCCCAGGTTCTCACAGAATTCTTTCATGTCCTTGCTATCAAATTGTTTTCCATTATCTGATATGAGCTGATAAGGAATTCCATAGCGACACACTATTGCCCTGTACACAAAGTCCTTGAGTTTCTTTGCAGTAATAGTGGCAAGTGGCTCGGCCTCGGCCCACTTGGTGAAATAATCAACGGCCACAACTGCATACTTGACACCTCCCTTGGCCTTAGGTAGCTCCCCAATTAAGTCGATGCCCCACATAGCAAAGGGCCATGGGCTCGTTAGCGAGGTGAGGTGGGAGACAGGAGCGTTGCTGTAGTTAGCGATCCTTTGGCAGTTATCACACTTCCTTGCGAACTCAAAAGCATCTCTCTTCAAAGTAGGCCAGTAGTACCCTTGGCGAAGAATCTTTTGGGCTAGAGAACTACCCCCCGAGTGATTGCCACATATTCCTTCATGAACTTCTCTGAGGATGTAATTGCATTCTTCTCCATCCACACATCTTAGGAGCGGGGTGTTGAACCCTCTTCGATATAGGACCTCGTCATAGATGACATAGCGAGCCGCCTGATATTTGATTTTTCTTGCCTCTTTTTTGTCTTGAGGCAGGGCTCCACTTTTCACATACTCCCATATGGGGGTCATCCAGGTCGACCTTGGGGTCGCTATCTCCATAACAAACTCCTCTGGCACACTGGGCTTTGTCTGAATTTCCAGTGGAATGATTCCAAGTAGGGTGGCCTCGCGACGCGACTCCAACTTTGCTAATGCATCAGCCCCTTGATTCTTTTCTCTTCTAATATGAACCACTTTGATATTGTTGAACTTTTTCATCAGTTTCTGTGTACATCGCAGATATAGTTCAATCTGCTCACCTCTAGCTTGCCACCCACTCCAGAGTTGATATGTTACTAGCATGGAATCGCTGTAAGCTGTGAGATTTTCCACCTTCATTTCAAGTGCCAGTCTGAGGCCAATAATGAGGGCCTCGTATTCTGCTGCATTGTTGGTGGCCTCGAAGGCGAAGTGCACTGCACTTTGTATCTTGCGACCTTCTGGAGTTACTAACTCGATGCCGGCCCCAGCTCCTTCCTTATTAGATGCTCCATCAACATATAGTTCCCACCACGAGGCGGAATTTTCTTTCTTAGCCTCGCTAGATGCGGTCTCCGGGATCGGTATGATAGCCATTTTATCTTCCTCAGATTGAGGAGGGAATTCGAGAATAAAGTCTGCAAGTGCCTGACCTTTAATGGGACCACGAGGCTTGAACTCAATATCAAATTGGCTAAGTTCCACTGTCCACTTCAACAATCTCCCTGAGGATTCTGGCTTATGCATTACCTGCCTCAATGGATAGGCTGTGCGAAACTCAATGCTATGGGCCTGAAAGTAGGGCCTCAATTTCCGCGAGGCGAGCACCAAGGCATAGGCTAGCTTCTCCATGTTGGTGTAGCGAGTCTCAGCATCTAACATCCTTTTGCTAACATAGTACACAGGATACTGAACTTTCCCCTCCTCGCGAACTAACACTACACTGACCGCATGTTCTGACACCCTGAGGTAGACAATGAGCGTCTCCCCGTCCTTGGGCTTAGATAATACTGGCGGCGAGCCAAGTTGCTCCTTGATGTTCTGAAAAGCCTCCTCGCATTGAGGGGTCCATTCAAAGTTTTTTCCAGCTTTTTTAATTGCCTTGAAGAACTCGTGGCATTTATCTGATGATTTAGAGACGAACCGGTTAAGGGCTGCGATCCGTCCCGTTAGACTTTGAACTTCCTTCACACTTCTTGGGGATCGCATGTCCAACAAGGCCTTTATTTTTGCTGGGTTCGCTTCAATTCCCCTGTGATTGACAATGAACCCCAAGAACTTTACAGACTCAACTCCAAAGACACACTTCTGTGGATTGAGCTTCATTTTGTACTTCCTCAGTATATCAAACATTTCAGCGAGGTGGGCGATGTGATCCCCAGCCTCTTTGGATTTTACCAGCATGTCATCTACATAGACTTCCATTGTCTTCCCAATCTGCTTTTCAAACATCATATTAACGAGCCGTTGATAGGTGGCCCCTGCATTAAGGAGACCGAAGGGCATCCCTATGTAGCAATAGAGACCTCTATCCGTGATAAACGAGGTGTGCTCTTGATCGGGGCCGTACATGGGTATCTGATTGTACCCAGAATAAGCATCCATGAAAGAAAGGAGTGCATGCCCTGCTGTTGCCTCCACTAGCTGATCAATCCTTGGAAATGGGAAACTATCCTTCGGGCAATGCTTGTTGAGATCAGTGAAATCCACACAAGTTCTCCATTTTCCGTTTGGCTTCTTCACGAGGACAGGGTTCGCGAGCCAGTCAGGGTAGAATGATTCCCTAATGAGCCCGACCTTGAGTAGTCTGTCCACCTCTTCTTTGAGAGCTTCGGCTCGCTCTCCACTTATTGGTCGCCTTTTCTGTCTAACACCTTTCTTGCTTGGATCCAAGTTGAGCCTATGGCACATCACATTAGGATCGATCCCAATCATGTCTTCATGCGACCAGGCGAACACATCAAGGTTGGCCTTCAGAAAAGTGACCAATCTCTCTCTCAGATCAAGGTTGAGTTGCGACCCTATTTTCAACACCTTTGAAGGATCCTGCACATCAACAAGAATAGGGATCGTGTCTTCAGCTGCCCCCGCTCGCTCCACATGCTCTGGGATGCGAGGATCCAGGTCTAGATCATATTCACGAGCCTGACTAGATTCCGCCTCGCAGGGGTTTACACCTGCGTGCCCAAACTCCTTAACAACAGTTGTTGTCTGAGTGATACCATTTGGCAGTTCAGTCAATGTAGACGTTTCTCTGCAAACCCATTTCCCCTTTCGGGCTCGCACAGCGGCCTGCTTTGGGCTCTCCTCGCTATCACTATCTGTAGCCTCTTCAACAATCCCTTCCTGGAGAACCATTACTGGCTGCGAGGTTTCCATCATTAAAGCACCTGGTACTGGTTCTACCTGAATTCCCAAATTATCAAAATAACCAGCTGGGAGTTCCTCGATTGATATGATGTTGCATTCATTTGAGGGTCGCGAGGCCGATTTGCGAGCCCTATCTTCCTCCTCGCTTTCCATCCTGTCTACCATAGATATGCTACCCTTTTCAGCGGACTTAAGGGCCTTGTTGTAACATTCTCGTGATTCATGCTGTGCCCCCTTGACACATCCTACTCCATTTGGGGTAGGAAACTTCATGGAGAGATGATAGATAGAAGTGACCACCCTCATTTCCTTAAGTATAGGCCTCCCTACAATAGCATTGTACGCTGAAGGTTGATCCACCACCATGAAGTCTGCGATCTGAGTAGTGATGCAGGGCTCGTCTCCTAAGGTCACAGGAAGTCGTATGAGACCCTTGACACTCACCGAGGCTCCAGTAAAACCATACAAGTGTCCCATAGTTGGGATGAGATCTTTATCCACGTAGCCCATCTTTTGGTAGACTTCGTATGTCAGGAGATTCACAGCACTCCCATTATCCACCAGAACTCTATAGACATTCTGCGATCCAATGCGAATTCGAACAACGAGGGCATCAGAATGAGGGTGATGAACCCACTTCGCATCCTCCTCAGTGAACATGATGTTCGTATCTTCCCCCTTAAAGAGCTTTGGGGGTCGCTCTTGCAAGTGATGTACATTGGTGAGAGGTCGCTCCCTGGCCTCGCGAGCATACCTCTCTCTGGCTTTATTGCTGTCTCCCCCGATGTGGGGTCCCCCAATTATCACATGAATACTTCCGCCTCGCGCTTCCCTTTCTTTAATGACTGGGTTCTGTTCAGGTGGGGGGGCTTGATTATACCCAAGGCCAGACTTGGGATTATGTTTCTTCACCTCGCGAACGGCCCACTCAGTTAACTTTCCTTCACGAATTAACTGATCCACTTGCTGCTTCAGCTCTCGGCAGGTTGATGTATCATGCCCTGTTTGTTCATGAAAGGCACAATACCTGCTCGTGTTTGCAGTCCCTTTCAGACCCATCGGCGTAGGTTTCCTGAATATCCCCTTGCTTTCATTGACTGCATAAATGTGATCAATTGGGGCGACCAGAGGGATATACTTGTCTCCATCTCTCGCGGGGCGAGATCTCGGTGGGGATCGCCTCAAAGGATCGCGATCTCTCCTTTTTGGGCTGGGGCTACGACTTCGATCCCGTCCTCGCCTCGGACTCCTGGAGTCCTTTCTTTTTACCCCCCGATTCCTATTCCAACTGCCACTCCTTTCATTATTCTTCTTCAAATCTGCGAGTGACTTCTCAACACGCTTGAAAGGCTCAGCGATCTTGTGCAATTCAGAGAGAGTACTAGGGGTCTGCTCTTGTAACTTCTTCCAAAATTCTGTTCCTTCCCTTACTCCAGCGATGAGGAAATTTTTCACAGCTTCGTCATTTGCACCTCGTACGCGAGGCACCTCAGCATTGAACCTTTTGAAGTAATCATGAAGGGTTTCACCTTCCTTCTGTTTTATGTTTGCTAAGGTGGACACAGGGGGTGCATAGAGCATCGAGGACTGGAACTGTTTGATAAAGATGTCCACGAGTTGCTCCCAAGAATCGATGACAATCAACGCCCCTAGCTTTGAAAACCACTGCTGAGCACTTCCCCTGAGCGAGGCCGCAAATAGTCTACACCTCGCTAGTAACGAAACCTGATAAACATCCATCTCATTGTTGAATCGAATCACGAACTCCGCTGGATCCGTGTCGCCATTAAAGGTCATATCATGTTGATGGCCTCGAAACACTGCAGGAAGCGGAGCGGTTCGAATTTCGTTAGTAAAGGGCGATGACGAGCCCATAGTGCTAAAGATCCCTTTCTCACTGTTCATCGCGTCCAGAGCCTTCTTCAACTCCTCCAACTTATAGTCTCCTACCTTAACCTCCTTTTCAGCCTCCTTTTTACCTCCAGTACTTCCATGATGAGACTGGGTCTTTTTCAGGACACTGGACTCCTCCTGGTCATTCCCGCGATCCTTCTTTTTACGATCTTCTTCAAGATATTGAGGTCGTGCCTGGTCTCGATGAGATGGGGGTCTGTCATCGCGACGATGGGACCGCTCACGCTCTCTATGGAGAGAGGGGGGTCTGTCATCGCGACGATATGACCGCTCGCGATCTCGAGGAGACAATTGTCGATGTGTGCCCTTACTTCTGTTCTTAGATCCTTCATGACGAGGCGCATTAGCCTTTTCCAACTTTAGACGAAGGTCGTGCTCAGTTAGCTTCTTTCCAAGACGATCAAAAACACTGACCGATCTCCCTTCAGATGAGGCGACCTTGTCATGCGATCCCCCTTTCTGTCCGAACGAGCCCTCCCCTTCATTCCAGTCAGGGTTGGTTTGATCTGTTAGGACATCATCGAAGTCATCAACAACTTTCTTAGGGGGGAGTTTGCTTCCTTCCCCAGGTGCTCTACCGCCTGTCCTTGCATTCCTCTTCGATCCTCTAGAACTATAGCGCCTCTCTACCTTTGCGACCCTTTCGTGCACAGCGGTCACCTGCTCGCCGAGGCCTTTTAGGAAAGACATGACCTCGCTGTTCAATGTCACCCTCTGTGCTGGGGGAGTGTGCTCCTCCCTGTTCCCAATCTGAGAGTTGTCCTTGGACGCCTCGTCCTCTGGGGGGCCTCTTGTCAGCGGATCGTCCTTGTTCACCTTATGCGACCCCGGGGTCTCACCATCGTTCCTCTTCTTGTGTGATTTAGTCATCGTTCTCCCAATTCAATGACTAGCCCCTCCTTCTAGCGCCAAATGTTATAGGGAGAATATTGTATAACAATATTTTGGAGGTTTGCTGGATTTATGGAGCAAAATACGGATATTTTGCTAAAAGAAGAACAAAGGACTAGGGTTTGTGTGTATGAATGTGGCTGAGCTTGATAGGTGTTTGCAGGTAAACTGTTTCTCATCCGTATCAAGGTGCCTACGTACCCTATTTATAGGGATCAAGCCTGACGTAGTTCTTGGGCCACAAGTTACCTAGACGGGCTAGGGTTTTAAGAGATAAGCCAAAGTCCAAGCCCATGTAGCTAGGGCTGACGTGGCAATGAGTCATCAATCCTATCCATGATCCAGCTGTAAAAGCCCATGACCTCGAACGGATAGGTTTGGAATGAAAGATCCATCAAGGCCCTTGCATGCGACCTAGAGAGGCCTGGCCACGCGAAGCGATCCCTTGATGGGAGCCAAACGAAGCGATCCCCAGGTAGCGACCCCGGTAGATGCGACCCCGAGGCTGAGCAGCATGAGAGGCGCATAGGCCTAGTGTGAGAGAATAGACAAAGTGCTCCTGTAGCGAGGTGGCCTTATGGCGAGGCGCTACAATGCGAGGTTGAATCATGTAGTGAGCGAGGCACTCCTGTAATGGAGATATTATGTCCAAGGCATGCTGGGCTGATTCCAATAATGGGCTTTAGTGACCCAATGCTCATCTTCTAGGCCCATCATAGATCATGAAGCATCAATTTAGCTAATCAAATCAATTTAGCCATTATGCCAGATTTGGGCATAACAGACATTATATTAATTGTTTTTCGCATTGAGGATGTATGTACAATACAGTACTGAAAGAGCAATGCAAACAAAATCATACACCCCGTTCTGGCGCAACTGATTATGCTTTCTTTCAAGTTCTTCTCTTTTTTTGTTAGCACTCTCCATATTGTAACTAAAAAGAACACACCGCAAGATTAATATCTAATGATTATACACTATAAAATGATTACTAATACAAATATGTAGTCAGAATAATATAGTAACTTCTAGCAATTGGAAGTTATTAAAACAAAAAAAAGGGTCAATTAGGTGCCGTTGTCTGAGATCAAATTAGGAAAAAATTTAAAGTTGTTTAACTTTAGGATAAAGGTTGAGGAAGTTCTATATAAAATCAAACAATACTCATCTAATTATTTAAACTTATACTTCTTATTATTTGTAGTTACTTTATCTCATGGTATATTAAGATATAATTATATTAATAATCAGGGACACAGGACACTGTGGCTCTTGCGGCTCTTGCTGTGGAATCATTATTTGATCAATTTTGCATCCAATTTGAGATGGTCACTTAACACTTCATAATTAACACATAGGGTATATGTGTTATCTTTGCAAGTATACCAATATAACCTCATAACATTCATATTATTTGTTTCAGAATATCTTTCTATCTGTCTGTTGAGTTAGACAAATGAGTTTTTAAAATTTTCATACTTTTTTATTATTTCCAGCTAAAAAGAATAAATCAAACTCGTGTTGGAACACTACTTTACATACAGATGTTAATGTTACATACGTAAACTGATACATATTCATTTGTTTAAGATATCAGTAGAAGATTTATTAGACATGTTTTTGGTCAAAGTTATAAACAATAAACTATCTTTGTAATCTATAATAAGAAAATTCAAAGTGTTATCTTAACTGAAGTTTGTGTGATTTATGCAGGACAATTGACGAAATCACTTTAGTTTAATGATTTAAAAAACCGGGAAAGAGGCTGGTAACGACTTAGATAAGATGAACTACTGGCAACGACTTAGATAAGATGAACCCCCTAAAATTAGACAACGTGGATTGTCGGAATGACCAAGAGGAATAAACAATCGAAATTGATATGAATTGGTGGAATTTTCAGAGCATGGATTATCTGAATGACCAACACTAATTAATATATATAATATTAATATTAGTATATATAATATAATTAGATTTTATAACTATAGATTAAGTTATATATAATATTAATTTGGCAGGCACATGTCAGAGGCAAACAGGTTCGGAAATATTATAATGTAATCTGCTAGGCCATTGGTATTCTGGAAAAGGTTGTTCTAAGGTGGTGAAGGGGAGGACATGATCTTGGAGGATTTCAGAAAGAAGGGGAGGAGTTGATCTTGGAGGATTTCGGAATGAATTATAATCAATTGAAGATAAAGATGAAGACATTGTGACGGTGTTTCGTAAGCAAAAAATACCAAGTATTGATGAAGCCGTGGTAAGGATACTATCCCTGGTCACATCCTCAGACGCAATATCGCCGCATGTTTGACAAATAAGATAATATATAAGATGGTGTATTACTGTATTGACTAAAAAATGCATTAATTATACAGAAATGATTAGAATAAAATGTGTTCTAAAATAGGGTTCTGTTTGAGGTAGGTTTATGTAAGAGGCAGCAAGAAATATATATAATTACGAATATTCCAGTATAGATACAAATGGTTGAGGTCAGGCTTGATAACCGAAAGGCTTGTTCTTGTCAATTAACCAGATTCGAATACAGCTAAATTATATTTTATTGTACAGCCTCTAGACAAAGTCGAAAATATATGGTCTCTTCAATGACAAATTAAAAAGAAAGTCAAAATATAAGTATGGCACATCTGTAATTTCCTTATTCATTAAACACACCATGTCGGTTTCACTGAGCAGAAAGCAGAATTGAGAAAGGCAACAGATAATTGGCTACTAATTGCTATGCATTTTAACTAATATAATCCCAACCTTACTTATTAAAAAAAAGCTACTGCAGATAGTGAAAGAGAGGAAAGGAAAGTCCTCAAACCTTACAATATCAAGTCCTTAAGAGAGCAATATTTCGTCGTATTCTCCACGTTCGGCTGACTATCGCCTGTACCAAACAAAGATTGATGATCCATATATAAGGAGGATTTTTCCAGTTTTTAGTAATCTTGCAGAAACATACACACGCACAGACAACATAATGTCATATTTAGAAGTAAGGGTATGAATTAGGCTGCCTTGTAGAAAGCCAAAGGCTGAATCTTACTGAATTTCTTCTTTAGCGAAGTTTCAACAAACAGATATAAAGTAAATTGGGTGAATAAATTAAATCGGATAAGGGATGTGAGAAGCCTAAAACTGCCCATATCCATTACTTTGGGTTACCAAGAGACAAAATATTTATTGATCGACATTTTCAGAGCATTTGCATTTAATTATCTATAC
Organism: Saposhnikovia divaricata; assembly: GCA_036435485.1. Lineage (NCBI taxonomy): Eukaryota > Viridiplantae > Streptophyta > Magnoliopsida > Apiales > Apiaceae > Saposhnikovia > Saposhnikovia divaricata. The sequence goes on from CM071599.1 coordinate 79,826,585, forward strand.
TATACTCAAAATATTAAAGGTATAGGAAATCAGTCATAATTAAACTAAGCTGAATTATTGGACTACTACCATATCCATGATGATAGCGTTTATGTTAGAATATAACGTAAAGATCCGGTTGGGCCTTCATCTAAAACCTTAAGGTTTTAGAGGAAGGCCTTACCAAGGATCTTATATTCATATTCCAAGAGTTTCCTATCATTAAAACTATAGTCAGATCTCCAAAGCTTAACTTGGTTTGATTAAAGTTTACCCAGACTGGTTTTTAGAGATAACTTCACAAAAATCGTTAAACCTTATTGTTACCATTAACAATTAAACATCAAACCTTTTAATTTTGTCAAACCTTTTGATGTGTGTAAGAATATTTTATGGTCTCAATTTTTTATGTTTTTATTTTTGATTAACTGGCTTTAATATTATTGCTTACAAAATATCTATATAACTAATTCTTTATATATCATTACTTTAATAAAAAAAATCTATAAAATAAATAGGTATAAACTATATGAAACCAACCTTTAAAAAAAATTCTGCAAAATATTACTTTTTAATAAATCATAATTAAATAAATTTTATATATTACAATCCTAATCCTAAACGTGTTAGATTATACAGTGCAGGTCGGTTAGGGGGCGATAAGATTGTGCACATTCTACACTTTACGAAACATTTTCGGATTTAGAAAAACATTACCTCTTAATACCATCTTCCCACGATTAAACTTATTGGAGGATCAAGACGAAGGAATGATATATGCGGCTCTACCAGCGAACAGATCACTAAGGCAAGTAGAATAAAGGTTAAAAATAGCAAGAATATTAATCAGTGCATGGTTTGTCAAGAAGATTATTGTAATGGTGAGAAAGTCACTTGCATGCCATGTTTGCATATGTTTTACACAGATTGCATAACCAGGTGGCTACTCAGGAGTCATCTGTGCCCTATCCGCAAATTTGAGATGCCTAAATATTCAATTAGCTATATTATCTAGATTATCGGGTAAATCTGCTTTTCGGATTATGTTTTACTTTGAGGTTGGAGAACCGATTTTATTCAAACTATGTAATATCATATCATGTAATTATTAGTTCAATTGAATTTCTTTTCAATACACATGTCACTGAAATCTTATAATTTCAGTGTTCAAACATTCAAGAATGCTTACTAAGATTACTCATATAGTAATCTTATAGTAATCTTATACACATGTCACTGAAATCTTATATAGTGCTGGTCACTAATACATCAACATTGTCCACGCAAGATGTCTAAGTGCAAATGTATAAAAATTTACGACCTTGAAACAACTAATTACACCTAAAAATACAATAATAGCTTCCTTACACAATACTACTCTTCGTTAAAATCTCAAAAATGAAAAAACTTTATACCAAACAAAACAAACATAACACTAAGGCATGTTTGGTCCACATACATAATCATAACCCAAGGCTGCCAAATTAGTTTCTGATGGATTCTCTTTTTAATATGCTTTAAAGATGACATTGCCAACTTTTAAAGTGTTCAAATGCGTTTGTAAAATCTTTTCAGAACTTTAAAAATTTATCTAAAGTTTTCCAGGTTTGAAAAATGCATTCTCTCATTTGTAATCTTTTATTTTACACTCTGCCGACTTAAAAAACATTACACTCTTGTGTGCAACTAATCTACTTTGATAAACAAAGGCCTCCTTACAAATACAAAACGTCACTCAAAGAAATCAAGTGTTACTACATCTGTTCAGCGCCAAACAGACAAAATCAACATAAAGGAAGATCAGAAGTACATGTGTTTCCATCTAAATTACATTCCATGTCAGCAGAACATATGAAACAAAGTAATGTCAAATCATGACCTGAGACTATAACCTCATTATAACATAAAAACAAAACGGTCATAGAAAAATAAGGTTATTACCTCCTCCCACAGTAGACCTGGGACTAAAGCATAGACTAATCTTATTTGGTTTATAATTATTTTTTATAAAGTGTAGTATATGTGTAGTGTTTGAAGAATCCAACCTGACAACTTAAAACAGCAGTTGATTTAATCAAATAGATCTCAATCTCAATTCGAACACAAAGCATGGATTACGAAATAAAAAATAAAAACCCACTAGAAGAAAAATTGTGGAGGTTTTATAGAGTGTAGTATATGTGTAGTGTTTGAAGAATCCAACCTGACTACTTAAAACAACAGTTGATTTAATCAAATAGATCTCAATCTCAATTCGAACACTAAACATGGATTATGAAATAAAAATTAAACACCCACTAGAAGAAAAATTGTGGAGATTGTAAAAACAACCTTAATCACGGTTGCTGATTTTAGCAGGATACTATAAACATATTAAAGCATGAATAACGAAATCTATACTTTAATCACGGTAGGTGGCTATCGGAACAGATTGGTAGAGAGATTCAGAACTCAATTCGATGAAACCGATTAAGAGTTCGATGATGGCGATGATGAAGGTTTAATCACGGTAGGAGGCTATCGGAAGGTTGGTGTCCGAACGATAGATGTGTGTGAATATAATGTTTATGTAATAGTATTGTAATTTATTAATAATGAATAATAAGGAGTATTGTTTATTATTAATAAGGGTAATTTAGTAAAATCACTTCATACCAAAAAATAGGTACCAAAACTTTCAATGTTTTCGCTATTATATAATAGTATAGTATAGATTTATTGCAGTTTCCGTACCGAGCCTAATACATGTTTCATAAACTGTTGCTTGGACGTAGTCGGCTAGTTCAACTCCGCTAGAAGCCTATAAGAGCATATTCAATATGTCAAGAGCGATTCTAAATTCTATGTGACATTTAGGGGTGTAATTTAAATCGAGCCAGCTCAAACTTGACTCGAAAAAATTGGCTCGACTTGGCTCGAACTCGTTATCGAGCTCGAGTTCGAATACGTTTTTGGGCGTCGAGCAGAGTTTTTTTGTGCTCGACTCGTCGAATTTGAACTCGATTCGGCTCGAACTTGAACTCGATTATATTTTTTTAATTTTTGAAAAATAGTCATGTGGTTATTATTCTCTGTCAACACTCAACTATTTATGAAAATTACTTTTTAAACTTAACTTGATATTTTTTTTCATATATTATGTGCAATATTATATTATTAGTATAGTTAGTGAAATTTTTGAATTAAATTTGTTCTAATATGAGAATATGAGATATTTAAATATACATTTTTATAAATTGTTTGTAAAATTTTAATTGTAAAATTTAAATTGATAATTATATTTTTTAGTTATTAGCTCTTTTTCTTTGCAAAAATCTTAAAATGCAAAACTTACATTTCTAATATTTATTTAAGAAATTTAACTTTAAAAAATGAGAAGAAATAATAAAGCATAATACATAGACCTGTAAAAGGTTTGGTTTGAAAATTTTGAAAACTTATATTTTCAAGATATATTTACACTAAGTAACCATCTAAATATTCTGAGGATGCTATTTATAAAATTTGGCTTGAAATGTTCTAGTGTACATTAAAATTTATTATTTGATTTCTTATGTTGAATTGCTAAATTAAGCTTTAATATTTTATCGAAAAATTAATTCTAATTAGTTTAAATTTATGATAAATACTATCATAATAACATACCATCTAAATTTGAAATTAATTTAATTAAATAGATAGCTTTTTTATGGTTACCAAAATTAACTTTAAAAAAAATCTTTTGTATTAAAGTTTTACTGAATACTTTGTTTTTTAAAATCAAGATATCATATAAACAATTTGGATTAAAACTACATTATTCACAAATTTTATAATTAAATATGATATACGCATATAATTTATCTTAAAATTAATAATTTTTAAGTTACAATTTATAATTAATTTTTTTTACATGCACGAATTTTAAAATTAAATTAATATTATAAATTGTTATTAAAGTATCAAAATATATTTGATATCACGATTAGTCTATACTACTTCGATTGATCTTTTGATCGATTCTTAGTTGTCAGCGATCAAGTTCGATTTTTGAATTTTACTTCCATATATTTTATCTTTGTACAATTATAAACTAATAGCACGATAATAATATCATATACTTGTTGTATGCCATATTTATATTAAATTATAAATAAAATTTATGAAACAACTAATGAATCTCGGTGTAGGGCGCTTATACCTATTTTGAAAAAAATAAAACACATATGAGCTCACAATCAGAAAATGTTTCACATTTTATTATTCTTATTATCATCGTTTACTACTTAAGATGCTTAGATAGTTACATGCGTAATTTGTAATAAAGATAGAATTTATCTGTAAATATATATATGAATAGAATAAACTAAAAGTTACTTAATTTATTGGAAAAGTTGATTATCGAAATCATAAAATGTAAAATTTCGAATGTTTATTGTCATTTGTAATTGGGGAAAAAAAATTTAGGTTAAACTTGAAAAGAAAATAATATAAACAAATAGCTTTCATGGAACTTAGAGCAAGCCCAACAACTTCCAAATTTGAGTTCATAACTTAGAATTTAGAGTTTTGATACAAAATAGTGCTCCAACAGTGTCTTAGTGGTTCCCTAAAACACTAGAAACCACTAGTCATTCTCTACTTTTGGGGAATCACTAGCCATCCCTAACTTCATTTCCATCAATAAAATAATTATTTCCCTCCATTTCACCAATAATTTTCTTTGTCTCTTTCCTAGTTACTTTCAAATTTATTATTATTATAATAGTAAGGAATGAATATAGGGATTGTTATTGGAGTTGATATACAAAATAATGTCCATAAACCACTAGGAATCCTTATTTTATACTCCCTCTGTCCCTCTCATTTCTTTACATTTTTTTCACTGCTTGACACACATTTTAAGGCTTTTAAAAAGTATAGTTCCATAACTTATTTTTAAAATATTCTTTTTTTTTGTATAAAAATAGAACAATTCTATTTTTATACAAAAAAAAAAGAAAATTTTAAAAATAAGTTATGAAACTATCCGCAAAATGAACCTTAAAATTCGTGCCAGAATTACGTCCCCCAAGGTAAAGAACCAAGGGGGACAGAGGGAGTAATATTTAGGGGAACCAACTAAGAGGGGTGTATTCATTTGAGAATCTGTTGGATTTTAATGAATTCTCAAAATCAGTAGGTATTCATTTGGGATTTTAAACAATCTTTTAAAATCCGCAGGTATTCAATTCGGATTTTAAATAATCTTTCTAAATCTGTGGGTATTCAATTGAGATTTTAAAAAATCTTCTAAAATCTGTAGGTATTCAATCCAGATTTTAAACAATCAATCAAAATCTCAAGGTATTCAAATTTCAATTGATTTTCTAAAGTCATGGATTTTGAAATATTTGTGGGAGATTTTATATGTAAAATTATCAACGTAAAATTTGTTCTTACTAGACAATATTTTGATGGATTTGTGAATTATAACATTTGTAATAAAAAAAATTAGAGGGGTGTATTCATTTGAGAATCTATTGGATTGTTAAAAATCCATGGATTTTAATGGAATGTGGAAATCCATGGATTATTTAAAATCTCTACACAGATTATTTTAATTCTCTACAGATTTTGATATATTTTGATGGATTTTTGTAGAATTACACAATCCCACAGATTCTGCGAGATTGATTTCTTTCTTTTTTTATTATTTTATCGAGATTGATTTCTTTCTTTTTTTATTATTTTATCGAGATTGATTTCTTTCTTTTTTTATTATTTTATAATATCTATATATCAATTAAAGATAACTATATATAAATAAATAGTCCAAAATCAATATAGTTCGAAAATTTTAAAATATTGAATGACAGTATTTTAAAATTTTGTTCTCGAATATTTAGTTTTTTTTAATACCGTCATTCAATATTTTAAAATTTTCGAACTATATTGATTTTGGACTATTTATTTATATATAGTTATCTTTAATTGATATATAGATATTATAAAATAATAAAAAAAGAAAGAAATCAATCTCAATAAAATAATAAAAATAGAAAGAAATCAATCTCGTAGAATCTGTGGGATTGTGTAATTCTACAAAAATCCATCAAAATCAATCCATCAAAATCTATCAAAATCTGTAGAGAATTAAAATAATTTGTGTAGAGAGTTTAAATAATCCATGGATTTCCACATTCCATTAAAATCCATGAATTTTTAACAATCCAATAGATTCTCAAATGAATACACCCCTCTAAGGCATTGTTGGACTTGCTCTTAAGTTAAAACTCGAAAACTCGACAACAACTCGATAAACTCGAAAATTCGATAAGAACTCGATAAACTCGAAAACTCGGTAAGAACTCGAAAAAATCGAAAACTCGGTAAAAACTTGATAACCTCGAAAACTCGATTAAAAACTCAATATGCTCGAAAGCTCGATAATAGCTCGAACTCGACTCGTATACTATACGAGTCGAGTTCGAACACAAATTTTAAACTCGATAAATTTTAAACTCGACTTGACTCGAATCAGAAAAAAAACTCGAACTCAAAAAAAAAAAACTTAAACTCGATTCGATTCGACTCGAATTACATCCCTAGTAACATTACACCTAAAGGTATTCAAGAGGTGCCAACAAAAGTTGACAATTTTTAATATGCTCATCAACTAATGGCACTTCCTCTAAATGCTCTAAATGGATAGATTTAAGTTTTTGTACAAAACATTTATATAATCCATACCTAATATATTGTATTTGATTTTAATATTACTTATTTTGGGATCATCAAGGTAACTATTGAATTTGGAGTATGCTGATTGTAAGAGACGAAAAGCATCTTCAATGGTATTAAATGAAATGATTAGTTAAAATAATATAAGATAATAATTATGTAAAATTTGTTGAACATGTTTGACGTCCTATTCTAAAGGAATCAATTATAATAATCGACTATATTTTAAAAATTATATGTAATTGTTTTTTTTTTTTGCTACAACTCGATAGAAATTTAGCAAATATAGCCAATCTTAATTGATTGGCCATCTTTTTTGCCAAAAGGAATGTCTAATTGAAGAAACAAAAAATTAATAAAATATGTATAAATTTTATTTTTGAAATGAAACATGAATATTTTAGGTAAGGGATCTATCCATTAAGATACTCTGACAAAAATGAATAAAAATTTTAAATGATATTATTTATAATGTATCACCATGTTGAACATATTTGACATCCCTAGAAGTAGGGATGAGCAAAATAAAACCGAAACCAATCCAAAAAATCGAAAAATCATACCGGAAAAAACTGTAATTGGAAAAATCGTAAAAAATTCGTAACCGAACCGAAATATCGGTTTGGTTTTGGTTTTGATTTTGGTATTGACTTAAAAATCGAATAGAAAAATCAAACCGACAATTCATTATATTAATAATTTATTTTATATTTTAGTTATTAATATTAAAAAGTGTCTGTTTTTTCCGTTTGGTTTTGAAGTTTACTGTAGGATTTTCTTGGTACTGCCGTACTGGTCAAGTGTTAATTCTTTTCTTTAAGGTTCTCTCTGAAATACTCCCCTTCACCAGGCTTTAGAGAATAGAGGAATAGGTATATTTTCCTACATATGTTTGCCTGAATTTTCCTAATTTCTGGTTGTCAAATCCTTTGCATTTGTTAAATTTAAGTGATATAATGCATGGTCTGTATGTCCAAGCAATCCATGAATTGTGTCCATCATTGCTCAAGGTTTCTGCAACTTTACTAGCTTGTTCAGTGCCTTTTCTTTTGGATTTGGCCTAATTATTTACATGTACTGAAGTTTCATTTCCAGATGTATCAATTAAATTATAAACTTTTTTATTATTGAAAATATTGTCGCAAATGTAAAAATGACATTTATAAATTTTAATTAGCACGATATTAAGGTATTAAATATTTAAAATAAGAAATCGGAAAAAATCGAAAGCAACAAACGGTTAAGTGCTCCAAAAATTACCAGTCTAACAGTTTACAGTTAACAAGTAAAAACTGAATCAAATCAACATTTACATTAGGTTTGATAATGGTTTTAATAAAAAACCGACCGAACCGAACCCATCCGTGCACACAGCACAACCCTGCCTAAATATGCCTCGATTGAAAATGGTTTAATCTAGAAAGTATAATAAACCAAACCAAATCAAACATACCTAGTATATCCCGCACAGAACAGGGTCTGGGGAGGGTAAAATGTACGCAGACCATGCCCCTACCTTTTACAGTAGGGAGGCTGTTTCCGTAAAGACCCCCAACTTAGTGCACAACAGAACAATAGAGTGTGATATTTAACACAGGCTATAAAACATTTTAACAAAAATATACCTGTGCCCATGGCTTTGAGCACATGGGGCTTACCTACCAGGGGATTGACTACCCCGCTCTGTAAGATACTCAAATTTAAGATTCCACCAAGCTAAGCTCCTTTTACCTGCAAAAGTAGACAACAGAAGACAGTAAAACGAAAAGTGAGAACGAGAAAGCCATACTATTATAAAATAGCTAACCGAGACAAAGCAACTCTGATGCTCTCAACAACAGAGCCGTTCCCTAACAGAGAGTCCACCACTCTGATCTGACGCCTCCAAGAACACCTATCCGAGGTGAAGGTCTCATTTAAATTTAAGGCCTTCATATCCAACCTAAGCTGCTCCTCCCACGATCTCCTCGGTCTACCTCTCCTCCTCACCCCCACAACCGAAAGACTCTCGACCCTCCTCACTAGCGCTTCAGCCCGCCTCCGACTGACGTGGCCGAACCATCTCAACCTCCCTTCCCTAACTTTCGCAGACAAAGGTGCCACCTCTAACTCGCTCCTAAAAACCACATACGGGATTCTGTCCAACATCGTGCGCCCACAAGACCACCGCAACATCCTCATTTCGGCCGCTTCCAACTTGCTCTCAAGAGCCTTCTTCCCCGCCCAACACTCAGAACCATACAACATCGCAGGACGGATTGCCGCTCTATAGAATTTCCCTTTCAACTTTAAGGGTACTTTCTTGTCGCACATCATCCCTGATGCTGCCCTCCACTTTAGCCACCTAGCCTTGATACGATGCGTGACATCGTCTTCAATCTCTCCTTCCTTCTGGATGATTGAACCCAGATACTTGAACTTATCTGTACGAGGGACGATCTGATCCTCAATCCTAACCTCCACCTCTTCCTCGTTGGCCTCACCACTGAACTTACACCAGAGATACTCGGTTTTAGATCGACTCAAACGCAAGCCTCGGGCCTCCAACGTAGCTCTCCATAACTCCAACTTCTCGTTCACCTCCCCCTCGACTCCGCTCGACTCCGCTGCTAACACGATGTATATGCAGTCCAATCACATTTTTATTTATGTTCATATAATAATCCATATACACTAAAAAGTAAAATTATTCTTAAGCCTTTCCAGTTTTTATATTTAAAAAAAATAAAAATTGGAGAGCCTGTTTGGCTCAATTTCTTTCAAATTCTTATGGACTTATTTTTCGGGTAAAAATTTCATATTTTGATAATTTTTTTATACAAGTATTTAATGTATGTTTAAGATTTATAAATTGCAAAAAAAAAAAAAGTTAACTTTTTTCAGAAAAAAGTTAGAAATATCTAATTTTGTCTTAAAATAAATTGATTTATTCTGAAAAAAAGTTCTCCCAAACACTAGTGGGAGCCGGTTTAGTGGAGCGAGGAAGGGCTGCGGGCTTCATGATGCTTGTAATAGCTTTCTTGTAATAAAAAATTTGTTCTCAAGTGCTAAAAGACGCAATTCTAGCTTCTATTATGTAATGTAAAAATAGTTTAAAAGAACTCTTCTTGACCTTGACTTTAAGTGGTGTGTTGTCTAGTGTTACAGCACCCAGGGTATGGCAAGCGCAAGTAGACTGCACACTAAAACCGGACCGATTTGATCGGACAAAAAACCGGATTTTATTGAATTTATAGATCGGGGACCGGACAAATCAAAAACGGTCTTGGGGGATCGGACCGAAAAATTCGGACCGGACCGGTATGGACCGCTTAGTTAATATTTATTAAAAAAATTAATTTTTATAATTTAATTTTCATTCTTTGTTGATATTTAAATTATTTGGTAAGTTAATTTAAGTTTAAAAATAAGTAAATGTCATATTATTTGTAAAGTAACATTAATTTGTAAACGTAATTATAAATTATATATAGTATAAAATATGAAATTTAATCATTTATATTATAGTGTTTACATATACTATTTCATATATTTATTATTTACCAATTTGGATTACTAAAATATGTTATATGTTAATATTTAATCATTAAACTATATAATTTGAAAGACAAAATAGTGTAAAATTAACTATATACATAAAATCCGGTTCGATCCGGTCCGGATAGGGTGTTTTCAGGATTTGGACCGGACCGAACCAAAAACCGGATTTTTTTGATTTTACGGACCGGAGACCGGATCGATTATATTCTATCCGGTCCGGTCCTCGGACTGATAAACCCGGTCCGATCTAATTTATCGGTCCAGACCGGAAAGCTGTGCAGCCTAAGCGCAAGACTATATGGATGGGGGTACAAAATCTTTATACCAAAGTTAAATTTTTGTATCAACTCTTGTGTAACTCATGCCATGGATAGAGAAATAGAAATAGAAGCTTGATTCCAACAACATAGTTGCTGGAGTCGAATATTTTGTCTTTCTTTCAACTTAAATGGATGTGATGAAGATGCAATAATGTGACCGTCTGACAAATTTAAGTTTGAACTTATAAGTTGCTTATTTCGGAAAAAATTTCGTATTTACATATTTTTATTTTTAGATAAAAATGTGTATGGGGAGTTTAATGTTCGTTATCTTGCAAAAATAAGTTACCTATTTCAAAAAAAAAAAATATTTTCTAACTTTTTTCCAGAATAAGTAACTTATTTCTGAAAAATAAGATTTCCAAACGGGCCCAATAATACCTGACTATATTCACAAGTTTATGTAATGAGATTTTTTTTGATCAAAATGTAATGAAATTTTTGGTATTCCATTTGGTTTACACAGGCACGAGCTTCTATATTTTAATAAAATATTAATTTTTTGAATAAAAATAATATTTCTTTAAAAAATATCCAAGTTGTAGAACTTTTTCAAAATTATGGTTAAATCTCATATGCAAACCCATTACAACATGAAATGCAATTACTTATAAGTTCCTGCATAATCACATATGTAATTTTTATAAAAAAAGTTGAAAATATAAATAATTTTAATAATTTTACATTAAAAAAATTTATACAAGAAAGAATTATTAAAGAAATTTGAGGGATACACTTCAATATCGTCTCAATCTATTTTTCTAATTGTTTTAGAGTTTTAGAATATTAAATTAAATACTAATAAATAAGAAACTATCTTTTTATCATATTAGAATATCTTTTTATCATATTAGAAGTAGAAGAGGTGATATAAGAGTTTAAGTTAATGGATGAGAAGAATTCGAGTTTATAAAGAATCATGTTAGAAGTATATTAGAAGTAGAAGATGTGATATAAGAGTTTAAGTTAATGGAGGAGAAAAGTTCGAGTTTATAAAGGAGACGTACTAATTAACATATTCACAGTAAAAAAGACCTGCAAATTTATAAATCAACCCGAACTCTAATTTGTTGGGAACACTTTTTTTGGGAATTCTAGCATTTTCCTTTCTCTCACTCGATTGCAACTATGAGGAGCTCATAAATCATAATTAGAGCGTGTGGCGGCTACCGACAAAAGAACTTTCCGATTCCGATCAAATACGCTCAGTAATACATGTAAATCTCTATTCAGCTTAAGATTAATATTCACTTCACAGTTTTACAATTATTATTATTATTATGATTGTCACCACTCTGTTTCTTACTAAAATATTAATGTTCATTGAATTGACTAGCTCATTGCATGATCTATATTTGTTTGCATATAGAATGTATATTCTTTGTATTAAAATTTCATCCGAAAGTGTGATCAGACGAAGATATAGCATAATTTAGCTAAAAAAAAGGCGCTATAAGATCGTTTTAATCTATTTTTCTAATTTTTTAAAATTTTAATTTTTTAGAATTTTAGAATTTTAAATACTAATAAATATAAAAATATCTTTTAACATATTAAAAGTAGAATAGGTGTTCGAATTTATAGATGATAAGAGTTCGAATTTATAGGGAAGACATATAATTAGAAGTTCCATTTGAAGTAGAATAGGTATTTAATTATAAGGCATATGATTAAGAGTTTTATTAGAAACAGAATTGGAGTTCGAATCTAATAAATATAAAATATCTTTTAACATGTTAGAAATAGAATAGGTATTCGAATTTATAAATAAGAATAGTTTGAATTTATAGGGAAGACATATAATTAGAAGTTCCATTGGAAGTAGAATAGGTATTTAATTATAAGGCATATGATTAAAAGTTATATTGGAAGTAGGATAGGAGTTCAAATTTATAGAGAATAAGAGTTCGAATTTATAGAGAATAAGAGTTCGAATTTATAGAAAAAACATATAATTATAAGTTCTATTAGAAGTAGAATAAGTGTTTGAATATATAAAGAAGACATATAATTAAAAAATTTATTGGAAGTAGAATATAAGGACGTTTGTGACATTTTTTATAATATTCTAAAATTATATATTTTTTATACAAGTTATTTATACTTCTATTAGGAAAAAAATTCATAAATCCAATACTAAATCTCATAAAAAAAAGTCTTCATATTTAAAAAAAATAGCTGATGTGTTAACATAATAAAAGAACATTCTCATGCGGCGAATTTATAAAAAAAAAGATATAATTATAAGTTCTATTAGAAGTATATAGGTGTTTAAATATATAAAGGAGACATATAATTAAATTTTTTATTGGAAGTAGAATATAAGGACGGTGGTGACATTTTTTACAATATTCTAAAATTATATATTTTTTATACAAGTTATTTATATTTCTATTAGGAAAAAAATTCATAAATCCAATACTAATCTCATAAAAAAAAGTCTTCTTATTTAAAAAAAAAAAAAGAACTAATGTGTTAACATGATAAAAGAACATTCTCATGCGGGAATCCTAAATAAATAAAGGAGTATCTATAATATAAAGAGAAAATAAGATGTTTTTTATTTTTTAAAACTCTATATGTATTGAAGTTGGAATTTCGATCCCAAATGAGAGCAGCTCGAAACGTGTTTAACGGGAAGACGACTCACTAGAAAAGATTGTATCAGCTATTAGAATTTGATATTGACGTTATAAATTTTATTTCATTTTTAGGATTCGAATTTTATGGATAAACATTAATTTACAAGTAATATATGTAAAAGTTAGGGTTTTGGTCTTAACGAGAGAGCGAGAAAGAAAGTTATTTCATTAGATAAGTGTCATCAATAATATGTAATGAAGTTAGAATTTCAGTTTCAAATAAGAACTGCTCGAAACATGTTTTAACGGGAAGACGACACACTAGAAAAGATTGTATTAGCTATTAGAATTTGATACTGATGTCATAAGTTTTTTATTTTACTTTTAGGGTTTTATTTTTATGGATAAAAATTATAAAATAAGTCTTTATAATATATGTTAAAGTCGGGATTTTAGTTTTAACGAGAGAGTGGCTCAATCGAAAGAATTGTGTTTAACAAGAAATTGGTTAATTAAAAAAGATTATATAACTATTAGAATTTAATATTGATAATATAATATAATGTAAATATGTATTAATTTTTTTTTAAAAAAATTATTATGCCGCTGCGAAGCACGACTTTATCGACTAATTTTATTAAAACCTTAGAGACGCGTGCGATACCTTATATCATTGCGGATGAGAGGTAGCAATTTTAAGGATATTATTTATCCAAAAGCGGAATCGGACGGAACTTCCATCCATCAGCAATATTTTAGAGATATTTTGAGCAAAAAAATTTCTGTAAAATTATAATTTTATTCTTATATATTTGAAAATTATAATAAGATGTCATTGTTCTCTTATTTAAAAAAAATAATTGAATAAATTATGTTTTTACAAAATTAAACTCACATCCTCTTTAAATAACTTCATCATTATAACCATTGAACTATATAAGTTTTTTAATTTAAAATAAAAAATGTACATAAATGTGGTCTCTCACTTTTTCCATTTTTACTAATAATTTAACTTTTGAGTAATATGTTAATGATGACTTATATTATTTTTAGTTATCAAGAAGATCATGCATGATTATGTATACAATTAATTTTATAATTTTTAACATCAAATTTTGATAACAATATCAAGTACGATGTACATTTATAAATAACTGATATACAAATAAATATGTCATTCTTAAATAACTGACACTTAAATTGGATTCTCGAGTACATCTTTGAAAAAAAAGGATAACATTAAGAATTTTAATCTTCCCTGTCATTACGTGATTCTGTAATAGATATAGACTAAAAAAATAGAACAATTTCACTATATAATTTCAATTAGGTGGATGAAAAGCTTTAAAAAGAATTAAAAAGGAACACATACCTATTTTTGGAATTTTGTGTTCTTTTAACTTCGATTATTTATTTATTTTTTAGCTAAAATGTTATGATCCAAAATTGTTGCAAGTACAAATTATTAAACACTTTGTACCTGTAACACAAATTTGTACATATTCTGCAGATTTGTTAAATTGTGTTATATCATTTAAATTATTCATATAAAATTTGGCAAAGTAGTGGTTTGGTGAATTTTTTTATAAATTATGTTCACTCCTTTGATTTTGTATGTGAGATAGAAAATTTTTTTAATACTTCCGTTATTTCCCAGTTATACACCATGAGATTGTAGAAGGGGGGTTGAATACAATCTTGACTAAATTCTTTCGAATTGGTAGGTCTTAAAATAGAATATTATAAGAACAGAAAGTAAACAAGGTAAACAAATTATCTAAGACACATATAACACAAGATATAAAAAATCTCAGGTGGGTTTGAATGGTCCACCTGATGGTTGTATTTGAAGAAAATACTCTGTGTAGAAATACACAGCTGCGGGTTACAATGTCTTAGTGTTTACAAGAAAACCTAATACAATATCTGATATGCTCTCTGTTTTCTTCTCTACTAAAACTACGTTGCTCATACAACTTATTTAAACTATATGAAGACAAGTGAAAATACGTAAAACGTAAAGATACATTTTTGGTATAACTTGTCACACACACATGCTTGAAGTGGTAGCCATTTCTGGAAATGTCTTGAAGTTCATCTTTCCTTGATTTGGACAATCCCAGCATGCTTCAAGTCAGTGTATGTTCCTTTCTTCATAAGTTACTAAGTTCTTGAGTTGACTTAGCTTCCAAGCCCACGTGATGCTTTATGCAGAAGGTCTTTTTACTCTTAATCTTTATCTCTGAAAAGTAGGTTTAATCAAAAAGATAATCTTTTCGAAAGTCAATAAGCTTTTCTGCTTATTGAGTTGAGCTTGAACTTCACAGATAAAACAGCTGATCCTTATGCATTCATCAAGATATCCTTTGAATTCTTCAGTAGTAATGTAATCATGTTGGAGGTTGTTTTCACTCTTAATGTTAGGGTATAATGGACCTCTAGATAACATGAGCCAGTTAAATAGATCATTTCTTAGGAAAGAATGGTCTTTATTTTTTGATCAAATTGCTAAATGTTTTACTGGTAAATGTAGTTCTTTTCAACAAATTACTGCTGTTACATCACATATTGCATATGGCTTGCTTTATAACAAAGTAATTAATTTTGGTCACATTATCTTAAGTCAGATGTGTATTAAACTTGGGTCAAGAGATCATGACAGGAATATGATTTATTATCACAGATTCATGTAACTATTGATTAACCATTTCATTCCTGATGTTGAAGCTAGATTTGGTAGAGAATATTGTGTTTCTTCTTATGTACAGCAAAAGAGAATTTTCTCTGACATTACAAAGAAGGACAGTGAAAAGAATCTAGATGAAATACCTGCATTACTCTATCCAAATCATGTTCAGGTACTTCTAAGAACTCATCCTCCTACTAACTATAATTCTTCTTTCTTTGGTGGTGAAATGACTCAGGAGTCTCAATTGGAGGAGAACCCCCCTGTGTCTACCCAAGTAGCCAAAAACATTACAGCCTCTAAAACAATTCTAGAACCAAATTTTGATCCACGGCCTATTGTTTCAAAGAAACCAACCTCTGGTGTTTTTCAAAAGACATCAGTTGTAAAAAAGAAAAGATTTGTTATTTCTAGTAGTAGTTCTAGTGAAGATGAGATAATATATCTCTTGCTGAGAGAGCAGAATTGAATGCTGCAATTCAACTTTCTAAGCTAGGACAAAGAGATAGAACACATAGTCACAACCAGGCTGCAGTCTCCCAAAAGGCTGTAGTTCTTAAAAAGGGAAAACAGTTACTGGATACTGTCTCTCAAAAGACTGTGTCTATTGAAAAAGGATCTCATCCCAAGATCACTTCTGTGTCTACACCTCTTGAGTCTTCTCAAGATAAATCTGTTGCTCACTATACTAGGATAACAAGGAGAAAGATTCATTTGTCACCTACATACACAGTGTCTAGTCCAACTAACATTATGCAGGTCTCTACAAATAAGGCTATATCCACGTCAGTATCTGACAAGAGAGATCTGGATCTTGATTCTATATGGGAAACAACATTGACATACAGATTGGCTATGGAACTTATTTCTCTAAAAGTGAAGCTTTCTAGGCCTGTTCTAGATTTTTTGATTGAAACAGTTCCCAAACTTTCATTTCCTGGAGAATATGGACTGTTACATCAAAGACTTGATTTAATGAAGATGTACTTCTATGTATCAGTAAGAAAGGAATTGCACAAGAAATTTGGACTTCCTAAGCATGTTGCACTTCAATCACTTCATGCATATTTATTTGACAAGGATGTCATTGTTGAAGATGCTTCAGCTCAAGGTGAACAAGAGGAGGTAGTTGATAGAGGGAAGCAGTCAACAGAAGATACTATTGCACCAGTGGTAAATAGTAGGATAGATCAGATCACAGTCACTGCAACACAAGAACCATCTAGTCAGAGGTTGGATGACTCAGGAACTGTGATTGATGATGCTGAAAGGTCTTCTGTGATGACTGAAATTGCAAGTGAGAAACCCTATGATATGGGAGGAATGACTTTGATTGATTTTCCTGAAGATCAAACCAATATTGTTCTTTCAGAGTCTATCCACCTTGAGGGTGTGTCTCAGCAACCAACAATTAAAGACAGTGACATACTAGCTATGGTGTCTAATGAAGTATTACTGAAGACATCAGAGTCTAGTGTAGATCCTAAAAGTGATATACTGGAGCCTGTAGTTTCTGGAAAGAAAGTAGATGTTTGTAAGGGTTCAGATACTATAGCAGCTCACTCCTTGGAGAAAACCTCAAGCCCCATGCCATATGAGGAACCCTCTCTCCATGTGAGTTCAGGTATAAAAACTTCTTCTAACCCCTATTTTTCTGTAGGTCATGAGAGCACTTATCCAAATTTGAGTGATACACTTGAAAAGATGGACATAAATCCACACATAGAGAGGCTGGCTCCTGACCAGGAAAAAGGAGAGGTAGAAAGAGTGTTGAATTTAGATAGTCAAAGTGAGAATGAGGGTATGGATGATCAACTCCATAGTGAGGGAGAGAAAATTAGGAAACCACCATCGTTTGATTTATGGGATCAGGTTTTTCTTGAATCTTGGTCTGAAAATCTTGGTATGGATGCTGGTACTTATTCTTTTATCAAGATGTATGAAAAGAATGACTTAGCACATCACAATGCAAAGTCATAAGTTAAAGCTCAGAAACAGAAAGAAAGGCTTGCAGGAATCATCAACAGAAGAGGTGAAAGGCTAAGACAAACTTCTACTCAACCAGTACCAGAAGATATTCCTAATGATCCTAGTATTCCTTTGTATGTACTTCCAATATTAGCTAGAATTGAGACATCAACAGTATCTGATCAATCGAAGGAGGAGTCAGTATTTGTAGATGTTAGTACACAGAATACTGGTGAAGGACAGGATGATCATACTTCAGCTTCAGATCAGAAAGATGAAAATGTTTGTACTTCTACTCAAGTATTATTGCTTGAATATCATTCTATACAGGCAACTTCTTCTACAAGGATTGAAGATAAGGTTATTTCTGTATCTAAGTCTGAAGATACAACAAGCACTTCCAACATTGAAGTCAATTCTGAAATTCTACAGGACATTCAGAAATCTCAAAGTGATATTCAATCGAGACTTCAGATTCTTGAAGATAACCAAGTCACTATTATGGACAATCAAGCAGTTATGATGAATCTCATTTGTCCTGTTACTGAATCTCTTGGAATTAATGTTGCTGATGTCAAAAAGGGGGAGATAAAGACAATTCAGAGACAACAACAACAACAACAGACTGGGGGAGATAAACAGACTGGGAGAAGAACTAAGGGTGACAGAGGTGGTAAATTTCATCATGGAAGTGGTAAAGGAAAAGAAGCATCAAATAGTTGAATTCTTACTTCTAAAGTACTGAATACTATGTCTACATCTGAAGAAGGAGGTACTTAACTTCATGATCTTAAATTCATAAATTCTATTCTGGTTGTATTGTTATATGTTTTGACATCTACAACTTAGATTTATGCTTCAGATTTTAAAGAATAAATAGGGGGAGATTGTTAGGCATAATTCATAAGTTATGATGTTGAGAATAGAATTTTGCTTATACTTCTTGTAAATCCTGATCTTATAAAGGATTTAGTACTTTTTATAGGATATATGCGTTAGATAGTAATCTGTAGAGTTTAGTCAGGAACAGCAGTGCATCAAGTACTACATGTCAGGAACTGAGATCAAATCCTGATACGCCAAGTCAAATACTGATGGATGTCAAATCCTGATGCAAGGTGGAATCCTGATATCAGTCGTGTTACTGATGATGTCATTATGGATGCTACAGAAACTGTTGAGTATTGAATACAGTAAAAGAATACAGAGGGGGGTGAATGGATTCTTGAACTTTTCTTTGTTCTTGAATCTTTGCAACAAGATATGTGTTTAGTGTGTGAGATATGTAAGTGCAGATAACAAAGACAAACACAACACAATATCACTTTAATCTAATATTTTATTAGATAAAGATTTTGCTACAATCTGTGAATACAAATGGTAGTATTCTCAGCTTCGTTTTTCTTAGAGAGATATTTCTTGTGATGTATCTTGAAAAACTTATCTGCTAAGGAAGTGAGGTTGTATCCTTATAGACATGGATACACCTACTTACTACAAATAAGGTAGGTAAAACAAACTACTTTCCAGTATGTCTATCTCATTTGAGTAAGAGTCCACACGGCTACAGATTTGACTTTGCAAAGCCTGTTCAGATCCACTTCTTTAGCTCCTTGTCCCTTTGTCTTATCTCTCCAAGCTTCTTTGTAGGCTTTCCAATGAGATTTATAGTACATAGTCAAATAAATCGTCTTGGCTTGTTGCAGGTTTCTGACTTGTACAATTCTTCAGTATTTTGTCTCCAAGAATGTATTCGAGAAGTGGCTAAGTGATTGATTCGAGAACTCGAATTGACTTAATCGATAACTCTGAGTTCTCGAATAGTGTTATATTGACATATCGAATCACTTCTCGAATAGCTCTTTTCTCTGGGACTCCTTAAGATATCGAATAGAGCATTTTGACATATCGAATCCCTGAGATGTCGAATAGCTTCTTTAGTCCTTGAGATATCGAATAGACCATTGACTTGTTGACTCTTAGAGAACCCGAATGATGCTTTGACTTGTTGACTCCATGAGTTCTCGAATAGAGTAATAGACATATCGAATCTCTGAGATATCGAATGAGATATCGAACAGTGTATTCAGAGATATCGAATAGTGTCTTCTGAGATATCGAATCTCTGACTTCTCGAATGCTAGACTTCTCGAATAGACAAATGTACTTCTCGAATTGGTACTTAGGCAAATTCTTCTTTTCTTCAAATCCCAACTATGATTATTTGGCAGTCTTTATCTCCTTGCTTGAGGCATGAACCTTGGAACTTCTTTCAAGCATTATTCTTGACTTTATAAGTACAGTAACACAACTAGAATTTGATGCCTATTACAAGTACAGAACTAATAGAAACTCTACAACTAGAGGTTCCCTCAGTTAAGAGGTCATGTAGGTAATGCATAGCATTACACATACTTAGGCTTGTTATTAGATGTATTCAGGCATGCCTCTGTGACTAACAATCTCCCCCAAATTATGAGTAAGACCCTTAGTCACAATTTCATGTCTGATAACAAGCCTAACATACATAAAGATAAAACTTGACAGTACATGTATGAATTTTGATTAGCAATGTGGATAGAACTACAGGGTGAGTAATCTTACAGCCTATGATGAAGTACTAGCCATTGTCATTTGTTTCCCTTTCCATAGCTTTGGCTTGCAAATCATCATATGCTTTCTGTCTTCTTTCTTTCTCCTTCCTTGTATTCTCATCCATAGCTTTTATTATTTCTGCCATAGCATCCAACTCTTCAAGCAAAATTGAGTCTTTGAAAACTTCAAGTACTGGTTTCAGAATGTTTGCAGGATAGTGGTTGAGTAGATTCATTCTGATGTGGACCTGATCCCCATTTCTCCTCCTATACTTCACCACATAGGGGTTATCTACACAATCCCTTTGCCCTTAGCTTTTCTGCTTCAATCTCCAATCTCTCAATTTCTTTCTCCCTTGCTAGCCATTTCTCAAGACACTCTTTTCTGATTTTCTCCTTATGATCTCTCTTCATCTTCACAAAATCAATTAGCTCCAGCTTCCATACTCTTTCCACTTTATCTTCTGAGCTCAACAATGCAATGATTCTTTCTATGTCATGTAGTTTGCCCCAGTGTTGACATCCTCCTTGTTTGAATTTCTCCTCCCTTCCATCAGTATATTTGATCTCAAGGCAGTTATCAACAATGGCAACATGATAGATTCTTTGAGCTTGTAAGAATTGCAGTTGGTCTTCATCAAAATCTTCATCTAGTGGTTGGAGTTTTAAGCCTGGATAGATTGTCAAAGTCCTTGATTTTGATAGCTTTGGTTTCCTTGCAGCTTGTTTGAATTTGATCCTTCTGATTTGATTTCCTGGCAGTAGCATGTGACCTTTGTTTGTGGACCATTGTAGTATTCCATTAGCAGTATGCTTTTTGAAATATACAGATGGTTTCTTGACTTGAATCTTCTTCTCTTCTTGAGGTGCAAGACAGTTGCAGAAGCCATAGATGTAGATTTTGGTAGGTCACTACTAACAGCATTCACCCTAGACTTAGAGTCTTGTGATGTGGTGAGGTTACTGTCAGCAATGCCTAAGGCTTGCTGTCTTCCACTCTTCCTCTCAGAGACTTTACCTTGGTCATCATCCTTCTTATCCTTACTCTCTTTCTTCTTCTTCTTATCCTCATCCCCCTTATCACTCCTGTGATGACTTCTCCTCCCATCACTCTTGTCTTCATCTTCATCATCCTTATTCCTCCTTGGCTTGGCCATTTCTGGAATTACACCAGTTGCAATGTATGATATGAGAATGTGCAGTGCCTCTATCTCTTCAGCAGTACTTGTCCCCTTCTTCTTTTGCAGTAGATCAATGATGGCAATAATGAGTCTGTGATTTCGAGAAGTGAGATCATTGGGAATGACCAATTGTTTAATCTCTTCAATTCTGGTGCCAGACTGATAGATGATTGTCCATGGCTTCTTAATTACTTCTGGCAGCCTTGAAGGTTGGCCATTCCTCAAGTCATCATACAGACTCTTATTGTTTTCATTTACATTCCTCTTCTCTATGAGCTCAATTAGTGCATCTATCTCTGAATGTTTCAAGGCATGTAGAGTTTTGTAGGTTAGATGCCAGATTCTGGATTTTGCTACCATCATTACTTCCTTGAGCCATGAGCTATCAACTTTTCTAGGTACCACAGTGAAGTAATCGATCTGATCCTTCAAGCTCCTTAGATACAATTGAGTGTCACCAGCCTGTTCTTTTGAGACTTTCAAAAACTCCAAGAATGCATCATCATGATAGACATTTGAGTTTGCAATTTCTTGTAGCTTGGCCTCAGTGACCACCTTCACTTCTACAGGCTTGGCACTTTTAGATATGGAGAGTGAAGGTTTATCAGATGGCATACTCCATGCAACCACTGTGGTTGTGATAGTTTGCTTTTGACCACTGGAAGTAGTGATGTGCACAGTTGGTAGAGTGACAACTGGCAGAGAAGTAGGAGGCTCATCAACTTTGTCTTTTCCTTTTCCAGGCACATGAATTAGAGATTTTGAGGTACTTTGATGATCACCTTCAATGATTTTGATGCCCTTTACTGGTGGTTTCTCCCCCTTTGTACTTGAGTTCCTTGATGTCCTCTTCTCCCCCTTAGGCTTGTTGTCAGGCACAGAGGCTGTGGTATTGACCTTTGGGGTTGAAGATTCTTCAGGTAGAGGGAGACCCATGTGCTTCATCATTGCAGACAACATTGATTGTTGATGCAGAAGAACATCAGCTGTGGTGGTGGCTTGAGTGTTCAACTGCTCAGTTAGAGTTTGTACCTTGTCTGTAAGATGAGCATTGGACTGAGTGAGAGTAGCTACCTCCTTTTCAAGTGCATCTACCTTACTGAATAATGCATTAGATTTGAAGCCAGACAGGGATTGTTCTTTAAGTCTCTGCACTTCAAATCTAGACAGCTCATGCACAGGAACCTCAGTGACCAGCTTGTCTCCATATTGATTTGCAAAGAGTGTCCTAAGCATGGCATTGGTGTCTGTAGTCTGGTCAGATAGAATTTGAAATTTTCTTCCTAGACCTGTGACTGTGTCTTTAAGTAGAGCTAGACTATTATCCATCTTGGTGCAGGTGGTGTTGCAGTGTCTGAGATCCTTGACCACACTGTCTAGTTGAGGAAATTTGGCATCAAAGGCCCTCTTTATCTCTTCTACTGAAGTGGCTGTCTTGTCACTCACCTTGTTGACTTCAGTTTTGACTCCCTTGCCAAGATAGTGTGCAGCCTTGAGGAAACCCTTGTAGGAATCATTGACAGCTTCATACACTTCACTAGGGGATAGGGATTTTGCATTTGAACCCAGTGAAGTGATGTATTCCTCTCTAAGATATTGAAGTGCTTCACTGAGAGTTACATCATATTTTCCTTGCATCCAGGCATCTACATTGCCATCTCTCTCAGCATCATCAATAATCTTGGCCTTCTACATCTCCACATCATCCCTATGGCATAGTAGGATGGCTTCATAATCTGGATTTGAGATGTTGGAGGTGACAAGGTTCTGGGCTATTTTGACAAACTCAGGAATCTGATCCACAACATAGCTTTGGAGAGCTTCAATGGACATTTGTGGTGGAGCAGACCCTGATCCTGAAGCACTGTCATGTTGCACAGGCTTCAACCATTGGGACAAAAAGTGAGAGCTAGAGCTAGGCAAGCTAGACTCCTCAGTTACAGATGCAACTTCTGTAACCGGATGGAAAGAATCTGCTACTGTTGTCTCCACAGAAGTGGGATGAGCTACAACAGTAGTTGACACAGGCACAGAGTCTCTAGTTAAAACTAGTGAATCCTCTGTGTTTGTGATGGTGTCATTAGGAGATGCCCCAGCATGCATTCCCTGACCATCTAAATGTGGTACCTGGGTGGTGAGCAAGGTGACATGCACCAAGTCACTTGAATCCATAGGCTCATCAAGAGAAAAGAATTCTTGATGATCAATGCCTTGCTCCTCAATTGCTTGAGTTGCAGGCTCCAAAGAAATATGAGTGGTAGATTCTGGAAGAGAAGTGTGTTGTAGATTAGATTTTGGCAACTCCCCCTGAGAGATAGAGGGAGTTTCAATTGTGATGTGCTCTCCACTCAGTGTTGTGCCAGCCTTATCACTCCCATGTGCTGACTCTGTACAAGTAGGTGCATTGGGGAGGATGCTTGATTCTATAGATGCACCCTGTTGAGAGGATACATCTAGTGAGCTATTTGCCCCTGATTTTACAACTTCATCCATTTGGGTGACTGAAGAGGTGGTTTTAGACTTCTTCTTCTTCTTTGGCCTTAGTAAGGGTGACTCAGGTTCCTCACTTGCTATGCCTAATTCTACAGCCAAGGCTGCTTCAGTTAAGATTTTTAGAGGTTCAGAAGCAGCCTGTTTTCTCTTCTTTTTACTAACATCACCCTTTTGAGAGGATGATGCAGTTGTCTCTGTGTTTGGTAAAGTGTTTGGCTGAGAGGGTTGTTTAGCAGGCCCTGGGTTAGCATTTTGCTCTACATGCTTGGGCCTAGCTAACTCAGATTTTGAGGCACATATTGGCATGTTGTGGGGGTAAGTCCTAAATAAACTCTCCATAAGGGGAGTTATTTTGAGCCTTACATCCACATCATTCCTAGTCTCCAAGCTACCAAAAATGATTTTGGTCATGGATTTCGGATAGCCTATTCTATTTTTGTCTAACCCAGGAAATTCAATCAATTTAACATCTATGAAATTAAGTACAGATTGAATAAAGCGAGGGAAGAAAATTTCATTACCTCTCTTGGCTGAGTTCTTACCAAGTCTCCCATACAATTCTTGTATTATGATCAAACCAACATCAATCTTTCTCCCATATGCTAGAGCATATCTTATTTGTTGAACAGGTGTGCTGATTTGATCAAAGCTGGACTTCCTTGCTGTGAAGACTTGAAGAAGAGTGGCAAAGACATAGCTCCATTCCTTCCTCAAGTACTTCCTATTCAAATTTCCAAGCTTGATTCTATCTGAGTAGTTGATAAAATCAAAGAAATCTTCCAATTCCTGATCAGTTGCTTGACTGTCATACACTCCTTGTTGCAACCCCAGTGCTTGATTCATGTCTTCAGTAGTGATGGTGATTTCCTTGTCCTGAATCTTTCAATAGATTACGTATGAAGTTATTGCATTCTCTAGGGCCACGACCTCCACAGTAGCAGTTCTCCAAAACTGTTCTAGTAAATCTAGATACAGAGTTGGGTTGGCTGAGAGTGCATCCTTGATGTATGATTCAGCCATCCAACGAACGAAGCACTTAAAGTTTGCATTGGGTGCTTCAACATCGTTGGTTATTGCTATGAAATTGGTGTGGGTAGGAATTGTGAGTTGGGTATTTGCCATTGTTACACAGAGAGATGAGAAGAGAATGAAGGTTGAAGAAGAAATTTAGCTTTTGACGTTAGGGTTTACAGAGGTTTTGGAACTTTAGCTGCCTGAGAAATCGAATGAAATGATTTGAACAGTTGTTGAATTGTATATATGTGAGTGACTCGAGTTGTCGATTAGATATAAGTTTTGTATCGACAAGTCAGTCATTCGAGAAGTATAAAACAACTATTCGATAAGTCAAGAAAGGCTTATTCGATATCTCAAGCAGTTTGAAACTCACAGCTGGCAGTTATTTAACTCGGAAAATAATTCTAAGCTAAATAAAATATGTTTTTATGAGCGAAATGAAATTTGAATATAAATCCAAAAAGCGATTAAGTGTCAGCGAGAAATCAGCCTTTTCAAATGATTCGATAACTCAAATACAGTATTCGAGAACTCCATCATTAGAGAACTAAAATACTCTATTCGAGAACTCAAAGTGTGCTATTCAATTTCTCAAAAAGACACTATTCGAGAACTCAGGAGGGTTCTTGATAGGCCTATTCGAGAACTCGAGCCATGACAAAACAATGAACCATTCGAGAAGTCTGACTTATCGAACTATACTTTTCACTCATAAAATTCAATTTTCACTATCTTTTAAAATTTACCAGAAATATTCGCTGAAGAATATTCTACTAAATTAAATAGTGATTCTCTCAAAATTTCACAGAAATTTCAAGCTAAAGATGTATGATTTTCAACACATGCAGCATTGTGGAATATTTATAAATCATAATCCAGCCAATACTTACTTTAAAAATATTGAGCATTTGGTAAAGTAAGTATTTACTGTTGCAACAATCTAGTTGATATATTCACTCAGCCAGAATTTGAAGAATTCAGCATTCCAATCTCACTAACCAACCTTGTGAAGGTGGCTTCATCTAATGGCTTAGTGAATATGTCAGCTAGTTGTTTCTTTGTGGGAACATAATGTAACTCAATGGTTCCATTAGTTGCATGCTCCCTTATGAAGTGATATCTGATGTCAATGTGCTTTGTCCTAGAATGATTGACAGGATTGGAAACTATAGAGATTGCACGTGTGTTATCACACATGATTGGAATTCTTTCCAACACAAGTCCATAATCTCTAAGTTGGTTTCTGATCCAAAGCACTTGAGCACAGCAACTTCCAGCAGCTATGTACTCAGCTTCAGCTGTGGAAGTTGACACAGATTGTTGTTTCTTGCTGTACCAAGAGACTAACCTTTGTCCAAGAAACTTGTAGCTACCTGAGGTGCTTTTCCTATCCACTCTGCATCCAGCATAATCAGCATCAGAATAACCAACCAGATTGAACCCTGTGTCCTTAGGATACCATAACCCCAAGTTTGGTGTGCCCTTCAGATATTTAAAAATCCTCTTTATTGCTATCATATGTGATTCCTTTGGATTTAATTGAAACCTTGCACACAAGCATGTGGCAAACATGATGTTTGGCCTACTAGCAGTGAGGTAGAGTAGAGAACCAACCATGCCTCTGTAGATTGAAATATCTACCTTCTTGCCCTTAACATCTTCATCTAACTTGGTGGCAGTGGCCATGGGTGGCTTTGTAGGTGAGCATTCTTCCAAGTCAAAATTCTTCAATAGATCCTTGATGTACTTGGTTTGACTTATAAAAATGCCATCCTTCCTTTGACTAACTTGCAGCACAAGAAAGAATGTTAATTCTCCCATCATACTCATATCTGCTCTGCATGAGCTTAGAGAATTTCTCACACAACTTCTCATTTGTAGAGCCAAATATGATATCATCCACATAGATTTGAACTAAGATAATATCATCACCATGTTTCTTGTAAAACAGTGTCTTGTCCAGTGTGCCCTAGTGAATTGATTCTCCAGTAGAAATTGTGATAGTGTGTCATACCATGCCCTAGGAGCTTGCTTAAGTCCATACAATGCTTTAAGCAATCTGTAGACAAAGTGAGGGAATTGTGGATCCTCAAAGCCAGGTGGCTGTTGCACATATACTTCTTCTTCCAACTCCCCATTCAGAAATGCACTCTTGACATCCATTTGATAAACCTTGAAATTAGAATGTGCAGCAAATGCCAAGAAAATTCTGATGGCCTCTATTCTAGCAACAGGGGCAAAAGTCTCATCATAGTCAATGCCTTCTTGTTGAGAGTATCCTTTTGCAACCAACCTTGCTTTGTTTCTTATGACTACACCATTTTCATCCATCTTGTTCCTTAGAACCCATTTTGTTCCAACAATGGTTCTATCCTTTGGTGCAGGCACAAGTTCCCATACTTTGCTCCTTTCAAATTGGTTTAGCTCCTCTTGCATAGCAATTATCCAATCAGGATCCAACAATGCATCTTCAAGTTTCTTAGGCTCAACTTGGGATAGAAAGCAACCATAGAGACATTCATTTAGAGTTGCTCTCCTTGTCCTCACTCCTGTATTTGGATCTCAAATTATCTAATCTGCAGTATGTGATCTATCCCATTTCCTTGTATGTTCAGATTGATTTCTCAGCCTTGATGTTGCTTCATCATCCCGATCATGATCATTTACATTTCCTCCCCCTGTGAAGTTTCCACTAATCACACGTGTGTCTTGGATGCTTGTTTCTTCATTGTTGGTTGACATACGTTCTTCATTCACTTGAGTTTGTTGGATTGTGGGCTCAAATTCAGTTTCAATCTCCTCATCAGAATCATCTAGATTATCAAACTTCAAAGGATCTTTATCTTCATCATTGGCTTCTTCTAATCCAGGTAGTTTGCTGTCATCAAATGTCACATCTGTACTTTCCATAACTTTCTTTTGAGTGATGACATAAACTTTGTATGCAATTCTTTCCATAGAGTAGCCAAGAAAAATTCCTTCAAATGCTTTTGCATCAAACTTTCCAACATATTCTGAGTTGTCTTTTAACACAAAGCATTTGCTTCCAAAAGTATGAACATACTTTAGAGTGGGCTTCTTTCCAGTCATCAAGTTGTAAGGTGTCTTTCCAGTGTTTTTGTAGATGAGGGTTCTGTTTTGGATATAGCATGCAGTGCTCACAGCCTCAGCCCAAAAACATGTAGGCATCTTTGCATCAAGTAACATTGTTCTAGCAGCCTCAATCAGAGTTCTATTCTTTCTTTCAACAACTCCATTTTGTTGTGGAGTCCTTGGAGCTGAGAATTGTTGAGAAATACCATTTTCTTTGCGGAATGCTTCAAGCATGGCATTTCTGAACTCTGTTCCATTATCACTTCTTAATGCAATCACACTTGCATTGTTGGCCTTTACTTCCTTGTCAATTTTCTTTATATGCTCAATGATTACTTGGGGAGCCTCATCCTTTGATGCCAGAAATTCTACCCATGTATACCTTGTGAAATCATCAACCATCACCAGAGCATACTTTTTCCTTCCTAGTGACATAATATTGACAGGCCCAAACAAGTCCATATGAATTAGTTGTAGGGGCTTGGTTATTGATGTCACTGTCTTTGACTTGTGGCTTGATCTTTTCATTTTTCCCTTTTGACAAGCCTCACACACTCCTTCTTGACAGAATTCAAGTGTGGGCATGCCTCTTACTAACTCTCTTTTGACTAGAGAATTAATGCCTTTGAAGTTCAGGTGTGATAGCTTCTTATGCCACAGCCAACTATCTTCATTTGTTGCTTTTGAGTAAAAACAATAGATTTTGTCCTTGTTTGCAGAGTTCATATTGGCTACAAACAGGCTTCCTTTCCTTACTCCAGATAGAGCAAAGTCACTAGTCTTTTTGTGGGTGATCAAACATTCATCTTTGAAGCCTCTGTCAGTAAATTGACCAACACTCAGTAGATTGTGCTTGAGTCCCTTGACCAGTGCTACATTTTCAATGATGACATTTCCAATTTCCAACTTGCCATATCCCAGTGTGTTGCCAATGCTGTCATCTCCAAAAGCAACCATTGGGCCAGCCTTCTCCTCATATTGTGATAGCAGGGCCATATCACCAGTCATATGGTTTGAGCATCCACTGTCCAAAATCCACATGACCTTTCTTTCACTTTCTTTTCCCTGCAAACACAAAGGTATTACTTCTCCTTTGGTACCCAAACAAGTTTGGGTCCATGTGGCTTAGCAAAAGTCTTATCATAAACAGCATGCTAATCAATTTTCTTGATGTTAGTCTTATTGTCACTGTTAGAAGTCTTAGAATCAGGGTTCTTAGACTTAGGTGACAGAGGCACCTTCCTAACTTTAGGAGGACTTGAAGACTTTGTTCTTGTGTAGTGTGTGTGAACATTGTGACTGATGCAACCTTCCATGAATTGTCTTCTCAAATTAAAGCAACTAGTCATTACATTCATGTTACATGGCATACAATCAAATTTATCACAGAAAGGAGAGTCTCTATGTCTTAAAGGCACAGAGCAATCATAGAATGGTTTAGCAACACTACCAGATGGTTTCTTGCATGCATGAGTTAAATGATTAGTGCTAAAACAATTTTGACAAACTTTCCTAGGGGCATTTGGCACATAAGCATAATTGTTGTCCTTGTTAATCCCTAATTTGCCATTCCTGTTTTGTTTCTTTTTAGCCACTTTCTTCTCAAACTCATTATTCCCAGCTGAAACAAACTTCACAGATTTCTCAAGTCTAGGTCTACCTCCTACTGACTCCTTGGCTTTGGTTTTGACATTCTCACTCTTAGAGGATGCTTGTTTTTCATTTGATTGTGCCTTATCTTCATCATCCAACATTTGCTTAATGAGTAAGGCATCCTCATCAATCTCAAGTGTTGGTGTTTTAAATATTGGGGTCTCAGCCTTTTTCAAAACCTGAGGCACTTCCTCTTGAACAACAATGTCATCTTCAATGACTGCATAGCCTTTCCTCTGTTTGAGAGTGTCATAATCAAGTCCAATAGCAGCCTTAGGTCTAGCCAGATTTTTCTCATGGTAGGACTGCAATAGACTAGAGGAATTATTAAATGTTTTCAATCTAAATTCATTTTCAGCTAGTTCATCCCTAAGAGCTTTCTCAACTTGACTAGCACATAGAACCTTATTCTTTAGATATTCGATTTCTTGTTTAAGGTTTTCTATTTGCATAGCAGTTAGTTCTAGTTCCTCATTTCTTTTGTTCAACAGTTCATTCTTAGTAGACAGTTTAGCAATTTCTTCATTAGCAGCAGTCATACTAGTATGAATATTAAACATCTCAACAGATAATTGTTCAACCATAGATTTGTATTCAGAAACAGGCATGTCTATAGTAGTGAGGGATGGTACCTGAGAGTCTGATTCAGATGGTTCTTCCTTGGAGTTGGCCATCAAGCCATAGTTGCAGAATTCTTGTTCTTCTCCATCACTATCAGAATCATCCCAACACTTCCCTTCAGCTATGTAGGCCTTACCTGGTGCATGCTTCTTTAGCAGAGCCTCATACTTAGCTTCAAGCTCAAGAAACTCCTTATCCTTCTTCTTAGGCTTCTTGCATTCACTGGCAAAATGCCCTAGGTCATTGCATCTATAACATCTCACAGATGACCTATCCACATAGCTGGTTTTGAATTTGTTTTTGTTTGATTTCACAGGTGCCTTGCTCTTGTTGAATGAATGATTTTGAGATCTAGACTTGAAGGGCTGATTCCTCTTAAATCTGATGTTTGGGAATTTTCTAGCCATGAAAGCGTATGAAGTGTTTTCCATGGCATCCAACTCTTCAAGAGTATAGAACTCATCTTCTTCCTTTTCATCAATAGGTTCAGTCACTTCTTCTTCAGTCTCTTCATCATCTACTATCTCTTCTATTCTTAGTTGACTTGTAGATGCTTCCAGGTCTTGAACGGATTTGTTGACAATCAAGGCACAGGATGTGTTTATCATTATGCCTTGGTTGGCTTGGATAGCCCTCTTCTGAAGCAACTCAAGCTCATGAGTTTTTAAAACCCCATAGAGCACATCATATGTGACTTTGTTCAAATCTCTTTCTCTTAGAGATATGACCCTTTGCTCTAGATGGTTTGGTGCAGATAGTAGAAACTTCATGTTTAATTCCTTAGTGCTGTAAACCTTCCCATTCATTTGAAGCTCAGTCCCCAGCTTGTGAAATCTCTCAAACATATCAGTAATACTTTCTTTGGACTGTGCCATGAAAGCTTCATACTGTGTGACCAGTATCTGTTTCCTATTTTCTCTTACCTCCTCTGTCCCTTCACATAACACCTCGATGTGGTTCCACATGTCCTTGGCTGATGTGCATGATGCTATATTGGCAAACATCGACATATCCATGGAGTCTATGATCAGGAACATGAGATGACTGTCTAGGGAAACCTTTTCCTTCTCTGAGTCCGTCCATTTGGATGGCTCTTTTGCAACATATGATCTAGGAATGACTATTGTGCCCACTGTAGATTCAGCAATTTCTTGTTGTGGTACAAATGGACCATTCTTGAGGATGTCAGGGTAGAGAGGATTGGCAGCTTTGATGAACAACAACATTTTTATTTTCCAGAGGTTGTAATTCTCTTTGTCGAACTTAGGGACCTTCACCGTACCTGTAGTCTTTGGTGTATTCGAACTCATGATCGTTTTCTGTTTAGATTAAACAGCCTGCTCTGATACCACTTGTTGAGTATTGAATACAATAAAAGAATACAGAGGGGGGGGCGAATGGATTCTTGAACTTTTCTTTGTTCTTGAATCTTTGCAACAAGATATGTGTTTAGTGTGTGAGATATGTAAGTGCAGATAACAAAGACAAACACAACACAATATCACTTTAATCTAATATTTTATTAGATAAAGATTTTGCTACAATCTGTGAATACAAATGGTAGTATTCTCAGCTTCGTTTTTCTTAGAGAGATATTTCTTGTGATGTATCTTGAAAAACTTATCTGCTAAGGAAGTGAGGTTGTATCCTTATAGACATGGATACACCTACTTACTACAAATAAGGTAGGTAAAACAAACTACTTTCCAGTATGTCTATCTCATTTGAGTAAGAGTCCAAACGGCTACAGATTTGACTTTGCAAATCCTGTTCAGATCCACTTCTTTAGCTCCTTGTCCCTTTGTCTTATCTCTCCAAGCTTCTTTGTAGGCTTTCCAATGTGCTTTATAGTACATAGTCAAATAAAGCGTCTTGGCTTGTTGCAGGTTTCTGACTTGTACAATTCTTCAGTATTTTGTCTCCAAGAATGTATTCGAGAAGTGGCTAAGTGATTGATTCGAGAACTCGAATTGACTTAATCGATAACTCTGAGTTCTCGAATAGTGTTATATTGACATATCGAATCACTTCTCGAATAGCTCTTTTCTCTGGGACTCCTTAAGATATCGAATAGAGCATTTTGACATATCGAATCCCTGAGATGTCGAATAGCTTCTTTAGTCCTTGAGATATCGAATAGACCATTGACTTGTTGACTCTTAGAGAACTCGAATGATGCTTTGACTTGTTGACTCCATGAGTTCTCGAATAGAGTAATAGACATATCGAATCTCTGAGATATCGAATGAGATATCAAACAGTGTATTCAGAGATATCGAATAGTGTCTTCTGAGATATCGAATCTCTGACTTCTCGAATGCTAGACTTCTCGAATAGACAAATGTACTTCTCGAATTGGTACTTAGGCAAATTCTTCTTTTCTTCAAATCCCAACTATGATTATTTGGCAGTCTTTATCTCCTTGCTTGAGGCATGAACCTTGGAACTTCTTTCAAGCATTATTCTTGACTTTATAAGTACAGTAACACAACTAGAATTTGATGACTATTACAAGTACAGAACAAATAGAAACTCTATAACTAGAGGTTCCCTCAGTTAAGAGATCATGTAGGTA
This sequence comes from Saposhnikovia divaricata, assembly GCA_036435485.1. Taxonomy (NCBI): domain Eukaryota; kingdom Viridiplantae; phylum Streptophyta; class Magnoliopsida; order Apiales; family Apiaceae; genus Saposhnikovia; species Saposhnikovia divaricata. The sequence goes on from CM071599.1 coordinate 79,859,589, forward strand.
ATGCATAGCATTACACATACTTAGGCTTGTTATTAGATGTATTCAGGCATGCCTCTGTGACTAATAGAAACTGGCAAGTGCTATAAAACAGGATCGTTGTTTTGAAGAACAAGCAAGAAGATATCATGAAGGAAAGAATTTTATATTGATGGAAACTATCAACTGGATTGCAGAACATTGTCATGTATAGATCATTACTTTCTGTTATTAGTTGATAGGTAGCATTATAAATACTCTCTGTATATCATTGTAAAAGAGTGAATTGTGAATTTTAGAGTTCATATCGTGTGAAGCTCTGTATAAGGTTTGTATTCGAGAATTCGAAACAAACAGAGAGAGAGAGATTTTTATTATCAGCAGCTGCTAAAGGTATTGTACACCTTTGGTAGAGTTTGTATTTGATTTATTTAATACAAACAAAGTTTGATTCATTCGTTTGTTCTTGTTCATCTAATCAAGCAAAATCAGACACGATTATATAACTTGTATTCAACCCCCCTTCTACAAGTTATTCGAGTTATTTCCAAGTTATACATCATGAGATTGTATAAGGGGGGTTGAATACAATCTTGATTAAATTCTTTCGAATTGGTAGGTCTTAAAATAGGATATTATAAGAACAGAAAGTAAACAAGGTAAAAAAATTATCTAAGACACTTATAACACAAGATATAAAAAATCTCAGGTGGGTTTGAATGGTCCACCTGATGGTTGTATTTGAAGAAAATACTCTGTGTAGAAATACACAGCTGTGGGTTACAATGTCTTAGTGTTTACAAGAAAACCTAATGCAATATCTGATATGCTCTCTATTTTCTTCTCTATTAAAACTATGCTGCTCATACAGCTTATTTAAAGTATATGAAGACAAGTGAAAATACGTAAAACGTAAAGATACATTTTTGGTATAACTTGTCACACACATGCTTGAAGTGGTAGCAATTTCTAGAATTGTCTTGAAGATCTTCTTTCCTTGATTTGGACAATCCCAGCATGCTTCAAGTCAGTGTATGTTTCTTTCTTCATAAGTTACTAAGTTCTTGAGTTGACTTAGCTTCCAAGCCCACATGATGCTTTATGCAGAAGGTCTTTTTACTCTTAATCTTTATCTCTGAAAAGTAGCTTTAATCAAAAAGATAATCATTTCGAAAGTCAATAAGCTTTTCTGCTTATTGAGCTTTACTTGAACTTCCCAGATAAAACAGTTGATCCTTATGCATTCATCAAGATATCCTTTGAATTCTTCAGTAGTAATGTAATCATGTTGGAGGTTGTTTTCACTCTTATTGTTGCTCTTGAAGTCGGATAAACAGTGACTGATTTCACCTTTCACTTGGAAGAGTTTGAGCCTTCAAATATTTACAATTTGACTCCCTACTCGTAACATCCTTTGTGTAATTGATCACTGTCTATAAGTCACGGGTTGCAAAGTAATTCTGGGTTTTGTTCTTCATTCGATATGTTCCATTAGAGAAGTCTGGCATTACTGATAATCCAGGATGAGTTCTCGAACTGATAGATCTTGAGTTCTCGAATGTTGACTTCTCGAATAGTCCCTTTCATTGAGTTCTCGAATGACTTCTCGAACAGCCTATGTGGACTTCTTGAATAGAGGTAGTGGCCTACTTCTCGAACTTGGACTTCTCGAATAATCCTTTTTGTTGAGTACTCGAATCCACCAAATCTAAGATAACTCGAATGGAGTTATGGCAGTGGGTTGACTTCTCGAATATACTTGCATGGTTACAGTAAGCTCTCTTCTGATTACAGGTACTTGATTAAAGCATCTTATGGCCTGTTGCAGAAATACTCTCTAACTGCTTGCATAATTCCTTTCTCAAGATGTAGCTTTAGTTGATCTGCATTTCAGTTAGCTTCCTGATTTATTTGTCAGCTTCGATTCCTTGATTCATTTTCTGCCTTGTGGTATTTGTTATCATCATCTATAGACATGTATGTTTCAACAACTTCTGATTATAACTGCAATTTTGTTAGTTTAACGACAAAATGACTATAAATTTTTGGATACTTTAACGATAAAATGACTCATATTCTTACTATTTTAACGATAAAAAGAATATTAAAATCGTGGAAAAAATCTCAAAATCTAGGGATATTGTGGGCATAGCTATTGATCTTTTAAAACAATATTTTGAGATTTAGAATAAGAATTGTATGAATTTAAACTTATTTTTAAATCAAATCAGGTATTTACTTTTTTCTTTTTTTATATAAAATTAACTTTTTGAAAGAAAAAATTTCGAGATGAGTTTATTGCTAAATTTTCATTGAAATTAAGATATTAGGTTCCAAAAATCGTGAAAAATATAAGAATTGTTGAAACCCTCCGATTTGTTAGATTTTTGAATTTAACAAATGTTATTTTAGAAGGTTATTCCTTTTAGATTATTAAAAATTAGAATAATATAAGTGAAGATCTTTTCGTGTTGACAATATTATTGAAGAAAATATGTTAATTAAGTAGTTTTTGAAAAGAAGTAAATAGAATGACTTATATCTTGACGATATATTTAAAGAAATACATATCAAAGAGTGTAATGCTTTTATGTGAAAAGTAGGTATGATGAATATATTATGTCCTTTTATCATAACTTTAAAAGAAATTGTGTTATACCTTATACAATATATTTATATGTTGTAAAACATATTTTTTTTAGTATTCATCTCATCTTTGCATAAATAAAATAATTTATAAATAATGAATAATGCATGTAATGTTAATCTCATATTTTTTTATGAGAAAAGTAGGTATGATGAATAATGCATGTAATGTTAATGTTTTTTTTTTCCAAAAAGAATCAACAGTGTAGATGCAAATGAAATTATCTTAATCTTTTCAATTTAGTTTACAAAATATGGTTATTTTAATAATTAATACTTTTTTTGATTAAAATTTGACCATATAATTATAATTTATTTGGAGATACTTAGCTAAAAGATTTAATAACTTGTTTATAATTTGTTTAACGATAAATTATAATTGTATTCTCAATGGCGAGTAGTAGAAGGAACTAAAAGAAAAATATATAAATGAGTTAAACTTGATACGAAAGCAGCTGTACCCATTATGCATAAGAGTGTACACTCACATCCACACAACCAACTCAACTTTTGATTCATATTTTTAAATCTTTAATCACATTCATGACTAACCTCCTCACTATATTTATTTTAAAATTTATTCACATCCATAACTATTAAACCAACTCAACTTTTGATACATATCTTCAAATCATTGACCACATTCATGAATAACCTCATCACCATATCTATTTTAAAATTTGTTCTGAATAAAATTATGAGAATATTTTCCCATTTTAATAATTAATGAATATATATATATATATATATATATATATATATATATATATATATATATATATATATATATCATACAAATGATTACAATATGTAATGATATAATAAGTGGAACTGATATAATATTTTATATTAACTACATTTACATTAAACAAAATATTTTGATTGACATCCATGAAAATATATGAGTAGACTGAAAAAATAAAATTTTAAAACAATTAGATAGAATATGTAATTAGATTAGAGTGCAATATGTAACTATACTGGAAAAAAATTAAAATTTTAAAAATATAATAAAATAATAATTCATATTTGAGATTTCAACTCTACATCAATTATCAGATCAAATAATGAGATAAAATACATTGAACTAGATTACAAATTATAAATAAGATTATAAAGATTACACAAAAATTTATAGAGATTATATTTAACAAATAAGATACTAGCTTGTACATAATTATAAAAGAGATAATATTCAATTAATCAAATGTTGGCACTATTAAAATAATTGTATTTATAAAAATAATTGTTTTTAAAAAAATGCATTTTACTGTATGTAAATATTAATTCAAATTTCAATCCAAATCACAATAATTTATATATTCATGCACATATTTTTATAATAGTGTATATCAACACCACAACGAATCACAAAAATTAAATAATAAACACTAAAAATTAGACTACCACCATCATCCTAGTATCACTAAACATGGAATTATAGAATTCCATCTATAATCAAAAAATTTTAATGCAAATTATGAAAATTTTGTCAGAAAATAAAATTTTCTAAGCTCAAGTTTCAAAAAAAAATAATTAGATCTGAATATGTGGTGATGTCGTGAATTTGAGTATGGATGTCATAAATCATCACTATAATAAAATTTACAACCACACCTCTTCCACTTCTGTCGTTATCATATTCACCATCATTGTGATAATCACCACTCTCCGAAATCAATCAAATTTGAGGAATTTTGGAAATACAATTCGAAGAGAGGTTACAAAATATGAATTAGAGATGGTCGGACGAAGGAAAAATGAACAAATTTAAGGTCGTCAAAAATAAAAGAGAGGTGGTCGGGGGAAGATGAATGCGCATATATGACATGGTCAGAGGGAGGAGAAGGGAATAAGTTGTAGTATATATGAGGTGGGAAGATGGGTTAAAGTGATAATAGATCTATTAAAATTATTGTGCCTACGATTCAAAATAGTTGAATTTATTGTACTGATCAACGGGTTATCTTAAATTCGTCTTTAATATAATAGTATAAATAATATAGATATACGATATTGTGTTCAAATATAAAATTTTAAATGACAGACTCTATGAATGTAATATAATGCAAACTATCAAAATATACTTTATAAATTAAAGGATAATTCTTTTCAAAGCAACCTTAATTATAAAGAGAGCACCTGTTTAGTATCTAAATTTTGTTAAATATGAGTTAATTATGTAACAATTTTAAATAAAATCTTTCTTGTACATAAGGAATTCAACATGGTTAACACATATAAAAAATATTGTATTTTTATCCTACTAAACGAGTATACACGATTATCATGGAAAATGTTTCATTGTCAAATTTAAAATAAAATTGTATTGTGTTTGAAATTTTGTGCTCAATTAGGTAATGATAAGTGGATTTTATATCCACTTGGAATGCCTAGTATCGGCTTAAATTGATTACTTGACCTCAAGTATGTTGTGTATTTAATGTGTTTTCATTGAATTTTGCAGAACTAAGAGTTGGAGGTTAAATTGATTAAAATTCGGATTTTTCGGGTAGGTTGCGCAGTCTCCACTATTTTGGCCATATCTGGAGTTCTACAAGTCCGTTTGAGACCCGTAAGCAGTCCACGCGAAGCCTGAGAAATTTTCTATAATTCTGAACAGGAGCCAACCGCGCAGAAACCGCGCAGACTGCGCCCGAACACGCTGGAAAAAATCCTGAATTTCTCCTATTTCGATTTTAAGTTGTATTTTTGGACTTTTCTTGCTGGAAAAGACTTCCAGGGCCTATATAAACATATCCTACCCTTGTAATTCATATCATTACTTAGAATTACTTAGAAACACTAGCATTATTATTATTATTATTCAGATCTTGTTTTATTATCATGGTTTCACTTGATCCCATGATGACGAGAGGTTCAATTTTGAACTAATCGTTGTCATGGGATTCTAACGGATTTATTTATGGAGCTTAGTATCTTGATGCTTTAAAGATCTGTGTGTGATGTATATTTGATATCCTCGTATGGTAATGCTTAATTGATAGATGCGTCGCGAACATCTAATTTGTTAATCTCTTGTGAAGCGAGAGTGGATCTTGAGATTTAGAACTTGTCATGCTAGCATAGGATAGGTTGATGTTTTAACATCATGATTTGTAGCGTAAATAGAGATATTATGCTGCCCTATGTGATCTTAATAGACAACTTGTTCTTCAACCGTTATGTTTTCAAATCTTATAGAGATATAGGGTCTAAGCATAATTGGTGTCTATTCATCTTCTATTTCTTTTGTGGATGTATGTTTAGTTTGGTATTCGTATACTGAGAAGTAGCGTATACTTGTTTCGTGTTGTCCGATCAGATATCATAACCATTGCATATAGTGATTAAAGGCGTTAGATCTAAGCGAAGTATTTAATGAAGTTAGGATTCCATGTTACTCTTGTAGACGTAATTCGATTTTATTTCTCGTTAGTTAATTAATTCTTAGTTTGTTAATTTGTTTCTTAGTTAATTTAGATAATTACAAACCCAAATTTGTTTCTTGTCTAAGCAATTGAAATTGATCATACATTGTTGCTTGAGCATATTTACATAGAAATAGCCAGTCTCTGTGGGAACGAACTTAACTTATCGAATATTACTTGTGACCACGTGCACTTGCGTGATTTTGTGATAACAAGTTTTTGGCGCCGCTGCCGGGGACTCGGTGTTATTTTGGTGTTTATGTGCTTGACATCAGTGGAAGTTAAAATTATTTGACTTGGACACTTCTTTTCTTATCACTTTTCTTTTTTATTTGTTTTTTTTTTTTGGTTTCAAATGGCAGGTGAGCAGTTGCCATGGTGGGCATATTCGAGGACATCCATGCCTCAGCAATGTGAGCTATGTTCGGGGGTTCATGAGACCTCACAATATTGTTACTACGAAGGAATTGATCCATATGTCACTTATGAGGAACAACCATATTTTCAATACCATCCTCAACAGTACCAGCAAGATGTTCCAAATATGTCATATTTTTTGGGTAATGAAGAGTTTCAACATCAGTAACCTACTCCTACTTTTCAATCAGATGAGGTTGATGCTATGGAGGAGCTTAGGAGTCTTGTAAAGAGTAACAAGGAGTCTTTAAAATCTGTGGAGACACTAGTTGCTCAAGTTGTGAGATCATTGGAACAAGAGACTCTGGAGGAGATTAGGATGCTTGTAAAGAGTAACGAGGCGTCTATCAAATCTTTGGAAACAATAGTTGCTCAAGTTAGGAGTGCCTTGGAACAAGAGAATCAGCAATTCATACCAGAGGTAATTCCAGAAAATAATGGTGAATTGGAGCAAGGTACTACATGCATTATTGAGGAAGACAAATTCCAAGGAGAGGTGAGCATTCGCAACCCATGTGAGGAATTTTATCATGCTGGTGAGGTGGATGCTTTGGAAAGGGCACTATTTGGGACAGACACTGGTGAGCTACACAAATTTCGAGAATTAGTATGTGCGTACCAAGAGGCTGATGACCATGGGAAAGATTCAGGTCTTCTACTTGTCTTAGATTATAAAGATGGAGGTAGCGCATTAGAGCCAATTGAGGAAGTTCTCGTTGAGGAACCAAAGGCTTCAGCAACTTACATTTACCCTCCTCCATTATATTCAAGCGAAGCTCGTGAATGTGTGTTGTTCTACAAATTGACAGATTTTGGGTCAACCGAGGAAGGCATTGGAACGGGATATGGTTGTTATACGAATAGGCCAAGCGAGGAGAAGGGGCAAAAAGTGTGCCGCCGTGATGATGATGAAGTCTCACGAAGAGAAGACCAGGCCAACTATTATCATCCTTAATGGAAGCATGGCGTAGTCAAGCTAATTGACTCTAAACAAGCGCTTCGTGGGAGGCAACCCACTCATTTTTGTTGCATTTTGTTTTGCAGGTAAAAATATTGTTACATTGTAAATTTTGTTTATAAGTTTTGTACCATTCCCATATCGAGGCGGGTGGAGACTTTAGTTGACTATATAAGGCAAAGTGCTACTACCAATTGCACCAACAAATCATGATTTTTTTGGGGGCCTGTGGTGGACTTGTAGATTATCCAAGATGTTACATTTGGACCAGTGTACTTTAATTTATTTTGAATTCGAAAATGGGATTTGACCCGATTTCAGAAAAAAGCTCGGGTTTGACCCGGGTTGTCACAAAAAAAGACTACATGGCACACTATTATTGTTGTAATACGCGATAGCTAATGATTAACTTTTATTTACCGCATTTACCTATCATCGTTCACACATTGAACAAACAACTCTATAAATATGGTATTTAGGATTTAAGAGTATACTAATATTTTAAAATTAGAATGACGATCAATCACTGATTATAGATGGACCGAGACACGTGAAATAGGTAAAAAAATGAAAGACTCTACGGCAACGTTTGGAAAAAATTACGAATTAAAATGTGGCATGTGCTTTGCACGGGCTATCATGCTAGTTCTTTTCTTGAAACCCATAAATTTCTTAAAATAATAATATTATAATATGGATGAACGAAAAATGTGCAATTGTACTAAAATATTTCTTAAATCATAAAAAAATACCAAATTATGTCAATTGCTAGAAAATGATTAATGCCTCGCCCGGTTATTATACTAGTTAAAAAATATTGTATTTCACAAATCTTAATTTGTAGTATTCACGTACATAATTACATACTCCCTTGATTCATTATATATGGCGTTTGATTTTTCTGAACTTAACTTTAGGTGTTTTGACTACATAGCTAAAATTATTATTTTTTAAAATTTCTTTTAAAATATTATATTTTTATTTAAAAAAGAAAAATTAAAAAATAATAAATTTTAACATATAATCAAAGTACCTAAAATTATGTGAAAAAAAGTCAAATGCTTTATATAATGGACCTCGGGAACTAATATACAGCCCGGGTATTTAAATTCATAGCAAAAGGTGGACCGCTAAATATGAAGGTGCATCTTGTGGACACAGAGAGGAGGCGAATTGAATACTACAACTTCCATTTCGTGCCACCCCCACTTCCCTTGGACTGCAAAGCACTTGGTTGTCTCAGTGGTCTATCATGTCAAAACATTATCCACCTTTATCTCCATGTATCCTTATATACTATACTACCGTAAATTACAAACAGAAAGAGGGAGGGAGAAGAATTTACAATCGCTCTCTTGGCTGCAGCCATTTTTACTTCTCAATTTACACCCTACTCTGCAGTTTCTTAAGAAAATAGAAAAACAAATAAGTACTATAATTTACAAAATATTTTGTACAGACGATAAATTCTGAAAGTAACACTACTACGCATGTTTCCAATGATACGCTGGAAGAAAATTGGCGCATCCTGACTTCAAAGTTTAAATAGTTACATCCTTAAATTTTTAAAGTATGAGAGAGGTTTTATCATCTGACTTCAAAGTTCAAATAATTATATCTTTAAATTTAATAAATATAAGAGAGATTTTATTCTGTATTTTTAGTATAGTTGTCAATCAAAATACATGGATCGTTGGATATTACAATAGGGATGTGATATGTTAAATATAATATAAAAAAATTTATTTGATTGACAATAAAATTAGATTAAAATATTAAAAGTAAATTTAATAATTTAAATCAAATATAAGTAGGTATTCTAAATTTAAAAAAATTAGATTTAATATTGGAAAGTAAATTTATTTTATTGATAAAAGGATTATATCCAAATACGAAAAAGTAAACTTTAATAATCTAAACCAAATATAAGTAGTTTTTCTAAATTGAATAGAATTTTTAAAGTAAAAATTCAAAACTCTTTTTTTTTTTTTTTTTTTTACAATTTTCGAGTAGTTTTAGTTGAATAATAATTGTTAAACCTTCATTAAATTAAAGATATTTTCTTAAACTTTGCTTGACCTATAAAATCGTTTAGATCTGATTTTTAGAACTCTAGATAAAGCAAAAATAGTAAATTAATCGTGGTAATTATAATAATTAATATTTTTTTATATATTCATACTCAAATTTGGTAATTTTTTTCTCTAAATCTTTCAAATTTGAGAATTTTTTATTTACTTGAAAAGAAAATTAAAATTAATCTGATAAAAATTAAATTTAATCTAAATAAATCTAAATAAACATAACTATTAAAAGTAATTATTTAATAATATAATTTTTATAATTATTAAAATTGGAAAATACTCGTGGATATTAGGTATTATAAAAAATGGGTTAAATATCTTGTTGGTCACTGAAGTCAGCCTAATATATCAAGATGGTCACTGAACTGAAAATGGACTCAAATTGGTCACTAAGTCGTATCATATGTACACTCCGTTAAGTTGTCTAAAATTTTTAAACAGATTTGTGAGCTGGCAGTCTACGTGGCTAATGACTGTTATATGTAAGTATAGTTGTTTAAAATTTCTGGCAGTCTCCGTTAATTTATTTTAACATTTTAACATTATAATTATGTTATAATTTATTTCTTTTGATAGGTTATAAAATTTATTTAACATTATAATTATGTTTTTATATAATCCTTATTTTTAATAATTTTTTAATTTTAATTTAATATAAATTTATATAATGAAATGCATGGTTTAAATTTTAGTAAATTAATTTAATTATATAATATATCTTATTATTAGATCTAACGATTGTTATTTATTAATAAAAATAATTATTTGTATATATGGTGAGATATTTTTGGGTATATATTATTGATCGCAAGATTAATTTTAAATTAAAAAGTACCCCATATTTTAATTACAAAAATTACTACTAAAAATAATTACGAGAAGATATGGTATGATAGTTCACAGAATATAAATAAACAAGATCCCACTTGCATTAGTTGACTAGCTTCTGCTCTTATCAAGCTAGTAGATTATTTTATTATTGCAAATGTGATATTTAAGGGTCTCCTTTAGCATTAATAAGTATAGGAATTAATAAATTGATCTTCATTCAAGAAGGTATAACTCAAAACCATGGACATTTTCTACTACTATTGCACTGTTATACATTTACGGAGGTGATTCCAAGGATGTTATAGTTGTAAATTGTGACAAGAAAAGGGTGGCATGAAGTCTACGAGGTCTAAAAATAAATTAATTTTTAAGGTTCAAAATTATATGTATATATTTTTTAAATATTTTATATTTACATAATAAAAATTCGAAAATTCTGAATGGCTAAATGTTAGGATCTGCTGCCTAGCTATAGAAGTCGGCATTACTTATTTAATATATAGTCTTGTTTTTTTTGCTAGTTAATATATAGTCTTGTTGTTGTTACTTGTCTATAATTATTGTAAATTAAATTAAAAAGTACCCCATGTTTTAATTACAAAAATTACTACTAAAAATAATTACGGAAAGATATGGTGTGATATTTTGGATATATATTAATTATTGTAATATTAGTTTTAAATTAAATGGTTCATGAGTGACTAACCGCAAATTGACTTTAAAATCTGGTTCTGTAATATCCGTAAATTTTTCGAATAAATTTTTCTTTCTATTTGATATTTATTTAAATTTTATTTAAGAAACGATGCATTATTATTTTTAATTAGTACGTTTTGTAAAATTTTCTAAAATTATAAAATTTTCTAAAATTATTTCAGATTTCAATTATATATATATATAGTGTCAACAGCACAGCACAGATGGGGGGAGAGGGGATATCCAAAAAAAAAACACCAAAACAAAGCAGGGAATAGAGTACACGGGGGGGTTTGGTATTGAAGCTTATTAGAAAAGAAATTTTAAACAACTATACTTACATATAACAGTCATTAGCCACGTAGACTGCCAGCTCACAAATCTGTTTAAAAATTTTAGACAACTTAACGGAGTGTACATATGATACGACTTAGTGACCAATTTGAGTCCATTTTCAGTTCAGTGACCATCTTGATATATTAGACTGACTTCAATGACCAACAAGATATTTAACCCTATAAAAAATTCCGAAAAACTTTTGTTACCACCAAACGTTTCTGAGAAGCAAAGAAACCCAAGTGGGCACCACAAGTTCACAAGATGAAGACATGAAGTCATATGCATACTGATACAGTGTTACAGGGGCATGGCAAAAGTAAAAGTAAAACCTCTCTTCTCTTCTACTCTTTCCTTTCCTTTCGTTTTTCTTTTTTTCTTTTATATTTATCGAATATAAAATGTAGATCATTGTTTCGAGAATTGTAAAGAATCATTTATTTTTAATTTTATAATAAAATCAAATTTCTAATTTTTTGATTCTATTAAAAAAAAGACCAATTTTTTTGGTTTAATAAAAAAAACCAATTTTCTGAATCTGTAGCAGAATCAGATGATGTGGCACCGTTACTGACGTGTCACTGCGTACGTCATTGCCACGTCATCTGCCACGTGGCAGTGCCACTGCATTAGTGATGTCATCAGTGAGGACATCAGTGATGTCATGTCAGATGACGTGGTAGATGATGTGGTAGTACTATGTCATCAATGATGACGTGACAACAATAGATTTTTTTTTTTTTTTTGTGAATTCTGCTATAAAATCAGAAAAATTTAGATGATTCTCCACGTTCCTCCATATAAGATGGTTATTTCTGGAATGCTACTCATATATTACCAATATAACTATTTGACAAAATAATATTTTATAATATATAAATATATAATTTTTATGCAGGTATCCCATACAGTACTGGTAAATTTTTTCTCCTTTTACTCCAAAAACCGTGTTTAAGCAAAAATTATGAATCAGCTGAGATGCCTTAAAAAGGGCTGTAAACAAATAAAATTGGCCATTCTTAACTCGATTCGTTAAACTCAACTCTTCTCGATAAGAAATTGAGTTCAAATTAGAATAAAAAAAATTGTCCGACAAATTTATCGAATCGATTCGAGTTTTATGAATGTTTGATTCGAACTCGACTCAATTCCTTAAACACGATTCGAACTCACCTCGATAAGTTATATACATTAAAAAATATTATTTTATTTACATAATTAATATATTACAATACATTAATACAAATATATATTAAGGCAGGTGCTCAAATGAGACCCCATATTAAAATGAGAACTGAGACCAAATCTCAACCATCTATTTTTAAGTTATCTTTTAATCCTGACCACATATCTATTACCATCTATTCCACCCCCATTTCACTGCTTATTTATCATTTACGCACCTCACGTATATACATATACATATAAACATATTCTCCATCTTCCTCGACAATCACACAATTTTTTCCAGCAAGTTCGTGTAATCTCCGATGAGTTAGTACTTATTTCTTCACGATGTATCGCTTCATCTTTTCTATGTTATCTATTTCATGTCTCGAATCAAAACTTGAATAAACTTATATTAATACCGTCGTCAAGTTCTTAATGGCTGAAACGTGTCATCAAAAGGTTTAATCGACGACAATTGAATAAATGGCAACAAACTGGTTGAAGTGGTGGAATTAGTTGAAATATTCGAGTCTTAGATTTGATCTTGTCACAAGAAAATGGATATGAGAACTTCAAGGAGACGCGTGAGGGAAGCGATGAAGATGGAGAAATGTGGAAAGCACAACCACCTAAGAGATAAGAGAAAAGTGTTTTGTTCATATCTGATTTTTTTTTTGTTGATTTGTATTCAAAAATTTTGGTTATTTGCATTCGAATTTTGGTGATTTGCATATAATTTTCATGATTTATGTACAGTTTTTGGTGATTCGTGTATAATTATGGTGATTTATTTATCAATTTGTTGACTGTATGATGGCGACACTCTGCTGGTGATGGTAATTTATATTTTGGTGATTTTAGTTTGATTTTAATTTAAGTTGGATGAATTTGGTGATGGTGCATACTGATGTTGTTGTTGAATTTGGTGGTGGTGGTGTTGTTGCTGCGATGGTGTGTTGGTGATGGAGTGTAGTGCGAGTGGTGGGGATAACAGGGGATAATATCGGAGATGTTATATATATATATATATATATATATATATATATATATATATATATATATATATATATATATATATATATATATATATATATATATATATATATAGGCAAGTGCTCAAATGAGAACCACTATTAAAATGAGAACTTAGTCCCCAAAGCATATCACCAAAATTAGCAGAATTACCAAATCGTTAAAATTAATAAAAAAATTTAAAAAATCAAGTCAGTGCTTACATCAGCATGATGACGTCACTGTTGACATCAACATGCTGACATGGCAAAAATTTTCCAGCCAAAATTGTTTCCAGCCAAAAAAATTTCCCCCCAAAAAAAATTTCCCACAAAAAAAAAGTTTTCTGGCCATGTTTTTTTGGCAGGTTTTCCCGTCAAAAAATGTTGATCCACAAATCACTTAGATTAGCATTTTCCATAAACACAACAGTTAACCACTTAACCTTTAGGGTTCAACAGTTCCATTTTGGATTTTAGAAATATTCAGAGTGAGGAATAAATCGTATACAGACTTAGGGTTCCTAAACCCTAGACCCTAACCCGATTTTTTAAAAATCAGGCCGCCGGACTTAGTAAAAAATAAAATTTGAATTTAAATAATTTCTCGCCAAAAAATGGTGATTCTGCAAATTTTCCCGTCAAAAAATGGTGATTTGGCAAAATTTTCCGCCAAAAATTTGGTAATTTGGAAAATTTTCCCGCCAATTTTTTTCCCCTGCAAAAAAATTTTTTGCCCAATTTTTTTTTTCATGGGTCCCACTGCCACGTCATCATATTGATGTCAGCTGTGATGTCATACTGACGTCAGCAGTGACGTCTGCTGAAAAATAATATATTTTGTGATTTGGTGATTCTGCTGGATTTTGGTGATTTGCTTTAGGGACTAAGTTCTCATTCTAAAGGTTCTCATTAGAGTAGCTATATATATATATATATATATATATATATATATATATATATATATATATATATATATATATATATATATATATATATATTGTTGTGGATCTAAATCTCGATTACGATTTGTTATTATTGCTAGGGTGGTTGAGCTTCGCGCTTTAATGGCTGTTTCTGCGTTCGAGACTGTAATCGGTCCTCACAGAGTGCCTACGTATCTCGTATTGAGAATCAAGCCAACATAGTTCTGAGAATGAGGGGTCAGGCCCTTTATATAGGCTGAGAAGCCTTAGAATTATGGTAGGATTTGGAGACTTGGTGGGCAAGTCTTTGAGGAAGGTTCTAGATCTATTCCTTGTAGGAATCAGTTTCCATATTGAATTGTGCATCTTGGAGGATAAGTCAGGCAAGAGTAATATCCTTGTTTGACTCTTATTTGCTGAGCTGTTTATTACCCTTAATACTAATTACGAAATTAATATTATAATTAGGGTTTTGGGCCCATGCTGGTGGGCCCCACGTTTGGACCATTCTTGGCCTAATTAATGCCACATTAAATGTGACTTTAGGGCTTACTTTTAGCCCATATCATTTGCCCCCCAACTTCTAGGAAAGCTGATCAGGCTTTCCTTGAAGTTTAACTTGTCTAACTCGAGACTCGGGTCAGGGTTTATCTTTGTACACTAGTGTTTCACGAGTATTGTCTTTATGTGAAGCGTGGAGCGACCGACGCATTCACGACAATGTTAATTCGATGCTAACCGGCACTAATCAGTCTTAACAATGCTTAAACAATGTTTAAACAACGTTAAGCAGCATAAAACGGCACTAAACAGCGCTAAACGGCCTTAAACAATGCTTAAATAGTGTTAAACAATGTTGAAAGGATAAATTGGCACTCACGGTGCTTAAACGATACTAATCGGTGTTAATCGGCACTAATCAGTGCTTAAACGACACTAATCGGTGTTAATCGGCACTAATCAGTGCTTAAACGACACTAATCGGTGTTAATCGGCACTAAACAGCGCTAAACGAAGCTGAACGGAGGAGATTCGGGAAAATTTTAACCTCTTCCGGGCAATGAGGCAGCCGACAAGGGTCCCGGTCAGCTGCCAGGTGCTCCTGGTCGGCTGCCAGGAGATCCTGGTCGGCTGCCAGGAGATCCTGGTCGGTTGCCAGGAGATCCTGGTCGGCTGACCCTTCCTTGATGCACCTGGTCGGCTGCCAGGAGATCCTGGTTGCCTGCCGGGTGCTTCTCGATCGTCTGACACGTGCTTCTCGATCGTCTGACATGTGCTTCTCGATCGTCTGACATGTGCTTCTCGATCGTCTGACATGTGCTTCTCGATCGTCTGACATGTGCTTCTCGATCGTCTGACATGTGCTTCTCGATCGTCTGACATGTTGACGGGAAATCCATGTTGACATTAATAATGTCACACGATGCTTAAACGACGTTTCAATGTCTGAGTAAACGACGTTAAATGGCATAAAACGGCACTAAACGGTGCTAATTCGAAGGTCGATGTTTGTCACGGAAAGTGAGAAACCTTCAGCAAAACCATCAAACGATTCAATCAAACGATAGGGGGTGCCAAAATGAGTATCGGGAAGTCAGATTGAGCCTCTTTGTGGCTCCCGGTCAGCTGCCAGATGCTCCTGGTCGGCTGCCAGGAGATCCTGGTCGGCTGCCAGGAGATCCTGGTCGGCTGACCCTTCCCTGATGCACCTGGTCGGCTGCCAGGAGATCCTGGTTGCCTGCCGGGAGATCCTGGTCGGCTGCCAGGAGATCCTGGTCGGCTGACCCTTCCTTGATGCACCTGGTCGGCTGCCAGGAGATCCTGGTTGCCTGCCGGGTGCTTCTTGATCGCTCGACAGGTGCCTCAAGTTGTTTTGAAGTGTTTTGGTCACCTATGACTTTCAAGGATCCAAAATCTCGATCTCGATCTCGATCTTGATCTTCGATTTAGTATATTGGTCACCCGTGACTTTCAAGGATTCAGAACCTCAATCTCGATCTTAGGGATCCAGAACCTCAATCTCGATCTTGATCTCTAATTTAGTATATTGGTCACCCGTGACTTTCAAGGATTCAGAACCTCAATCTCGATCTTAGGGATCCAGAACCTCAATCTCGATCTCGATCTTGATCTCTAATTTAGTATATTGGTCACCCGTGACTTTCAAGGATTCAGAACCTCAATCTCGATCTTAGGATCCAGAACCTCAATCTCGATCTCGATCTTGATCTCTAATTTAGTATATTGGTCACCCGTGACTTTCAAGGATTCAGAACCTCAATCTCGATCTTAGGGATCCAGAACCTCAATCTCGATCTCGATCTTGATCCTAGGGATTCATGAGGTCGGCTGCCGGGAGATCCAGGTCGGCCAGACCCTTCCTTGATGCACCTGGTCGGCTGCCAGGAGAGCCAGGTCGGCCAGACCCTTCCTTGATGCACCTGGTCGGCTGCCAGGAGAGCCAGGTCGGCCAGACCTTTCCTTGATGCACCTGGTCGGCTGCCAGGAGAGCCAGGTCGGCCAGACCCTTCCTTGATGCACCTGGTCGGCTGCCAGGAGAGCCAGGTCGGCCAGACCCTTCCTTGATGCACCTGGTCGGCTGCCAGGAGAGCCAGGTCGGCCAGACCTTTCCTTGATGCACCTGGTCGGCTGCCAGGAGAGCCAAGTTGCCTGCCGGGTGCTTCTTGATCGCCCGACAGGTGCTCCATTGTTGCTATGTCGTGCCTCTCGGAGCTTTTCGCAATGCCTGGAGTCTCGTTTTAGAATCACGTCCTTGATCATGGATGTTGTACACCTCCTTTCAGAGCATAATTAGTCTCTTTAATAGCAAAGACTAACTAATTGTATTCTACCTTCCTTAAACGTAATTAGCTCCTTAAGCTCAGATGAGTGCCTTGGCACAGCTTATTACTATATCTTTACGTAAATCCTTCTTTTCTTTCCCGGAATCATATATACCGGTATAATTATTGGCGGATATAGCAGATGAAAATCCATCTTTCTGTAGATGAACGATAGATGACCTGCAAACACGAACCAAGCTGTGTTTCAACCTGATATAGAAGGTCATCCATCTTCTATAAAAGAGTGGGGGGAGCCTTCATTTTCATTCACTTCACTTCTTCTTACTTCTAAAATTCTCTCTGAAGTTCTCAAGTTCTAAAGCTCTCAAGCTCTAGCTTCAAGTTCAAGCTCAAGATGGCAGATGGCGACCGCGCTCCAGCTTCGTCATTCTCTATGTCGGAGGCGATGGCCAAGAGAGCCTTGGCCAAAACATTGCGAGGTAATCTTCGACTGAATCCCCCTAGATATATTGATCGTCGATTTGATTCTTTAATTGACTTGTTAAGTACTATGAGGGATGCATTTCCCAACAATTCTGAGTTAGCTGCGTATCATAGTCCGTCCAAGTTCGACAAGCAAGATGTCGAAAATATTAAGAAGTTATATGGCTTTCCGGATGTGATCAAGGTTTGTCTCCCTGGATTAGCTGACAGAACCTGTAATTGGCACCCAGAGAAGCTATGTGTCTACAAAGGTGCCCTAGAAGCAGGTCTCAGATTCCCGGTAGACCAGTTCATAATAAGGCTCTTGGCGGAGCTTCAGGTTCATCCCTGCCAATTGTATCCTAATGCATGGCGGTTGATTATCATCTTTATGCTGAGATGTCGAGATCTAGGTATCGAGCCTACTACTACCATGTTCAGGAGCATATTCGCCGCCAAGAATTCTTCTGAGGCTCAGAAGGGTTGGGTCACTATTCAGCATAGATCCAATGTTCCACATATTGTGAATGCTTTTTCATTCCCAGATTCCCATCACTACTGGGACAGAGAATTCGTGACTCTGGTATGGCGTGGTGGCGATTGGGGCCAATTCTTTATGTCTAAGTTTGGGGAAGTGCATGATGCTACACATTTTGTATGTGATCTTGACGAGGAGGAGCTTTTTGATCGTGATCGACTACTTGCTGACGACGGCCGTACTCACTACAAAGTTTTCTTAACCGAGAAGAGACTTGTAGAAGCTGGACTTAGCTTACTTTCTGCTGATGGTAATTTTTTACCTTCATATTATAAACCCTGTTTGTTTTTATTCCGATATCTTTTCTGTTGTCTTTTCAGTTGCTGAGGAGATCGACAATCGGCCCGAAAACCAGCCGAAAGTTACTAGGAGGATGATCAAGAGAGCCGAGGCGGCTTGCATTCAACCCGGGCCGAAGATCCCTCAGTTCCTGTCGGGATGCTCTTCGAAGAGATCACGGAATGCTGACGGGAGAGTCAAGACCCCCTTCATCCCTGGTTGGGGAATTTGTGAGCAAGATTCTGTCTTGGGATGCCCAGAGTCTGCCTTGGATTGGTCCAAGTTCAGCATCACTCCCCCCGACCTTCTGACTGTGACAGCCGGGGACAAATTTGACGAGGCGGAGAAACTCGGGGCTCAAGCTCTATATCAGGTTTCCCACCTTCCTTCCTAGACATAGTGTTTTTACTTAACTTGTGATTATAACTGACTTATTGGTTCTTTGTTCCAGGCGAATGCCCAGTTCCAAGCTAGCACTCGGTTAGGCCGTGCATACCGAGATGAGAATGTGGCTTTGAAGAAGGAGAAAGCAACTCTTGATGAGAAATATCAAGACTTGGAGTCCAGGGCCATCCGGGCTGAAGCTGATGCTCATTCTATCCAGAGACAGTATGACTCCCTGTATAACAAGAGGGCAATAGACTGCAAGCAAGTGGTGAAAGCTTACCAGGAGTTTGAGGATTTCTTTGAGCTTATAGATAAGCATGACGATGAAGTACGCCCGGGTATCATGTCTGTTGGCTGGGATCGAGCCATCAATGCTGTGAGTAAGAGGCATCCTGCTGTGGTTTTCCCGAGGGACTTTCCAAGTCCGTATTGTCAAGTTGCTTCGGGCGCCGAGGCCATGCCGGTAGCTCAGGCTTCGGGCTCCGGCTCTAGGGGAAGTCATCGTCGTTCTGGTTCCGGCTCGAGGGGTGTCCGAGCAGCTGTGGATGGCTCAGTTTCCTCAGATCCTCGAGGGAAAAGGCCTATGACCGTGCAGAAAGGGAGAGTGGTTCGTCCAACAATCCCCTCGAAGAAGGTAGTTGGAGATAGCTCCTCTTCCGAAGAGGAAGAGGTTGAGGCAATGGAAGTGACAGCTCCACCAGTCGCGGTAGCCGAACCGGGTAAGGGCCATGATGAGGACAGCTCTGAGGAAGAGAGTGATGAGGGGAGTAGCGAGGAAGAGACTGATGAGGAGGAGAATGGCGAGGAGGAGAATGGCGAGGAGGATTCCTCGGATGAGTAGCTGGGATTGCTTCGGGCCTTGCATGGCCTAACTTAGCCGTATGTGGCTTTTATTTCTAGTATTTCAATCACGGTGCTTCGTGATTAAACTTTTATTCGGTCTAAATGATGTAACCCTAACTGTTGGCCCTTCGGGGTCTTTATTTATGCACTTGTTTGTTTTATTCGTATGTTCATTTATTTTCGGTACTTGGTCTCCCTAGACTCACACTCAACAGGTGCTTGGTACGTAAACAAAACATAGAATCATAGAATGGAAAACAAGTTTGCATTAATAACTCAAAAAGGGGATAAACCCTTACATAACTCATTATTGTCCTACTCGGGGCATCAAAACCCTGGGATGGTTTAATGGAACCTTATTTCTACTTCTCCTACTAGATAAATAAAAAGCTACATCCTCGCAGAGGCAACTTAAACATAATAAATCTTGAGGTTCAAGGCATGCCAAGTACGGGGCACCTCAACCCCGTCCAAGGTCTCCAACTTGTATGATCCTCGTCCCAACGTCTTCCTGACTCGATACGGCCCTTCCCAATTTGGGGCTAGTTTTCCTTTCTGGCCAACTCCAGAAGCCTCGATCTTCCTCAGAACCAAATCACCTTGTTGAAAGAACCTCTCCTTAACCCTGTGGTTGTAATAGAAGGATGCTTTCTTTTGATGCTCCACATTTCTGGCGTTTGCCTCGTCTCTGACTTCATCAATCAGATTCAGGGCGAGCTTCATACCTTCTTCATTTGTCTCAGGTTCAAATGCCTCCACTCGAGGTGATGCATGCATAATCTCCAGTGGCACAACTGCCTCAGCTCCATAAGCTAGCAGAAACGGGGTTGCTCCTGTGGTCACCTTGCAAGTAGTGCGATAAGCCCAGAGTATAGGCAGTAACTCGTCTACCCAGGTGCTCCTTGAGCGTTCAACCCTTTTCTTAAGTCCATCAAGGATGATCCGATTGGCCACCTCGACTTGTCCATTTGCTTGCGGATGTGCTACCTAGGTAAAAAGAAGCTCAATAGCATTCTCCTCGCAATACTTCTTGAATTCTTCATTATTGAACTGTGTCCCATTATCCGTCACAAGGATTCGCGGGATGCCATACCTGCAGATTATGTTCTCCCAAAAGAACTGGGAAACTTGCTTGGTGGTTATTTTGGCTAAAGGCTTAGCCTCGATCCACTTGGTGAAGTAGTCAATGGCGACAATCAGAAACTTCCTCTGTGCTGATGCCATAGGGAAAGGCCCAAGAATGTCCATCCCCCACATAGCAAATGGAATGGGGGAATTGACTGATGTTAACATCTCAGGCGGCTGCCTGACAATCGGAGCATGCTTCTGGCACCAGTCACACCTCTTGACATAATCCTGTGCATCAGCCAGCATCTCTGGCCAGTAGAATCCCAAGCGGGTTATCTTGTGAACGAGGGCCCTGCCCCCCAGGTGCTGCCCACAGATTCCTTCATGAACTTCTTCCAAAGCCTCCCTTGCCTCTTGAGGCCTCAAGCACTTCAAGTACGGGATGACAAATGATCTCTTATACAGAATGCCCTCAATCAAGGTGTATCTCAATGCTCTTACTGAAAGTTTTCGTGCCTCCAAGGCATCATCTGGGAGCCACCCGGTCTCAAGGTGTGCCTTGATGGGATCTATCCAAGAACTTCCCAAATCAATTGGTGCCACTAATTTTGAGTTGATGGTCGGGGCCTTCAAGACCTGGAAGTAAACACTCCCTTCATAGTTTTCTATCTCAGAAGAAGCAAACTTAGATAGGGCATCGGCCTTAACATTCTCTTCTCTCGGGATGTGTTCTACATAACACTCGTCAAACTGAGTCATGACAGCTTTTACAACTCGCAGATACTTTGCCATAGTTTCATCCTTGGCCTCAAATTCACCATTTACTTGAGAGACTACTAATCTTGAATCTCCACACACTTTGAGGTTCTTGACTCTCATGATTCTGGCCAAGCCTAGACCAGCTATCAAGGCCTCATACTCAGCTTCATTGTTGGTTGTCTGGAAATCCAACTTTAAAGCATATTCGATTGTGAACCCATCGGGGCTTTGCAGTACTAAGCCTGCGCCACTAGATTTTGTTTTTGATGCTCCATCAAAATAGAGCACCCAGTATTCCTTCTGATCAGGTTCAAGTTCTCCATCTCTATCTTGCTTCTCAGGGGTTGTTATCATTTCCTGCCCCCCGACTTCTTGGTTGCTAATGGTGCATTCAACCACGAAGTCAGCCAATGCCTGAGCCTTAATGGCTGTTCGAGGCTTATATGTGATGTCAAATTCTCCAAGTTCAATCGCCCACTTGATTAGCCTCCCACTAGCCTTTGGGCTATGCAAAATGTTTCTCAACTGTTGGTCCGTCAGGACCTCAATCTTGTGTGCCTGGAAGTACGGGCGTAACTTCCTCGAGGCTGTTACCAATGCCAATGCGAATTTCTCGACGGGAGAGTAATTCAGCTCCGCCCCGTGCAACACCTTGCTCACATAATAGATAGGTTTCTGGACCTTCTTCTCTTCTCGGATGAGAACGGCGCTCAACGCTTGCTCGGATACCGCCAGGTATATATAAAGAGTCTCTCCGGGACTAGGTTTGGCCAACAACGGGGCTTCAGTCATGTACTTCTTCAGTTGTTCAAAGGCCTCTTGGCTCTCACGAGTCCACTCAAAATCTTTCACCTTCTTTAATGCTTGAAAGAAAGGCAGGCATTTGTCACCAGACTTGGAGATGAATCTTCCTAAAGCCGCTACTCGGCCTGTCAACTTCTGCACATCTCTTATAGAGCGTGGTGGCTCCATGTCTAAGATCGCCTTGATCTTGTCAGGATTGGCTTCTATGCCTCGCTTTGAAACCATAAGACCCAAGAATTTGCCTGATCCAACGCCAAAGGCACACTTAGCTGGATTCAACATCATTTTATGGTGCCTCAGCACTTCGAATGCCTCTCTGAGGTGCTTAATGTGGTCTGCCTTGAACAGGCTCTTGACTAGCATGTCATCAACATAGACCTCCATGGTTTTTCCAATCAGATGGGCGAATATCTTATTCACCAGTCGTTGGTAAGTAGCTCCTGCATTTTTTAGACCGAAAGCCATAACAAGATAGCAGAAAACACCGAAGTCAGTTATGAAAAATACCTTAGGGACGTCATCCTTGTGCATCTTAATCTGATTGTAGCCGCTAAAACCATCCATGAAGCTTAGCATCTCATGTCCAGCTGTGGCATCTATTAACATGTCTATCCTTGGTAGAGGAAAACAATCCTTAGGGCATGCGTCATTCAAGTCGGTGAAGTCTATACACATCCTCCACTTACCGTTGGCTTTCTTGACCATCACAGGGTTAGCCAACCATTCCGGGAACTGAATCTCTTCGATAAACCCAGCTTCTAAGAGCTTGTCAACTTCCTGCTTTATGGCCTCTTGCCTTTCAGGTGCAAAGTTCCTTTTCTTTTGCTGTATTATCTTCCGATTGGGATCAACATTCAACCTATGAGTTATGAGTTGGGGATCAATCCCTGGCATATCAGCCGCTGTCCAAGCAAACACATCGACATTCTCTTGCAAGAATGCTATCAACTCGCCCTTCAGGGGTTCCTTCAAAGAGGCTCCAATGTAAGTCACCTTCTCAGGATCACCTAGCTCCAGAGGAATAGGTATTAAATCCTCTGCTGGCTTTCCTCGGTGTTCATCATCGCCACGGACATCCATGTCTTCGATCGGAAGTACTTGCCCCCCGATTCCATCAGCCCTTAGTGCGGATACATAACAACTTCTCGCCATCTTCTGATCACCCTTTTGTTCTCCAACACCATTCCGGGTTGGAAACTTAATCTTCATATGATATGTGGAGGCCACAGCCTTGAAAGCATGAAGTCCAGTCCTTCCTAGGATTGCATTATAAGTTGAGGATGCCTTGATCACAAGGAAATTCAGCATCTGAGTAGCTTCCTTAGGTTCCTGTCCAATGGTCATGGGCAACTGAATAGTGCCTTCAACCTTGGATTCAACTCCATTAAATCCGTAGATTGGCATGTTGGTGGGGGTCAACTGGGAATCGGTGTATCCCATTTTCAAAAACGCATCGTGAAACAAGATATCAACAGAAGCTCCATTGTCTATCAAGACTCGTTTCACCTCCGAGTTTCCAATTACAGGAGTTATGACCAACGGGTCGTCATGGGGGAATTTCACCCCTTCAAGGTCTGAATCATCAAAACCAATCACTATCTCAGTCTTGGCACGCTTCGAGGCTTCTCCTACTATGTGCATCACTTCTCTAGCATAGGCCTTTCGGGAGTTCCGGGTAGTGCCGCCTGCTGTCGGTCCTCCCCAAATCATATTGATTACTGGCCCTCGGGGCTATGTATTACGATCACGATTGCCGTCTCTTTTGTCATTGTCTCTTCTGTCATAGTCCCTTCTTTGGGTACCGCGATCATCATTCTTCGTGAACCTGCCTAGCTTTCCTTTCCGAATCAAAAACTCAATCTCATCTTTCAGCTGTCTACAATCATCTGTATCATGACCCACATCACGGTGGTACCTACAGTATTGATCTTTGTTCCTTTTCGCGGGGTCACCCCTAAGTGGCTTCGGCCATCGGAAGTCTTTGTCCTTCTCAATATCTAGCAAGATCTGACTCCTAGGAGCGTTCAATCTTGCATAATCAGAGAACCTCGGTCCCAAACCTTTCTTCGGTGGTGAATCAGAATCCTTGCTAGTCCGGGGATACTTGTCCCTAGCATCGTATTCTTGCTCTTGCTTTCGTTTCTTCGAATCAGTAGAACCCTTGCCATTGCCTCCTGTGGCTTCCTTCTTCATGCTGTCCTCAGCCTTGATATATTTGTCGGCTCTCCGTTGAAGCTCGGCCATATTTTCAGGAGGATGTTTTGCCAAAGACCTTTTGAAAAAGAGGTCAGTGGTTCCATGTTCCAGGGCTACCATGGCCACCTTATTTTCCAGATCAGTGATGTTCAGCGTCTCCTTGGTGAACCGCTTGAGGTAATCTCTCAGATTCTCATTCTTCCCCTGCACCACATACATGAGGGATGCAGAACTTTTCTCATGAACTCTTCCGCTGATGAATTGACTCACAAAGGCAGCGCTCAACTCCTTGAAAGAGCCAATCGAGTTTGCAGGTAAGCGGCTGTACCACCTTTGAGCCATGCCAGACAAGGTTTGAGGGAACGCCCTACACTTTAAGGCGTCGCTCGCAGGCTGCAACAGCAGTGCATTCGAGAACGTCCTAACATGATTTGCGGGATCGCCCGTTCCATCATAGGCCTTGATTGTTGGCATCTTGAACTTCTTTGAGATGCGAGCATTCATCACCTCCTCCGTAAACGGGGGTGTAGGATCATCAGGATCCCCAAGTGGCATCAGATCCTTAGGGTTGCTTCTGGGGGTCTCCACCCTTGTTGATTTTTCAGTTGGGGCCTCGGCCCTCCTTTGCCTTCTTAAAGGCCTCTCCAAATTTATAATTGGAATCCTCTCCGCAGTTGGAGGTGGCTGGGCTTGATTCAATCTATCTTGTTCTCTTGCAATATCGTCCTTCAACTTTAAGATCTCTGCCTCATAAGCCTTGATTTTCTCAGCAGTTGTCAAGGGGAGTCCATCAGGGATTCTTCGTGTCCTTCTTTGAGGTTCTTTGCTGGCACGTCGCCTCCTCGGGGCTTCATCTCGATCATCATTCTCAGATGACGAATCATCAGTATAGGGGCCAGAGTAGTCATCATACTCTCGATCCCGGATCTGTAAGGCATGACCGCTTGGTCCAGGTTCTCTTCGTCGAGGGGGATAATTAGGCAACCCATACATAGGGTTGGTGTTCAAAGGGAGATCCGTAGTATGGATCTGTACCCCCGTGCGATCAACGTTACTAAGGGGAGAAACCACCATCTGGAGAGGATTGGTTTCTTGGCTTTGATGGACAATCACAGAGTAGGTCCCCTCTACTTGGGGAGTCATCCCTGGGGGCTGAGTGGGTAGAGGTTGAATGACCGCCCCTGTCGATGGGAGTATTTGTCCTTCTTCAGTGACGATAAGCGGATCAGAATTGGCTGGTGGAGCAGAGTTAAGAGGCACGGCCTCAGTTGATGTTGTCCTCCGTGTTTGAACCATGGTTGATGTTGTCGTCCCACAGACCGCGCCAAATGTTGTGGATCTAAATCTCGATTACGATTTGTTATTATTGCTAGGGTGGTTGAGCTTCGCGCTTTAATGGCTGTTTCTGCGTTCGAGACTGTAATCGGTCCTCACAGAGTGCCTACGTATCTCGTATTGAGAATCAAGCCAACGTAGTTCTGAGAATGAGGGGTCAGGCCCTTTATATAGGCTGAGAAGCCTTAGAATTATGGTAGGATTTGGAGACTTGGTGGGCAAGTCTTTGAGGAAGGTTCTAGATCTATTCCTTGTAGGAATCAGTTTCCATATTGAATTGTGCATCGTGGAGGATAAGTCAGGCAAGAGTAATATCCTTGTTTGACTCTTATTTGCTGAGCTGTTTATTACCCTTAATACTAATTACGAAATTAATATTATAATTAGGGTTTTGGGCCCATGCTGGTGGGCCCCACGTTTGGACCATTCTTGACCTAATTAATGCCACATTAAATGTGACTTTAGGGCTTACTTTTAGCCCATATCATATATATATATATATATATATATATATATATATATATATATATATATATGATATATATATATATATGTAATTAAATTTTTGTAAATTGGAGCAACTCCCTATATACTAATATGTAGATTATAGATCAACTACTAATTATCTAATCTCTCATCATTCACAAAATTAAACATGAAACTACACTAAATAGTGAAAAGAAAGTATTAAGGGAAAAATTATTATCGACAAACTCGAACTTGATTCGAAAAGACGAAAAGATCATGAACAACTCGAACTTGACTAATTTGTTAACAAACTCGAGTTTGAACAATAAAATTTAGTTGACAAGATAATCGAATTTGGCAAAAAAAAAAAAAAAAACTTGAATTCAAAATTGATAAGCAACAACTCGACTTAACTCTATTACTTCACAATTCTACTTAAAAATATTATCTCTTTATACAGATAGCAATGATTGTTATTTGCTAGTATATCAATTGCAATTCTTGTTTGTCAACTAACTAGTTTTGGGCCTGCCCAATTAACAAAGAAAATAAATGATAAAAAGAGAAAAATGTTACTAGTTTGGGACCAGGCAAAGTGATGGTAACTAAAAGAACATGTTCCTAACACTCTCTTCTGAGACCCTTCTGTAGGGTTATCCCAATTCTGTGCTCCCCATATTTTTTTAACTTTTCAAACAACACTGAGAAGTTCAGTTTTATTAAGAAAATATACATTCAGCATACATAACTCCTCTAAAGGTTTGAACCAACTTACCAAGATTTCATAGTGTTACAAGGTATTAACATTAGCATAAATATTAATTTTTTGAAAATACAGGAAAGGGTTCAAACAAGGGTCCGAAGATTTTTGATACCTGTGTTAATATTGGTAATAGACTTTTAATGATATATTTATCGATCCGAACTTTCGAGCATAAAAACAAATTAAGCATGATATGCATATTAAACCAGTCTCAGCTCTATTATAATTGTAACTTAATATTATGATAAAAGTTTCTTGTTCAGAATATTAAAAAGTTTTCACAATATTCTATTTGCATATTGCAGCACATGTTCAACTATCATAATTTATGCCAAATGATAAACTACCAACAGAATATAACCAGAAGAACTGAAATTTTACTGATACTGTTCCATTGGCAAACTAGGCAAAACTGAACTTCAAAGTGAAATTTTGGCACTTGCTTAGGAGCAGCTTTTGCAATTGCTCGTTTACTGCTACTAATCATTAGACTTTCTTATTGTGGATATTCATGATCAGACTATGGTCTATATTATCCTTGCCAGAAAAGCTATTCTCTTAAAGGCATATATTGGGCGGTGTTCAAATCCAAATTTAATAATGCAAGGCACAAACCGAAAGTATATTCCACTATGAACTTCATTCCTCGTATAAAACTGCACGCTTGATCAATCGAAGTTGAATCAATGCTCTTAGTTCTGAGTTCTCCATCTTGTGAACTCTTTGCAACTTGGTCTAGTGCATTGAAGTGGTCACAACCATAGCTTAAAGTCTTGGCCTTTTTCAACTCCACGGATCGTGGGCGCCTTCACTCTATTAACCCTAAAATCTCTAGCCTATTAGTGACAAAAACTCTTGAGTTAAAGTCCGAGCTTCTAATGATCTGATCCTCCCCACAGCCTAGTAAAGACAGACTTGTAGACTGATTACTTCATGCAACATCCGTTGCTATAAGACCTATCTGATCAGCTAACTGCAAAACTATAATCATTAATCACCATGAAAGTTCTTCGCATTTTATTCCTTGTACTAAACATTTTCTTGATCTTTTCTAAAACTTCAGTTCAGTGCAGGTTTCTTGACTTTTTTACAGAAGACCCAAGTTTCCGAAAACTGTCTGAAATTTCACAACCACCATCTCCTGCACCAAAGGCAGCTCCAGCTTATATTGATTCCACACCCATTCCTCGTGCTATTCTTGATGTAGTTTCCTTTGGTGCTGTTGGAGATGGTGTGACAGACGATACACAAGCATTTAAGACGGCCTGGGATGCTGCTTGCCAGATTGAATCAGCAATCCTTTTGGTTCCTAAACATTACACATTCATGATACAATCTACTATATTTACAGGCCCTTGTAAAAGTGGCCTTACATTTCAGGTAATACAGACTTTTCTTATTCGACTTATAAAAATAGTTGAAAACGTGTAAAAAGATTGAAACTTAAAAAATAAATTCTTGATGTTCCAGATTGATGGAACTGTGATTCCACCGGATGGACCGGATTCATGGCCGAAGGCTAATAGCAGAAGACAATGGCTGGTTTTCTATAGAATTAATGATTTATCATTGCAAGGTAGTGGAGTCATAGATGGGAGAGGAGAGAAATGGTGGGAACTACCTTGCAAACCCCACAGAGTATGCAAATTCTACCACTCCATTGGTCTATTGGTCTTTACATCCTCATTACATATGTAATTGTTTATACTTTATTTACTTTATATAATACAATTCCCTAACTTATTAAATTAATTCACAGGGAGTAAATGGAACAACTCTACCTGGCCCTTGTGATAGTCCTGTTGTAAGTGCTTGTACATTAATACTTTAGTACACTCTGTAGTACATCTCAATAAACAACTTATAAGATTCTTATGACTTATTGGATATTTATTCATATAGGCTTTGAGGTTCTTTATGAGCTCCAATTTGACAGTAAAAGGACTCAAAATCAAGAACAGCCCTCAATTCCATTTCAGATTTGACAAATGCCAAGATGTTCGTGTAGATTCCTTATATATAAAATCGCCTGCACTAAGTCCCAACACCGATGGAATTCACATAGAAAATTCGGTCAATGTGAAGATATACAACTCAGTCATTTATAACGGTGATGATTGTGTGTCTATTGGAGCTGGTTCTCATGATGTAGATATAAGGAACATAACCTGTGGCCCCAGCCATGGGATAAGGTACATACAGCTCTCTCTTGCTCTGCTTTACATCTCTCTGTCAAGAAAAACAATCAAATTTTATAAATTGTTTTATATCCAAATATGCAGCATTGGCAGCCTTGGAATACGCAATTCACGAGCTTGTGTATCAAACATAGGTGTTACTGATTCAGTCATCAAGTATTCGACAAACGGGGTCAGGATCAAAACATGGCAAGGTGGTTCAGGATCAGTATCTAAGGTCACCTTCAAAAACATTCACATGGACACGGTCCGAAATCCTATAATTATTGATCAATACTACTGCGAAACAAAAGGATGTGCTAACCAAACATCTGCAGTATACATTAGTGACATTGAGTACACCAGTATCAAGGGTACTTATGATGTGAGAAGTCCTCCAATGCATTTGGCATGCAGCAACAACATACCGTGCACGAACCTCACACTTTCTGATATCACGTTGTTTCCTGCTCAAGGACAAAAAATGTTGGAACCATTTTGCTGGAATGCTTATGGAGGCCTACAGACACTTACAGTCCCACCAATTTACTGCTTGTTGGAGGGAAATCCCCTGGGTTTACTTGAAAACAGTGTTAATCTTTGTTAAACACGGATGTACAATATAGTATAGTTTATAATTTATACATTACATATATACAGGAATTGGTACGCCCAGGTTCTTTACGAGAACAACTTCTCTAAATCTGCGTACATCTTATCCTTCCAAGATCCTAGTCTATAAACGGGATATATAGGCACATTCAGTTTGATCGATTGTTGCAGCAGTACTTTCGTCACATATAGTAGCCAAATTACTATGATGTAGACCATGGCACACCCTTGATATATAGAATGGGGAAAAAGACTAGTTGTAACATAGTTGTGAAACTTGGTTTCACAGTTACTGCGAAAAACTTAAGGATTGTAATACCATTTGGTCTTGTTGTGCAAAATGTATAAAGTATACTTTCTAAAAGGGCTTGGCTTTTGTTACACATATTAACGTCTCTTTAACTTGTTTTAGTAGTGCTGAATAAAGTTATTAGGCGAGAAATATATCGAACGAAAGTTGATAAACCAACCTATCAAAAACTGAAAGTAGATAAACCACCGGGACAAGAAGGAAAATTGCAATTCTACAAAACGTAGTTTAGCTTTTAAGTTCCAGTTCGGTCCAGAGGGTGAAAGATATTTTTTGATTTAAGAAATGCATGTATATTCAATTTGGATTTTTAAAACTCCATCACAATCGGGGTAGTTTTCAAAATCAAGGTTTTAATTTCTTTTTAATTTTAAAAATATTCTATTATTATGATATTTACTTAGGATTTCATAAAATCCTTCATAATCTCATAACCCTTCTCTTTTTTTTCATCTTATACTTATGGATTTCCTTTTTTTTTTTTACACTTGTTGAAATCGGCAAAATCCTAAATCTCAAATTGCATGACAACGTTAATATATGTGCATTAACGTAATAAAAAATATTACAAGATAGTCCGAAATATTACAAGATAGTCCGAAATTTCTTCTTATGCAGCACTCATAGTTTTGATGTAAAAGAAAAAATATTACAAGATAGTCCAAAATTTCATCTTATAGCATTAGTCATGCACTCTGCATAAAAGATAAAGCAAAATTACAAGCGCTGACATAATATATTTAATGCTTCTCTGTATACTAAAACTGTGTTAAATAGTATAATGTAGATTCCGCTAAAATAGGTTATTTTTCTGTGTGATAATTGTAGGACCTCGAGCATTGCAAGGGTCCTCAAAATAATCTGTTAAAAGTTGAATACCTACCTTAAATATCTACCAATGTACACTGTGCAATACAGGATCCAAGTATAGTACGTAGTACATATAATACACCTGTTTTAGAAAGTTTAACTAGAAAAAGACCGACATTCAAACCCTGACGCAAATATAGCTAACATTCAATAATTTTGCGCTCCCCTGGCTATCTAAATACTTCAAAAGGAGATACTTTGTTTCTAACAAACTTCAGTGAGGGTTGTCATAATTCCATTCTCTAGAGAAACAGTTGAACCACCCTAATTTGGCAAAGTTGATTCGGAATCTTTGCTTCGTTTCCCTCAAAACCTTTATTCGGAGGGATATATATTAGAGACATATAGTTAACTAGAAATGCGGGAGAGAATATCTGAGTGCATGAACAAGCTGATAAAAAGTTCTGTCACAAAGACCGTCCTACATACATTGATATACAATATATATATCCCAACCATACAAAAACAAGTTTCACATACACACAATTGCTTATTAAAACACCAATTCAGCACATCCATCCCGCATATAACATAAGTTACAGGAAATTGTTCTATCAGAGTTTAGAATTTCCAGAAATGTCAGAAATAACAATTTGAGGACCTCCAGCATGGAAGCAAAAAATTACACATTGGACAGTTAGTCTAACTTGGAAATTTCCTTCAACGAGGCAGCCATTTGCATGCAGTGCATATACAGATTTCAAGAAGCAAGTAAATCTGACAAGGTTGAAGCAAATTGCATACACTGGATAAGTAATTTATGACACAATTTACAATTACCTTCAAGGAGGACGCAGTGCATTACATGCGGTGGACATTCAATTTGTAGAGGCAAGCACCTCCAATAATGAAGCAGCAAATTGCATTTGGGTCTCCTCATCTATGGTTGAGAAGGAGGGAACGTGCACAAAGAGTGATAAAATCCCATTCTGCTCTGCAAAACGCAAGGAATGATAGTAGACATAGTTGCAAACAAACCGGCCAGCGTCATCAGAGGTCATGACCTCAAAACCCATCTTTGCCAAGGAATACGTAATCTCCCCAACTGGAAGAGAAGTCTGTAATTATAAGCAAAAACGTTTAATGAGGAATAATGACACAAATGTAATTGGATTCATTAAGAAATGAGCTACAGTCAAAACAATACATAAGAATTGAATAATATAAGATTCCTCGTCACATGAACAACAGGTTACTTTTTGCAAAGATCAGAGGAAATAGTGCTATCAGTCTGAACTCTATAGTTGCACCAGCAAGAAAGGAAGTCCTGTTTCAGGAACATACAGGGAATAACGTAGACCAGCGGTCATTCACAGAGGCTAAGGGCCTTAATTATGAGTATGGCATTATCTTCAAACAGAACAAGTGCAGTACAGAAGCCAAGTGACATATTTGCATCCGGTAGTTTTTTGTCTCTCAAATCACTCCTGTTTCACCTTTTCCAATTGTTTCTTTTTAACTTTTTGAAGATACACACACAATTTGAGCAATGGACATAATTACCGACTTTATACTGCTAGCAGACAGGAATACCACTTTTGAAAAATATGGCCAATTATACCTACCTATTACGTATGTTAAAAATGAGTAACACATGTTACACCTATAAAAAATGCGTAACATGCCTTAATTTTCAATTACAGTTGCTGTATTACGCATTTGAGAAAGGGATATTAACTAATATTTTTACCTAATAAACAGTCTACAAATGCGTAACTCCATAATATCCTTTTTTTTTTGTTAAAAAAGTATTTGCAAACACTATTAAAAAATTTATAATCAAATGGTCAATTCAAATTGTATTTTTTTAATGAGTTCGGCGGCCTGATTTTTAAAAAATCAGGATAAATTAGGGTTTTGGGTCTAGGGTTTAGGGTTGTAAACAATCCTAAACCCTAAACCCTAAGTCCGTATACGATTTATTCAAACCCAAAATAGAAAAGTTGAACCCTAAAAGTTAATTGTTGAACCCGTAAGGAAATATAGATAAATTTAAAAATTTTAATTAAAAAAAATTAATATTTCTAAACCCCAAATATTGGAACTCGTTGAACCCCGAATGGAAATTATTTAACCCCAAATATTAAGCTATTACGCATTTCATGTTTGGGTATTAAGGTGTTGCGCATTTGTCATACGGGTAATATTTTTATTTTATTTTTGTTACCCACCTAAGTCATGCGTAATAGGGGGGGGGGATTTGGTTTTTTTTGTTATGCATTTTGTAAATGCGTAACAAGTATTAAGCAGGTGCCAAATGCGTAACAAAATGATATTATTGGCCATTTATGCGGGAACAAATGCCCAAGAAAAACATGTACAATCAGAAAAATTGTACAAAACAGATCCTTCATTTCTCCTGTTATATCACAAAAATCAATTGGGCATCCACAAGAATTTATTACTTGGCCTGATGGTTTTAGATGTATGTCAGAATAATGACCAATGAATCAAAGCATTCATGTACATATTTAACAGAAATTCTAAGAGTATTTGATGTATATATATATATATATATATATATATATATATATATATATATATATATATATAATATATATATATATATTTATATATTTATATATTTTAAATTTTTAACCCAAGTGCCAGAAGATGGAGCAAATGATATAATATGAATGGAAATAAAATACTTTAACTTTTTTCAACTCATATGCTAGATAAAACATATCCTAAAGCTATTTTTCAATAAGCATGGAAACTAAACCATAACACATTTTTCCCGAAAAAAACGGAAAACATATATGTATAACAACATTAATGTGAGGCTTATCTTAGACCACGGAAGAATATGAATGGGTATCAAGATAGTTTTCAATTCTACCTTTCTCGTTCTTGAAATCGCTCCGTCTGCTGGAATTATTGGAAGTTTCTGTATACAGTAATTTGCAAATATCACAATAGAGTCATAAAGTGTTAGAAGTTAAATTTAGTTCCAGATAATCTATCTCTGACCTGAGGTTTCCATCCCATTTCATCTGCACAACGAAATGTAGCTTCATTGAAGGCTTGATGTTCGATAGCAAACCTTGTTGCACCACTATTAACACCAAAGTGAACCTGTAATGTGTTTCTAATTAAGGAAATCTTTTTTACAAGGCGGGAAACTGGGATCACAATATGAATATGAAAAGTACAAGTTTTTATGCTTACAAACATAGCTACTTAACCATTTCATGTCGCTATAGTCTGTACTTCATGATTAGTGTGGAGTGTTGACAGATTTAACTCAATCACAACTAAACCAACAAACGAAAATGCAGGACATATCAAGACCAAATTATACATGTCACTGTACCAGTATAGTTTTATGCATTATATAGCGTAGTGATGTTATGATCACACGACACATAATAATGTCTAAAAATACTCTTCAATCTGAAGTCAACGAGGAAATTCTACTCTCCTTGGGAATATAAACACTCTAAATATATTGTTAGAAGTGCTTCCTCTGTTTTCCTACTTGTTCCACGTTTCATATGATTACATTTAATAACATCTAAGACAGTATAATTTTGGTGATGAAGTGCCATGATTTCGGGACTGGACAGAATTGGTCATCTTGTGTATACATAATCAACTCTTTAATAACTACAATAAATGTTTAATATCCAAGGTTTGGAAAAGTGTTAAAGCTGATGGAGTGAATCAGGTCCCTGCACTGCTTAAGCTAAAACAAAATATTGCAATTCCATAAAGGAAAGCAAAATAATGGTGAATACTAATAAAGCCTTATTCAAGACAAACTGGCGAACATGCTTTTCATTATGACATTTAGCTTCTCCAATAACTGTAGAGTACAGTGTTATAAACCATAATACGATTATGAAATCCTAAACCCTAATACGGTTATGATGTATATTACGATCTAAGAGTATGGCTACTGTCATATGAAAATCTGAACTGAAGACGTACGGTGTGGACTTTTCTCTTAGCAAATGGTAAAGGGAACATACATATAATTTCCTTAAGTTGACACAACCGTATATAATAATATATGAGAGCAACTTACCCAGATAATTTTGCCACTGTTTGATGAGTCTGAGTCCTTTGTGCTCAAAGCACTTTGCAGTGCCTGGTATAAGGGAGTTACTGCTCCCTGACCAGCAGTCTCAAGAATACTACAACTTCCAAGGGTCACCCCTTTAGGTAAACCTTTAATTTTCACATACTCCTGTAAATTATTGACAATCGTCTCAGTTGGATTCTCTGAAACACCATGAAATTTTTTAAACCCGGTCACATGTATTGTTACTGCTGGAGGCCCTTCTGACCCCATTTACCGGACACTTAAATGAACCCAAGAATCTCAAAGCATAAACTTTATAATAGCTGCACCAACAACCATAAGTGAGTGAAGAAGAACACCACAGTAAAAGAGAAATGTCATATGAACGACAAGAAAAACTACTCTATGACTAACTCGTAGTCAATGAACTGATGTTTACTTGAATGAAACTAAGAAATGGTAACTTAAGTACAAAAGCACTCAACTCTTAAAATACAGGTAACACCTTTAACTAGAAAGTAAGCATTTTGATTCAAATAATATTATCAAGTAACCGTATTGATAATCTTGTCCAACAACTAGTGAGGTATCACAGATGAACACAAAACATAACGCGATCTACTGTTAACAGAAACCTGTGTCACTCGCTACACAGCAAGATCATGAATCGGACATATCTAAATTATAACATACATACAAGGACCCCATGTAAGAACTCGCAAATACACAAGACAATAGACATTCAAAAACCATAATATGATCAATTCTCTTCACAAAATTGTGTGACGATCATCATAAAATTTACAGTTTGGTGATAACGAAAAGAAGGCAAAGTACACAACAATTCTCAGTATATCATAGTCAAAATCATCAACACACTATAAAGTAAAACAATCACAAAAAAATTAACAGCATAGCAAAGTCAACACCATCATCAATCAAGTTAACATTAAAAACCCACTTGACAAAACATCATCACAAGATTAACAACCACATATATCATCACAAGCAGTAAATTAAAATCAAAGAACATGAAATTATAAGTAAACAAAACTAACCCAGATGAAAATAATCATGTATAAACAAGTAAAGGGACTGATCATACTAAACTGAACACATAATCATAAACCCCATGTATAAATAATCATCGATACAATATCAAAATTACAAGAAAAAAGACAAAAATAAAATAAATAAAGTGAACACCTGAAAATGTAAAATGAGAATGGTTGGAGCGGTGTGTGTTTGTGTGTGTTCTTATCTGTACAAAAGCGAATAATAGGAAGAGTTGATTAACATTATTACGTAGTATATTTTATTTTATAAACTCAACAACGAGGGAATTATAGATGTGCGATTAGATAGAATGATAGATACATTGTACATTGTAATTAAATGACTTGTCAACAATTGTTCACACGTGGCACTGCAACTGTTGGTGTCTTCTTGCTTGTAATAAAAAATTGAAAATGCCAAAAATTTAATAACCGTTGAAAATATAATACATATATAATATAATAATAGAGAGAGTTAAATAATAGAAGAGACGAAGGAGATCTTCATTTCTATTGCCCAAACAACTCATGTTCATACAATGCTTTATATAATGTTAGGAACTTGTAAGTTACAATCATTGAAAAGCCAAAGATTAGATAAGTTACAATGAAAATGAAAGGCCAAAGGTTGGTGACATGTAGAAGGTCAAGAAGTTACTAGAGAGTCATATAAATATATCATAACACTCCCCCTTGGATGACTCGTACGAACATCATGACTCGTTAAAACCTTACTAGGAAAAACCATGTGGGAAAAACCCTAGTGAAGGAAAAAGAGTACATGCGTTGTACTAATAATACATGTCTCCCCCTCATTTAAATATGACTATGAGTATCATCATATATCTCGAAGTTTACGCATTCCAATCTTGTGTCTCAATTTCTCGAAAGATGATGTAGGAAGTGATTTTGTGAACAAATTTGCTGGATTTTCACATGAGCGAATCTGACAGACATCAATTTCTTCTCTTTGCTGAAGTTCATGGGTGAAGAAGAATTTTGGATCAATGTGCTTTGTCCTGTCTCCTTTGATGTAGCCTTCTCTAGTTTGGGTAATACATGCTTCATTATCTTCGAATAAAATAGCAGGACTTCCTTTATTGACTGAAAGACCACATGATTCTCGAATATGATGGACCAAAGACCTTAGCCACACGCATTCTCGACTAGCTTCATGTAGTGCCAATAATTCAGCATGATACGAAGAAGTTGCTGCAAGAGTTTTCTTTGTAGACCGCCAAGATATTGCGGTATCAACATACATGAATATGTAACCTGTTTGTGATCTACCTTTATGGGGATCAGACCGATATCCTGCATCTGCATAACAAATTAAATCCACTTTTGAGTCTTTAGAATAAAACAAACCCATATCCATTGTACCTCGAAGATATCTAAAAATTTGTTTCACACCAGTCCAATGTCTTCGAGTTGGAGCAGAACTATGTCTTGCCAATAAATTAACAGAAAAAGCAATATCAGGACGTGTACAATTGGCAAGGTAAATTATTGCACCAATGGCACTAAGATATGGTACTTCAGGACCAAGAAGTTCTTCTCCCTCTTCTCTTGGGCGGAATGGATCCTTTTTCTTTTCAAGTGAGCGAACAACCATAGGTGTACTCACAGGATATGTTTTATCCATAATAAATCGCTTAAGGATCTTTTCAATATATGATGACTGGTGGAGAAAATTCCTTTGGATAGATGTTCAACTTGAAAACCAAGGCAGAGTTTGGTTTTACCCAAGTCTTTCATTTCAAATTCCCTTTTCAAATATTCAATCATTTCATGAAGTTCGTTGGGGGTCCCAATAATATTTAAATCATCAACATAAACTGCAATGATAGTAAACCCCATTTTTGTCCTTTTAATAAAAACATATGGACAAATTACATTATTAACATAACCATTTTTCAAAAGGTATTCGTTGAGGCGATTATACCACATTCGACCTGATTGTTTCAACCCGTACAATGATCTTCGTAATTTAATTGAATAAAATTCTCGGGGTCTTGAACTATATGCTTCAGGCACTTTTAATCCATCAGGGATTTTCATGTAAATGTCATTATCTAGTGACCCATACAAGTAGGCAGTCACAACATCCATCAAATTCATTCGGAGCCCTTCTAAAATTGATAAACTTAGTAAAAAGCTGAATGTTGTTGCATCCATTACAGGGGAATAAGTCTCTTCATAATCAATTCCCGGTCTTTGTGAGAAACCTTGTGCAACAAGGCGTGCCTTATATCTCACAACTTCATTTTTCTCATTTCTTTTGCGCACAAATACCCATCTATATTCAACGGGTTTCACACCTGCAGGTGTTTGGACAATAGGTCCAAAAACTTGACGTTTTTCAAGTGATTTCAATTCTGCCTCAATAGCATCTTTCCATTTTGGCCAATCATTGCTTCTTTTACATTCATAGATCGATCTAGGTTCATGATCCTCGATTTCTTCAGAAACGTCAAGTGCAGCTGCATATGCAAATATTTCATCCATGACAATTTCTTTTCTATTCCACCTTTTCCCTGAAATTTATCGAGATCTCTTCATTGTCCTTACTTTCAGGTGTTTGATCATCATTTGAAGACGTCTCTTCAGTGATCAATTCTATTTCATTTGGAATGATGTCATTTGATGTACCAGCTTTTTTATCAAGTTTCCTTGATTTTCTAGGATTTTTATCTTTGGATCCAATAGGTCTACCACGCTTCTGGCGTGCTTTAGACTCATTTGCTAGCAAGACTTTATTTTCTTTATCAGGAAGTTTTATTTTAAAAGGAACATTGACAGTCGGTATATGTGACTTCGTTACTGTCATCAGGCAATTTATTTGTAACCTCTTGTAGGTGGATAATCTTTGAACTTCAAGTTCACACAGATTTGTGCGAGGATCATAATGAGACAGAGATGCTGCATTCCACAAAATTTCTTGTCTTTCTTTTTCAAATTTTGACTTATCTCCCCCTAATGCAGGAAAAACTGTCTCATCAAACTGACAGTCGGCAAATCTTGCCTTAAATAAATCACCAATCATGGGCTCCAAATATTTTATAATTGAGGGAGAGTCAAACCCAACATATACCCCTAATCTTCTTTGGGGTCCCATTTTTGTTCGTTGGGGAGGAGATATCGGAACATAAACTGCACACCCAAAAACTCTTAAGTGAGAAATATTTGGTTCTTGACCATTTACAAGCTGCAATAGGGAATATTTATGATAAGCAGTCGGTCTTAAACGAACAAGTGATGCAGCATGTAATATTGCATGTCCCCAAGCAATATTTGGTAAGTTTGTTTTCATTAGTAAGGGCCTAGCAATCAATTGTAGCCTCTTAATAAAAGATTTTGCTAAACCATTTTGGGTATGCGTATGCGGAACCGGATATTCCACATCAATCCCAATTGACATGCAATAATCGTTAAAAGACTGAGAAGTAAATTCTCCTGCATTATCCAATCGGATTTTCTTAATTGCATGATCTGGGAATTGTGTCCTTAATCGAATGATTTGGGCAAGTAGTCTTGCGAATGCAACATTACAAGTGGACAATAAACTAACATGCGACCAATGTATCGATGCATCTATAAGTACCATAAAGTACTGAAATGGTCCACTTGATGGTGTAATAGGTCCACATATATCTCCTTGAATTCACTCCAAAAAGGATGGACATTCAATTGCTACTTTCACATGCGATGGCTTTGTTATTAGTTTTCCTTGAAAGCAAGCAACACAAGAAAAATCTTTGGACAATGGAACAATCTTATTCTTTAAAGGATGTCCATTTGAATTTTCTATGATTTTTCGCATCATTGTTGAACCCGGATGGCCTAAGCGATTATGCCACATAAGAAAATTTTCCGGGTTTGCTAATTTTTGGCTCATTAACATGTGTGTCTCTACTGGATTAATAAAGGTATAATATAATCCAGATTTATAAGATGGAAGTTTTTCTATTATTTGCTTCCTCCCAGAGACTATAGACGTGATACATAAATATTCATCGTCATTTTCGTTTGTTGTTTCAATATGATAGCCATTGTGGCGTATATCTTTGAAACTCAAAAGGTTTCTTTTTGATCGGGTGGAGAACATGGCATTCTCAATAAATAAATGTGTACCATTAGGTAACACTATACTTGCTCTTCCGGAGCCTTCAATAATATCTGATGCACCCGATATTGTATTTACATTAGCTTTAGGTAATACGAGATGCGAAAAATATTCTTTATTTTTCAAAATTGTATGCGTTGTTCCACTATCCGCCAAACAAAATGATTCCTCATCTTTCATAGCACATAATGAGATATTACTAGCCATAATTCTTCACAAAACAAATATATGAATGAAGATTAGAATAATATCCAGACAACTCATTCATGATAAAAGAGAATTATATAGAATGCATAAAGCAAAGCCAATCATTTAGAGTTCGAACATAAATATGTAATATTCAATAAATAAAAGCAAAGTTTTAATATATGGCCTAATTATTGCCACCACCAGATTTGGTCATCTCTTCATTCTCATCTTCAAAGA
This sequence comes from Saposhnikovia divaricata, assembly GCA_036435485.1. Classification (NCBI taxonomy): domain Eukaryota; kingdom Viridiplantae; phylum Streptophyta; class Magnoliopsida; order Apiales; family Apiaceae; genus Saposhnikovia; species Saposhnikovia divaricata. Next base: position 79,900,379 of record CM071599.1, read on the forward strand.
AATCACTAATTTCCATGTGAGTGAAGCCCGAAGGATTTACTGGATCTCCACCAAGGTGTGCTTCAAGATGAACAATTCCCAAGGGATCATTTTGTTCAGTGAAATTAGTTTCAACATTTTTTAAAGAACTTGATAGAGGTCAGCAAAGTGCTTGGAGGTACGGCATGTACATCTCCAATGACCTTTCATTCCACAACGACTACAAACACTTTCAACCCTTTTCACCATTGTACTTACCTCAGATTTCTCCTCTTTTTTTGTTCACTTCTGGTGGTGAGGCTTCCTTTTAAAGTTGGTGAAATTTTGATGATTATGACCTCGACCATGCCCAAAATTACGACCATGGGCACGTCCACGTCCACGTCCATATCTACGACCACGCCCACGTCCAAATGGCTTATTATTTCCATATTCATTATTAGTCACCGCATTCACTTCAGGGAATGGTGTTGAGCCAGTTGGACGTGCTTGATGATTTTTCAGCAAAAGTTCATTGTTTTGTTCAGCAAGAAGCAAGATAGAAATCAGCTCAGAATATTTTGTGAATCCACATTCACGATATTGCTGTTGCAAGAGCATATTATTGGCATGGAAAGTGGAATATGTTTTTTCCAACATATCTTTATCGGTGATATTCTCGCCACATAATTTCAATTGAGATGTAATTTTAAACATTGCAGAGATATACTCGCTCACACTTTAATAATCTTGCAATCGCTAGTGTAGCCAATCATAGCGAGCTTTTGGGAGTATCACCATTTTTTGATGGTCATATCTTTCTTTGAGATCCTTCCAAAGAATTGATGGATCTTTAATCGTTAAATATTCAGTTTGTAGGCCCTCATCAAGGTGATGGCAAAGAAATATCATAGCTTTTGCTTTATCTTGCTCAGTAGTTTTATTTCCTTCTTTTATAGTGTCACCAAGACCCATAGCGCTAAGATGGATTTCAGCATCAAGAATCCATGTCAAGTAATTTTTCCCGGTGACATCAAGTGCGTTGAACTCGAGTTTTGTAAGATTCGACATTATCACTAAAAACATAATTCTAATCAAAACCAATATACAAGGACATGGAAAAATAAAAATTTGCAATCCAAGCACATAAGCATGTGATAACAAATAATTATTCATTTATTACAATAATTAAACCATTTTAATTTGAAACGTAGCAAGATGATATAACTAAATGGCATATATAAGTTGTAAGGAGCAGTATCCAATATGAGATAAACAGTTTCATGTATTGAATCAATTTTCTTCACAAAATAGAATATATAAGCAACGACTTTAATCCACAAAATTTAATTACCCATCCAAATTCTACAATTTAAAGCTAGACTGCGTATAAATAGACTACGTATAATAATCATGTAAAGTCATCATTTTTTTTTCTTAATGAAGGAATTAAAATAATTTATAAATACAACATTTTTGAATGTTAAGATTTCATATTAACATCATAGCATGGAATTACAAACATGTCAAAGCAAAATAAAAATGCATGATACATGATAGCGCAGACTACATGCATATATTCAATTTACATACATGTAAATAAGCAGGCATATGTGTTATATAATACTTCCAAATCATATATAGTGGCAAGCAAAAGTCAATATAAGTCTATAAAGAAAAAAAAAAGTTTTATAGATTGTACCTTCCGGTGGAGATATGAACACTGTTTAATTATTAGTTGCAAAGTACACCAGTTGCAAGTACACTTGCTGTCCAAAATTATACCCCAAAATTTTAACTTCCGCGATTACCCAGAGACAACTTGAATGTAGAAAATTATATAACCTTCCTTTTACTATCGTGCTGATAACGTGTTGAAAATATAATACATATATGATATAATAATAGAGAGAGTTAAATAATAGAAGAGAGGAAGGAGATCTTCATTTCTATTGCCCAAACAACTCATGTTCATACAATGCTTTATATAGTGTTAGGAACTTGTAAGTTACAACCATTGAAAAGCCAAAGGTTAGATAAGTTACAATGAAAATGAAAGGCCAAAGGTTGGTGACATGTAGAAGGTCAAGAAGTTACTAGAGAGTCATACAAATATATCATAACAATAACTTTTTTATGTACCGGTACGTCAGCTTTATTTAAAAATAATTTTCATACTACGGATAGTGACCCCATAGTAAATTCAATATCGTAAACATTAATAGTAGTAAATGGTTTTCATTAGAATTCTTAATTAATCCAATTGGTTAATTCGACTTGTATAAGTCGATGAGGCTCAATTTGATAAGAAATTAATAAGTAATTGATAAGTTTATATAATTGTTTTGAATTCTATGGATGTTTTGCTCGAGCTCGACTCGAGATTAACTCGTATTCGATTCGAATCATTAAATTTAATTCAAATAATCATATATATAAAAATATTATTTTATTTACATAAATAATATATTATAATATATAAATAATATGTATATTATATATTAACTACAATAGTCTATTTCTCATCATTCACAAATTTAAAAATGAACATGCATAAGATAGTTAAAAAAACAAGTGTAAAGTGAAAAAAAATATAAACTTCGTTGACAAATTCAAACCCTGACTCGAAATATTTGTAAATAATTCTAATCTGATTCGTTTATTAAGGAGCTCGATTTTGAATAACATAAATTGATCAATAAGATAATCGAGTTTGGTTCGATTCATAGAAAGAAATTTGAACTCAAACTCGATAAGCAAAATCTCAACTTAACTCGATTCGTTTACGGTCATAATTTTTGTTCATTTTCTACATATTTCAAAACAATTTTTTTGTAGTTTCATAATTACTCATTTTTAGAAAAGTTGTTTTGAATTTGAATAAAAATACATGATTTTTTTTGACAAAATGAAATTCATTCCATTAAATTAAAACAAGTCTAGCCGGGACAAACCCCCAACTGACAATGCAATCAGGTTGATAAACAATAAACAAGCTAAGCAAATAGCTTCATTGTTTCCAGACCGCTTAACACACTGAATCCATAGATTCTTAAAACTGAAAATAAATACAAAGGCTTCCCGAGTAATCCAGCCTACATCACTCCCGAAAGTGGTAGCTTGACAATTGACCTTCACAATAGTTCCATGGCTGTTGCAGTGTTTAGGCGACTCAGTTGCAAAAACTGAGCTATGTGGAACAAGAGTCCTCGAATAATGAACAACTATAATTTGTGAAAGGTGAGCATATGTGATCGCCACCGTTCCAAGCATACCCCAGCTATCTACATGCCGGGAACCAGCTATAGACATGTCGAAAGTAAGCATACCCCAGCTATCTACATGCCGGGAACCAGCTATAGACATGCCGAAAGTATTAATAATGCAGTAAATCCAGATCTCCTAAAATTCCATCCGAATCATTCTCATTGATAACACCACAAAAACATAATTAACACAAATATAATAACGCATAACAACTCAAAAAATTGGGTACTAAAACACACGCCAAAAGGCAAGACTGGAAGCAAAATCGAACCTTATTGAAACAAAGAAGAATAGATTCGAGGATTAAACTCGATTTTATTGAAGCAAAGAAGGGAGAGGTGGGTGGTGAGGGAGGAGGGAGGGACGGAGACAAGGTGGGGGGACGGCGGGGAGGAAGACGGCAGGGGGAAGGGGAAGGGGGATGTGGGTGGGGAGGAGGGAGGGACGGAGAAGAGGTGGGGGGGCGGCGGCTACTACTTTAATCGACTCTCATAAGAGAGTTTTACAAGAACATTTTATTAAAATACAGGAGGTTGAAATGGAAATAAACTTACAATCAGGTCGACAAAAGAATATGAAAAAGTGGTTAAAAATACTGCTACTTCAACATTTCATAATTGTAACTTGACTACTTGACTACTCTTTTTATACAAGTAAACCTAATATAATTAAATCAAGTATTTTTAGTTGAGAAAAATGACTATGAGATTAACGATTAACCTCAAGGACTATGAGATTAACCATAGATTAACCTCGGGAAACTTTAATAAGATACTTTTTAAAATTTATTGGGTTCGCATGGCTAATTAATAAAATTTTAAACAAATCTTGATTTTATAAAAATGTCCACCCATATTTACATATAAAATTATATTATCTCAAGAAACTTACGTGAGGCTCCCTACTCTCTTTTCATTCCTTACTCTCTTTTCAGTTAATACGGTTTATTTAGTCTCATAAAATACCTACACAAACCTAAACAATTCATTTCAATATTTTCAAGAACAATTCAGAATTTCTTATCATTCACATACAGTCTTACATTTAATTAGGAATTATTAACTTTTCCATGAGTTTACAATTTTTAATATTAGAACAAACATTGCAAGACAATTTAGTATAACTCTCATTCACTGGCACGAACTTAGCATGGAAGCGTAACTCTTATTTAGTGGCACAAGAACTTAATGTTAGAAAATGGGAGTTTTTAGAGCATATATTTTATATGTTCTTGATATTAATTCCGGAGTTTAATGATTGGAAATTGTTCCTTGCTATGAGGACTTAAATTTTCATATATGGGTCTAAGTAAATTTCTTAGTGAAATCCGTAGATAAATAGAGTGGAAGTGGGTAGCTTGAAAGAGCTTGAAAAAGAGAATGTGTATTTGTCCCACATTGAAATAAATAAAAGGGGTTGTTGGCTTTATATAGAATCACACACATGGGTAGTGTACAACTACTAAGGTGTATGATGGTGCATGGTGTTACTGTGTGCTTCACGCGCACATACACACGCGCGTGCCACCGCCGCCCGCCTCGCCACGTCACGTCACGTCTCGTCTCGACTCGACTCGGGTCGGCTCGGTCGAAGGGCGATTTGGGTGAATGTCTCGGCGTCTCGCGTACGCAAGGCGACCTGGGCGAGGGATTTTATTTATGTGTTTAATTAATATTTTAATTAGAATAAATATATATATTTCATTTAGGATCAGTACTTGGAATAAATCAGGAACTGGTCAGACATCTAATACTGATGGGCCAAGTCCTGATGAAATCCTGACGGTACCAGATCCTGATGATGATCAAATACTGATGTTGGTTCCTGATCAGAATTTGAGTATATATATATATTGATTAATTTAAATAAAACTGAAATGTGTGGATAAATATAACGTAACTGTTACGATTTATTTAATTGAAAATCAGCTGTTACAGCCGTTTTGATTATATTAAATCGACCGTTTCATTCTTATTAAATGGAATGGGGGTTACAATATCGATGAGGGTGGTATCAGTTACGTTTGGCCTCTCCTATAAATAGAGAGCTAAGCTGCTGATTTTAGACACACCACACCGTACATTCTCTTCTCCTCTCTACACATTCTTTTCACCCTCCTGTCTGTAGCTTCTCTGTGCTTGTGAGTTGTGGGTTTTCTGGCGACTAAGGTGCTAGTCGAAGTTGAGCTTTCTGATTACTGTGATCATATAGCTCAGAGTTGTTTTATCCTCGAAGAATATTTCCAGCATTCTGACACAGTGTAAGTGGGGGCAATTATCTCTTCAAGAGCAGTCAGGACTTCGAGCAAGGCCTGACGACTCAGCTGGTTTTTTCTACTTGATTGATATACTGTTATAGCTATGGCTTCTGGTATGTCTTCTTTCTTTCCTTCGTTCTTACAGTTACTGATATGAATGTTGTATACCTTCGTGTTTTGTTTTGTTAATTGTTTGCTTGGCCTTGACTTGTTAAATACGATATATAACTGCCTCTATGTTGCTGTTTTAGTTATTATTTCCAACATTCTTGAAGAGATAATTTGTTATATAGTATTTAGCATAATGGTTAACGAAAATGAAGTTCCTGTTAGTGGTCATGTTAGTGCTCCTGTTAGTGGTAGTTCTGGTGCATCTGCTGGGGTCGTGGATTGGACCACTTACAGTTTTCCACAACCCGTTGAATTGACTGGGTTGTCGGAGAAATTCAATGGGGGCGTTGGCTTTTCTCGCTGGCAGAAAAGGATAAAGTTGTGGTTGACTGTAAAGGGTCTATGGCCTGTTGTGGAATATGAGAAGGCGGTTGTGGATCAAGCAAAGGCTGAATTAGTTAAGGGTTTTGCGAAGTGGGCTGAGAAGGATGGCGTGGCTAGGGCGGCTATTTTTGTTGCTCTGATGAACACCTTGTTTGATGTGTACTCCTCTGATGCCTACATCGCAAAACCCTTATGGGAGAAGCTGGACTAGACACATAATACTGACTCACAAGGTCTGGAAAAGTATTCTGTGGCTAGGTTCCTTGATTTCAAGCTGGTGGATAATAAGTCCATGACTGAGCAAGTGCATGAGTTCGAGATGACAGTGCATGCTTTGAAGGAGTCCGGAATGGACCTCCCCGAAAAGTTTAAGGTGATGAGTGTGATTGAAAAACTCCCAAAGTCTTGGGAAGAGTTCTCTCTCTCCCTAAAAAGATAGAAAGGAGAGATCACCTGGACCAACCTTATGCTGGACATCTCGGTGCAAGAACAACACAAGTCCAAACAGGGACATGTGGTGCCCACTGAGCACGAAAGCTCGAAGGTGAATGTAGCAACTGTAGGACAGAAAAGGAAGGCTGTCTCTAAGAAGGGTAATCGTAATAAACCTAAGAATGACAAGGATAAGGCCAAGAAACCAAAGGCAAACAAACCATGTTGGTCTTGTGGGCAGGTTGGGCACTGGAGTAAGGACTACCCGACTAAGAAAGCGAAGAAAGCCGAGGTGGTAGCTCAAGCGAATGCTGTGCTTGGAACCACAAGTGGGCCTGTAGTGAACATGGTTGTTGGTGAGGCTACGGCTTCTGAAACCAACTTGGACCGGTATGTTACCTACAACCCTGTACTATTTTCCACTTATCTGTTAAATGAATGGTTGATTGATACTGGAGCTAATGTGCATATTTGTGCTGACATTAGTTTATTTGTATCTTATCAACAGAGTCATAGCTTAATAGTGACGATGGGGAACGCAAGTGCCGCTCAAGTACATGGAGTAGGAAACGTGGACCTGAAGTTTCCTTCGGATCGTGTTCTATCCCTGACGAGAGTGCTTCATGTTCCCGACATGCGTAGAAATATAATAAGTGGAAGCTGTTTAGTAGCTAATGGTTTTGAAGTCTCTTTCAAATGTAATAAAGTAGTTCTTATTCATATTGGTACATTTTTTGGAAAGGGTTACTTGTCAAATGGTTTATTTGTAATAAATGCTGAGCCCGTTTTGGGTGAGTTGATTAATAATATTACTCCTTCTATTAACTATGTTGAATCTTCAAATTTATGGCATGCTAGACTTGGTCACTTAAATTTTGGTGCTCTTAAAAATATGATGAACATAGAGTTGATTCCAAGACATACCATAGAAAAGAATTCTAAATGTCAAGTATGTGTGTCTGCTAAACAAATAAGGAAACCTTTTCATAATATTGTTAGGGATTCAGGTTTGTTAGATTTAGTACACACTGATATTTGTGAATTTGGCGGTGTGTTGACTAAGGACCAATTTAGATACTTTATTACCTTTATAGATGATAGTAGTAGATACTGTTATGTTTATTTACTTAGACATAAGGATGAAGCACTTAGTAAATTCATTATATATAAAACTGAAGTAGAAAAACAAACTAGTAAGGTACTTAAACGGTTGAGATCTGATAGAGGTGGTGAGTATACGAGTAACGCTTTTAATGAATTTTGTGCAAGCAATGGTATAGTTCATGAAGTTACCCCACCATACATACCTGAGTCTAATGGGGTTGCTGAGCGAAAGAACAAAACTTTTAAAGATATGATTAATAGTATGATTATTAATTCTGGGTTGCCTAAATACATGTGGGGAGAGGCTTTGAATACGGCTTGCCATATTCTGAATAGAGTCCCTCTGAAACACATGGATAAGACACCCTTATGAGTTATGGAAGAGCAAGAAGACTAGTCTTAAGTATCTTCGTGTGTGGGGGTGCCTTGCTAAGGTACTTGTCCCTGAACACAAGAGAAAGAAACTAGGTCCTAAGACTGTTGATTGTATCTTTCTGGGGTATCTTGAGACTACTACAGCTATGAGATTTTTAGTGTTAAAATTTGACATAGATGGTATAGTAGCAAACACGATAGTTGAATTTCGTGATGCTACATTCTTCGAGGATGTTTACCATATGAAGACTGGTATGCCTCAAGATGCTTCTAACGAAGATCCTACTCACACATCAAGTTCTATTCCTGATCATGTGGAAAAGATGACAAATGTGGGGGCGGAACCTAGTAGTAGCTCTACTCCTAAGGAGGTAGAGGAACCACGAAGGAGTAAGCGTGCAAAGGTAGTCAAGGAGTTTGGAAGTGATTTTATCACTTACAATGTCGAGGATGAACCTTTAACTTTCCCGACAAGCTATGGATTCTTCCGAGTCTAGGCACTGGAAGGGCGCTGTACAGAGTGAAATTGCCTCTATTGTTTCTAACGGAACATGGGAGTTAGTTGATCTCCCTCCTGGGTGTTCTACTATCGGGTGTAGATGGATTTTTAAAAGGAAGTTGAACCCTGACGGATCAATAGATAAGTACAAAGCTAGACTGGTAGCTAAGGGTTTTAAGCAAAAGGAGGGCATTGATTACTTTGATACATACTCTCCTGTAGCTAGAATGACAACAATCCGAATGCTTGTAGAATTGGCTTCCATACATGGTCTTATCATCCATCAAATGGATGTAAAGACAGCTTTTCTTCATGGTGAACTTGAAGAAGAGATTTATATGGATCAGCCTGAGGGATTTGTTGCAACTGGTAACGAAAGGAAAGTATGTAAGTTGATCAAATCCATCTATGGCTTGAAACAAGCTCCTAGGGATTGGCATAAAAAGTTTGATGAAACTGTGTTGCCGTTCAGTTATGATATTAATGAAAGTGACAAGTGTGTCTACACCAAAGTTAAAGGTAGTGAGTGTGTCATCTTGTGCCTATATGTAGATGACATATTACTATTTGGAACCAATATTGATATTATTAAAGAGACAAAAGCTTTCTTGAAAAGGCATTTTGAAATGAAGGATATGGGCGAGGCTAGTGTGATTCTTGGTCTCAAGCTGACTCAGCCAGTTGAGGGAATAACGTTATCACAGTCTCATTATATAGAGAAATCTATACTTGAGAAATATGGTTATTCACAGTGTAGAATCGCTAGTACACCCTATGATCCTAAAGTTGCCCTTGTTAAGAATACTTCAGGAGTACCTGTGTCTCAGTTAAGGTATTCTAAGATTATAGGGAGCTTGCAGTATCTTGCTAACTGTACTAGACCAGATATTTCATACTCTGTGTCTAAGTTGGCTAGATATACAAGCTGTCCAAACATAACTCATTGGGATGCTCTTGATAGGGTACTTAGATATCTAAAAGGCACAATGTACCTTAGTTTACATTATAGGAGATTTCCTGGTGTACTTGAGGGGTACAGTGATGCAAGTTGGATAGATAAGAAGTCTGGTTCCAATGGAGTGACTGGATACGTGTTCACCTTAGCAGGTGGAGCAATATCCTGGAAGTCGACCAAACAGACTATAGTGACTCGGTCTACTTTTGAGGCTGAGTTGTGTGCACTTGATGCCACGGGGACGGAGGCTGAATGGTTACACAGACTTATGTCCGTGATACCTGTAGTAAGCAGACCGCTTCCTGCGATTGCTATTCATTGTGATAGTAAAACAACTATCGACAAGATTAGCAGTAAAAAGTATAATGCTAAGACAAAAAGGCACATCCAAGTTAGACTAAAGTCTATAAGGGGTTTAGTGTCTGATAGGATTATAGCTGTAGAGTTCATAGGAACTCAGAATAATATAGCTGATCCTTTGACTAAAGGACTGGAACCTGCAGTGGTCCTTAAGTCAAGGTTGAAGATGGGGCTGTCAACCCATAATAGTTCATCATCAGTGGGAACCCAATACACATGAGAGGAGATCCCTTGATGTGTATTCAATGTGGTAATAACAAGCTGTAAGGATGAATTGGTAGTACCTTTGCTACAAAGATGATACTGTTGTATCTAAGTCTATCCCCTGTAAACCTAGAAGGTACTGACGCTGCTAGTAAGCAAGAGTTATTATAACTCTGAATGGGGTCAAGTCATTCGACGAGATGGTAGCAGTACATCTCTGGAGATGCCCAGCTAAGCGAATGTAATTGTGTGGTCGCAATTAGAGGAAAGGGTTATTCCTCGAAGCATTCGACGAACAAGATCGAGACAAGACCATTAATGTCTCAAAGCCGTAGATTGGCACCATAGCCTTTGATTTGTCGTCGTCTATGGAACATGGTTACACCAAACGGATTAAGATTCAAGGTGAAACATTCCATCTGAATCCGGTAATCATCGAAGTAGGGGACTCAGGAGGGTTCAAACCCGGAAGGGTACCGACTCTGAAAAACAGGTCATGATGAAAAACCTGAAGCATTTCTGTATGGATTTGTGGGGGATTGTTAGAAAATGGGAGTTTTTAGAGCATATATTTTATATGTTCTTGATACCAATTCCGGATTTTAACGATTGGAAATTGTTCCTTGCTATGAGGACTTAAATTTTCATATATGGGTCTAATAATTTTCTTAGTGAAATCCATAGATAAATAGAGTTGAAGTGGGTAGCTTGAAAGAGCTTGAAAAAGAGAATGTGTATTTGTCCCACATTGAAATAAATAAAAGGGGTTGTTGGCTTTATATAGAATCACACACATGGGTAGTGTACAACTACTAAGGTGTATGATGGTGCATGGTGTTACTGTGTGCTTCACGCGCACATACACACGCGCGTGCCACCGCCGCCCGCCTCGCCACGTCACGTCACGTCTCGTCTCGACTCGACTCGGGTCGGCTCGGTCGAAGGGCGATTTGGGCGAATGTCTCGGCGTCTCGCGTACGCGAGACGACCTGTGCGAGGGATTTTATTTATGTGTTTAATTAATATTTTAATTAGAATATATATATATATATATATATATATATATATATATATTTCATTTAGGATCAGTACTTGGAATAAATCAGGAACTGGTCAGACATCTAATACTGATGGGCCAAGTCCTGATGAAATCCTGTCGGTACCAGATCCTGATGATAGTCAAATACTGATGGGTCAGATCCTGACGGTACCAAATACTGATGGGTCAGATCCTGATGATGATCAAATACTGATGGACATCAGATCCTGACGGATGAAAATCCTGATGTTGGTTCTTGGTCAGAATTTGAGTATATATATATATATATATATATATATATATATATATATATATATATATATATTTTGATTAATTTAAATAAAACTGAAATGTGTGGATAAATATAACGTAACTGTTACGATTTATTTAATTGAAAATCAGCTGTTACAGCCGTTTTGATTATATTAAATCGACCGTTTCATTCTTATTAAATGGAATGGGGGTTACAATATCGATGAGGGTGGTATCAGTTACGTTTGGCCTCTCCTATAAATAGAGAGCTAAGCTGCTGATTTTAGACACACCACACCGTACATTCTCTTCTCCTCTCTACACATTCTTTTCACCCTCCTGTCTGTAGCTTCTCTGTGCTTGTGAGTTGTGGGTTTTCTGGCGACTAAGGTGCTAGTCGAAGTTGAGCTTTCTGATTACTGTGATCATATAGCTCAGAGTTGTTTTATCCTCGAAGAATATTGCCAGCATCCTGACACAGTGTAAGTGGGGGCAATTATCTCTTCAAGAGCAGTCAGGACTTCGAGCAAGGCCTGACGACTCAGCTGGTTTTTTCTACTTGATTGATATACTGTTATAGCTATGGCTTCTGGTATGTCTTCTTTCTTTCCTTCGTTCTTACAGTTACTGATATGCATGTTATATACCTTCGTGTTTTATTTTGTTAATTATTTGCTTGGCCTTGACTTGTTAAATACGATATATAACTGTCTCTATGTTGCTGTTTTAGTTATTATTTCCGACACTTAATATGGAAGAACTCTTGGTCTCTTTCTTCATCATAGGGACTACAGTACCTAAGAAAGTTTATATCTCAGACAATAATGTTGAATTTTCTGAGGTTTGAGTAAAAGAAAAAAACAGGGCAGAGAAAATTAAATTGAAGAAATTAGGCTCTAGCTTTGAAGAACTAATTTTTTGCCAAGAATCATGTCATCTGTGGTGAAATCAGCTTCTTTTCTGAACCCTCCCCTGCCGAAATCTAGCTCATAGGACCGTGTCAAACCTTCTACCAGACCATATTCTGGTATCAACCCAAGCACACTCTTCGCTTTCTCAACGGAGGTAAAGAAATGCTGCGTTTTAAGAGAAAATCAAAGTGAGTTCAAGAAACAATCAATTTTTGAAATAGATTTAACAGATAAATATGCATATTTCAAGCTTTTAAACCATAGGCCTAGAACTGTCTATAGTTTCTGGTTATCAGATAATCAAACGATGTCTTTTTACTGTAAATAGGCCCCTCAAGAGAAATAAGGGAAATTAATTAGCATATTTCGAGCAGGAAACTGTAGTATTATGTTATTGTGGAACAAAACCAGAATTTGCAACCATGTACCTGGTCCCGGAATGGAAAGGCTTTCTTTTTACCAAAATCAAATTCTTTGGGATTGTAGTGAACAATTTCGGGCTCAGGGAATCCACCAGCCTGTGGCAGATTTACATAATCACTAACTTAAAATTTCACTTGGCTCAGAATATGTATACTGAACAACATACCTTGGCACATGCTCTTGCTAATCCATCAAATGTAACATACTTCTCCCCGGATATGTTGAATATTTGTTTTATCGCTTTTTCATTACAAAGTACCTCAACAAAAGCCGTTGCTAAGTCCTGGTATTAAGCAAAATAGCAAAGGCAGATGTGTCGTAACTCATAACACTTCATTTATCATGCTATGTTTCGTGCAAGGGTGTTTTAGCCTATTCAAAAGGGAGAGGAAGGTGCTTGTTCACTTGCTCAGTCTCACTTTCTACAAATTTGCAAGTAGAGAAAGCTCTCTCTAAATGATGTTGAACTCAGATGAATTTCTACTTCGTGGATATAAAACCAAATGGTAGTAATACTGAGCAAGCAATTACTAACCTCTACATGACCAAGTTGCGTTATTTGCATCCCCGAGCCAGGAATGGGGATTGGGCGACCAGCTTTTAATCGGTGAAAGAACCACTCTTCAATAGGGTTGTAATTCAATGGCCCATAGATGTAAACTGGCCTTATAGAAGTCCAATTAACATCTCTAGATTGTAGCAAGGCTTCTGTATTAAGCTTTCCCTTGTGCCTGCTCTTTGGGTCAACTGCATCACTCTATTACAAAAAAAAAAAATTGAAGTATGACTGACATGAGAGACGTATAGGATGTTAAGTGCTACTGGCAAGTTCCCAGCAGAGTAGAAACTTGCAGGCAATGATGGACAACTCAGTAAATTATAAACATTATCATGTATACAATATGGGAGTTTGAGTGCAGAAAAATTGAGTCCTTATATTTGACAAAGCATAATGCTTTTAAACAATGAAGATAATAAATTAAGCACCATTTTCCTAAGGTTGACAAAGAAGAAAACAACACAACTTATATACCTATAACATATATATTGGAAAATGTAAACTGTGTAAGAACTGCAGAATGATCTTTACTCTCTATGGCGTTGACCAGGTCTTGAATGATGTTGATTCAAGTAGTGAAATTACACAGGGTTGAAGGAAGACAAGATGGCTGAGCATGCTGAGTATAGATATATGGTTCATCATTGTCTATGGATATATTATAGCTCTGGGGGATTTTCAGATAGTGGAAAACATGGAACATGACAGTTACTGAGCATATAGTTTCAATTTCAGCGGCAAGAAAATGAATATTAAAGCAATAGTATGTCTTCATGAAAGAGATTTATTACAGTAAACTGACCTCGAAATGGGGTAAAAGATCAGATTTAAGGTAGACACCAGCTGAAGAGCAGTATATGTACCTGTCAACAATTGAAGGGAAGTTAGCAGCTAACATTAGGAAAAAATTTAGATGTCTCCATTCACCTAGAGTAATAAAATATGCTTTACTACTTCAGTGACTCTGAGTAACATAGAGAGAACAATCTCCATGAGCCCCTCAATTTTTAGAGGAGCAATTTATAACTTATATCCAAGAACCTTAACCATTAATACTTAATGATTTTTTCTGTCAGAAAAAGTAAATCAGTTTAAAATACTGCTCAAATGATGAATTTGTCACAGTATAAGCTTACTGTTCTAGATTTGGTAATGCATCCAATATTGGCTCTACTTCATCTGCCTCACGTCCTGAAGATATGTAGGTAACAAATTTCTTAGAAAAAGCATGTAAAGAAAATAAGAACAAATACATTACGAAGTGAATTTCTACTTAGCAACATTATAACGCAGGAACCTAGGCTAAGAGCATAAGCTTAGACACACCATTGATGTCATAAACAACATCAAAGCCTTCTGCAGCAAGACTAGTTCTCACAAAATCAAAATCCTTCCGGTCTCCTTTCAAGTGAGATATCTACAATGTAAAACCATTTCTACTTAGAGCATGGCGACTGGACAATTAAGTATATAACAATAGGCAAACCAAAAGATATATCAGAGCCCAAATAGAACACGTATAATTGTAATTTGTACCTTGGATTTGAAAGCATCATAATCCGCCTCTGATTCACCAGGCAAGTTTTGGGTAATGGGCGCTTTACCTCTAGTGAATAAAGTCACCTGCACTAGTAATTATATACAGTTCATAACAATTTCAAAGATGTGCTGAGATGGTTTTTGCATCACACTTGTAGTCATTTTGTAATTAAGATGGTAGCTTGGTAACTAAAACTTTGTAAAAAGAACAAAGGAAACTTAAAAAGGGAGGTTAGAAAGTTATGTAGAAACCTGATGGCCCTCTTTGACGAGAAGCCTGGATAAAAAGACACCAATAAATCGAGTGCCTCCCATTATAAGGATTTTTTTGGCACTTGATGCTGTAACATGCAATGCTCCTTTTGGCTGGCATACCTTCCGCTTATACTAGAACCATATATAGAAGACAGAGTCAATTACATGATCATGTGTATAAAAGCAAAGAGAGTTTTACTCATTTTATCATATACAAAAATGGAGTGCAAGTATATGCTGATTTATCTAAATGCAATGTGAGTAGCATTTTCTGATTTCTTGTTGGATTAGTCGTCTTGCTTTCGTATGTATTACTGTGTTTTATCAAGAACATTTGTTTATGGATCATGGATGCCATCCTAACAATACAAGACGAGACTCCTTCCACGTTGAGGATATGACAATCATAGAATAAATCAAATAATTATACAAGAATGGTTTGCGTAAGTACCTGAAGTGAGGAGATCAACTTGGTTCCAGTGAAGTCAGAGAGGGAAGAAGTGAGAAGAGAGAAAGAAGGATGCACTTTATGCTGCATCACTGCCATAGTTGCCATGCTGCTGGGCTATATTATAAATAACAACCCTTCTTTCGATAAATATGGTTTCTTGATTTTCTGATGAAGAATGAACAAGAATAGATTTAAACAAGGCCATGTAGTAGTGTTGTATGTTTGTTTGGTGATTTCTCATTCTTACAATTGTGATAAGAATTAAGACCCCACCCTTTCTCCAAAACTGCTTCGGTTTTATCCACACTATCACTCACAGCCTCTCGTTTCTGTCTTTAACGCTTCCAGACACTTCATGCACATCACTGTCCGGCTCCTAACTTAAAACATCATATCTCCTATACTAAAACCTCTATAAATTAATGATTTATAGAGTTTATTAATTAATCAAGATTAATTTTATACTTCCATTATTATGTTATGAACAAAAAATCATATTGAAAATATTAATTTGTTGGTATCAAGTATTAATTTACAAAGGTTTTACAGTATATTAGCGAAAAAAACAATACTTAATTATTATTAATAATTATAATAATAATATTTTATTTTATTAAATAAAATAAAATTGTTCATATAAAGGAAAATAAGTTTTATTGGGAAACAACAAAAAAAATAGATAAGATAACATATTTTAGTTAAAAAAGTAATTAATTAATTATTAGTAAATATAATTATAATATTTTATTTTATTAAATAGAATTGCTCATATTGTTTTTTGAAAACGAAAAATTTTGGTTAAATAAAATATAAAAAATAATGTATTTTATGTGAAAAAGGAAATTGATGAGTTATGAAAAATAGAAAAAGCAACATATTTTATCTGAAAAAAATAATTTATTAGTTATTAGTAACTATAAATAATTAAGAATAATTAAATAAAAATAAGTAAGATAAATACGTAAAATCAAGGGATAAGTTTAAAACTACCCATGTCAACTATTAGATTTTTAAATATATACTACCAACCTTTCTAAAATTCTAAAAATACCGACCTTGTTTTCAAAATTCCAAAAATACTACCGTCCTCAGTTGCAACTTTTGCAACCTCATTTGCAACTTCCAGTTTTCAAATTTCTGATTTCAAGTTCTAGATTCCAAAAAAGTGGTCGAAAATGTCATCTGAACCCCAGAACTTGAAATCAGAAATTTGTAGCATCTCAGTTGCAAATGAGGTTGCAAGGCCCCGCCAGAGGCACTAATAATTGGTGAATTTGGGTTGCATGGCCCCGCAGGGGCACTCATAATTTGTGGATTTCTGATTTGCAACTTTCAGTTTTCAGTTGCAAAAGTTGCAACTGAGGTTGCAAACCGCAATTGCAACTGAGGTTGCAAAAGTTGCAACTGTTGCAAAAGTTGCAACTGATGTTGCAACTGAGGTTGAAAAAGTTGCAACTGAGGTTGCAACCGAGGTTGTAAAAGTTGCAACTGAATACTGAAAGTTGCAAATCAGAAATCCACCAATTATGAGTGCCCCTGGCGGGGCCTTGCAACCCAAATTCACCAATTATGAGTGCCCCTGCGGGGCCATGCAACCCAAATTCACCAATTATGAGTGCCTTTGGCGGGGCTTTGCAACCTCATTTGCAACTGAGATGCTACAAATTTCTGATTTCAAGTTCTGGGGTTCAGATGACATTTTCGACCACTTTTTTGGAATCGAGTCTCGATTCCAAAAAAGTGGTCGAAAATGTCATCTGAACCCCAGAACTTGAAATCAGAAATTTGTAGCATCTCGGTTGCAAATGAGGTTGCAAAAGTTGCAATTGAGCAAGGTAGTATTTTTGGAATATTGAAAACATAAAATTATAATGAAGTAGTATTTTTGAAAAAATGATTTTATAGAAGTGAAAAGATAGTTGGATGGTAGTCAAATTGGAAGTAATTGTTAAAATCTTATGTATTTATGTAAATAACCCTAAAATCAATAGGTACTGTACCGAAATTTTTAATGTTTCGGCTATTATATAGTAAGTATAGATTGGATTTTCAAAGCTTTATTTGTTTGCAAATTTTTATTTCCTAGAAAATATTTTAGTATGTTTTAATTATATATCCCAAAATCAAAAATAATATCATGAAAAAGTTATTTGATTGTGCAAATTATTTTATTTCTACTTTTTTTCTTTTTTAATTAAGTCTAAAAATTTATACTATTATATAAAAGCCGAAACATTAAAAGTTTGGTTGGTTGGTACTTGTTTATTTTACTTATTTACCCTTAAATAATAAAACATGTTATTTTACTTAATTATCCTTACTTAATTATTATTTATAATAATATAATAAATAGTTATTAGCCGATTGCCTTTTTAACATTTACTTTTAATTGAAGAAATTACCCTTTATAAACACCTAAAATTGTACCATATCTTACAAACGCTAATATTTGTTTTCTAACTAAAACATGTTACCTTTAAATTTAAAACTAATCTTGCAATCACTAATATAAACCCAAAAATATCACACTGCATCTTACAATCATTAATAAAATATAATAAAATTCTATATACATTGTTAATAATAAGAAAACATGAGGATAATCCTTCAACATGAGTATATTAAATTATATTAAAAGTAAAAAAATTATTAAAAATAATGATTATATAAAACCTAATTATATTATTAAATAAAATTTATAACATATCAAAAGAAAGCACCTGTTGATTTTACTTATTTAACCTTAACTAATAAAACATGTTATTTTACTTAATTATCCTTACTTAATTATTATTTATAATAATATAATAAATAGTTATTAGCCGATTGCCTTTTTAACATTTACTTTTAATAGAAATTACCTTTTTAACTTTGATAAGTGCATAATTTTGCATATTTTTATTACCTGTTTATTGTTTGAATTCGTATTTTAATAAATTATTTTGTTGTATTTCAGGAAATTCAAGAAAAGATGAAGAAAAGACAAAATAAAGAAATAAAGGTCAAAGAAGAGAAAAAGAAGAAGAAGAAGGACCAAAATAGAAGAAAAGGAAAGAAGAGGGAGTTTGGTGCAAAAGCTGAATTTTTATTTAAAAACTAAAAAGAAGAAGAAAAAAAATTAAATAAAAATGGAGGGTTAGGATTTAATCCCACCAAACAAAAATGAATGGTGGGGATTAATCCTCACCTACCAATTTATTTCCTATAAATAGCCTATCTTCTCTTGTAATAAAAAGACACTTAGAATTAGGAGTAGTATTAGAACACCTTCTAAATTGTAGTTGTAATTTTTATTTTCTGCAGTCCTTGTAAACATTTTTAATTTTTTAGTACGTATTTTTCTTGTTTTAATCTTTTAATTCGAAGCCCAGTTATTATTTTTCTGTTTTATTCTGTTTATAGCCACAAGCTCTCTCTTTTCTTTATTAATCAAAAACAGCTTCTTCCCTTTTTATTTTTAGTCGAACAAAAACAACCTCCCCTGTCTCTCAATTACTACCATTCGATCCTCTCAGTCCAGCCCTTTCCCTCCTCCTTTTCTTACCCACGACATAGACACAACCCCTTCCCTCTTTTATATTCTATTAGCAAATTGTTTTTGATTCGGATTAATGTTTTCCTGAGTTTGATTCGAATGGTACCGAGTTTATACGAGTTGAGTTCATCCTTGAGTCCTGAGTAGAATTCCGAGTTATGAAATTCGATATTGTTGGCTGTTGCTGTGTTCTTCTTATTGACGATTCTTGTTCTTGAGTATAAGCTTGTTGATTTCTGGGTTCATTAACGAGATTTGCGTTTGTGTATATTGTGGTTGTAATTTCCTAGAGTCCTTAGTTGTTTGTTTTGCTGTTCTTTGATTGTAATTTACTGTGTTATCGCTGAGTTCTTCACTGAGTTTTAACTGCTATTAAGTTCGGAATGTGCTGGGATTGATTCCGTTTAATTGCCTTGCGTTGTTTCAATATTTTTTTCTTCTTTCTGAGTTTCAGTGATTCGTGTTTGGAGTATTGGGTCTCGGGTAGTGCGGGTTGAGCTTTTTCATGAACCAAGTCTGTACAGGGTCGAGTTCGTGAGACCGATTCTGAGTCATTAAGTTCATTTATCTATTTCAAGTTTTGATTCGTTGCCTAGTTCATTGGTTTGTTTCTACGATTTGTTTTAGATTCTGAGTTTGTGTGATCGATTCGTTGTATTACTTAATTTGCATTCGAGTCCCTGTTTTCCTTATTTTACCGAGTAGTTGCCTGGTTTATGTTGTTTGTGTTCTGAAATGGAGTTGCTGTTTTGTTTTATTACTGTTACTGCGAGTTTTCACTGAGCCGGAGTCATGCTGGTCCGTGAGTTATGTACAAGTCAATGTCGAGTTTGATTAGATTAAGTTGTTGAATTCCTATGAGTCCGTTTTGTTTTGTTCAATTCGAGTTACTGCAGGGTTGCTCAATGGTTTCTTCTTCGTCAATTTCTTTGCCATTTTTTTCGAGTTGACTTTGTTGAGATTTTTAGAGTTGTTTGTATTTTATTGCTGTAATGAGATTTTTAGATTTTTAGATTTGTAATGAGTTGTTTAATTTAGATTTTAATTTTCTAAATTAATTAATAAAAAAAAAGAAAAAAAAATGTTTTAGAATAAAATTTAGTTTTAGAATAATTTAGAATTGTTAGGTTAATTGTTATTTTATTTTTGTTCTTTTAATTTTCTAAATTAATTAGTTTTAAAAAAAAATTAATTAGAAAAATAATAAAATTTTCTTGTAAATAGTGGTTTTCTTTTTAATTCGTTTTAAAAAAAAAATCAAAATTTTCAAAATTTTTCTAATTCGCCTAAATTAGAAATTAAGGATCGCGAAATAAAAATTATTCCCTGTGGATCGAATCTTAAAATACTAAAACGATGATCGTGCGCTTGCGATTTTAATTGTATCATTTCCGCCACATCAAACATTTACTTTTAATAGAAATTACCTTTTATAAACACTTAAAATTGTACCATATCTTACAAACGTTAATATTTGTTTTCTAACTAAAACATGTTACCTTTAAATTTAAAACTTATCTTGCAATCAATAATATAAACCCAAAAATATCACATCGCATTTAACAATCATTAATAAAATATAATAAAAATCTATATACATCTTTACTAATATGTAATAAGCAAACAAGGATATAATTTGGTTGTTTGGTTCAACCATTTAAAACAATTGTGACCGTTAGATATTAGTAGATAGATGATAACCATTAGATCTAATAATAAGAAATATTCTATATTTAAATCCCGGTTCGAATCCCGTCAACAACAAATTTATATTAAGATTTTATATTATTAGTTCTAAACAATACATGTGATTTATTAAAATTATATCATGGGCGATTACCTTTTTAAGCCTTTTCTCTAACTAAAATCTCTCTTTTTCCAATTATATCACGTGCAGTTCTATTTAATAAAAATAAAATAATAATATTATAATATTAATAATTAATCGATTACCTTTTCAGTTAAAACATATCATCTTTTCTATTTTTTCTAATTAAATTCTCTTTTTTTCTAGGAATATCACGGGTAACATTAATTTCTCATTTTATAAAAACACTACGTTCAATTTTATTTAGTAAAATAAGATAATTAAATTATAATTACTATAAATTAATCAATTACCTTTTTTTACCTAAATATGTCACCTTCTTAATATTCACTTTACTTTTTATACTTTATCTAACTAAAATATCTCTTTCTCCAATTATATCACGGACGGTTTTATTTAATAAAATAAAATAATAATATTATAAAATAATAATTAACTGATTACATTTTTCAGCTCAAACATATCATTTTTTCTATATTTTCTAACATAATTAAATCATAACTACAATAAAAGAATCAATTACCCTTTTCACCCAAAACAGGTTACCTTTTTAATTTTCTCTAATTAAGACCACTCTTTTTCCAATTATATCACGGGCATTCTATTTAATAAAATAAAATCATAATTTTATAATTACTAATAATTAACTGATTACCTTTTTTTTAACTAAAACCTAACATCTTTTCTATATTTTCTAACTAAAATCCCTCCTTTTCTAGAAATATCACTAATAACATTTATATAATTATTATTAAATCATCTCATTTAAAAATTTACGCCTCCAAAATTCTTGTTTTAAAAAATTAATTCAAATTAATGAAAAATTCATATAATATTAAAAAAAATCAGTGCATCGTACGGATTTTAAGCTAGTATTCGTTAATATCAGTATAATATAAATTGATACATATAAGAATCGTATCTTCAGAACGACAAATATTTAGCTCAACTACTATTAATTTATATTATCTTATAACCCGTACTACACACAACTTCTTTTTAAATATATGTAATTATATTAATTTTTAAATTTCATATGTTATTAATTTACATATCGAATTATTGTTAAAAAAATTGATATAAATAAGATTTTACACGTTCGATTTAATATTTGTACCCTATCTTAAATTCTTAAAATTTGATTTGGACGATTTTACAGCACACATGAAATTAATAAAATAATCTTTAATTTAATGATGGTTCAATAATTATTTTCCAATTAGATCTACGCAGAAACAAAAAAGAGAAGAAATTAACAATTTTTTACGTTGAAAATTCTATTCGATTTATGAATCCTACTTATAATGAGTTTTATTATCATAATACCCTTGTTATTATTCGAAGATATTTCTACTAACAACCAAATACAATTTTAATAATAAGTATAAGAGGAATTTTGTTCAAATCTTTAATAAGAATTCTTAGATCTTAAAATAAATAAATGAGAATCGTTAGATCTATCATAAAAAATATTTTATATTTTAATATGTTATAAACTAAAAAATGTATTTATATTGAAATACGAAAAGGTGTATGGCAATGATTTAAATCATATATAATTAGGTTTTTTACGTTAAATAACATTATTATGTAGGACTTCTACATTGAATAGGATTAACTTAAAAATTTGTAATTATATTTTCACTTGAGATTCTGAGTGTTTTCCATTTGAGTCATAATTATTAAATCATCACTAAATTATAGATAATTTAATGAGTTTCGCGTGGATTGTAAAATCATCCAAATTTGATTTTTAGATCTCAAAATAAAGTCCAAATAATTTATATGAATTTTTTTAATACTAATAAAAAAATAATTAAAATTCAATTCTAATACAACCTCTTTTAGATATATATTTTTCAGATTATAATTTTTTTTAAATTCAATTCTAATACAGCATTTTTTAATTATATTCTTTTTAGATTATAATTTTTTTAAAAATTCACTTCTAATGCAACCTTTTCTTATTATATCCTTTTTAGATTATAATTGTTTTTAATATGATATAATCTTGATCGTCTATTTTTTAAAACTATATTTGACGGTTGAGATTATTTTGAAGGTACAGTGACGGATTGCTACTGTTAGTCACAAAGGCATGCCTGAATACATCTAATAACAAGCCTAAGTTGGTTGTAATGCTACGCATTACTTACATGACCTCTTAATTGAGGGAACCTCTAGTTGTAGAGTTTCTACTTGTTTTGTACTTGTAATAGGCATCAAATTTTAGCTGTGTAACTGTACCTATTAAGTCAAGAATAATGCTTGAAAGAAGTTCCAAGGTTCATGCATCAAGCAAGGAGATAAAGACTGCCAAATAATCACAATTGGGATTTGAAGAAATGAAGAATTTGCCTAAGTACCAATTCGAGAAGTACATTTGTCTATTCGAGAAGTCTAGCATTCGAGAAGTCAGGGGTTCGATATCTCAGAAGACACTATTCGATATCTCTGAACACACTGTTCGATATCTCATTCGATATCTCAGAGATTCGATATGTCTATTACTCTGTTCGAGAACTCAAGGAGTCAACAAGTCAAAGGTGATATTCGAGTTCTCAAAAGGGTCAACAAGTCAAAGCTACATTCGATATCTCAAAGACTCAAGATGCTATTCGACATCTCAAGGATTCAATATGTCAAAATTCTCTATTCGATATCTCAAGGACTCCCAGAGAAAAAAGATATTCGAGAAGTGATTCGATATATCAATATAACACTATTCGAGAACTCAGAGTTATCGATTAAGTCAATTCTAGTTCTCGAATCACTCACTTAGCCACTTCTCGAATACATTCTTGAAGACAAAATACTGAAGAATTGTACAAGTCAGAAACCTGCAACAAGCCAAGATGCTCTATTTGACTATGTACAATAAAGCACGTTGGAAAGCCTACAAAGAAGCTTGGAGAGATAAGTCAGGGGACAAGGAGCTAAAGAAGTGGATCTGAACAGGCTTTGCAAAGTCAAATCTGTAACCGTTTGGACTCTTACTCAAATGAGATAGACAGACTGGAAAGTATTTTGTTTACCTACCTTATTTGTAGTAAGTAGGTGTATCCATGTCTATAAGGATACAGTCTCACTTCCTTAGCAGATAAGTTTTTGAAAAATATCACAAGAAATATCTCTCTAAGAAAAACGAAGCTGAAAACACTATCATTTGTATTCACAGATTGTAGAAAAATCTTTATCTAATAAAATATTAGATTAAAGTAATATTGTGTTGTGTTTGTCTTTGTTATCCGCACTTACATATCTCACACACTCAACACATATCTTGCTGCAAAGATTCAAGAACGAAGAAAAGTTCAAGAATCCATTCACCCCCCTCCTCTGTATTCTTTTACTGTATTCAATACTCAACAAGTGGTATCAGAGCAGGCTGTTTAATCTAAACAGAAAACGATCATGAGTTCGAATACACCAAAGACTACAGGTACGGTAAAGGTCCCTAAGTTCGACAAAGAGAATTACAACCTCTGGAAAATAAAAATGTTGTTGTTCATCAAAGCTGTCAATCCTCTCTACCCTGACATCCTCAAGAATGGTGCATTTGTACCACAACAAGAAATTGCTGAATTTACAGTGGGCACAATAGTCATTCCTAGATCATATGTTCCAAAAGAGCCATCCAAATGGACGGACTCAGAGAAGGAAAAGGTTGCCCTAGACAGTCATCTCATGTTGCTGATCATAGACTCCATGGATATGTCGATGTTTGCCAACATAGCATCATGCACATCAGCCAATGACATGTGGAACCACATCGAGGTGTTATGTGAAGGGACAGAGGAGGTAAGAGAGAATAGGAAACAGATACTGGTCACACAGTATGAGGCTTTCATGGCACAGTCCAAAGAAAGTATTACTGATATGTTTGAGAGATTTCACAAGCTGGTGACTGAGCTTCAAATGAATGGGAAGGTTTACAGCACTAAGGAATTAAACATGAAGTTTCTACTATCTGCACCAAACCATCTAGAGCAAAGGGTCATATCTCTAAGAGAAAGAGATTTGAACAAAGTCACATATGATGTGCTCTATGGGGTTTTAAAGACTCATGAGCTTGAGCTGCTTCAGAAGAGGGCTATCCAAGCCAACCAAGGCAGAATGATAAACACATCCTGTGCCTTGATTGTCAACAAATCTGTTCAAGACCTGGAAGCATCTACAAGTCAGCTGAGAATAGAAGAGATAGTAGATGATGAAGAAACTGAAGAAAAAGTGACTGAACCTGTTGATGAAAAAGAAGAAGATGAGTTCTACACTCTTGAAGAGTTGGATGCCATGGAAAACACTTCATATGCTTTTATGGCTAGAAAATTCCCAAACATCAGATTTAAGAGGAATCAGCCCTTCAAGCCTAGATCTCAAAATCATTCATTCAACAAGAGAAAGGCACCTGTGAAAACAACCAAAAACAGATTCAAAACCAGCTATGTGGATAGGTCGTCTGTGAGATGTTATAGATGCAATGACCTAGGGCTCTGCTAAAGAAGCATACACCAGGTAAGGCCTACATAGCTGAAGGGAAGTGTTGGGATGATTTTGATAGTGATGGAGAATAACAAGAATTCTGCAACTATGCCTTGATGGCCAACTCCAAGGAAGAACCATCTGCATCAGACTCTCAGGTACCATCCCTCACTACCATAGACATGTCTGTTTCTGAATACAAATCTATGGTTGAACAATTATCTGTTGAGATGTTTAATATTCATACTAGTATGACTGCTGCTAATGAAGAAATTACTAAACTGTCTACTAAGAATGAACTGTTGAACAAAAGAAATGAGGAACTAGAACTAACTGCTATGCAAGTAGAAAAACTTAAACAAGAAATTGAATATCTAAAGAATAAGGTTCTATGTGCTAGTCAATTTGAGAAAGCTCTTAGGGATGAACTAGCTGAAAATGAATTTAAATTGAAAACATTTAAGAATTCCTCTAGTCTATTGCAGTCCTACCATGAGAAAAATCTAGCAAGACCTAAGGTTACCATTGGACTTGATTATGACACTCTTAAACAGAGGAAAGGCTATGCAGTCATTGAAGAT
This sequence comes from Saposhnikovia divaricata, assembly GCA_036435485.1. Lineage (NCBI taxonomy): Eukaryota > Viridiplantae > Streptophyta > Magnoliopsida > Apiales > Apiaceae > Saposhnikovia > Saposhnikovia divaricata. The sequence goes on from CM071599.1 coordinate 79,926,140, forward strand.
GACATTGTTGTTCAAGAGGAAGTGCCTCAGGTTTTGAAAAAGACTGAGACCCCAATATTTAAAACACCAACACTTGAGATTGATGAGGACGCCTTACTCATTAAGCAAATGTTGGATGATGAAGATAAGGCACAATCAAATGAACAACAAGCATCCTCTTAGAGTGAGAATGTCAAAACCAAAGCCAAGGAGCCAGTATGAGGTAGACCTAGACCTGAGAAATTTGTGAAGTTTGTTTCAGCTGGGAATAATGAGTTTGAGAAGAAAGTGGCTAAAAAGAAACTAAACAGGAATGGCAAATTGGGGATTAACAAGGACAACAACTATGCTTATGTGCCAAATGCCCCTAGGAAAGTTTGTCAAAACTGTTTTAGCACTAATCATTTAACTCATGCATGCAAGAAACCATCTGGTGGTGTTGCTAAACCATTCTATGATTGCTCTGTGCCTTTAAGACATAGAGACTCTCCTTTCTGTGATAAACTTGATTGTATGCCATGTAACATGAATGTAATGACTAGTTGTTTTAATTTGAGAACACAATTCATGGAAGGTTGCATCAGTCACAATGCTCACACACACTACACAAGGACAAAGTCTTCAAGTCCTCCTAAAGTTAGAAAGGTACCTCTGTCACCTAATTCTAAGAACCCTGATTCTAAGACTTCTAACAGTGACAAGAAGACTAACATCAAGAAAATTGATAAGTATGCTGTTTATGATAAAACTGTTGCTAAGCCACATGGACCCAAACTTGTTTGGGTACCAAAGGAGAAGTAATACCTTTGTGTTTGCAGGGCAAAGAAAGTGAAAAGAAGGTCATGTGGATTTTGGACAGTGGATGCTCAAACCATATGACTGGTGATATGGCCCTGCTATCACAGTATGAGGAGAAGGCTGGCCCAATGGTTGCTTTTGGAGATGACAGCATTGGCAACACATTGGGATATGGCAAGTTGGAAATTGGAAATGTCATCATTGAAAATGTAGCACTGGTCAAGGGGCTCAAGCACAATCTACTGAGTGTTGGTCAATTTACTGACAGAGGCTTCAAAGTGAATTTTGACAAAGATGAATGTTTGATCACCCACAAGAAGACTGGTGACTTTGCTCTATCTGGAGTAAGGAAAGGAAGCCTGTTTGTAGCCAATATGAACTCTGCAAACAAGGACAAAATTTGTTGCTTTTACTCAAAAGCATCAAATGAAGATAGTTGGCTGTGGCACAAGAAGCTATCACACTTGAACTTCAAAGACATTAATTCTCTAGTCAATAGGGAGTTAGTGAGAGGCATGCCCACACTTGAATTCTGTCAAGAAGGAGTGTGTGAGGTTTGTCAAAAAGGAAAAATGAAAAGATCAAGCCACAAGTCAAAGACAGTGACATCAATAACCAAGCCCCTACAACTAATTCATAAGGACTTGTTTGGGCCTGTCAATATTGTGTCACTAGGAAGGAAGAAGTATGCTCTAGTGATGGTTGATGATTTCACAAGGTATACATGGGTAGAATTTCTAGCATCAAAGGATGAGGCTCCACAAGTAATCATTGAGCATATAAAGAAAATTGATAAGGAGGCAAAGGCCAACAATGCAAGTGTGATTGCATTAAGAAGTGATAATGGAACAGAGTTCAGAAATACCATGCTTGAAGCATTCTGCAAAGAGAATGGTATTTCTCAACAATTCTCAGCTCCAAGGACTCCACAACAAAATGGAGTTGTTGAAAGAAAGAATAGAACTCTAATTGAGGCTGCTAGAACAATGTTACTTGATGCAAAGATGCCTACATGTTTTTGGGCTGAGGCTGTGAGCACTGCATGCTATATCCAAAACAGAACCTTCATCAACAAAAACACTAGAAAGACACCTTACAACTTGATGACTGGCAAGAAGCCTACTCTAAAGTATGTTCATACTTTTGGAAGCAAATGCTTTGTGTTAAAAGATAATTCAGAATATGTTGGAAAGTTTGATGCAAAAGCATTTGAAGGAATTTTTCTTGGCTACTCTATGGAAAGAATTGCATACAAAGTTTATGTCATCAGTCAAAAGAAAGTTATAGAAAGCACAGATGTGACATTTGATGACAGCAAACTACCTGGATTAGAAGAAGCCAATGATGAAGATAAAGATCCTTTGAAGTTTGACAATCTAGATGATTCTGATGAGGAGATTGAAACTGAATTTGAGCCCACAATCCAACAAACTCAAGTGAATGAAGAACCTGTGTCAATCAACAATAAAGAAACAAGCATCCAAGACACACCTGTATTAGTGGCAACTTCACAGGGGGAGGAAATGTAAATGATCATGATCTGGATGATGAAGCAACATCAAGGCTGAGAAATCAATCTGAACCTACAAGGAAATGGGATAGATCACATACTGCAGATCAGATAATTGGAGATCCAAATGCAGGAGTGAGGACAAGGAGAGCAACTCTAAATGAATGTCTCTATGGTTGCTTTCTATCCCAAGTTGAGCCTGAGAAACTTGATGATGCATTGTTGGATCCTGATTGGATAATTGCTATGCAAGAGGAGCTAAATCAATTTGAAAGAAGCAAAGTATGGGAACTTGTGCCTGCACCAAAGGATAGAACCATTGTTGGAACAAAATGGGTTCTGAGGAATAAGATGGATGAAAATGGTGTAGTCATAAGAAACAAAGCAAGGTTGGTTGCAAAAGGATACTCTCAACAGGAAGGCATTGACTATGATGAGACTTTTGCCCCTGTTGCTAGACTAGAGGCCATCATAATTTTCTTGGCATTTGCTGCACATTCTAATTTCAAGGTTTATCAAATGGATGTCAAGAGTGCATTTCTGAATGTGGAGTTGGAAGAAGAAGTATATGTGCAACAGCCACCTGGCTTTGAAGATCCACAATTCCCTCACTTTGTCTACAGATTGCTTAAAGCATTGCATGGACTTAAGCAAGCTCCTAGGGCATGGTATGACACAGTATCACAATTTCTACTGGAGAATCAATTCACTAGAGGCACACTGGACAAGACACTGTTTTACAAGAAACATGGTGATGATATTATCTTAGTTCAAATCTATGTGGATGATATCATATTTGGCTCTACAAATGAGAAGCTATGTGAGAAATTCTCTAAGCTCATGCAGAGCAGATATGAGATGAGTATGATGGGAGAATTAACATTCTTTCTTGGGCTGCAAGTTAGTCAAAGGAAGGATGGCATTTTTATAAGTCAAAGCAAATACATCAAGGATCTATTGAAGAAATTTGACTTGGAAGAATGCTTACCTGCAAAGACACCCATGGCCACTGCCACCAAGTTAGATGAAGATGTTAAGGGCAAAAAGGTAAATATTTCAATCTACAGAGGCATGGGTGGTTCTCTACTCTACCTCACTGCTAGTAGGCCAGACATCATGTTTGCAACATTCTTGTGTGCAAGGTTTCAATCATATCCAAAGGAATCACATATGCTAGGAATAAAGAGGATTTTTAAATATCTGAAGGGCACACCAAACTTGGGGTTATGGTATCCTAAGGACACAGGGTTCAATCTGGTTGGTTATTCTGATGTTGATTATGCTAGATGCAGAGTGGATAGGAAAAACGCCTCAGGTAGCTGCCAGTTTTTTGGACAAATGTTAGTCTCTTGGTACAGCAAGAAATAACAATATGTGTCAACTTCCACAGCTGAAGCTGAGTACATATCTGCTGGAAGTTGCTGTGCTCAAGTGCTTTGGATCAGAAACCAACTTAGAGATTATGGACTTGTGTTGGAAAGAATTCCAATCATGTGTGACAACACAAGTGCAATCTCCATAGTTTCCAATCCTGTCAATCATTCTAGGACAAAGCACATTGACATCAGATATCACTTCATAAGGGAGCATGCAACTAATGGAACCATTGAGTTACATTATGTTCCCACAGAAAAACAACTAGATGACATATTCACTAAGCCATTAGATGAAGCCACCTTCACAAGGTTGGTTAGTGAGATTGGAATGCTGAATTCTTCAAATTCTGGCTAAGTGAATATATCAACTAGATTGTTGCAGCAGTAAATACTTACTTTATCAAATGCTCAATATTTTTGAAGTAAGTACTGGCTGGAGTATGATTTATAAATACTCTATAATGCTGCATATGTTGAAAATCATACAACTTTAGCTTGAAATTTCTGTGAAATTTTGAGAGAATCACTATTTAATTTGGTAGAATATTCTTTAGTGAATTTTTCTGGTAAATTTTAAAAGATAGTGAAAATTGAATTTTATGAGTGAAAAGTATAGTTCAATAAGTCAGACTTCGCAAATGGTTCATTGTTATGTCATGGCTCGAGTGCTCGAATAGGCCTATCTAGAGCCCTCTTGAGTTCTCGAATAGTGTCTTTTGGAGAAATCGAATAGCACACTCTGAGTTCTCGAATAGAGTATTTTAGTTCTCTAGTGATGGAGTTCTCGAATACTGTATTTGAGTTATCGAATCATTTGAAAAGGATGATTTTTCGCTGACACTTAATCGCTTTTTGGATTTATATTCAAAATTTCATTTCGCTCATAAAAACATATTTTATTTAGCTTAGAATTATTTTCTGAGTAAAATAACTGCCAGCTGTGAGTTACAAACTACCAGAGATATCGAATAAGCCATTCTTAACTTATCGAATAGTTGTTTTATACTTCTCGAATGACTTGTTGATACAGATCATATACCTAATCGACAACTCAGGTTATTTATATATGTACAATTTCACAACTATTCAACTCATTTCGTTCGATTTCTCAAGCATCTAAACTCCTAAAACCTCTGAAAACCCTAACTGTGAATTTCTTCTTCAACCTTAATTCTCTTTTCTTCTCTACCCAAATGGCAAACACTCAACTCACCATACCATCTCAAACCAATTTCATCGCAATTACCAGTGATGTGGAAGCACCAAATGCTAATTTCAAGTGCTCTGTTCGATGGTTGTCTGAATCTTACATCAAGGGTGCACTCTCAGCCAACCCAACCCTGTACATAGACTTATTAGAACAATTCTGGAGGACAGCTACTGTGGAGGTCATCGTCCTTGAAAATGGTATTACCTCATGTGTTGTCTACTGCAAGATTCAAGGCGAGGATATTACTATCACTACCGCAGACATGAATCAAGCCTTGGATTTGCAGCAAGAGGCATATGATTCCCTGGCCACCGATGCTGAGTTGGAAGAATTCTTTGAATTTATCTACTACTCCGATGTTATTAAACTTGGGAAGCTGAATAGGAAGTACTTGAGGAAAGAATGGAGCTATGTTTTTGCTACACTCCTTTAAGTATTCACTACAAGGAAATCGAGCTTTGACCAGATTAGTACACCTGTGCAGCAGCTTGCCTATGCCTTGGCTCATGGGAGAAAGATAGATGTTGGACATATCATCTTACAAGAGTTATATGGGAGACTTGGTAAGAACACAGCCAAGAGAGGTACTGAAATTTTCTTACCCCGCTTTATTCAATCAGTACTTAATTTTAAAAATACTTCATTGATTGAATTGCCTGGAATAGATAAAAGTAAAATAGGCTATCTTAGGTCCATGACCAAACTCATTTTCGGTAACTTGGAGACTAGGAATGATGTGGATGTAAGGCTTAAGATAACTCCCCACATGGATGGTTTGTTTAGGTCTTACCCCCACAACATGCCAAAATTTTAGTCTAAGTCTCAGTTAGCACAACCTAAGCAAGTAGAACAAAATGCTAGCCCAAGGCTTGCTAACCAACCCTTTCAGACAAACACTCTACCAAACATAGAGCCAACTGCATCCTCCTCTCAAAAGGGTGATGTTAGTAAAAAGAAGAGAAAACAGGTTGCTTCTGAACCTTTAAACATCTTAACTGAAGCAGCCTTGGCTGTAGAACTAGGTTTAGAATGTGAGGAACCTGAGTCACCTATCATTAGCCTAAAGAAGAAGAAGAAGAAGAAGTCTAAAACCACCTCTTCAGTCACCCAAATGGCTGAAGTTGTAAAATCAGGGGCACACAGCTCACTAGATGTATCCTCTCAACAGGGTGCATCTATAGAATCAAGCATCCTCCCCAATGCACCTACCTGTAAAGAGTCAGCACAAGGGATTGATAAGGCTGGCACAATACTGAGTGGAGAGCACATCACACTTGAAACTCCCTCTATTTCTCAGGGGGAGTTGCCAAAATCCATTCTACAACACTCTTCTCTTCCAGAATCTAACATTGAAATTTCTTTGGAGCCTGCAACTCAAGCAATTGAGGAGCAAGGCATTGATCACCAAGAATTCCATTCTCTTGGTGAGCCAATGGACTCAAGTGACTTAGTGCCTGACACTTTGCTCACCACCCAGGTACCAAATTTAGATGGTCAGGGAATGCATGCTGGGGCATATCCTAATGACACCATCACAAACACAGAGGATTCACTAGTTTTCACTAGAGACTCTGTGCCTGTGTCACTTACTGTTGTAACTCATCCCACTCCTGTAGAGACAACAGTAGTAGAGTCTGTCCATCCGGTTACAGAAGTTGCATCTGTAACTGAGGAGTCTAGCTTGCCTAGCTCTAGCTCTCACTATATGTCTCAATGGCTGAAGCCTGTGTAACATGACAGTGCTTCAGGATCAGGGTCTGTTCCACCACAATTGACGGTTGAAGCACTCCAAAGCTTAATTGTGGATCAGATCCCTGAGTTCTCAAAGATTGCTCAACACCTTCTCACTGCAAACATGCCCAATCCAGACTATGAAGCTATCCTCTTATGCCACAGAGATGATGTAGAAACACAGAAGGCAAAGATCATAGATGAGACTGAGAGAGATGGAAATGTAGATGCTTGGCTACAAGGAAAAAATGACATCCCTCTCTCAGAAGGTCTCCAGTACCTCAGAGAGGAGTACATCACTTCACTAGGGTCCAATGCCAAATCTGTCACCCCTAATGATGTGTATGAGGCAATCAATGACACCTACAAAGGCATTCTCAAGGCTGCACACTACCTTGGCAAGGGCCTAAAAACAGAAGTTCAAGCAGTTTGCACAACAACAACTCAAGAGGTGCATGAGATAAAAAGGACTTTTGATGCTAAATTCCCTCAAATGGAGACTGTTCTCAAGGACATTCGAACCTGCAAGGCTACTTGTACAAAGATGGACAATGGTTTAGCCATTCTATCAGATACTGTCAAAGGTCTGGGGCACAAATTTCAAAATCTTTCTGATCAGACAACAGAAGCCAATGCCATGCTAAGAACTATGTTTGCAAATCAGTATGGAGACAAGCTGCCTATGTCTAAGGCTACTGAAGTCCCAGTGCATTCTATGTCTAAGTTTGAAGTGCAGAGACTGAAAGAATAATCCTTGTCTGGCTTCAAATCTACTGAACTGTTCACCAAGGTCAATGCTCTTGAAAGGGAAGTAGCCTCTCTCACCCAGTCTAATGCTCATCTTACAAACCCTGTTACCACTCTGACTGAGCAGTTGAACACTCAAGCCACCACCACAGCTGATGTTCTTCTGCATCAACAGTCCATGTTAGCTAATATGATGAAGCACATGGGTCTCCCTCTGCCTGATGAATCTTCAACTCCAAAGGTCACTTCTATAACCTCTGTGCCTGACAACAAGCCTAAGGGGGAGAAGAGTACATCAAGAAACTCAAATCCAAATGGGGAGAGACCACTAGAAAAGGGCATCAAATTCAATGAGGGTGGCCATCAAAGAGCTTCAAAATATTTAACTCATGTGTCTGGCAAAGGAAAATCCAAAGTTGATGAGCCTCCTACTTCTCTGTCAGTTGTCACTCTACCAACTGTGCACATCACTACTCCTAGTGGTCAAAAGCAATCTATCATAACCACAGTGGTTGCAGGGAGTATGCCATCTGACAAACCTCCATTCTCCATATCTAAGAGTGCCAAGCCAGTAGAAGTGAATGTGGTCACTGAGGCCAAGCTACAAGAAATTGCAAACTCAAATGTCTATCATGATGATGCATTCTTGGAGTTTCTGAAAGTCTCAAGAGAACATGCTGGTGATGCTTTATCATATCATAGGAGTTTGAAGAGTCAGATTGACTATCTCACTGTAGTACCATGGAGAGTTGATGGCCTATGGCTCAAAGAGATAATGATGGTAGGAAAGAATAAGATATGGCACTTAATCATCAACACTCTACAGGGTCTAAAGCACTCAAAAGTGGATGTGTTCCTTGGACTGATTGAAAAGAAGGATGAAAATAGCAAGAGTCTCTTTAATGAGTTAAGGGATGGTCAACCAGCAAGGCTACCTGAAGTATTCACAAATCCTAGAACCATCATCTATCAGGCTGCAACAAGAATTGATGATATCAAGCAGCTGGTTATTCCTAAGCATCTAACTCCTCAGAACAAACCTCTCATTATTGCCATCATTGAGAAGCTGAACAAGAAGAAAGGTTTAAGAACAGCAGAAGAATTGGAAGCTATATCTTATCTCAGGTCATACATTGCAACTGGCATTGTACCTGAATCTGCTAAGTTCAACCCAAGCAAGGATGGTGATCAAGACAAGGATGGAGACAGAAGTGATGGAAGGAGAAGACATCACAAGAGTGATAAGGGTGATGAAGATAAAAAGAAGAAGAAGGATGATAAGGAGAAGAAGAATGATGATGACCAAGGTAAAGTCTCTGAGAGGAAAAGTGGAAGACAGCAAGCCTTAGGCATTGCTAACAGTAACCTCACCACAACACAAGACTCTAAGTCTAGGGTGAATACTGTCAGTAGTGACCTACCAAAATCTACATCTATGGCTTCTGCAACTGTCTTGCCACCTCAAGAAGAGAAGAAGATTCAATGCAATAAACCATTTGTATATTTCAAAAAGCAAACTGCTAATGGAATACTACAATGGTCTACAAACAAAGGTCACATACTGCTGCCAAGTAATCATGTAAAAAGAATCAAATTCAAGCAAGCTGCAAGGAAATCAAAGCTATCCAAATCAAAGGCCCTAACAATCTATCCAGGCTTAAAACTCCAACCACTAGATGAAGATTTTGATGAAGACCAACTGCAATTCTTACAAGCTCAAAGAATCTACCATGTTACCATTGTTGATAACTGCCTTGAGATCAAATATACTGATGGAAAGGAGGAGAAATTCAAACAAGGAGGATGTCAACACTGGGGCAAGCTACATGACATAGAAAGAATCATTGCATTGTTGAGCTCAGAAGATAAAGTGGAAAGAGTATGGAAGCTGGAGCTAATTGATTTTGTGAAGATGAAGAGAGATTATGAGGAGAGAATCAGAAAAGAGTGTCTTGAGAAATGGCTAGCAAGGGAGAAAGAAATTGAGAGACTGGAGATTGAAGCAGAAAAGCTAAAGGCAAAAGGATTGTGTAGAGTTCAGTTTAATCCCTATATGGTGAAGTATAGGAGTAGAAATGAGGATCAGGTCCACATCAGAATGAATCTACTCAACCACTATCCTGCAAACATTCTGAAACCGGTACTTGAAGATTTCAAAGACTCAATTTTGCTTGAAGAATTGGATTCTATGGCAGAAATAATAAAAGCTATGGATGAGAATACAAGGAAGGAGAAAGAAAGAAGACAGAAAGCATATGATGATTTGCAAGCCAAAGCTATGGAAAGGGAAACAAATGACAATGGCTAGTACTTCATCATAGGCTGTAAGATTACTCACCCTATAGTTCTATCCACATTGCTAATCAAAATTCATACATGTACTGTCAAGTTTTATCTTTATGTATGTTAGGCTTGTTATCAGACATGAAATTGTGACTAAGGGTCTTACTCACAATTTGGGGGAGATTGTTAGTCACAGAGGCATGCCTGAATACATCTAATAACAAGCCTAAGTTGGTTGTAATGATATGCATTACTTACATGACCTCTTAACTGAGGGAACCTCTAGTTGTAGAGTTTCTACTTGTTTTGTACTTGTAATAGGCATCAAATTTTCGCTGTGTAACTGTACCTATTAAGTCAAGAATAATGCTTGAAAGAAGTTCCAAGGTTCATGCATCAAGCAAGGAGATAAAGACTGCCAAATAATCACAGTTGGGATTCGAAGAAATGAAGAATTTGCCTAAGTACCAATTCGAGAAGTACATTTTTCTATTCGAGAAGTCTAGCATTCGAGAAGTTAGGGGTTCGATATCTCAGAAGACACTATTCGATATCTCTGAACACACTGTTCGATATCTCATTCAATATCTCAGAGATTCGATATGTCTATTACTCTGTTCGAGAACTCAAGGAGTCAATAGGTCAAAGGTGATATTCGAGTTCTCAAAAGGATCAACAAGTCAAAGCTACATTCGATATCTCAAAGACTCAAGATGCTATTCGACATCTCAAGGATTCAATATGTCAAAATGCTCTATTCGATATCTCAAGGACTCCCAGAGAAAAGAGCTATTCGAGAAGTGATTCGATATGTCAATATAACACTATTCGAGAACTCAGAGTTATCGATTAAGTCAATTCTAGTTCTCGAATCACTCACTTAGCCACTTCTCGAATACATTCTTGAAGACAGAATACTGAAGAATTGTACAAGTCAGAAACCTGCAACAAGCCAAGACGCTTTATTTGACTATGTACTATAAAGCATGTTGGAAAGCCTACAAAGAAGCTTGGAGAGATAAGTCAGGGGACAAGGAGCTAAAGAAGTGGATCTGAACAGGCTTTGCAAAGTCAAATCTGTAACCGTTTGGACTCTTACTCAAATGAGATAGACAGACTGGAAAGTATTTTGTTTACCTACCTTATTTGTAGTAAGTAGGTGTATCCATGTCTATAAGGATACAGTCTCACTTCCTTAGCAGATAAGTTTTTGAAAAATATCACAAGAAATATCTCTCTAAGAAAAACGAAGCTGAGAATACTATCATTTGTATTCACAGATTGTAGCAAAATCTTTATCTAATAAAATATTAGATTAAAGTAATATTGTGTTGTGTTTGTCTTTGTTATCCGCACTTACATATCTCACACACTCAACACATATCTTGCTGCAAAGATTCAAGAACGAAGAAAAGTTCAAGAATCCATTCACCACCCCTGTATTCTTTTACTGTATTCCATACTCAACAGCTATGCTTATTATATATACTAGCTTGTTACTCGTGCAATGCATGGTGTCTTTATACATATTTATCAATTTAAACAGGTAGATTTAATATAATCGTAATTATTAAATCATCACTAAATTAAAAAAATATTTCATAACTTTCGTATAGGTTATAAAATCATTTAAATATGATTTGTAGATATGAAGATATATTTAAAATAGTAAAGATTTAAATTAAACAAAATATAATATTTTTTTAAATTGAATAAAATTATGGGTATAAAATTTGTAATTGTCAATGTCCCTTAATTTCATTATAGTTTCAATGGAATCATAATTATTAAATCATCACTAAATTAAAGAATATTTCCTGAGATTCGTATACACTGTAAATTCATCTAAATATGATGTATAATTTTGAAGATATGACCAAAACAATAAGTAAAGTCTTAAATCAAATCGTGAAATCTAACAAATTCATATATTTTAAAAGGAATTGTTTCTAACAAATTCATATATTTTAAAAGGAATCGTTTATAAACAGGTGGGAAAAGACAATTATGATTTTTACATTGTGAATTCTATTTAATTTAGGATATATACAATTTTTTTTAATATGAATTCTATTTAATTTAGAAAATCTACAAATTTTATAGTATGAGTTCTATTTAATTTAGGAGACCATATATAAATATGATTACATTATTTGAGTAATATTTATATTATATCTTATAACTTAAAACTTATAAAAAAAATATATATAACGAATGTAGGCGATGAGAATCGATCGTGAGACTTACGATAGTACTTTTAAATAAACCCCCTTACTCTTATTATGATAGTGTTAGTGCCCTAGAGACAATGTAATTGTGCTTCTAGGAAAGACTATTTTGTTATTTGATGATTATGTTTATGGATTATTCTACATTAATTTATTATGTCTTTGTTTACTGTGAAATAAATGTTAGAATAATAAATGTCCTTGGAATATGTAACACGTATTCTATATCTTTAAGTATGTGACTTAAAAATGAGATTATATGAATAGTGTTGATATTCCTAAATATCCCTAATCGAGCATTAATAATATGGAACAATTATAATGCATATAGATTAATATGTTTGTTGGCAGATGATCACATCTCATTGGTTATAGGTATAGTGATACTAAAGTCAAGAACATAGGTGCATGCAATATTCTACATGGCACTAGATAGACCCACAGTGAGATTCTACATGTTGATAATGTCATTAGAAAGACTCACAGTGATAATGGTGTAATGATCCTTAGAATTGAGATCATTATATTTCTATACGAGGATTAATATACTTTGAGTACATTAAAAGTTACCTTTGACCGGGTGACGATAAAAGTGGACATCGGGTATATTATGAGACGGATGAGAAATATGAATGATAGATAAAGGATTTCACCCTCCTATTTGTAGAAGATATATTATTGGCATGCAATATTCTACATGGCACTAGATAGACCCACAGTGAGATTCTACATGTTGATAATGTCATTAGAAAGACTCACAGTGATAATGGTGTAATGATCCTTAGAATTGAGATCATTATATTTCTATACGAGGATTAATATACTTTGAGTACATTAAAAGTTACCTTTGACCGGGTGACGATAAAAGTGGACATCGGGTATATTATGAGACGGATGAGAAATATGAATGATAGATAAAGGATTTCACCCTCCTATTTGTAGAAGATATATTATTGGCCTCCTGATTGAGTTATTGGCCTCTTTATTGGCCTCTTGATTGAGTGAGACTATGAAAGCAGGGCCATGCTCAAATATTGATTTATTTTTAATAGTCTACTCAATGATCAAGGAAACCGGATTAAACGTTGAAGAGGATGACTAATTACATGCCTCGAGTTTAATCTATAATATTTGGTTAAAGGGACTATATTACACGAAAACATTAATCACGAAAGGTATAATTGGATCACCAATTATTATTATTACTTGGGTAGCAATGATGTATTACTAGATATCGCTCATTGTTTATAATTTATTATTGGATATTAAAATTATTACCAACGCAATAATAACCTAAAGGGTTACACAAATAGAACGTTTAAAAGGAGTTTTAATTTAAATTACAAATTTAAATTAAATCATTAAATTCAAAAATGGTTATTTAATTAATTGAGCTGGTCTTAATTAATTATTTAAGAGGAATTTGAATTTAACATTAAAACCTAAATCAGATTGATTTAGAGAAGCCAAAACGATTTATGGTTTTAAGGCCCAACTCTCTCCCTATAAATACATAATGATGTATAGTTTAGGGTTACAACTTTGCAAAATCGTTTTTAGCAAAAAAAACCTAGCTGCTCTATTCTTTGAGAGGCGAGAGAGAGAGAGAGAGAGAGAGAGAGAGAGAGAGAGAGAGAGAGAGAGAGAGAGAGAGAGAGATCCTTTCGGCTAGTACCGGCTCCCTTGATCGTTGGACGATCGAAAGTTCGTGTGGACTCCTTTGGAGACGCAGATCTTGCTACAAGGGTTGTGTGGTGATTGCATCTTTGGACCTCCACCTTTCATACGTTTAAAGCTTTTTATAAGGTACTGATTCTGTTCTCCATAATCTGCTTTACTTATACATGGATCCTGAGTTAGGGTTTCAAATTTTTATTGTTGTAAGCACTGTTTTCGCTACGTTTTATGCCTCGAAACCAAACAATGCTATTAGAGCTATGTGTATAAGAGGCTGATTTGGTTATGTGTTTACTGTATTTGATGCATGTATGCATGTTTTATGAATCAGTCATGTTTCTGTTTTGATATATATTGATTATAAACTGTTATATCGCATATATGATGATCAGTTTAGCTTTAAACTGTCGTTGGATGATTGTTTGATGATCTGTACGTATATGATATGTTAACTGTCCAAGATGACTTTTCGGAATCGTTCCAAAAGTGATAAAATCAAATCGCATATGATGCGTTTGCTGTGAATAGTGATTCTAGCATTGAATAGTGATTTTCGACGGAGTCAGAATGGGGCGAATAATACCTTTTCGTAAAGGGAAAATTGCCACGAGCAAAACTCATTGCTTGACTATGACCTATGCGGCTTTTATGCCTTTTGGGGTTGTTTAGGCCTTAAAAAGGGTCTTGCAAAGTTTTTCAGATTTTTCAAAAATTTGTTTTTGATTTTCTGAAAATTGTATTATGAGTTATAACATATAAGATCATATTGGATATGATATGTACTGATGTATATTGATGAATTATGTGTTACATGAGCATGGTGTTGGTTATGGCCTTAAGACCCTTAGATTAACGGTTTATGGTTTTGGTTTTGTAAATACGACTTGCATGTCGTTTTCTTCATTCTTGTAATTGTTTAACCTCGAATGCAACTCGAGTTTTATTATGTAAGTACATTAGTATAGGTTGTATTCAATTATTCAATGTAATGCACTTGAAGATTGAAGGATGATCAAAGAGGAGTAGGAGCAACCAAGGAGACAAGAAGAATGAAGACATGTAATTGTATTTATATTTTACCACCATAGATTGACCTTGATCCTTTCATTAGCTTGAAAGGATCATATAGGATAAAGGCCTTAACCATGCACGTTTACGTACTACACTTTACATATATATGAATGTATGCGATATAATGTATGTGTAGAGATAAAGATGCATGTTTAATTAGATTAATCATGTATGTATTAGATACATCACCCATGCCATGCCTGCTTAAACAAGATAAAATGTGTAACCACTTGAGATTTTAAAATTAACATAACGATTATGAGATATCTATTTTAAATACGAATTTTCATTTATTTCGATATGGGGAGATTTTGTCAAAAAACGGGTCATACCTGTAAGGAAGTTGGTTATTAAGTGAGACCGCTTGTGTCTCCTCCAACAACCTGAAAATCAAACCATTGGTGAATATTGATTTGAAGTATTTAACTCAAGGAAAAATTGGGAATCACTTTATGATGGGATCATGATTGTTTTAATTTGAAAACCCCTAAGAAAAATATTAAGTTTAAGATGCCTTCCAAATGGGAAACACTCGTCAAGACCTAGATCGACAAAGGGTGGGTTCGCCAAAGCAGAGTACCCTCGTCTATCGTGGTAAGGCACGATGGAGAAAATTAGTGATACTTAACTGTTAGACCATTGGGTTCGACTTAACTAAGTGACCACAATAGGATTGTGAATTTAGAGGCATAGAGTTTGGTAAGATTTATTGGATAAATGTGAACAAATGTTGTTATGTGAATAAATGTTGTTCTACCAAACTATCCAAGAGTTATATATGATATAATTGATAAACGTTGTCTACCTAAATAATCATTTTAAGGAGAAAAGCCAAAGATGACCTTAAAAGTGACGAAATATGTGTTAGGTCCATAATAGTTTGTAGAATGGGGGTTGAATACAAACTATGTCGTTTAATCGAATTTGCTCTTTTCTTAAAATATTAAATCAAGAACAAATTGATGCGGAATAAACGAATACCGATATTCAAGTTAAATATAAAATTTATATTAACTTGATTGGGTGTGTCTAAATACACGGGTACAAATTACAAGGTTTGATGACCAAACTAATTATTACAATTCTATAGAAAATTCGACATGAACTTTTCTATATTTGTAATAAAAAGATCGAATGCTAAAAAGCAATTCGAGAGATAAGTTCTAGGGAACTTAATCCGCTAGATAGTTCCAATAGTACAAGTAAACTATTTCTAGTGGTTTAGATTTAACGATACAAGCTAGAAATAATTTACAAGAATTAAATTAGAAGCTCAAGAACATTTTCTCTCTTGGTCTCTCTCTTTTCTCTCGGCTCTGTCTGATGAAGAGAAGTGAAGATTGTGTTTCTTGTTGTCTGCTGTCTTCTGTCTTTTATAGCACAGCCACAGTCATACTGCTTTGTTTCAACTGATATAACAATCAGTTAACAATAATATGACATTCGGTATGACTATCCACTGCAAGTAATATGACAGTCTCTTCCAATATAACTTTCGGAATGACTATCCTTAATACTTGATATGACAGTCTGTTGAACTAGATATGACAATCCATCCCAATATAACTTTCGGTATAACTATCTCTTTGAATGAGATATGACTATCCAGTTGAGATAATATGACTGTCCAATCCAACATCTTGATATGACTATTCTCTTGAACTGAATATGACAATCCAATAACCATATTCTTGGATATAACTTTCGGTATAACAATCAAAATTCCTGAACAACAATCTGATTCATTTCTTTGTTTGTTTAAAACAAACAAACTCACCACTTGTTGTTACTAAACAAACAAGTCGACCTACTAGCCACTTTCATTTCATATTTCGAATTATCACCTGGCCATTTCAATTCAACAACACAAAAGCAATTGACTTTTGTTTTATTTGTACGGGCTCCGTAGAAATGCTTTTTAATTCGCACAGCTTCTAATCTTTAATTAATAAATAATTAATTTAATTCAGAAATTATAAAAATAAATATCTTATATTATTAGATATTTATAAATATAATTATCTAATTAAATAAAATATTTATTAATATAAATAAATCTTTAAGCTCTAAGCTGCGGTTACTTGAGGGTCTGGAACCGGACTCCTTTTGCTTAACAAAAAATATATCAATTCCAACCGGGGTTCCAGCTTTAAGAATATATTACCTTCCATTTCCTTGTGATAATTCTATTTTCTCATAACCCGTCCAGGTGTAAGCTATGGTCTCTTGAGGATCTGAAACCGGACTCTTTTTGCTTAGCAAAAAATACAACAATTCTAACCGGGGTTTCAGCATTAAGAATATATCACTTAGAATTTTTTTATGATAATTCTTTTTCCTCGTAGCCTGTCCACTGAACAGTAAAATCCTTGTGATTAATTAATTTAGCACTTCTGTTGCTTGCACAATGATTCTTCTTTTATACCAGTCTTGATAGCTTGAACCACTGAAGTTAATGACGAACAACCACTGTTTAATGTTGACACTCGATGTACGGTCTGGTTCATGAGTGACTAATCGCAATGACTGTTCTTCATATATTGACTTTAAAACTGTGGTTCATGTCTCCCTTTTCTTCACTCTTTTTCAAACCTTTATAATATGTATTCTGCCACTGTAGGAACCCTTGTCACTATAAATAAACCCACTGTCTTGATTACTCCACTGATGCTTGATCAACTGAATGAACTTCTTCAAGTGTAGTATAACTCAAAATGGTAGATTGACTTTGTCTTCTTTCTTTTTGACAGTTATGCAATTGAGATCCCTGTGACAGTACATATACTATTTACTATTACATTCTTGTTTAAGTTGAGTTGAATCCTC
The DNA here is from genome assembly GCA_036435485.1 of Saposhnikovia divaricata. Taxonomy (NCBI): domain Eukaryota; kingdom Viridiplantae; phylum Streptophyta; class Magnoliopsida; order Apiales; family Apiaceae; genus Saposhnikovia; species Saposhnikovia divaricata. Next base: position 79,943,576 of record CM071599.1, read on the forward strand.
GAAATACAAATAGGCTACATCATATGCCATTCAATCTCCCCCTATTTGTTTGTTAGACAATAACAATCAAATACCTAGAGGATAACTCAACTACAAACAAGAAGAAGATAAATTAAAGAACTATAGTAAATAATACATTAAAAAAAATTCTGGTTTAGATATAACATTTCCAGAATCTCAGTAGATGAAATGATAGATGATTGTTCCTCTGACACTGAACAGATCTTCATTAAGTAATTCATCTTCGTTTCTCGACATACCTGCCAGATAACCCTTTACATCTTACATTGAATATTATCAGCAGATACTGGGAATTCTACAGTGGTAAAGAATATGACTTGTCAACCACATACTGAAGAATTTTTCTTTGTCGTTTCATACTTCTCTCCTTCCTTATGTCTCCCCACCTAAGGTGATATGTCTCTTCCTTATAACAGTTAATACTCCTTATCTTCCCTGACAAGGCGAATAAATCTATCTCCCCCTGACAAGGTGAATACTCCCCCATTCTAAGGTATATTTTTTTTATATCTCTCCCCCTTAGATAGAAAATCTCCCCCTCACTAAGGTAAGCTTATAATCTCCCCCTTAGTTGAATATCTCTTACTAAGGCAATCTTTGAGTATATCTTCTTCAAAATATCTCTCCTCCTTAGTTGAGTAATCCTCCAAGCATTCAATTATAGCAAACATCCAATTAAATTAGATGATACCATATTTTCAATTATAACTCCCCTCTTACCTTTAGTACAACAGATTCTTCATACATCTAACATTGACTGCTGGAATAAAGTAAAGAAGCTTTGCTTGTGTTGAAGAATTTTCATGAAGACTTCCAGAATAGAAGTATGTAGACTGATCAATTTTGCCCTTTAGATATTATAGAATGGCCTTACTATTGATCATCTTGACAACCAAATCCTCCGACAATTTCCTTGTATCTCCCAACTCTTGTAAGTTAACTGTGTTTGGGGAATAAGGAATGAGATTTGGTGTTTATCTTTCTTCCTCACTGTGTGTGATTCTGTTTCGTGTACATCACAAGTGTTTAGCTCATCTCTCCACTCATATCACTTAAAATAAATGATCTCATCTCTCAACTCTCAAGTGTTTACACTCATGCTCAATAGTGTATCACTCTTATCTCTCATAGCTCCAACATCCATGTGTACCTGCAAGGAAAATTCACCATAGCCCCTTCTAGAGAGGTCACTGGTAGTGCAATGGGGTTTCGCAAATCCCTGATCCTCGTTAGACGAATCTGAGTCATAATCTACAAGTTGATAAAAATTTTCCCTTTTATGGGTTTCAGATTTGAATTCTGAGAAGGTAAACAATGAAATCAAAACTTAGAATTAAAATCATGTTTCCATCTAATGTCTATGAACACATGACCTTGTTAAACTCATCAGGTAAAAAATCTGAATCATAGTTAACAAGTTGTCGATCTGCACCTATGTTGGATCCGATACTCGCAGGATCCAAAGATGTTCCCTTTGGGGAGTTAAACAGTGATCCTGAAAGATTTTGCATTAGGGATCACAGCCTTCTCTCGAGGTCTGTGAAGACTCTTGGTTCTTTGAGGAACCTTCAACTTATAATCCTAACCGTAAAATGGTCGGAGTATGAGTTGTTTCAGTCAATTCATCCTTAGTGTGTGCAATCTCACTTGGTGCATATGAAGTATTTTAGTATTGTGTATGAGGTAGTGACTTACCAACAGATGCCCTGGCCGACAGGCGAATTTCAATAAACTCATCATTTTAAGATGATGAATCCAGAGACTGTTTTAGTGCCATTTTCAGCTCTGCATCCTTTTGGGAGAATGCAGGCGAGCTTACGGATACCTCAAGTTATATACATCTATTCTCCTTGAGAGGTAGAGCTGTGGGTTTACTATCCCTCACATCCTTATTTGCTGCATCAAGTGCAGTTACTCCCTTAATGACCTCTAGTCAAATAAGTTACTTCCACTTCAGGGGTAAGTTAGGATGTGTTTAGATTTGGATTTATAGTCCGGGATAAAAGTTGTTGGGTTTACAACCTCATTACTTACAATGTGAGAAAAGTTCCACTAGGAGCTGAACCTGCATCACATAGCAATAGAGCAATATGGAGGTAGAATGCATTTACATCATACCATAACATTGTGTGAAAACATATGCATTATATCTTGTAAGAGAATTGATGTACATTTATGATTTCAAAAAGTTTTACAATTATAAACAATCACAAATGTTGAATGATTTGAGTTTTCTTTTAAAAACTGTTAATGTGTAAGAGTCTGTATTTATGCATAAAACAATGTATTATAATGTCTTTTAATGAAAACTAGGTCGTTTTATTTTTAAAAGACACAAACTCTTGACTTCACAGTAATTTAGAAAAAAAGATTTTCTTTAAGTGCTTATTATGTATAGAGAACTTTAACACAAAAGTTAGTGAAAAGACTCATACAAGCACTGAATGTAGTTTAGGTAACAAAGATTACCAAGTACATAAGTACAGATAACCAATGTATCTCCTTTGGCACTTCATTACTTAGCACAACATAAACTAAGTAATTGACTAATGGATGTAAAATATTCTAAGAACTATCATATGTATAAAGTGGTGTATAACCAGAATTAGAGAATTTAATTTTGAAAAATCTTCACCACTTCAAAATATGATAGGAGACCGAATGTAACTTTAAGTCTCACTTACTTAGAAAGTTGAACACCTTAATTTATACTAACACTAATGATTTATAGATAAGACACATTTACTCAGAATAAATCCTAAGTAATATCATCAGAGATAATATATACATCACAATTAGTTTGCATTAAAGTATCAGAACAACTAGCAACTGTCAGTAAACAAATATTTTACTATTTGATACCAACTGCTAGTATTTATCAAATACTTTAAAATGCAAGTAATTGTGTTTATGATTACTTTACCAAAATTAAATTATGAGCAAATGAGCCATTGAATTGCTTCACGTCATAATTTAACTAGGATATAAATAATCACTGCTAAATACTAAATATTCAATGATACCAATTGTTTGATAAATTCAATCTATTGTAAGATAAATTCAATTTAGTGAAGATTGAATTGTTACATTGAGTACCAATTGACAGAATGAATATTAGTATCTAACTACTTAAGAACATCATTCACTGATATTCAAAAGTACGAGGAACTAGTTGACAAGAAATACACAAGCTCTTAAGATATAACATTTCAAACTTATGACTTCAAGGCAACTCCTCGATAATAACAATTGTTAACTCCTAACAACTGTTTACTGGTAGACAACCTTGGTTCTATAAATAAGACTCGATTACCAAAGCTGTCTTGTCTGCAATCTTAGAAATGATATTCTAAGTCCTATACACCTTGATCCATAGTATATAACATTTATTATCAAAGTGATTAGAAGCTTGCAAATAAGCATAAAAATTATTCCAAGTAACTGAACAATGATCACTTTAGATATTTCAATATTCATAGTTCTACTTAGAGAATTTTCATACTATGCATAGTAATATGAGTGAATTGTAAAAGATATAACAATGATTCCTTGGAGGAGTTCTAAGTAATTTCACACATACCAATATATCTCACAATTAGTTAATAAATAGAATTCTAACTAAATATCATTAATTGATATAAGTCAAAACTTCAATACAACCAATTGTTAGAGCCATGATATTAATTATAGTGAATTTCTGAAAATGGGATATTAAAGTTCACTAGAATTAACATCTCATAACTGATTGAAGACCAATACAGATTAGGTCCAAATTAGTTATGTTGTTTATTTATTTTAATAAATATGAGGTACAGAGCAAATACTAAATTGAATTGCTTTAGATTCTATAACTCATATTAATCAAAGTAAATAATTAAATAAATAAATACTAAATCTCTATGAGTTAGATTTTAGCATTTAAGTATTTTATTATCCTCAAATAATCACCACTAAAATATATTGCAATTATATACATGGCAATCATTCAACAGATAATTTTCAGCGTGAGGTCTGGATGTAAATAAGTTCACAAGTCCTTTCGATACAGACAATTGAATACTTGTGAGCTTACTTAAGAATTACTTAACAGATGGGATTTATAAATCATATAGCATTAATAAAATCCCAAGTTTACAAATCAATCTTGAAAAATTAATTTCATCAAGTGATTTAGCAAACATGTCTGCAAGTTAATCTTAAATAAAGACATGCTCTCGAAATAATTGCGTAGTCCTTGAGTGTTCCACAGAGTTGTTGGAGATGAATTTGATTCCTTGTGTTCTCCTGCTTTCGTACAACTCATTTGATCTGTCTCTATGCAGCAAAACATGTCAGAACTGATGTCTCTAGGGTACGAACATTGCAGATTTGGGTCCAACTTAAGACATCTGAAAATCAATTGTAATAACTACAAGAATAGATTCTCAAGAATCCGCTTGGAACTATGCACAATTGCATAATTGAGAATAAAATATGTGTGTAAGTGATCTAATAGCAGTTGAATAAGATAATGAGCTGATGATTCCTCTATAGCTTGATTAGGTCCTAATTAGTAGATCCTGAACTTATTTGGTCAAATATCTCTAGGGTACCATTTCCTTGGATTTGGGTCCATCTTAAGATTTTTGATTACCAACTTGTTAGGTCCAAACTAATAGGTCAAAAGCCAGCTATAGTGGTGTGTTGGCATGTAGTCTTGACAGGTCTAGAATCTTCTGAATAGAAACAAAAGATCCTGGACTTACTTTTATTGTCATCATTCTTTTGGCTTACTTGTGCTCCAAATAGAATTATTCTTTTGGCTTGCCTGAGCTCCTAAAAGGATTCTTCTATTGGCTTGCATGAAGTAATTCAAAAGAATTGCAACTTTATCAATATCAAAACAGCAAATATCTTGATACCAATTTTTAGTTAATAAACCAACATAAAATATAATCAAGATATCATTGCACATATATATCATTTATGTTTGTGCCTAAAGATGTAGAGAGTTCTATAAATGTGACACCAATTGTTAAAAGATACCAACTGTTAAAGATTGATACCAAATATTAAATTATAGGTAGGGTGTCATACCATGTCTTCCATGCTTGCTTGAGTGTGATACCAGTTCATACTAACCTGTAGAGATTTTCAATTATCTCACCAACTAGGAGTGCACTTGTTCACATTCCTCTAGCATCCAGATTCAGTAGGTCCAGATGTCCATTATGATCATGAATGTACAACAGGTGCCTGATATCCTCAAGTCTTGTCACTGGTGCTTCTTGTTAGATATACTATCTTATCAGCTTGTAACCTTGCACCCAGTTTGGCCTTGTCCCTCATAACAATGCCTTGACATCCAGTTAAACTTCTGGTTATCCTTATACCAAATACAACCTTGTTGTTTGGTCTAGATACCAGCTTCCCTTCAATCTGCCTTCTGTAGTGATTGAGATCATCTTGCATTGCAATCACTCAATCTGAATCTTTCAGAGCTTTTGTAGCTTTCTTAGTTTCTTCTTAAAGAAAACTAAAGAAATAATCATTAGTACTTGAAGCTCTACTAGTCTTTTACTTCCATCATTAGAAACACTAAGAACTAAGACAAAGAATTAATTGAGTCAACATTCTTTGTCTTGGCAGACATGTTCTCATAGTATCCTTTGACTTTCAGTGTGGTGTTGAGTTGACTAGTTAATCCTTCTGTTGCTCCCCCTAAGCTGCTGCTGGGTTTACATGAAGATTCTCCATGTTTGACATTGCTTGGATCTGAATCACCATCACCATTGACAGCTGGGAGCTAGAGGTTATTGAACATCACTAAGACTTTCAATCACCTTCTGTTGATTAATAACAATCACCCTGTAGGCTGTTGACTTCACTGAGTAACCAAGGAAATTAACCTCTTGAGCATTAGCTGATTACTAGGATGCTCACTTTCATTTATCATTGCAAAACAATTTCCTACATACTTGTGGGGTCTTCCTATATTTCTTACTGATCAGGGTTCGATCATGTCAGTAGCAAACTATTGACTGCTTCAACATTAATACTCTTGAAGGTGCAAAAATCATCCAGAACACTAATTGATAGGTCCTATAATCTGGTCTCCAAGTTGTCATAGTCAGTTTTGCTTCCTGACACTCTTCTAGATGTGATCAATCACCATCAGTGGTGTCTTGTCTTCAGATTGTCTGAACAACAACTTGTTTCTTGAGAGAAGTCATCAGTCATCATCACTAAGGTATATTTTTCATTGATGTAGAACTTCTGTGTGATGCTTCTTTGATTTCTCTTTATGACATGCCTCATAATTTTATTTTACTTTAATTCCAGATGCGGTAGTCTCCTTTACTGACTCGATTTCCAGGAAAGAATCTCTTGATATGACATTTAGGTGAGAGAGCTCCTTATGTCATAGCTGAACTCTTGTCTGATGAAGCTTTAGATTTGACCTTGTTGACTTCACCTTTGACTGAGATTCCATGTCAACTACAGATAAGTTCTCTTTCCTTAATCCTCGAACAGTAGGCTTTTCATCTTATAAAAGATGCTTTATTACTGACAATATTCTTTAGCTATTGAATAGCCTTGACCCTAGGTCATACCCTTGCTGTTGTCTCCAAGGGATAACCACTTGGCCTGTCTTCACATTCACATTTGATAGCAGGGTTCTTTCTTCGATGATATGCTTTGAATAAATCAATAATAATGCATAATCGATTAACCTATTAAGCCCTATATTCACAAATGGATAAAAAGTTCTTGGTACCCAAATTGTTTAATTGGGTCCAGATGGATTAGAGATTTCTCTTTTATTAGAGTTAACAACAGTTTTAACCTTAACATGCTAATTCTTATCTTTGACTGACCATTTCTCCTTTTTAATGTCATTGACAAAATATTCACTGAGCAAGGAGAATAATGGTTCCTTCCTAACATAAGAAGGACTAGCAGTCTGTACCTTATTGTTATTCTTAAACATGCTTTTTCTATGATCAATGCAAATACTAGGAAATGCATTTATGACATTTGAAATAAGCAGGCATGATAATAAGAATACACTGCATACATTCAGCATTAAAACATTGCAGATAAGAATTATGCAAATTAGGCATGTTATGCATTTTAGAAAATTCAGTACTATCTACTTTAACCTATGCACACTTGTGTAACAGGTAGCAAGTAGATTTACAGATATTCAATAATTTTCTAAATATGCATGGAATAGAAGAATTAACAATTAATCACTAATTCTATCCAATCCATTCTTATTGTTATATTATATTATATAATCTCTATTACCTAAGTCAGTTTTACAAATGAATTGATGTTCTACTGACACCCTAGGTAATTATTCCATATTTTAAACTTTTTAAACCTTAACAAACAATTCAGAATGAATAAGCAAATCTTGTTCTACTGGGGATCCTGAAACTAGTTTAAGCAGAGGTCATATATGCTTGACATATATCATTTAAGAATTGAGAGATATTGTCTAAGGAACACTTCTAACTCACTATTACAATTAATTAAATTCAACAAATATTCATACACATAATAAGATCTTCTAACCAAAGATATAATAATTAAAAACTAAGATCTTAACATGCTTTGAATTTCTGAGAATTACATATTACACTAGTTCGAAGAATTGCTACCTGAGACATGTGAGGTGAATCATCTCCAGAGATTGCTATGAAGGCAAGATATTAATTATGCTCTTCTCATCATCATCTGATCCATCCCAACTCTGTTCTTCAACAAGATAAGTTCTGCACTGATGCTTCTGTTTCATCTCATTTAATGAATCCCTATTCATCTTTGTCTGTCAGAATTATATACCATGTTGCACACCTTGATAGTTACTTATCACATAAAATTTTTCATAACTGCAACTATCATTTTTTGTTCTTTCCACCAACTCAGTCTTGTAGCCACCTCTTGAACTGTATCCTGAAGAGTTTCTGCTTCGGAATAGATAGGCCTAATTCCTGGATTAAACATTTGTACTCTTTCTAAATTAGTAACTCTTCATGTATGTTCTGAGGTTCCATCATTAATTCCTGACTGAGATGTCTAACTGTCTAGTTCATTCTCAAACCTCCTTGATTCCACTTTTCTAAAATCTCTCTTGATTCCTTAAAAGATATTTCTTGGTACAATCCACTAAGTGTAGTAGATGTTACATTGGAGCAATCCACTTAGTGTTTGTATATCACAGAATCAATAGACTTAATTCAAATCTTCGAGAAAAATTCTTTCCATTATAACCTCTTCCATTTCTGCTTCTGAAAAACCAGTGAATTCTATGGATATAAATTTAAGGAGCTTCCACAAATTTTTCTTCAGTAGGTAGAAATTAATTTTATTGAAAAATGCATTTTCTTCAAAAGATTCAAATCATCTTTGACAATTCGGAGGAATCTTCAACTAACAACCTTCTTAGAACTATTGGCTTAGAATAAATTCAAAATATTTAAAATTCAAAAACTTCAAGGACTCGAAAATTTTTGAGAAATAAAAAATCTGAAAGTAAGTTCAAATTAATTAAAATTCGAAATTAGAGTCAAATTAATAAAGAATCAAAAAATCTCAAGAAATGATAATTTTTGAGAGTTAAAGAATCCGAAAATAAATTCAATTTAATTAAAATTTGAAATTATCAAGAATTAAAATTTTTGAAAATTAAACAATTTTAAAATAAACTCAAGTTGTTTAAAAATCAAAATTTCCAAGAATTAATCATTTCAAGAATTAAAAAATTCGAATATAAGTTCAAATTATTTAAAGATCAAAAATCTCAAAAATGAATATTTTTGAAGGTTAAAAATTTCGAAAATAGAGGAGTTGACTTTTTGGTCTAATACCGGATTTAATTTCTGTATGGATCAACAAATTCGAAATCCAATTGGAGGACCACAAAAATACGGATCTTGATTTGTGCGTCAATCAAAAGGCTCTGATACCAATTGTTAGGTGCATATTAGTTTGTAGAAGGGGGGTTGAATACAAACTATGTCGTTTAATCGAATTTGCTCTTTTCTTAAAATATTAAATCAAGAACAAATTGATGCGGAATAAACGAATACCGATATTCAAGTTAAATATAAAATTTATATTAACTTGATGGGGTGTGTCTAAATACACGGGTACAAATTACAAGGTTTGATGACCAAACTAATTATTACAAATTCTATATAAAATTCGACATGAACTTTTCTATATTTGTAATAAAAAGATCGAATGCTAAAAAGATCGAGAGATAAGTTCTAGGGAACTTAATCCGCTAGATAGTTCTAATAGTACAAGTAAACTATTTCTAGTGGTTTAGATTTAACGATACAAGCTAGAAATAATTTACAAGAATTAAATTAGAAGCTCAAGAACATTTTCTCTCTTGGTCTCTCTCTTTTCTCTCGGCTCTGTCTGATGAAGAGAAGTGAAGATTGTGTTTCTTGTTGTCTGTTGTCTTCTGTCTTTTATAGCACGGCCACAGTCATATTGCTTTGTTTCAACTGATATAACAATTAGTTAACAATAATATGACATTCGGTATGACTATCCACTGCAAGTAATATGACAGTCTCTTCCAATATAACTTTCGGTATGACTATCCTTAATACTTGATATGACAGTCTGTTGAACTAGATATGACAATCCATCCCAATATAAATTTCGGTATAACTATCTCTTTGAATGAGATATGACTATCCAGTTGAGATAATATGACTGTCCAATCCAACATCTTGATATGATTATTCTCTTGAACTGAATATGACAATCCAATAACCATATTCTTGGATTTAACTTTCGGTATAACAATCAAAATTCCTGAACAACAATCTGATTCATTTCTTTTTTTGTTTAAAACAAACAAACTCACCACTTGCTTTTACTAAACAAACAAGTCGACCTGCTAGCCACTTGCATTTCATATTTCGAATTATCACCTGGCCATTTCAATTCAATAAAACAAAAGCACTTGACTTTTGTTTTATTTGTACGGGCTCCGTAGAAATGCTTTTTAATTCGCACAGCTTCTAATCTTTAATTAATAAATAATAATTTAATTCAGAAATGATAAAAATAAATATCTAATATTATTAGATATTTATAAATATAATTATCTAATTAAATAAAATATTTATTAATATAAATAAATCTTTAAGCTCTAAGCTGCGGTTACCTGAGGGTCTGGAACCGGACTCCTTTTGCTTAACAAAAAATATATCAATTCCAACCGGGGTTCCAGCTTTAAGAATATATCACCTTCCATTTCCTTGTGATAATTCTATTTTCTCATAACCCGTCCAGGTGTAAGCTATGGTCTCTTGAGGATCTGAAACCGGACTCTTTTTGCTTAGCAAAAAATACAATAATTATAACCGGGGTTTCAGCATTAAGAATATATCACTTAGAATTTCTTTATGATAATTCTTTTTCCTCGTAGCCTGTCCACTGAATAGTAAAATCCTTGTGATTAATTAATTTAGCACTTCTTTTGCTTGCACAATGATTCTTCTTTTATACCAGTCTTGATAGCTTGAACCACTGAAGTTAATGATGAACAACCACTGTTTAATGTTGACACTCGATGCACGGTCTGGTTCATGAGTGACTAATCGCAATGACTGTTCTTCATATATTGACTTTAAAACTGTGGTTCATGTCTCCCTTTTCTTCACTCTTTTTCAAACCTTTATAATCTGTATTCTGCCATTGTAGGAACCTCTTGTCACTATAAATAGAACCTACTGTCTTGATTACTCCACTGATGCTTGATCAACTGAATGAACTTCTTCAAGTGTAGTATAACTCAAAACGGTAGATTGACTTTGTCTTCTTTCTTTTGACAGTTATGCAATTGAGATCCCTGTGACAGTACATATACTATTTACTATTACATTCTTGTTTAAGTTGAGTTGAATCCTCGAAATACAAATAGGCTACATCATATGCCTTTCAATATGGATCTTGGCTTACTAGAAAGGTTTAGAGAAACATTTCTGAATTGATAGGCATGGCTATTAATTTGACAAAAATAGTGGGAGATATATATTGTGAACATATATGAATAATCACTTGAACATAATTTAACAATTCCGTAGACTAATTATTTTATGCATTTTAACATTGTAGATATTCGAAATGACAAATAACTCAAATAACTTCTCTGTACGATCAGTCCTTGAGAAGGACAAGTTGACAGGAACTAACTTCCTAGACTGGCAAAGGAATTTGAGGATTGTCCTCAGGCAAGAGCGAAAGCTCTATGTCATAGATATTCCTCGCCCTGGACCTCTCCCTAAAGGTGCAACGGAGGATCAACGAAATGCTTATCAGAAGTATTTGGATAATGACACCGATGTCACCTGTTTGATGCTTGCGACTATGAGTTCTAAGCTGCAAAAACAACATGAGAATTTTGATTCTTATATAATGATCGAGCACCTTAAACGTATGTTTGAAGGACTGGCTCGTCAAGAGAGGTTTGATACAAGCAAGGCCTTGTATGCGTGTAAACAGGGTGAACGTGATTCGGTAGCACCGCATGTTCTAAAGATGATTGGATATATGGAGTACCTTGCTACTCTGGGTTCCGCGATTAGTCCGAAAGCCCAGATAGATCTGATCTTAAAATATTTGAACAATAGCTATGCTCATTTTGTAATGAATTACAACATGAATAAATTAGACAAGAACCCCACCGAATTGTTGGTTATGTTGAAAACTGCTGAGACCAACATTCAGAAGGCATCCTCTACTCCCATAATGATGGTAAACAAGGGGAATGCCAAAGGAAAGGGATAGTGGAAAGGCAAGAAGAAGATTGGATCTAAATCTGCTAGTCAAAAACCCGCAGAAAGAAGGCTTTAAAGCCTAAAGGTGGTGTTCAAAAGGCAAAGGGTGATTGTCACTATTGTAAGAAGTCGGGTCATGGGAAGAGGAACTGTCAAGCTTATTTGGAGGATCTGAAGAAACTGAAGGCTGTTCAGATTTCTGATTCAGGTATTTATGTTATAGAAGTCAATTTATCTCCTTCTACATCATGGGTATTGGATACTGCATGTGGTTCTATTCTTTGAGAGGCTAGAGAGAGAGAGAGAGACATCCTTTCGGCTAGTACCGGCTCCCTTGATCGTTGCATGATCGGACGTTCGTGTGGACTGCTTTGGAGACGCAGATCTTGCTACAAGGGCTGTGTGGTGATTGCATCTTTGGACCTCCATCTTTCATACGTTTAAAGCTTATTATAAGGTACTGATTCTGTTCTCCATAATCTGCTTGACTTATACATGGATCCTGAGTTAGGGTTTCGAATTTTTATTGTTGTAAGCCCTGTTTTCGCTGCGTGTTATACCTCGAAACCCAACATATTATATATAGGATATAACTAGCTTATTACCCGTGCAAAGAACGGGTTCCTAAAACGTAATTTTCAATATAATATTAATATAAATGTAAATTAAATTTTTTATTTTTTAAATAGTTTTTTAAATTGGATTATTTGGAACTAACAATAAAACTATTAAACAATGGCGAGTCTCATATTTTTCTTCGTGTTCTTAAATTTAATTATATAAATTATATATTAACATGTTATTGAATGAGATTTGAACTTTTAAATTATATTAATTACTTTTAAATTATAAGCATTTAATAATAAAATGTTATTGATAAAATTCGAGCATTTGACTTGTATTACTCCATCCGTCCCAATTTATGTGAGCTGCTTTCCTTTTTTGAATGTTCAAAAAAATGAACTTACCCTTTTTAATACTCATTTAATATTATTATAGCCCCACATTCATTACTTCTCTCTGTGTCAAAAATGAATAATAATGAAGTCAACTTTAACTTTCCTAAACATGTTAACCTATTCACATAAAATGGGGCGGCCGGAGTAGTATTTTCAGAGTTTCAAATTAAAAGTTAAAATAGATTATTGATGCGTATTGAAATCTTAAGAAAATTGCTAGTAAATGAATAAATCTTTATCTCGTTTATGAGTTTATTATGGAATGAAAAGTAGGGTGTATTTATTGCGTATTGAATGCTAGGGTTAGGGAGAGCTTCGAGCTTTAATGGCTGATCAAGTGTTTCGTGACTTAACTCAGGTCCTCACAAGATGCCTACGTATCTTGCAATATATCAAGAATCAAGCCAAAAAACGTAGTTCTAGGTTGAATGATCAGGTCCTTTATATAGGCATTGGATGCCTTGGAGTTAGAGTAGAATTAGGTGTCTTGGTGGGCAAGCCATAGCTTAGGCCCAATTCTAGAGCCTTCTAACAGATAAGAAGATAAGTATTGGAATTATATGCCTTGAAGATCACTCCTGATATGATTTGGTTTCCTTGTTGACTCAAATATGGGGTCTTTTATTTGGCTGATTTTACAGCTACGAATTTATTATCATTATTAAGGTTTTAGGCCTCGTAATTGGGCTTTGACTTTGGACCAGCTTAGGTTCATTTAATGCAACATTAAATGTGTTTTTAGGGCTTATTTTCAGCCCATATCATTTGCCCCCCAACTTCTAGGAAAACTGATCAGGTTTTCGTGGAAGTTACAATTATCTTTTTCGAGACTCGGGGACGTTTTTATCCCTTACCTAGGACTCCTTATTTTTCGTACCCTCATATGGGGATTTTGATTTGTACACTAGTGTTTCACATGTACCGTCTTGGTTGTAAAGTGTAGAGCGACCTACACATTTACGACGATTCGCCTTATTCGGGGTTTTAACTTGTGCTCGCTTTTAGCAATTTCGGCACTTTTATAGAGCTTTCATGCATTTTTAGCTTAAATTATCACTTGAAAATATTTCTATAATTTTTCTCGTATTTTTCTATACTTTTCCTAATATTTTAGGAATTTTCGGGTACTCACAGGTATTTTTCTTAATTTTTCCTAATAATTTAGGAATTTTAAGGTACTCACAAGTATTTTTCTTAATTTTTCCTAATAATTTAGGAATTTTCGGGTACTCACAGGTATTTTTCTTAATTTTTCCTAATAATTTAGGAATTTTCGGGTACTCACAAGTATTTTTCTTAATTTTTCCTAATAATTTATGAATTTTCGGGTACTCATAGGTATTTTTCTTAATTTTTCCTAATAATTTAGGAATTTTCGGGTACCCACAGGTATTTTTCTTAATTAATTTTTTTTATACATTTGCCGATTGAAAGACTAGGTGGGGCCTACCCCATGTTTCCTTCCTGCTCGGTTTTTCCATTCGGTTTTCCCATTTTTTTTTTGTACATGTGCCGATTGAAAGACTAAGTGGGGACTACCCCCTTTTTTTCTTTCCTGCTCGGTTTTTCCATTCGGTTTTCCCTTTTTTTTTTTTTTACTTTTGCCGATTGAAAGCTTGAGTGGGGACCACCCCCTTTTTTTCTTTCCTGCTCGGTTTTCCCATTCGGTTTTCCTTTTTTTTTTTACTTTTGCCGATTGAAAGCTTGAGTGGGGACCACCCCCTTTTTTTCTTTCCTGCTCGGTTTTCCTTTTTTTTTTACTTTTGCCGATTGAAAGCTTGAGTGGGGACCACCCCCTTTTTTTCTTTCCTGTTCGGCATTCTCATTCGGTTTTTTCCTTTTTTTTTTAAAACGTTTTCCGAGTGAAAACTTCAAGTGGGGCCACCCCATTTTTATGCTCCGGCTCGGCAATTTCATTCGGATTTTGAGCCATTCGGAAATTTATTTTTCGTACAGAAATTCGAATCGAAGATGTTTGGAGCCTACTTTCGAAATTCCAAATTTTGAAACTTCCCTCTCCTTTTTTCCGCCACAATTATGGAGCCAATTTTCAAAAATTTTAAAATTTGAAACTCTCCCCACTTTTGACCTGCAACCTTCTATAGAAGGTTAAAGTGACCTGCTAGGCTTCCTATATAAGAGCAGTAGATGTAAACTTCTCATTCACACTTCTCACTCTCAAATTCTCAAATTCTCTCAAATTTTTAGATAGTTTTAGAAACTTGAAGTGTTCTTGAGTTTTTCAAGTGTTTATTTCTTAAACACTTGAAACTTTCGAAGATTTGAAGATCAAAGGAGGTTTTGCTTGAAGAATTTGAGTTGTTCTTCACCTAGTTCATCCATTTTTTTGTCATTCAATCCAAAATGTTCAAGATGGCTGGTAGTTCTAAAGATGTGGCTTCAAGGATTGCTGCTAGATCTCTCGGAAGAGGTAAACCTTCTCCTACTCTTGTTTTAGAGCGTAGGGTTTACTCAATTCCTGAATTGCTAGAGGAGTTAGGAGATGCTTTCCCAAATAATTCACAATTAGATTCTTATCTTTATCCTTCTTGCATAACCGCATTAGATGCCGGTAAATTAGCTAACAAATACGGTATTAAATCTCCTTTCGAGGTTGTTCTTCCTGAACCAGGTGATAGAACGTGTAACTGGAGTTCAGAAGATTTGTTTGTTTATGAAGATGCCATTAAATCGGGTCTTAGGTTTCCCATACATGACTTTATAATTCGTTTGCTAGCCGAAATTAGAATTAATCCTTGTCATCTACCCCCCAACTCTTGGAAGGCAATACTTTGTTTCATGGCATTGTGCCTTCAAAAAGGGTACCCCCTTAGTGTCCCTTTGTTTAGGAGTATTTTTCTAGTTTGAAATAGTGCGAATACCCAACCAGGTTGGGTTCACATCCAGCACCGTCCTGGTGTTCCTCAAATCTTTGATTTCCTTTCCACTCCGGAAAAGAATCCTAACTGGCGGAGGAAATTTGTAATTGTTCGTTGGAGAGGTGGAGATTGGGGCAAATATTTCAAGTCTCAGTTTTGCAAAGTAAAGGATCCGGGGAAATTCGATAAGATGCTTCTCCCGAGTGAAATTTCGCAACGGGATGAACTTTGTAAAGATAACGGGCATACTCATTACAGAGCTATAATCAAAGAATCTAACCTCCGGGAAATCGGACTTAGTTCAGTCAATGAAGAGGGTAATTTTCACTTAATGTTTTGGTCTTTATTAGAAATGTATTCGTTCTTAGTCCGATTTTTGTGTTGTTCTGTGCTTTTTCAGCTGCAGCGATCATCGATACGGAGCTTGGAGTTGGGGGTCCAGATGAGGTCACCCGAAGGTCAACCCTGAGGTTGAACAAGGAAGCTAATCCTCCTGAGCCCCTAGTACCCAGTTTCCTGACTCATAGCCTCAATGCCGACAAGAGGAGGCGAGGGCCCGATAGTTCGCCCACGGCTGCATTCAAGCCCGGATGGGGCATTTGCGATCATGATTCTATTGGGGGTGATAACAGTTTGGTAGCAGAGTGGTCAAAGCACGGAATTCCAATTGCTGATCAGGTGAACATAGTTCTTCGGAAAAATATGATTGATGAGACCGAAGTACAGGGTGCCCATGCCATATTCATGGTAGGTTTTTCTTTATTCCCGCATGAATTCTATTTGGGGCATCATCTTGTCATCATTCTGACTTACTTTTCTTTTCTCTTTTAGGCCAATGCTTACTTTCAGTCAATCGTCCATCAATCCAAGGAACTTCGGGACTCTGAGCAGAAGGTCAAGAAGGAAAACAAACGCCTTATCAAAGAGAAGGGAGTGTTGGAGGAGCACGTTCTTACTGCGGAGAAGAGCCTTTCTGAGCTTAGAGAGGAGAACCAGAAGCTCGTTATGGATCGAGCTAGGGCTATTGACGACTACATGGAATCCGAAGACTTCCGAGCCTTTATTGATGATCACGATGATCAAGTCTATCCCGAAGTTTTTGCCAAGGGGTGGAGTCAGGCCCTTAGCGCTGTTATTGCTCAGCATCCGGGATTGTTTAACCCGGATGTGGACTTCAAATGTCCTTTACCAGTTGCGGGCGCTTCCTCCTCTGGAGTTCAGAATGGGAACCCCATGGACATTGTCGAGGAGAATGAAGAGACTCAGGATCACAGCATTCAGATAGATGATCAGGAGGCCGAGGAGTAGGCCGGTCTTAGTTTTATCTTAGCTATTCGCCCCTTGCGGCTTATGTCTACTTATGTTTGTACCGAACTTAACCTTCGGGTTTTTAACTTATCTTAGCCATGTCCTTTATGTTTTATGTTTATCGAACTTAACCCTCCGGGGCTTACCTATGTAGTTTTTCCCCTTTGTCAAATTTGTCTTTCACTTATTACTTGTTTATTGCGCTTTTAGAGTTTTCTAAGTATTTAGCCACATGGCTCACACCATCAGGTGCTTTGATACAACATTTGCTTTTCGTGCTTAGAATAACAAAACAAAAAGAACCACTCATACTGAAAGTAGAAACAACTTTTATTAATAAGTGGACAAAGATGTCAATAAACCGGGATCATCCCTTACATAGATACTCTACTTCCTACTCGGAGCTTAACTACTCCGTATGGTTTCATCGACCTTATTTCTACTTCCTACTAGATATAAGTCATATCCTATGTAAGATAATCAAACATAATAGACTTTGAGGTTTGATGCATGCCAAGTACGAGGCACCTCATTTCCTTCCAATGTCTCCAATTTGTACGATCCACGTCCCAGTGTTTCCTTGACCCGATACGGGCCTTCCCAATTTGGGGATAGCTTTACTTTCTGTCCAACTCCAGATGCTTCAATCTTTCTAAGCACCAGGTCCCCGTGACGGAAGAACCTTTCTTTCACCCTTAGGTTATAGTAGAAGGAAGCTTTTGTATGATGTTCAGTATTCCTAGCATGGGCTTCGTCCCTCACCTCATCGATCAAGTCGAGGGCCATCCTCATTCCTTCCTCATTTGTGTCTGGTTCAAAGGCTTCAACCCATGGAGATACATGCATGATTTCCACGGGAACCACAGCTTCAGCCCCGTAGGCTAACATGAATGGGGTTTCACCAGTCATCACTTTGCAGGTGGTGCGATATGCCCAGAGTATGGGCAACAGCTCATCCACCCAAGTGTTCCTAGAACGTTCCACCCTTTTCTTAAGTCCATCGAGGATGATTCGATTAGCAACTTCAGCTTGCCCATTGGCTTGAGGATGGGCGACTGAGGTGAATCGAAGCTCAATTCCATTTTCATCACAGTAATCTCTAAATTCTTTGTTGTTGAATTGTAACCCATTGTCCGTAACTAGGATCCGTGGTATCCCGTACCTACATATGACATTCTCCCAGAAGAACTGCATGATTTGCTTGGTTGTGATTTTAGCTAAAGGTTTGGCCTCAATCCACTTTGTGAAGTAGTCGATAGCTACAACTAGAAACTTTCTCTGAGCAGTGGCCATAGGAAAGGGCCCAAGAATGTCCATCCCCCACATAGCAAACGGGATGGGGGAGCTCACGGATGTCAACATCTCTGGTGGTTGTCTAACCACTGGTGCATTCTTCTGGCACTGATCACACCTTTTCACGTACTCTTTGGCATCAGCAATCATCTCCGGCCAATAGAATCCAAGCCTGACTATCTTGTGAGCTAGGGCCCTGCCCCCCAAGTGTTGTCCGCAAATCCCCTCATGGACCTCCTCAATAGCTGATTTGGCCTCTTCGGGCCTTAAACACTTTAGATACGGAATCACAAAAGATTTCTTGTAAAGTATCCCTTCAATCAGAGCATACCTCAACGCTCTCACAGATAATTTTCGTGCCTCCATGGAATTAGTCGGGAGCCAACCAGTCTCGAGGTGTGCTCTTATGGGGTCTATCCAACATTCCCTCACCCCAATAGGTGCGACTAACTTTGAATCGATGGTAGGGGTTCTCAGAACTTGGAAGTAGACACTTCCATAGTAATTCTCTATCTCAGAGGAGGCAAACTTGGATAAGGCATCAGCCTTGGTGTTTTCTTCCCTCGGAATGTGCTCAATGTAGCACTCATCAAATTGAGTCATTACTGCCATCACAAGCCTTAAGTATTTGGACATGGTTTCATCCTTTCCCTCAAACTCTCCATTGACTTGGGCCACAACTAGCCTTGAATCTCCACAAACTTTAAGATTCTTGACTCTCAGTACTCCTGCCAAACCAAGCCCAGCTATCAAAGCTTCATACTCTGCCTCATTATTGGTTGTTGGAAAGTCCAACTTCAAGGCGTATTCAATTGTAAATCCATCGGGACTTTGCAGAACAAGACTTGCACCGCTTGTTTTTGTTTTCGATGCCCCATCAAAATAGAGCATCCAGAATTCCTTCTCTTTGATCGTAGGTTCTTTGTCTTCCTCATTGCCTCCCTGAGGTATCTTCTGTCCCCCGGCTTCTTGGTTGTCAATGGTACATTCAACCACGAAGTCAGCAAGTGCCTGCGCTTTGATGGCCGTCCTTGGCTTGTACTTAATATCGAATTCTCCCAACTCAATTGCCCACTTAATGAGCCTACCACTGGCTTAGGGCTGTGCAAAATATTCCTCAATGGCTGTCCTGTAAGGACCTCAATCTTATGTGCCTGAAAATAGGGCCGTAGTTTTCTAGAAGCAGTTACCAATGCTAAGGCAAACTTCTCAATAGTGGAGTAGTTCAACTCTGCTCCGTGTAAAACTTTACTCACATAGTATACGGGTTTCTGAACCTTGCTTTCCTCCTTTACCAGCACCGCACTCACAGCTTGACCAGAAATTGCTAAGTAAAGATAGAGGATATCTTCCGTACTTGGCTTGGCCAACAGCGGGGCCTCAGACATATACCTCTTCACCTGCTCAAGGGCCTCTTGGCTTTCTTCAGTCCACTCAAAATTTTTTACCTTCTTCAAGGTTTTAAAGAACGGCAAACACTTGTCACCGGATTTGGAGATGAACCTCCCTAACGCAGCAATCCTGCCGGTTAACTTCTGTACATCCCTTATAGAACGTGGTGGTTCCATGTCCAAATAGCCTTGATTTTATCGGGGTTGGCCTCAATTCCTCGTTTTGAAACCATAAGACCCAAAAATTTTCCAGACCCAACACCAAAAGCACACTTGGCCGGATTCAACATCATCTTATGGTGCCTCAGCACTTCAAATGCCTCGCGTAGGTGTTCAATGTGATCTGCCCTGTGTAGGCTTTTCACCAGCATATCGTCCACATAGACTTCCATAGTCTTTCTAATGAGATGAGCGAAAATCTTGTTTACCAACCTCTGATATGTAGCTCCTACATTTTTCAGTCCAAAAGCCATGACCAGGTAACAATACACACCGAAGTCAGTGATAAACGATACCTTAGGAATATCATCCTTATGCATCTTAATCTAATTATATCCACTAAAGCCATCCATGAAACTTAACATCTCGTGTCCAGCCGTAGCATCTATCAATGTATCGATCCTTGGCAAGGGAAAACAGTCCTTTGGGCACGCGTCGTTCAGATCAGTGAAGTCTATACACATCCTCCACTTTCCATTAGCCTTTTTGACCATCACAGGATTAGCCAACCATTCCGGGAACTGGATTTCCTCAATGAACCCTGCCTCTAGGAGTTTGTCAACCTCCTGTTTTATGGCCTCTTGCCTCTCAGGTGCGAAATTTCTCTTCTTTTGTTTCACTGTCTTCCGGTTTGGATCCACATTCAGGCTGTGTGTTATCAATTGGGGATCTATCCCTGGCATGTCAGCTGCTATCCACGCGAAGACGTCACTATTGTCTTGCAAAAAGGAGATCAATGTGCTCTTCAAGGGGTCTTTCAAAGATGCCCCGATGTAAGTGACCTTCTCAGAATCTTCCAACTCCAAAGGTACAGGAAGCAAGTCCTCTGCTGGTTTTCCTCTCCGCTCTTCATTCTCCCGAACATCCATATCCTCGATTGGGAGGACCTGCCCCCCGGTTCCATCCGGCCTAAGTGCGGCCATATAACAACTCCTTGCCATCTTTTGATCCCCTTTCTCTTCTCCTACTCCATTTCTGGTTGGGAACTTAACCTTTAAATGATAGGTAGAGGCAACCGCCTTGAAAGCATGTAGTCCCGTCCTACCTAGGATAGCATTGTATGTGGATGTAGCTTTGATAACCAAGAAATTTAACATCTGAGTTGCCTCCCGCGGCTCCTGCCCTATAGTCATGGGTAGCTAAATTGTTCCCTCGACTTTCGATTCCACTCCGTTGAACCCGTATATGGGCATATTGGATGGTGTCAACTGAGACTCGGTATATCCCATCTTCAAAAAGGCATCATGGAACAGAATGTCCATTGAGGCTCCATTGTCTATCAAGACTCTCTTCACTTGGGAGTTGCCTATCACAGGTGAGATCACCAGCGGGTCATCGTGGGGGAACTTCACCCCTTCAAGGTCCGAGTCATCGAATCCAATCGAGACTTCCGTCTACGCACGCTTCGGTGCTTCACCAACAATGTGCATTACCTCTCGTGCATATGCTTTTCTGGAATTTCTACTTGTCCCAGCCGCTGTTGGGCCACCGAAGATCATGTTGATCACTGGCCCTCGGGGCTGCTGATTGCGGTTACGATCCTCATCTTTCCTATAGTAATCTCGCCTTGGGTTTCCCCGATCCCCTTCTTTGCAAAATTTATTCAATTTTCCCTTGTGGATCAAAAACTCAATCTCATCTTTTAATTGTCTACAATCGTCGGTATCGTGTCCCACATGCTTATGGAACCGATAGTACTGATTCTTGTTTCTTTTCTCAGGATCAGTCCTTAGTGGCTTCGGCCATCTCACATCCCGGTCTTTTTCTATCTCCATGAGGATTTGACTTCTTGGAGTGTTCAGTCTTGCGTAATCCGTAAACCTTTGCTCGGGACTTCCTTTCTTAGGGGCTGAATCAGAATCCCTGCCCGTGCGCGGGTACTTATCTCTAGCATCGTATTCCTGTTCCGACTTCCACTTTTTAGAGTTATCACCATTTCCGGTATTCCCTGTTCCTGACTCTTTTTTCAGACTATCTTCCGCCTTGATGTACTTGCTCGCCCTTTGTTGGAGTTCAACCATATTTTCAGGGGGATGCTTAGCCAGTGACATTTTAAAATAAACATTCGAAGTTCCATTCTGTAACGCTACCATGGCTACCTTGTTTTCCAGGTTTGTAATGTTGAGCGTTTCCTTTGTGAATCGCTTGAGATAGTCTCTGAGATTTTCGTTCTTTCCTTGTATCACTGTCATGAGGGATGCGGAATCTTTCTCATGAATTCTTCCTCCTATGAACTGGCTGACGAAAGCATTGCTTAGTTCTTTGAAAGAGGCAATGGAGTTTGGTGGTAGGCAGCTGTACCAACGCTGTGCCATGCCCGCGAATGTTTGGGGAAACGCCCTACACTTCAAGGCGTCACTGGCAGGTTGTAACAACAGTGCGTTAGAGAACGTTCTTACATGGTTAGCGGGATCTCCCATTCCATCGTAAGTCTTTATAGTAGGCATCTTGAACTTCCGTGATATATGTGCGTTCATCACCTCCTCAGTGAATGGAGGGGTTGGATCATCAGGATCTCCAAGTTGCATTAAGTCTTCAGGGTTGCCTCTGGGGGTTTCGACCCTCGTGTTTCCACCTCTAGGGACTTCGGTCCTTCTCTCTCTTCTTGGGGTTCTTTCCAAATCAACAAAAGGAATGTCTCCTCCCGTCACTGGTGGGAGTCGATTCTGACTCTGTCTTCGCTGTTCCCTTTCTATGTCCTCCTTTAGTTTTTGGATCTTGGCCTCATGAGCCTTGATTTTTTCAGCAGCCGTTAAGGGAGGTCGATCATGAGTTCTTCGGCATCCAATAGGTTCCTTACTTGGATGACGTCTCCTCGGGGCTTCATCCCTATCTTCTTCCGAGGATGAGTCATCAGAATACGAGCCTGAGTAGTCATAGTATTGCTGGCCTTGATTGGGTCCTAAACTTCTGATGTAAGGTGGATTGTATGGCTCGTGTATCTGGAGGGCGTGGCCACTTGGTCCGGCCTGATACGGGGGATAATTGGGCAACCCATATATCGGGTTCGTGCTTGCGGGAATCACTGTAGTAGAGATCTGAGCGGTGGGTGGAGCGGACTGCCCTCCGAGAGGGGCGACCACCATCTGAAGGGGATTCATCCCTTGGGTGGTGGGATTTGTCACTAAGGGTAACGACTCATGAGGTTGTGCTTCAGTTCCTTGTGGCTGAGTGACCAGCGGTTGAGAATTCGCCCCTGGGGGCATTTGTTCCCCGATCGGGGGTGTGGTGGTGTTAGTGATGGTTTCAGAAAGTGTTGGTGTTCTCCGGGTGGTAACCATGGTTGATATCCATGTCCCACAGACGGTGCCAAATGTTATGGAATGAAAAGTAGGGTGTATTTATTGCGTATTGAATGCTAGGGTTAGGGAGAGCTTCGAGCTTTAATGGCTGATCAAGTGTTTCGTGACTTAACTCAGGTCCTCACAAGATGCCTATGTATCTTGCAATATATCAAGAATCAAGCCAAAAAACGTAGTTCTAGGTTGAAGGATCAGGTCCTTTATATAGGCATTGGATGCCTTGGAGTTAGAGTAGAATTAGGTGTCTTGGTGGGCAAGCCATAGCTTAGGCCCAATTCTAGAGCCTTCTAACAGATAAGAAGATAAGTATTAGAATTATATGCCTTGAAGATCACTCCTGATACGATTTGGTTTCCTTGTTGACTCAAATATGGGGTCTTTTATTTGGCTGATTTTACAGCTACGAATTTATTATCATTATTAAAGTTTTGGGCCTCGTAATTGGGCTTTGATCTTGGACCAGCTTAGGTTCATTTAATGCAACATTAAATGTGTTTTTAGGGCTTATTTTCAGCCCATATCAGAGTTACACTGAGAATATTGTTTAATTTAGATAAACTACTTATATTTAATTTAAACTATTAATTTACATTTTTTACTGTATGAAAAAAATTAAAATCCTTCTAATAATCGAATACATCTTTTAAAATTATGTCCAATAGTTACCGTTCATTAATTTTAAAAATTTAATGATTCTTATTATTTTAATATATTAAAATTTATTAAATTTTAAATAGTGAGATCAATTATAATAAAATTTCAAATTAGACCAATTAAAATCAACAAATTAAGTTCGTTCGTGAGATGTGTTACAATTATAAAAGTTCAATACATTCTAATTAAAGTTATGTTTTTAAGTAATTAATCTTTTTAACACAAATTTAATGTATCTTCAATTATATTAAATTGAAGATATTTGTGTTACAACTTTCAAGTTTTTTGTTTATATGGAATCCCCTATTTTGGTATGCATGGATCACTTTAATATTTAATATTTTAACTTTTAAAAATTTCATATTATAACTATATTATATTTTATTTGGATGTTTTTTAATTTTGAATAATTACACATTTTTAAAGTTTAATAATTTTAAAGTTAATTTGGTGTATAAATTTGATCATGTTAGAATACTTAAATTTATTATAATTAGAATTGTTCTAATATAATTCTACATGTCATATGTTTTTAATAATTGTAAATCTTAAAAATGTCATTAAATTAAAACAATTAAAATATTTTGGTTAAAAGAAACAAAAAATAGATTTGTTAACATAAATTCTTAAAATATATAAAATGATTAAGTATCGATTAAGAATCGATGGATTAAAATTTTTAACCTTCAATCTTGAATAAAAGAATATATGCGAGGCTAACTTGCTATTATTGCTATTATCTCTATTAGAGCATCTTCTTAAAAATCTACAAGGCATGGCAAAAATAAAAGTTATACATAATCTCTGAAATATGAATCATTCGAATGGGACATTCCCCTCGGACAAAATTATAGCCAATCTCCTGATGTTGGCTATATATCTAGGGATCTGTAGCAAATTTCAGATCATTTTATTACCTTGTTTAAATAATATTATCCATTTATAACAAAATCAAAATAATATTAAAATACTATTTTCAAAATATAGCCAACATCATAGCTAATCTCATTGCAGTATAATATGTTATAGGTTCAACAAATTTTACATAATCAATATTTATATCTAGCTAATCAATTTAGCCAATTCCTTTAGAGATGCTCTTATTTGTGTAACTAAGCTTCTATTTTTTTTTTAACCGTTGGGTGGTCGAATTTATGAACATTAAATATATGTTAAAGCTATGAAGCTGAAAATTTTCTCGCAAACAAAAGCTTCCTCACAAAATAAGGCTGTGGTATTTGTTGGGCCGCTTTGATCTAATAGATCGAGTATAGTTTGTTGGGTATAAATTAACTATAACAACAATGAGGCAGTGATATATATTAAAACAAGAACAGGTATATAGCCAATTAACAAAACAAATCACGAAGGCATAAACAAGAATATAATTAGTAACTGTAATTAACAAGAAAAATAAGAAATACTTATCTCTAACAGTAGTTTTAACAAACACAACAAGAAAGAAGAACAGCTGAGTCACCAAGCTCTTCGAGAAGACTTGGCTGTTCTTGAAGAGATTATTGCCCCACTTACGTTGTGATTGGGTTGCAGCAATATCACTCCCAGGATAAAACAGCACAGATCAATGGGTTCACAAATACTCCAATGATCAACAGCAACCAGCACCTCAATTCGCCTGAGAATTATGTATATAATCTGTATGTGTTGAGAGAGAACAGAGACAGAAGAAGATAGATAGGGTTTCTATCCTTAGGACGTGTCGTACAAAGTTAACGTTCTATTCTGTATGTATATAATACCAAAAATAAATGTAACTGATACTCCATAAAAGGAAAGTAAATATTCTGATTTAATTTCATTAACTGCCGCATCAGGATTTATTTCAGTTACAGAAGCATCAAGATTTGACCACCGTCAGGATCAGGATTCGGTACTCATCAGGATCTGATGTCTGTCAGGATCAGGATTCGGTACTCATCAGGATCTGATGTTCGTCAGGATTTGGCCCATAAGTATTTGATGTCTGACCAGGTCCATCAGGATTTAATCCAAGTACTGATCCAGTCCATCAAGCCAAATACTGATCCAATCAGTATTTCCTGCTGTAAACAAATAAATCTGAAATCAGTTAAAATAAATCAATATTCCATGTAATAAAATTCCTCGCCCAGGTCACCTCGCGTATGCGAGACGCCGAGACATTCGCCCAAATCGCCCTTCGACCCGACCCGAGTCGTTTCGTGGCGAGGCAGGCGGCGGCTTTGACCGAAGTTATAAGCGGGACTTGCAAAATTTAGATTGGCGGGCTTTGCCAAAAAAATTTCGGCCCAAAAACTTTAATACACAGAAATAATGTTTTATTACACAAAACACAAAACTCTCACAGACCTCACTCTCTCTCTCTCAGATCTCATTCATCTCTCTCGACCTCACCTCTCTCGACCATCTCTCCCTCTCTCATCTCTCTCACTCATCTCTCTCACTAATCTCTCACACCTCTCTCAAATCCCTAATTCAAATACACATCTCTCATCTCTGCCTCTCTCCTCTTCTCTCTCTCACAAATACACATCTCTCATCTCAAATATAACCGATTAAGCAAAAGCCTAAAACCCCAAACCTAATTGAGCAAAGATTTGAATAAAGCTTCAATTAGAGGTAAAATACCCATCTTTTTCCAGTTATAATGAATTATACATTTATATATATGTATATATTTGAACTTTTTCGATTGTATGTTGGATTAAAGCTTGTATTTGTCAAATTTCTTGGATTTTTGTGTTAATTAGTTGGATATATGTGTTAATATTGTTTTAATTTTGTTAACAATTAATTATATGCTTATGGTTTGGAGATTTTTCTCAAGCTGTGACTTTTTTTTTAATAAATTTGGTTGTTAAGGATGCTGATGTTATAAATTCGGTGGTGTTGCAGGTGAGAATTATGGATTTATAAAGCATTTATTAACATTATATGACTATATTGTTGTATCATCTCACTGTTATTGATAGATTTCCATTTTGGAGTTGAAAAGGTTCTTGTTTTTCTCATCTCCAATGATTTTATTTTACTATTTTCGATTTGTTAAGGCTTCAATTTCTACTTATATGTACGCCTTTGCTTACGTACACTTATTTCATACGGTTGTGGTTTGGTATTTTTAATATTTGGGAGATACAAGCATTTAGGCTAATATTTGTATCCAGGATGACTTCCTACCCCGAACAGCCACTCCATTGGAAGATATATTCAAATCGATCTTCTGGTTAGTTGGATTCTTGTATAAATTTCCATTTTCATTTAAATTGTATAAATTATCTTTGTATAAGATTGAGTATTTATTATTTTCTAAAACAGGACTTAATACTTTGAACAGCTTACCTTGTTTACTGTTTCTAGTATGCTAGAGGGATACCTTCATACCAGAACGTAGAGGGACTTTTCATCTAGATTTTCCTTTTATTTTTGTTTTACTCGAGGACGAGGAAAAGATAGGTACGGGGGCATTTGATAAGTGCATATTTTTGCATATTTTTATTACCTATTTATTTGCTTGAATTCGTATTTTAATAATTTATTTTGTTGCATTTCAGGAAATTCGTAAATATATAAAGAAATGGCAAAATAAATAAATAAAGTGCAAGGAAGGGAAAAAGAGGACGAAAAAGGACCAAAAATGAAAGAAGGAAAAGAATTAGGAGTTTGGAGCAAAAGGAATATTTCAAGACAAGTGGAAGGTGGAGATCATCCCAACACACTACATAAGTGTATGGCCAAGATCAACTCTTCAAAGCTTAAGGGGGAAGGAAACAAATAGATGGCTAGGATTTCACCACCACACAACCCAAATGTATGGTGGGGATTTACCCAACACCCCCCTTAACCCTAATTCCTATCCTATAAATACCCCCTCACCCCCTTGTATTTAGTAACTTAGATTTTAGGGTAGATTTAATTTCTTGTATTTTTCTTAGTTTCAAATCTTGTAAAGACTCTTTTTAATTTTAATGCAATTTTATTTTCTTTACTTCTTGTCTTGCTCTTTCGTTATTGTTGCCTTGTTTCGTTATTTTCGTAAATCCAAGTAGTGGACAAAGTAGCGAAAAGCTAACCACTATGGGTTGAAAGTAACGAAATTTAATTTCGTGTTCCTAGTTGCTAATTTTAAATTTGCCCCTTTAAAAATTCATTTTATTGTGGGCCATTTAAATTCCAAATCATCGTGTTAGTGTAAATTTTTAATTTCGTAGTTAATTTATTTATTATCATATTTAGTTGTTTTTTTTTAAAAAAAATCACAAAAATATTGCAAAATTCTATTCGTTTTTTTTCTGTTTCATTTTGTTTAAGTCGTAGCCTTGATCTGTTCTTTCCATGAATAAACAAACCCATGTTTTAATCACAGCACTTCACTCCCCTATGCTTCTTTCTGGTAGAACACGAGCCCACTCCTCTTCTTTTTCTTTAAACCCAGCAAATCTCTCTCTCTCTCTCTCTCTCTCTCTCTCTCTCTCTATATATATATATATATATATATATATATATATATATATATATATATATATATATATATATATATATATATCTCTTTCTATTAAGTGAATCAACGCCCGCCTTCTCTGTTCTCCCATATCCTTCGATTACTTCGTTATTTTCTTATCTTTTTAACCCACCATTCCCTTCCCTTCAATTGATTTTACGAGTTTTAGTTGCGACAGATTTCCCTGTTTTTTTTTACGAGTTTTTTTTTGTTGAATTTGCTGTTTGTTTATAAATGATTTTAGGTTTCGATTGTACGAGTTCTGTTTTGAGTAGTGAAGTCGTAGTTCGTGAATTTGTTCTTGCTATTTGGAAAATGTCGATTTGTGAATTCTGTGTTCGATTTTCTGCATTATGAGCTTGAGTCGATGTTTTGTTTTGATTTGCAGAGTTGCTGAATTCATTGCTGTGTTTTTTTTTTCTTTCGTTGGTTCAGTATAATGTGCGGTTTCTGAGTTTAATTGTTTTCGTTGATTTCCTGTACTGAGCTATGAGTTGAAATCTGGATTGCGAGTCTAAGTCTAAGTCACCAATTTGTTCTGAATTTATTTTAGGTTGTTTGATAATTTGGTTAGTTTAATTTACGAAGTTTTAATGTCGAAATTTTTCTAAAATTTGTGTAAATAAATTTTAAAGTTTAAAAAAAGGTTTTAGAATAAAATATAGTGTTAATTCGAATTTAGAATTTTTAGAATAATTTGGTTTTTGTTCTTTTCACTTTTAATTAATTAGATTAGAAATAGAATAATATGTAATTTTCTAATAAAAATAGATTTAATTTCCTTTTAATATTTAATTAGTAAAATCCAAAATTTTCCAAATATCCAAAATTGTTCTAATTCGATTAAATTAAAAATCAAGGTTGCGAATAACTTAGTCCCTGCGGAACGAATCATAAATTTTACAACGAAAGAGATTGTGCACTTGCAATCAATTTTAAATCCTTATTTTTAGCACAACAAGTTTTTGGCGCCGCTGCCGGGGACTAATTATTTTTCGCGCCTTAATTTTTAATTTTTCGAGTTAGTTTTATTTCTTGTCTTATTTTTATTTCGTTCTTTTTAGGAAATTGTGAGATTTCGGAACTCTTCTCAAGAAGCGTGGAAAAGTGGAATTTATGGAAATCTTGCTTCGGTAACCGTATCTCACTCTTTTCGACCTTTTTATTTGTAGAAAAACAAAAAAAAATTCAAAAAATTCAAAAATCACAAAAAATTGAAAAATCAAAAATCCAAAAAAAAATTATTAGTTGTAAATACATAATTGTTGCATCATGCATTCATCACGTAGGTGCACATCATGCTAGATTTTATTTTTTTTTGTTTTTAAATTTTTCGTACGTATAATTGTGGTGATCGCTGGAGGACCCTAAGGTACGTTAAATTTCTTTCTTTCTTTAGATTAAATCATGTAGTGTAAGCATCCATATTTGTTTATAATTTTTGTATATATCATTTTTTGTTGCATCATTTTGTAAATAAACATTAAGGGCAAAACCTCTCAAAAGATAAGGGAAGGGATTTCATCACTCTTTCCTTAGCCCAAAAACAATTTAATCTTTCATTTTGCATACCTAGCCTTTAATAAAATTAATTAGACGTTTGCCCCTAGGATTCTCGTGTTCAATTAGGAAGGTGCTTAAGAAACGAAGTAATCTTTAATTATTCCGACTTTTTGGTGTCTAGGAAAGCGAAAGCTGACCTGGCCAATTAAGGTTTTGGTGTCTAGGCTGGTGTTTAGCCTCTTGGCAATGCGTGCACCTACCTGGCCAAGCCGGTTCAAATAATTATTGATTTACCTAGTTTTTGGTTGCCCTTACAGTTAGGAGCAAGGTCTAGTTATTTTATTAGGGAACCCTAGGTTTATGATTTTTTTTCTTTTAATTTTACACCCTTTCTTTTTGTGTGTTTTAAGTTTTCGCACTTACTTGCTACGTGTTTCCTTTTGTGGTTTATGCGAACTACGTGGATTAGGGATAATTCTTCTAGACTAGTGAGATCTTTTGAGATTTCTTCATCGTCTAATTCCGAGTCTTTAGATTACTCCGAACCCGTAGTAAACATGGCCATGTCTCTTAGGGACCGTTGCTATCCTACTCGTTCCGCCCAACCTTCGTGTATCACCATTCCTCCCGTTAATGGTAATAATTTCGAAATTAAAGCTCACCACATCAGTATGTTACCTAAATTTAACGGGAGCGAGGGTGAGGACCCGTATCTCTTTCTTCATGAATTTGAGGAGGTTTGCGCATTGCAAAAACTCCAACATCTTTCCGAGGACTCCATTAGGCTAAGACTTATCAACTTCGCTTTAAAAGAAAATGCAAAAAAATGGTTGTATAGTCTACTCGTTAATTCTATTTCCACGTGGGAGGGATTTGTGGTTATTTTTCTAAAAAAATATTTTCCAAACCATAAGACTACGAGAGTTACAAACGAAATAAATCAATTTCATCAAAAGGAAAACGAGTCTTTTTGGAAATATTTTGATCGTTTTAAAAATCTTCTATCACAATGCCCCCACCACGGAATAGAAAAATGGAGGCTTTGTAAGATCGTTTATGAGGCCTTAGATGGACCAACAACCGCGTTGTTGGAATCTATGTGCCAAGGAAAATTCATGGAGAAAGATGAGGATGAGGGTTGGACATTTTTTGAAGAATTAGCCGAGAAGACCATTGTTGTGGAATAAAAACGAGGGTTTGTAAATTGCGGCTAGGGTTTGTATGTATTAAATACAAGGGATGGTGAGCTTCGAGCTTTAATGGCTGTTCTTGCGTTCGAGACTGATCGGTCCTCGCAAGATGCCTACGTATCTCTGTATTGCTAGAGAATCAAGCCAACGTAGTTCTGAGAATGAGGGGTCAGGCCCTTTATATAGGCTGAGAAGCCTTAGAATTAAGGTAGGAGTTGGAGACTTAATAGATAAGTCACCTCCTTGAGGAAAGTTCTAGACTCCTTCCTTGTAGGAGTCTGTTGCCATATCGAATTGGATGCCTTGGAGGCTAAGTCTTGTAGAGATAATGTCCTTATCTGACACTTATTGCTGAGCTGTTTATTACCCCTAATATTAATTACGAAATTAATATTAAAAATAGGACTTTAGACCCCGCTGGTGGGCCCCACGTTTGGGACCGTACTGGGTCTAATTAATGCAACATTAAATGTGTCTTTAGGGCTTATTTTTAACCCATATCATTTGCCCCCCAACTTCTAGGAAAACTGATCAGGTTTTCGTAGAAGTTATATTTGTCTTAATCGAGACTCGGGGTCGTTTTTGTCCCTTACCTGGGACTTCTTAATTTTCCTACCCTTACATGGGGATTTTGGTTTACACTAGTGTTTCACAAGTATTATCTTTATGTAAAGCGTGGAGCGACCGACGCATTTACGACAATGTTAATTCAATGCTAATCGGCACTAATCAGCCTTAACGACATTTAAACAATGTTTAAACGATGTTGAATGGCATAAAACGGCACTAAACGGTACTAACTAGCCTTAAACGACACTTAAACAACGTTTAAGTGACGCCAACCGGCATTAAACGACACTGAACGGTGCTTATCGGCACTAACGGTGCTAATCGGCACTTAATCGGTGCTTATTGGCACTAACGGTGCTATCGGCACTAACGGTGCTAATCGGTGCTTATCGGCACTGACGGTGCTATCGGCACTTAATCGGTGCTTATCGGCACTAACAAGCCTTAAACGACACTTAAACAATGTTAAGCGATTCTAAACGGCGCTAAACGGTGCTAAACGGCACTAGCGGGGGTCCGGGGGCAGCAGCCCCCGGGCGGGGTCCCAGGGGCGGCAGCCCCTGGCGGGGTCCAAGGGGCAGAGCCCCTGGCTGGGGTCGAGCTAGTACTATTCAGAAATTATCATTTCGACTCAAATTTCTGAATTTTAATAACAAATTTCGATCAGGAAACTTCACATTTTTCGACCAGGATTTCGACCAGGATTCTGGTCGAAATAAGGTCTGATTTTTTTTTTGTGATATCGACAATCGATGTCGGTCGGCCGGAGGGCCTCCGGTGAGCCAGTCGGCCGGGACCTCGGTCGGCCGAATTTTTTTTTTTTTTTGAAACGAAGGCAGAAAACCCGTATCGATGACCGAAGTCGGTCGGCTGGAGGGTTCCCCGTAGGGGCGGTCGGCTGAGGAGCCGGTCGGCTGGAACGAGCCCGTATCGAGAGTTGATTCCAGTCGGCTGGAGCATGTCTGGGGAGGCCGGTCAGCCGGTGACCCGGTCGGCTGAAAATTTTTTCCCTTCTTTTTTACAGTGGTTGGCTCGATCTCTATCAGTGATTTTGATCTTCACATATTTGCATCAACCATCGACATGGAACCGACTTGGTCACTATTAGTGATTTTCAATTTTTGCATACCGGCTTCGACCATTGATATGGAATCAATGTTTGGCCATTCATGGCTAGAGTTACTTACTTTCGCATATCGATATCGATCATCGATATGGAATCAATGTTGGCCATTCATGGCTAGAGTTACCTATTTTCGCATATCGATATCGATCATCGATATGGAATCAATGTTGGCCATTCATGGCTAGAGTTACTTATTTTCGCATATCGATATCGATCATCGATATGGAATCGATTTTCGACATCGAAACGATGTCGGGACTCTTGAAGATTCCCGGGTGCCCCGATCGGCGGCCTCCGGTTTGCTGAGCCCCGGTTTTTAAACCTCAACGTCAGTATTCTAAGTCGATGACCAAACAGACATCCTTCATTTCAAATTGGCTTTTGTGACCTTCTGGGCCTTAACTCGCTTGTTGAATCCTTGGTTTTAAACCTCGAATCCGTTCATGGTTGTTGGTTATCATCAACCCTTAACTCTTATTCTAACATGTAAAAATGATGAAGTCCCTTAGTTCTTGCCCCTTGCTACATATGGTGGAGGTCTTGCTTCTTGGTTGATCGTTCAAGAAGTTCCCTTGCCACTCAACACTTGACTTCAAGTCCGGTGTGTCTTGGCTGGTTGTTAACCTTCTTTTCTTGATTCTAGGTTTCCAACCTTCTTCTTATGCTCACAGGACCTTGCTTTGGTTTATATTCGATTGAAGGCTCTTGATTCAAGTCCTTAAAATTCAAATGACAAATTTGATTGGAGGCAGACAGCCTTTTTGGCCATCAAGGCTAAAATTTTGTGTCGGGATTTGAGATTCAAGATTTTAAGTAAGGAATGACAAAGGACCTCTCATCTCAACACTCTCACTAACTGTTTTTGTGCCTTCAAGGCATTATCAGGGAGCCAACTAGTCTCGAGAGGAGCTCGAAGAGGGTCTATCCTTCAGCTTACATCAACTGGTGCTACCAATTTTGACTCGATGGTGGGGTCTTCAGGACCTGGAAGCAAAAGCTCTCTGCATAATTCTTTATCTCAGAAGAGCCATACTTAGATTGGGCTTCGGCCTTAATGTTCTTTTCTCTCTTGGGATATACTCAACATGGCATTTATCGAGCGGGGCTATCACGGCTTTCACAATCCTCAAGTATTTGGCCATATTCTTTTCTCTAACCTCAAACTCTCCATTGACTTGTGAGACTACCAGATTTGAGTCTCCACAAACTTTTAGGTTCTTCACCCTCAGGGCTCTCGTCAATCCAAGGCTGGCCATCAGAGCTTCATACTCCGCCTTATTGTAGGTTGTTTGGAAGTCCAACTTTAAGGCATACTCGAGTGTGAACCCATCAGGGCTTTGCAGAACTTAACCTGCACCACTGGTTTTTGTTTTTGATGCTCCATGAAAATAGAGCTTTTTGTTTTTGATGCCCCATCAAAATAGAGAATCCAATACTCCTTCTTCTCTTCCATGGGTTTCTCACCTTGCTGACCTTCCTGGTCTATTACCTCCTGCCCCCGACTTCTTGGTTGTCAATGGTATATTCAACCACGAAGTCAGCTAGAGCCTGGGTTTGATGGTCGTCCCTGCTTGTACTTACCATCAAATTTTTCTAGTTTGATTGCCCACTTGATGAGCCTTCCATTGGCTTTCGGGCTATGCAATATGTTTCTTCAGCGGGTGTTCCATCGGGACTTCAACGTTTGTCTTTATCCAGGGTCCTTCAAGGACTTAAACTCTTATCTGCTGTAACCTAACTCTACCCTTCGGGGTATGCATTTGTTTGTTTCCATTCGTGTATTATTTTATTTTCGGTACTTGGTCTTCTTTGACTCACACATCATGTGCTTGGCACATAAATAAAATCACAATCAATGAATGGAAAACAAACTTGCATTAATAACTTGAAATGTGTTCAACCCTTACATAGAGTACAACTATCCTACTCAGAGCAACATGCTCTACAATGGTTTTAATGAACCTTATTTCTACTTCTACTATATAAATATGAAGTTAAGTCCTACTAGGATAACTTAAGCCCAATCGAGCCCTTGCAAGACTAGGTCTGCACCACTTGATTTTGTTTTTGATGCTCCATCAAAATAGACACCCACCACTCCTTCTGGTCTCCTCATTCTTATTCTGAAGTTCACTTCCTGCTTGGGGTACTACCTCCTGCCCCCCGACTTCTTGGTTGCCAATGGTACACTCAACCACAAAGTCAGTTAACGCCTTAGCCTCAATGGCTGTCCGAGGCTTCTGTGTGATGTCCTCTGCTGACCTTTCTTGGTGTTCCTTACCACTGTGGACATCCATGTCTTCAATCGGAAGGACCTGCCCCCCGACTCCGTCAGGCCTTAACGAGGCTACATAACAGCTTCGTGCCATCTTTTGATCACCTTTATGTTCTCCAACACCATTCCTGGTAGGGAACTTGATCTTCACATGATAGGTTGAGGCAACAGCCTTGAATGCATGAAGTCCAGTCCTTCCAAGGATAGCATTGTACGTTGAAGCCGCCTTGATTACCAGGAAGTTCAACATCTGAGTGGCCTCCTTGGGCTCTTGCCCGATAGTTACAGGCAGCTGAATAGTCCCTTCAACTTTGGATTCTACTCCATTAAATCCATATATAGGCATGTTATTGGGGGTCAACTGAGGATCAGTGTATCCCATCTTCACAAACGCATCATGAAACAGAATGTCAAGGGAAGCTCCATTGTCTATCAAGACTCGCTTCACCTCTGAGTTTCCAATCACAGGAGTTATGACCAACGGGTCGTCATGGGGGAACTTCACCCCTTCCAAGTCTGAGTCATCAAAACTAACCGTTGCCTCAGTTTTTGCACGCTTCGGGGCCTCTCCCACGATGTGCAACACCTCTCGGGCATAAGCCTTTCGAGAGTTCCTAGTTGTCCCGACCGCAGTCGGGCCTCCTGAGATCATGTTGATTACTGGCCCTCGGGGCTGTGGGTTGCGATCTTGATCGTCATCCCTTCTATTATAGTCTCTTCTCTGATTACCACGGTCTTCACCCTTAGTGAAGTGCCTCAGTTTCCCTCTACGGATCAAAAACTCGATCTCATCTTTGAGTTGCTTGCAATCGTCAGTGTCATGCCCCACGTCTCTATGGAATTTACAATACTGATTCTGGTTTCTCTTTGCGGGATCACCCCTGAGTGGCTTCGGCCATCTGAAATCCTTATCATTCTCAATGTCCAACAAGATTCGACTCCTAGGAGTATTCAACCTTGCATACTCAGTGAACCTTGACCCTTGGTTCTTCTTAGGGGCAGAGTCGGAGTTCTCGCTAGTTCGGGGATACTTGTCCCTAGCATCATACTCTTGATCATCATAGTCTTGGTCTTGCTTTCGCTTCTTGGAGTCATTGTTACCTCCTCCTCCACCTACGGTGGTTTCTTTCTTCAAGCTATCCTCAGCTTTAATGTACTTATCAGCCCTTCGTTGGAGCTCAGCCATGTTCTCAGGTGGATGCTTCGCCAATGATCTCTTGAAGAAGAGGTCAGTGGTTCCGTGTTCCAGGGCTACCATTGCCACTTTATTTTCCAAATCAGTGATATTCAGGGTCTCCTTAGTGAATCGCTTGAGGTAATCCCTCAGATTTTCATTCTTTCCTTGCACCACATACATAAGAGATGCAGAGCTCTTCTCATGCACCCTTCCGCTAATGAATTGGCTAACGAAGGCGGCGCTCAACTCCTTAAAAGAGCCAATAGAGTTCGCAGGCAATCGGCTATACCATCTCTGAGCCATGCCCGACAGGGTTTGGGGGAACGCTCTGCACTTTAGGGCATCACTTGCAGGCTGCAGCAGCAGTGCGTTTGAAAACGTCCTGACGTGATTTGCGGGATCACCCGTTCCATCATAAGCCTTAATTTTCGGCATCTTAAACTTCCTAGAAATATGAGCATTCATCACCTCCTCAGTAAACGGGGGTGTGGGATCATCAGGATCTCCAAGTTGCATGAGATCCTTGGGGTTACTCTTGGGGGTTTCCACCCTCATAGCTTCTCTTGTTGGGACATCAGCCCTCTTCTGTCTTCTTGAGGACCTCTCCAAATCTATAACGGGAATCCTTCCTGAGATTGGAGGGGGTCGAATCAGACTCTGTCTTGCCTGTTCCCTTGCTATGTCATCCTTTAGCCTTTGGATCTCAGCCTCATGAGCCTTAATCCTCTCCTCAGCCATTTGTGGAGGTCCATCATGGATTCCTTGGGTCCTCGCCCGAGGTTCTCTGCTAACACGTCGCCTCCTTGAATGTTCATCACGATCATCATCCTCAGATGACGAATCATCAGAATAGGGGCCAGAGTAGTCGTCCTGATAAGGACCCGATCCTCTAATATAGGATGGATCCTGTATTTGCATGGCATGTCCGCTTGGCCCTGCTCCCCGAGCAGCTAGAGGGTGGTTAGGCAGACCATACCTCGGGTTAGTATTCAAGGGGAGATCCGTGGTGTGGATTTGTACCCCTGGTGGTGGGTTGTCTGGATTAAAAAGAGGAGAGACCACCATCTGAAGAGGGTTGGTTCCTCGTCCTGCTTGGTCGATCAGAGGCAGCGTACTCTCAACGTAGGGAATCGCCCCTGATTGTTGAGAAACTTGAGACTGGGTGATCACCCCTGATGTTGGGGGAGCTTGTTGGATGATCGCCCCTGATGCTGGGGGAGCCTGTTGGATGATCGCCCCTGATGCTGGGGGAGCCTGTTGGATGATCGCCCCTGATGCTGGGGGAGCCTGTTCGGTCAGGGGTGGAGCAGAGCTGATTGGCACGGCCTCAGTTACAACTGGTGTTGTTCTTCGTGTTTGAACCATGGTTGATGTTGTCTTCCCACAGACGGCGCCAAATGTTGTGGAATAAAAACGAGGGTTTGTAAATTTCGGCTAGGGTTTGTATGTATTAAATACAAGGGATGGTGAGCTTCGAGCTTTAATGGCTGTTCTTGCGTTCGAGACTGATCGGTCCTCGCAAGATGCCTACGTATCTCTGTATTGCTAGAGAATCAAGCCAACGTAGTTCTGAGAATGAGGGGTCAGGTCCTTTATATAGGCTGAGAAGCCTTAGAATTAAGGTAGGAGTTGGAGACTTAATAGATAAGTCACCTCCTTGAGGAAAGTTCTAGACTCCTTCCTTGTAGGATTCTGTTGCCATATCGAATTGGATGCCTTGGAGGCTAAGTCTTGTAGAGATAATGTCCTTATCTGACACTTATTGCTGAGCTGTTTATTACCCCTAACATTAATTACGAAATTAATATTAAAAATAGGACTTTGGACCCCGCTGGTGGGCCCCACGTTTGGGACCGTACTGGGTCTAATTAATGCAACATTAAATGTGTCTTTAGGGCTTATTTTTAACCCATATCAACCATGTTGTGGGAGTCCACTAGGGAACCGAATAAGCCTAACGAGTCATCTAGTTCATCTAAGGGTTTGCATTCGATTGGGAATTCGATTGCAACCGTTGCCAAATTAGCCACTCTAACTAGAAGACTCGAAGCCCTAGAAACTAGTAAGGCCCCCTCAAATTTGTCTATGTGCCCTAATTTTAATCAAGGTTTTTCGGACTATCCCGCTTTTGATCAAGTTAATGCGGTGTCTCAACTACCCACTAGGAACGACCCGTTTTCTCCTACTTACAATCCCGGGTGGAGGAATCACCCGAACTTCTCTTGGAATCAAGGGCAAAGCTACCAAGCTCCGTCATCTTCTTTTCAACCTCCTTTTCAAAATGCTCCTTCTTTCCAAAAACCTAATCAAAATTCTTTCTCGACTCCAAATCAAGGTCCCTTTCCAAACCCTACTCAAAATCTCGGTCCTTATCCGACTCAACCTTCTTATTCAAATCAAGCACCCGCCCACCCACCCGGCTTCCATGAGTCGAATAAGAGACTTAATTCTTTGGAAAAGACTCTTGATGCGCTTTTAAAATCAACGACTAATTTGGCTCAATCTCAACAAACTTTCATGCAAACCATGACTCAAGATAGGCAACTTTTAAATGCTAGTACTCAAGCCATATCGAAGTTAGAGGTTCAAGTGAGTCAATTAGCCAATGCCATGTGTGAGCGAGAAAAGAATAAGTTACCGAGTTAACCGGAGGTCAACCCTAAATTCCCTATAAACCAAAGACCTCATGAAAGTGTGAATGCTGTTATTTCTTTAAGGTCGGGAAAACAAGTCGATAATCAAGTAGGAATCGAGTCTTCCAAAGACGAAAATGACGAGTCAAATGTTGAATCCAATCCTAAACTTGATCCTTCAAACCATATTCCAAATCTCGAGCCTTTCAAGTCATCTAATCTCACACCTTTAACTCTTGAACCTTCATCTTCCAAATCTATTCCCGAGTCATCAAAATTTTCTCATTCACCAATTTCACCGAATGAACCTTCGTCTCTTAGTAAATCGCCTAAAAAATCTATTCCCGAAGAACCTATCGAACGAGTCTTTAAGCTTAAAGCTCCTTATCCGCAAAGACTCCTTCCTAATAAACAATCGCCTCAAGTAGAAAAGATTTTGGAAGTTTTCAAACAAGTCGAGATCAACATTCCTCTTTTAGACGTGATTCAACAAGTTCCCTCCTATGCGAAATGTCTTAAAGAGTTGTGTACTCATAAACGAACCACCCAAGTCCCTAAGAAAGCCTTCTTGACGTCCCAAGTGAGCTCAATTCTCTCTAACCAAATTCCCGTGAAGTACAAGGACCCCGGTTGTCCAACTATTTCATGTGTCATAGGTAATACTTTCGTGGACAAGGCTTTACTTGACTTAGGTGCTAGTGTGAACTTCCTTCCATTTTACGTTTATCAAGCCCTAGGTTTAGGCGAGCTCAAAAAGACCAATATGACACTTCAACTTGCTGATCGTTCTAGAAAAATGCCCAAGGGATTAATTAAAGATGTCTTGATTAAAATTGGTGATTTTATCTTCCCGGTTGACTTTGTTGTCCTCGAGACTCAACCCGTCACAAATCCTAAGAACCAAATTCCTATCATTCTAGGACGACCTTTTCTTGCTACATTGAATGCCTTAATTAATTGTGGGAATGGTTCGATGAAACTCACTTTCGGTAACATGACCATTGACCTTAACATTTTCAACGTCGGCAAAGAACCCAACGACCTTTTTGAGCAACCAATAGGAGTCAATGTGGTTAACAAGTTTGTCACATGGTCTAGCTTTGAGGATAGTGAGATTGTGTCTCTTCTCAAAGAGGATTTCAAAGTCAACTATGAGTCTAATCGAGAGTATGCTGATTCGTTAAGGGATATGACCTCGGAAGAAATGATGAGGGAATTAGACGATATTTGTTCTAAGTGGGAAACCAAACCTGTGGAGGTCTCTTGTAAACCAATTCTTATTGCTAAAACTCCAGTTGGTGAACCACCTACATCTGATAACTCATTAGGGAATTTGAATGAAATTTGTTCAAAGTGGGTGACCCCACCCGAGGTTGTTAGTAGTGAGCCCGTTCTTAACACTTCCGTTCTTAAGAGTCTCGTGGGTACACCAACCGCATTTTCTTAACTCTTTATCACCCCGAATTTGATCAACAGCCATTAGGGAAAGAGGAACCCTTGTCTCATGTTATTCCTAGTGATTCGAACCCTAACCAGACTTTCATTATCTCTAATTTGCTTAAACAAAATAAAGAAGCCTTAAGTTGGTTTAGGGAGAACATTAGTGACAATTGCTCTTTAGGGTTGAATGATTCTATGTTAATTGAGAAAATCTTTGCTCATAAAAATTTTCATAA
Organism: Saposhnikovia divaricata; assembly: GCA_036435485.1. NCBI lineage: Eukaryota > Viridiplantae > Streptophyta > Magnoliopsida > Apiales > Apiaceae > Saposhnikovia > Saposhnikovia divaricata. The sequence continues at coordinate 79,984,042 of CM071599.1, forward strand.
ATTCCTTGATATTTTCTCAAAGTTGCTGTAATAACCCTAACTTTAGCAATGCTACAGTGATCATATGAATAGTAAATTTTGAGGATTTAGGGAAATGGTATGTAAGTACTCTATACTTGAAATGGAAAACGAGTAAACAGAAACCATATTAGTATTGTACTAGGAAAATAAGTGACTCGAAATGACGATAGATTTCAGAAATTCCTGAATACGGATTTTTGAGGATTTTGAGTTCGAATGAGCTTCTATTTTATTAGATATTAAGGAGCATAGAAATATTAAAGGATTTATATTTTGAGGAATTAGTGAAATTAGGTTAAACCAAGGCGAGAGCAAGTCAAGGAAATGTCAAGGGAATTTGGATTGTTAAACGATTTCAAAACCACTGGGATAACAAAGTATATTCGAAACGAATCGCGATTAGACGAGTATGGAAACAAAACAAACAAGATTAGTAATATAACAAGGATACATACCACATTATCATTTACCAAAATTAGTAGCATTTTACTCAGAAAATACAAGAAAATGATTAAAGGATCATCCAAGTGACATAAGCAATGACATCACATTCCACTAATACTTTTAAGGGTAAATTAGTACATTAGCAAGCCTTTAATCACAAATATCTTCCAAAGCTTCCAAGACAAGCTAGATTAACAAGAATTAAAGAAGATAAGATCAAAAAAAATTCAAGAGAAAATCTCTCCCTTCCATTCTTTCAATTCGGCCAAACAGTAACAGCCGGCTTAGAACGGCCATAACTTCTTCGTTTCTCAGCCAAATTTTTCATTCTTTAGCTTTTTAGAAAGCCCATGAGATAAGATACAAGCCGTATTTCACAAGATTGTCCCAGAAAAGCAAGGTAAGGGGGTCGTTTTTCATGTTCTTTCAGCTGCAGTAAAATAGCTCCGAAAATTCTAAGTATGTTCTTGGTGTTTCTTGTTAGTTTAAGGTGTTATATGGTTGCTTAAGGATATCCAAAGGATTATTAAGGGTTATACAAGCTACAAGGAAGGTATATTACTTGAGACCCTAACTTGAATTATGAGTTTATGGTTGATTATGCTTAGTTTAGAAGTTAAGTTGTATAAAGCATGAAATCTTGATGATATGGTTGTTGATATGTGTTTTAAGTTTGATATGGAAATTGTGATGTGAACTTGTAACCATGGTTGGGATGTAGACCACATGGTGTAGGGCTTGGATTGAGTGTGGAATGATGGTTTTGGAGCAATTAAAATATGGAAAGTATGAAAGTACAGCAGTTATAATGCCCGATTTTTGTTAGGATAGGAACTTCTCTATTTTGGACCCCTGTATCAGTACGGTACCTTACTGTCCAGTGTACCAATGGACCATTAAATGATAGAGCATAGTTCATAGATCGTTTTGATATAAAGTACGTCAAAATTTGATGAACGGTTTAGGAGAAAAGTGGATTTTAGTGAAAGTCGTTCGGAAACCGGGAAATCATAATTGTATCAACTTTGAGGCTATAATTACCATACTTAAACATTTTTAAAAGTTATAAAATTTTGGGATATTGTAGTAGGGTGGTCAGAGGACCATTACCAGTTGACCTTGCATTAAAATTCGGAATTGATATTTTCTGAGAATTTTTACAGTCGAGTGTGGTTATTAAGAGAAATGGTGGAATACACTTAAACTTTGATCGAGTTTAAAAGTGATTAAGTGGGATATATACTAACGGTGAACCTTTCGTTTCTATAGAGACGGGAGACGAACTCAGGATCATACCTACTCGCTTTAGAGATCCAGGCAAGATTTTTCTATCTTTACTTGGAAAATTATTTATCTTCAAGAAACTTGATTTCATGGAATATATATATATATATATATATATATATATGTGTGTGTGTGTGTGTGTGTGTGTGTGTGTGTGATGCTATTATTATTATATTGTGAAGAATTTGTCTTCCTTGAGTATTGATATTAAAAAGAAAAGTATACGAAGATGTGTATGAATATGAAGTTGGATATGCATATGTATAGAGAAGATTATGCATGGAGTGAACATGCCTTATGATAAGAGAATGGTATCAGTTGTTATCTAGAATGAATAAAAGAATGGTATCAGTTGTTATCTAGAGTGAATAAAAGAATGGTATCAGTTTTTATCTAGGGTTATATGATTTATAATATTTTTCTAAAAATATTCTTTTTAAATATTGTGATTTAATAAGTATTTTTTTTATGATTATCTACTATTTATAAAAGTAGATGGAACAATATATATATATATATATATATATATATATATATATATATATATATATATATATATATATATATATATATATATATATATATATATATAAAGGAGTTGTCTGAGTCATGATCAGGGAATTATGACATATGTTTAGAAGGTGATGGTATATGTGAAAGAAATGTGAATGGAAGTGGAAATGAAGTCTATGAATAGATAAATGAATTGAAAAAAAAAGGGGGATTGCAACAGACTTGCGTAAGTGGCTGTGTCAGGGCTGTGTGCGACACAGTCCAGCATTTATTATTTTTATTACGGCACGAAGATGCCAAGGGAGGATGTTAGCAGGTGGCCTTCCTCCAGGGATGATCTTCATTCCTTCTACCGGTAGTAAAAAGAGAGCAGGTACGATTAGACGACTGATCATCGTCCTAACGTATCAGGCGACAGCAGATATCCCCAATGTTTTTGAAAAGAAAGTGTTGACAATGGTTTTCAGATTTCTATACTGGAAACAGAATAATGATATGAGATGATGGAATTATGGTTACAGATGAAGAGAAACTGATATTATATTATTATAGATTTCTTTCTTCTAATAGTAAGTGGATGATGTATTATTAAATAAGAGCTTTATTCTTCCTTAAGGATTATAATTGATTTCTGCTTATATATGTATATATATGTATACCTGTTTACATTTTAAATTCTAATTTACAATATTATCTTGCTGAGCTATTATAGCTCACTCTTGCCACTTATGTATATAGCAGCTAGGTCCCATGCCGATTCTACGCACTACACCCCCGCAAGAGGGTAAGGGAAAGGCGACCTTTTGAGCGAGTGCTGGCAACCATCCCCGAGGTAGTGACAAGCGAAAGGGGCTTAGTAGACTTATGTAAATTAAGTGTGTAAGTTTGTAATAAACTTTTGGTTGTTGAAATGCTTCCTGTAGAAGTATTATTCAACAATGTACTTAGTAAGGTTCTGGGTTTGTAATAACTGTTTAACTCTAAACTTTTAATATTGTGGATGTTGTTCTACGAGCATATGACTGGTGTGTGTGTGTGTGTATTAGTGTGGGGTCAATTGCATAAGTATTAAATTTTAAAAAAAAAGACTCAAGAGATATGGATATTGATCAGAAATTGGACCGTGATGACCTGGATCCTTGACCCCGGATCTAGGGGTGTCACAGTTGCACCCTAATTTTCCTACCGGCATCGGCTAATTCGGTTTTACTCTTGTGCCTCCCCTCGTGTAAGATAGGTATGGGGGAGGATTTGTGTGCGTGTGTGTGTTGTTTTCTTTCGTAATTTTTAGAAATTTTCAGTCTCCGTCATCCCTTATCAGGTATTTCCTCAACTTTCTCCTTTTTCATTTCTTTTGCATTTCTTTATCCTTTCTCATTTCACATTTCTCTTTTCTTTTGCATTTGCATACATTGAGGACAATGCATGATCTAGGTTTGGGGGAGGGTTTTTAGTGTAAATATAAAAATCAGAAAATCCAAAAAAAAATAAAAAATGAAAAAAAAATCACAAAAAGAGTTCTTTTCGTATTCTAGTCTTTTTAATTGATTGCTAGTTGCTTGATGCACCCTTGCATGCTATGATAATCTTATGATCCATTAGCTTTTGTTTGAGAAGTGATTTGCTAAAGTTCTTGTTCACACACTTACACTAGCAAGGTGAAGCTAGTAGACTTATTTGAATTGTGCATGAAATTAGAAGGACATGATTAGGTGTAAGATGATTTGGTCTTCATGCTTTGAGTACAAGTAGGTGCATTGAGGATACCATTTCTTGAGATTGATTATGTTTTACCACACCAAGTGAGTTTTGAGCCTATATGCACATCTTTTGCATTTATATTCGTTTGCTTGAGTGTCCACTTGTCATTTGCATCGCTAGCACTTGTTTGAGTTCCTTCTTGAAATACATGACATTAATTGATGATAAAATGATAAAGGCACTTAGGAATAACCCATATTTCCTAAATTATCCACACCATTCTTATATGATCAATTAGTTAACCCTTTGAGCCTAATCATTTTCTTTCGGTGACACGCCACATTACTCACTTAAGACCTTTTTCTTGTTTAGCCTTACGTATTCTTGATCCCATTCTGTCAAAGGCTAGTAGGAACTTGAGGGAGCAATAAGGTGTGTGAAAAAGGGTTTACTATTGTTCATAACTTTCGAGGAAATATTTGTTGTTACCGTGATATTCGATTTTCAAAATTAAATCTAAAGGAGGATTATTGTTACATTTATCATTTGCCTTTTAAAAAAAATGAAAAAAAATATATATACATGAGAGCATACTTATGTTTTTTGTAATCCTCCTTCATTGCGACTATTCAAGGCTTTTTGTTGAAAATGAAAATAAATTGTGTGGGGAGGAAGTTTGGTGTTGTGCATGATATTCATGGTGACTACTAGCTTTTGACACTTCACCTTATTTTGGCCTTTCTTGACATACCTTGTCCCTAGCCCCATTACAACCCTAATAAAGACCTTTTGATTGTCATTATTAATGTATGTTGTGATTTAAGTTGGATGATACCAAGTGTCAAGCATGCTTTTGATTTTGTTGGAAATGAATGATACACTTACCCTTGTTCTTGAGTGAATATTCTTTTGTGAGTGAAAGGTGAGGTATTTCTTATTTGTGTTTTTGCATAAGAGATCTCAAGTTTTGACTCTAAGGTGTGCCCTTGTAGACTTAGCATGGTTACCAATAATTTTTGCACTTGACATGAACTTATAATCACTCTTGCATGGTTCTTTAAGTAGACTATGTGAATCCTTGAACTTTCCACACCAAGACTTTGCAAATTCATTTTGATTCTTAAGTTGATGTGTCATGAGAGGACATGTATGTGTGGTGTGCATTGCCTAGTCTTTTACCAAGACTAGGCCCTCACGAGACCTCACTCGTCCACTAGGGCTGCCTAGGGGTTTAAAGGGCTTGTTGCATATGCCAAATGCAACCGTCACACCTACGAAAAGGAGTATAGGACTTTTCATCTAGATTTTCCTTTTGTTTTTGTTTTACTCGAGGACGAGGAAAAGATAGGTATGGGGGCATTTGATAAGTGCATATTTTTGCATATTTTTATTACCTATTTATTTGCTTGAATTCGTATTTTAATAATTTATTTTGTTGCATTTCAGGAAATTCGTAAATAAATAAAGAAATGGCAAAATAAATAAATAAAGTGCAAGGAAGGGAAAAAGAGGACGAAAAAGGACCAAAAATGAAAGAAGGAAAAGAATTAGGAGTTTGGAGCAAAAGGAATATTTCAAGACAAGTGGAAGGTGGAGATCATCCCAACACACTACATAAGTGTATGGCCAAGATCAACTCTTCAAAGCTTAAGGGGGAAGGAAACAAATAGATGGCTAGGATTTCACCACCACACAACCCAAATGTATGGTTGGGATTTACCCAACACCCCCCTTAACCCTAATTCTTATCCTATAAATACCCCCTCACCCCCCTTGTATTTAGTAACTTAGATTTTAGGGTAGATTTAATTTCTTGTATTTTTCTTAGTTTCAAATCTTGTAAACACTCTTTTTAATTTTAATGCAATTTTATTTTCTTTACTTCTTGTCTTGCTCTTTCGTTATTGTTGCCTTGTTTCGTTATTTTCGTAAATCCAAGTAGTGGACAAAGTAGCGAAAAGCTAACCACTATGGGTTGAAAGTAACGAAATTTAATTTCGTGTTCCTAGTTGCTAATTTTAAATTTGCCCCTTTAAAAATTCATTTTATTGTGGGCCATTTAAATTCCAAATCATCGTGTTAGTGTAAATTTTTAATTTCGTAGTTAATTTATTTATTATCATATTTAGTTGTTTTTTTAAAAAAAAAAATCACAAAAATATTGCAAAATTCTATTCGTATTTTTTTTTCTGTTTCATTTTGTTTAAGTCGTAGCCTTGATCTGTTCTTTCCATGAATAAACAAACCCATGTTTTAATCACAGCACTTCACTCCCCTATGCTTCTTTCTGGTAGAACACGAGCCCACTCCTCTTCTTTTTCTTTAAACCCAACAAATCTCTTTCTCTCTCTCTCTCTCTCTCTCTCTCTCTCTCTCTTTCTATATATATATATATATATATATATATATCTTTCTATTAAGTGAATCAACGCCCGCCTTCTCTGTTCTCCCATATCCTTCGATTACTTCGTTATTTTCTTATCTTTTTAACCCACCATTCCCTTCCCTTTAATTGATTTTACGAGTTTTAGTTGCGACAGATTTCCCTGTTTCTTTTTTGTTGAATTTGCTGTTTGTTTATAAATGATTTTAGGTTTCGATTGTACGAGTTCTGTTTTGAGTAGTGAAGTCGTAGTTCGTGAATTTGTTCTTGCTGTTTGGAAAATGTCGATTTGTGAATTCTGTGTTCGATTTTCTGCATTATGAGCTTGAGTCGATGTTTTGTTTTGATTTGCAGAGTTGCTGAATTCATTGTTGCGTTTTTTTTTCTTTCGTTGGTTCAGTATAATGTGCAGTTTCTGAGTTTAATTATTTTCGTTGATTTCCTGTACTGAGCTATGAGTTGAAATCTGGATTGCGAGTCTAAGTCTGAGTCACCAATTGGTTCTGAATTTATTTTAAGTTGTTTGATAATTTGGTTAGTTTAATTTACGAAGTTTTAATGTCGAAATTTTTCTAAAATTTGTGTAATAAATTTTAAAGTTTAAAAAAAGGTTTTAGAATAAAATATAGTGTTAATTCGAATTTAGAATTTTTAGAATAATTTGGTTTTTGTTCTTTTCACTTTTTATTAATTAGATTAGAAATAGAATAATATGTAATTTTCTAATAAAAATAGATTTAATTTCCTTTTACTATTTAATTAGTAAAATCCAAAATTTTCCAAAAATCCAAAATTGTTCTAATTCGATTAAATTAAAAATCAAGGTTGCGAATAACTTAGTCCCTGTGGAACGAATCATAAATTTTACAACGAAACAGATTGTGCACTTGCAATCAATTTTAAATCCTTATTTTTAGCACAACACAAGGGCAGCTGAGTCATACAGAACTGAGTGTATATGAGGTTTCTGAAAATGTGGTCGTTAGGTTGAAATTGGTTTTGAGATTTGTGTATCAAGCATTATGCTTTAATTGCCTAAATTGTGTTTTATAAGTCTGTGTCAAAATTAAAGTAGAAGTATTCGCTCATTCTGTAGGTAAGTGCTTCCTTCCATATTGTGCCTATTGCTTTTTGTTCATGGACAACATTCCACTTGCGGATTCTATGTGCCCATACAAACATGCTTGTTGTTGAGTATTGAATACAGTAAAATAATACAGAGGGGGGGTGAATGGATTCTTGAACTTTTCTTCGTTCTTGAATCTTTGCAGCAAGATATGTGTTGAGTGTGTGAGATATGTAAGTGCAGATAACAAAGACAAAAACACAACACAGTATCACTTTAATCTAATATTTTATTAGATAAAGATTTTGCTACAATCTGTGAATACAAATGATAGTATTCTCAGCTTCGTTTTTCTTAGAGAGATATTTCTTGTGATATTTTTCAAAAACTTATCTGCTAAGGAAGTGAGGCTGTATCCTTATAAACATGGATACACCTACTTACTACAAATAAGGTAGGTAAACAAAATACTTTCCAGTCTGTCTATCTCATTTGAGTAAGAGTCCAAACGGTTACAGATTTGACTTTCCAAAGCCAGTTCAGATCCACTTCTTTAGCTCCATGTCCCCTGACTGATCTCTCCAATCTTCTTTGTAGGCTTTCCAACGTGCTTTATAGTACATAGTCAAATAAAGCGTCTTGGCTTGTTGCAGGTTTCTGACTTGTACAATTCTTCAGTATTTTGTCTTCAAGAATGTATTCGAGAAGTGGCTAAGTGAGTGATTCGAGAACTAGAATTTACTTAATCGATAACTCTGAGTTCTCGAATAGTGTTATGTTGACATATCGAATCACTTCTCGAATAGCTCTTTTCTCTGGGAGTCCTTGAGATATCGAATAGAGCATTTTGACATGTCGAATCCCTGAGATGTCGAATAGCATCTTGAGTCATTGAGATATCGAATGTAGCTTTGACTTGTTGACCCTTTTGAGAACTCGAATATCACCTTTGACCTGTTGACTCCTTGAGTTCTTGAACAGAGTAATAGACATATCGAATCTTTGAGATATCGAATGAGATATCGAATAGTGTATTCAGAGATATCGAATAGTGTCTTCTGAGATATCGAACCCCTGACTTCTCGAATGCTAGACTTCTCGAATAAACAAATGTACTTCTCGAATTGGTACTCAGGCAAATTCTTCATTTCTTCAAATCCCAACTGTGATTATTTGGCAGTCTTTATCTCCTTGCTTGAGGCATGAACCTTGGAACTTCTTTCAAGCATTATTCTTAACTTAATAGGTACAGTTACACAGCTAGAATTTGATGCCTATTACAAGTACAAAACCAGTAGAAACTCTACAACTAGAGGTTCCCTCAGTTAAGAGGTTGATGTGGCGAAAATGAACAATTAAAATTATCGCAAGCGCACGATCATCGTTTTAGAATTTTAAGATTCGATCCACAGGGAACTAATATTTATTTCGCGATCCTTAACTTTTAATTTAATCGAACTAGAGCAAATGGTTTTCTTGATGATTTTTGATTTATCCTAATTAATTACTTAATGAAAATATAATTAAAACGGAATTATTCTAAAACTTAATTATTCTAGAATTATTCTAAAACTAAAAAAAAAATCAAAATTCGAATTTAAATCTAAATTCTAAATTATTCTAAGAGTTCTAAATTATTCTAACAAATTATAAAACTCAAATTAAACTAGAATTTATTTTAAGACATTATTTACAAAAAAATGAAATTTTAAATTATTATTATTATTATTTTTTATTATCACTATTTAAAACTTTTTCGAAAACAATTCTTATTTACAACATTTGAAAATACGGTTTTACACTATTTAGAACCATTGGTTTTTTTGGAAAATTCGGATAAAAGTAAAATTAAACACAGATTAAAGTAGACAAAACTCAGAAAAACCAAAAACACGGACTCAATGTAAACTCATCACAGCAACTTCGGAACAGGACACCAGTAGGCAAATCGATACTACAACTCACAGTGATGACTCGCAAAACCAGACTTCAACTTCGTGCATTACCATAAACCAAAATCGATTTCAAAACACAGGCTCCGACTCGATTATACAAACAATGCAACACACGAAACTAAAAACTGCGAGTCATAAACTCGCAATTCATTCGATTACTGCTACTCGGACAAGACTCAAAACTCTGCAAACTCAGCTATAAACTCGATGCAACATGTAAACAACGAACAGCAACGAACTAATGACAATCGCAGCAGAAATTCATACTACTAATCGGCAACAGAACTCGGCGAATCAATCAGAAAATTAGCGAACTAAACAAATAATACCAAGCCGTGACTGCAGCAAAACCAAATATGAATTCCCATTTCATTGAACAACAAACTTTACTTGTAACGACCAAAAACTCAAGGACTCAGCTAATTAACTCGACACTACCAGCGAGATTCGAACAGAACGCAGGACACGCGATTTAACAATTACAACAAACAAACCATACTCGAAACAAGAACTTGTAAACCAAAACATTATTAAGGAGGCAATAATTTAGAATAAACCCAGTACAAGACTCGCGACTCAATGACACAAAACGAAACAGACTAGGCAATTACTTCGAATCACAAGAACTTCGAACACCAGCAGCGATACAAAAGAAAATAAAAACGACCAACTCGCAGAACTCGACTCAGTCTAGCAACTTAATTCAGCCCAGTCAACTCATCGACACACAGAAACAATGGAGTGACACGACTTAAAGAAATCCAAAAGAAAATTTACTAAAAAGAAAAAAAAGGGTTCTGCATTTTGTGCTTATGAATCGAAGAGAGAGGAGATGGGTGATAGGTTTTCGTGGGTTGGGTGTTCGAATGAAAGGACAGGGGAATTAATTAGGGATCTGGAATTGAGAGTATATGTGATTTGAGTGAGAGGGAGATTAGTGCTTGTAGAGAGAGTGATGAAGAGAGGTGGATCGGAATTTTGTGAATAAGAAAAACACAAGAACAAGGTTTGTGAGACTGAAACAGGGGAATTAATTAGAAAAGCTGGGTATTGTTCAAACAAAATTAAATAAAACAGAACAAATTATAAACTTAAGGCTTCGAATTACCAGAAATAAAGATAGAAAATAAATGTAGGAAAACAAAATTATGAACTAAAAATTGTTTACAAGAGCTGTAAATTGAAATTAAAACTAACTAATACTAATCCTAATTCTAAGTGTTTTTACAAGAGAGAAAAATGAATCTATTTATAGGAAATAGATTGAGATTGTGGTTGGTGTGGATTAATCCTCACCATTCATTTGTTTGGTCGAATTAAATCCTAGCCCTTCATGTTTATTTATTTTTTTATTTATTCTTTTTTTCTTTTTAGTTTTTAAATAAAAATTCAGCTTTTGCACCAAACTCCCTCTTCTTTCCTTTTCTTCTATTTTGGTCCTTCTTCTTCTTCTTTTTCTCTTCTTTGACCTTTATTTCTTTATTTTGCAATTTCTTCATCTTTTCTTGAATTTCCTGAAATACAACAAAATAATTTATTAAAATACGAATTCAAACAATAAATAGGTAATAAAAATATGCAAAAATATGCACTTATCAAATGCCCCCATACCTATCTTTTGCTCGTCCTCGAGTAAAACACAAAGAAAAATGCAGAATGAAAAACCTATACTCACTGTCGTAGGAATCACGGGTAATTTTAGGTTTACCAACCCGTTAAACCTATAGACGATCTCTACAGGAGGAGTGTTGTCTCCTAAGGGTTTACAGAAGATATACCCATAAAATCTTTGAGATAAATCAGCAAGTATCCAACTTTCCTCTTTCACTCTAGCTTTCATTGGTGTCAACAAAACAATTTTGTAGGAAAATACATGCCTTAAAGATTATTCTAATGATAGCCAAGTTACAGGTTCCCACAATCCACATGATTAGACCAAAAATTTACAAAAAATCCCAAGGTGTGTAGTGAATTTAAGGCCTTTGATGGATTAAATTCATACGAACATTTTCTCTTTTTCAACCAATATTGAACTGAGCCAATCTCTATCAAAACAAGGTTCTAGCCAAACTTCACGTTCTTAGTAGTTAGACCGACTGTGCAATGGTTGAGGTCCCAAAAGACTTTTGCATCAATACCCATTTAGCGAGTTTTGGGTCAACAATCCCAGATCACAAGGGACCTTAGGTTGCTAGGCACAAAGTCCCCTCGGACTTACTTACTCGGGTTATTAATGAGCCCAACCTAGCCGATTTCCCTACTAAGAATTTATTATTACAAAATCACACTAGCACTTTACAACTACAAATATTTATTGATTCTTTTTTTTTTTTTGACACTATACGAACCAAATTTCGCAAAGGTTTGATTCGACATTGTTCTAACATGTGGGTTCTCTCTCAGGTATCGAATAACATTCCTATACAATTCTTCCATCAAAAGTCTTGTGCAAATGTGTGTCTTGGACTTTTAAGCAAAAATTTTCGACACAAGTTTCATGAGGAAAACCTTACTTGACTACGTTCAAATTATCTAAAGGCATTATACATATAATTTTCGAAAAATAGTCAACACCAACTAGTTCTAGAATTTAAAGAGTGGGAAGGACAACTAAGCTAAAATAACTCTATTTTTGGATATTTAAAATTTTTAAATTTTTTTGGATTTTTCAATTTTATGTATTTACTCTAAAAACCCCCCCATACCTAAATCATGCATTGTCCTCAATGTATGCAAAATGAACGAGAATAAAATAGAGAGGAGGAAATACCTGATAAGGGATGACGGAGAATGACAAACTGCTGAAAAACTTTGAAAGAAAACAACTCACACACGCACACAATGTAACTCCCCCATACCTACATTCTACTATGGGAGGTACAAAACAAATATTTACTAACCAATACCTGCTCTCGGAAAAACTATTTTTGTTATGCAACCAACATATTTCAGAAACTCACCCACAAAAATAGTATAGACCACTCGAACGATCTGATTAGGCGCAAGAATAAAACTCATATTCCTAACTTCATCCATAGACCACGATGCTTCTTCTTGTTGTTTAAGCAAATTAATTACGATAAGATGTTGGTCATGAATATCATGAGTTTCGATGAAAGATGGAGCACGAGTGGAAAATGAAGAAATAGAAACGGGTGGGGGTGGCTCTTCGAAAAATGTTTTACCAACAGAATTAGGATCACAAGAACTATCCTTATGTTGGGTTTCCCATTTGGAACAAATATTCATCATCTCTCCAAACATCTCTTCCGAGGTCAAATCCTTAAAAGATTCGTGAAGCTCTCGATTGGTCTCGTAATGCAATTGAAAATCTTGTTTAAGAAGAGACTCAATCTCATGATAGTCCAAATTTGACCTTGAAACAACCTCCTTAACTAGATCAGCTCCTATTGGTTGAATATGAAGTTCTTCAGGTTTTTCGGGAAGAGGTTTGGAAGATGAAATGAAAAGTTCACTAGAAGAAGATGATGGTTGTCTAGGTGAAGCCACAAACTCAGAATCATCGGGATTCTTCGTTTGACCTAGAGAAAGAATGATGACAGCATTAGAATCTTCTTCGTGTGAATCACCACCGAAAGGAGTGTCAACTTGAACATTAGACCTAGGAGAAATGATATCATCGAAAGTATCGATATGAACAATTAAAATTATCGCCAGCGCACGATCATCGTTTTAGAATTTTAAGATTCGATCCACAGGGAACTAATATTTATTTCGCGATCCTTAACTTTTAATTTAATCGAACTAGAGCAAATGGTTTTTTTGATGATTTTTTATTTATCCTAATTAATTACTTAATGAAAATATAATTAAAACGGAATTATTCTAAAACTTAATTATTCTAGAATTATTCTAAAACTAAAAAAAAAATTCAAAATTCGAATTTAAATCTAAATTCTAAATTATTCTAAGAGTTCTAAATTATTCTAACAAATTATAAAACTCAAATTAAACTAGAATTTATTTTAAGACATTATTTACAAAAAAATGAAATTTTAAATTATTATTATTATTTTTTTTTATTATCACTATTTAAAACTTTTTCGAAAACAATTCTTATTTACAACATTTGAAAATACGGTTTTACACTATTTAGAACCATTGGTTTTTTTGGAAAATTCGGATAAAAGTAAAATTAAACACAGATTAAAGTAGACAAAACTCAGAAAAACCAAAAACACGGACTCAATGTAAACTCATCACAGCAACTTCGGAACAGGACACCAGTAGGCAAATCGATACTACAACTCACAGTGATGACTCGCAAAACCAGACTTCAACTTCGTGCATTACCATAAACCAAAATCGATTTCAAAACACAGGCTCCGACTCGATTATACAAACAATGCAACACACGAAACTAAAAACTGCGAGTCATAAACTCGCAATTCATTCGATTACTGCTACTCGGACAAGACTCAAAACTCTGCAAACTCAGCTATAAACTCGATGCAACATGTAAACAACGAACAGCAACGAACTAATGACAATCGCAGCAGAAATTCATACTACTAATCGGCAACAGAACTCGGCGAATCAATCAGAAAATTAACGAACTAAACAAATAATACCAAGCCGTGACTGCAGCAAAACCAAATATGAATTCCAATTTCATTGAACAACAAACTTTACTTGTAACGACCAAAAACTCAAGGACTCAGCTAATTAACTCGACACTACCAGCGAGATTCGAACAGAACGCAGGACACGCGATTTAACAATTACAACAAACAAACCATACTCGAAACAAGAACTTGTAAACCAAAACATTATTAAGGAGGAAATAATTTAGAATAAACCCAGTACAAGACTCGCGACTCAATGACACAAAATGAAACAGACTAGGCAATTACTTCGAATCACAAGAACTTCGAACACCAGCAGCGATACAAAAGAAAATAAAAATGACAAACTCGCAGAACTCGACTCAGTCTAGCAACTTAATTCAGCCCAGTCAACTCATCGACACACAGAAACAATGGAGTGACACGACTTAAAGAAATCCAAAAGAAAATTTACTAAAAAGAAAAAAAAGGGTTCTGCATTTTGTGCTTATGAATCAAAGAGAGAGGAGATGGGTGATAGGTTTTCGTGGGTTGGGTGTTCGAATGAAAGGACAGGGGAATTAATTAGGGATCTGGAATTGAGAGTATATGTGATTTGAGTGAGAGGGAGATTGGTGCTTGTAGAGAGAGGGATGAAAAGAGGTGGATCGGAATTTTGTGAATAAGAAAAACACAAGAACAAGGTTTGTGAGACTGAAACAGGGGAATTAATTAGAAAAGCTGGGTATTGTTCAAACAAAATTAAATAAAACAGAACAAATTATAAACTTAAGGCTTCGAATTACCAGAAATAAAGATAGAAAATAAATGTAGGAAAACAAAATTATGAACTAAAAATTGTCTACAAGAGCTGTAAATTGAAATTAAAACTAACTAATACTAATCCTAATTCTAAGTGTTTTTACAAGAGAGAAAAATGAATCTATTTATAGGAAATAGATTGAGATTGTGGTTGGTGTGGATTAATCCTCACCATTCATTTGTTTGGTGGGATTAAATCCTAGCCCTTCATGTTTATTTATTTTTTTATTTATTCTTTTTTTCTTTTTAGTTTTTAAATAAAAATTCAGCTTTTGCACCAAACTCCCTCTTCTTTCCTTTTCTTCTATTTTGGTCCTTCTTCTTCTTCTTTTTCTCTTCTTTGACCTTTATTTCTTTATTTTGCAATTTCTTCATCTTTTCTTGAATTTCCTGAAATACAACAAAATAATTTATTAAAATACGAATTCAAACAATAAATAGGTAATAAAAAATATGCAAAAATATGCACTTATCAGAGGTCATGTAAGTAATGCATAGCATTACAAATAACTTAGGCTTGTTATTAGATGTATTCAAGCATGCCTCTGTGACTAACAATCTCCCCCAAATTGTGAGTAAGACCCTTAGTCACAATTTCATGTCTGATAACAAGCCTAACATACATAAAGATAAAACTTGACAGTACATGTACGAATTTCGATTAGCAATGTGGATAGAACTACAGGGTGAGTAATCTTACAGCCTATGATGAAGTACTAGCCATTGTCATTTGTTTCCCTTTCCATAGCTTTGGCTTGCAAATCTTCATATGCTTTCTGTCTTCTTTCTTTCTCCTTCCTTGTATTCTCATCCATAGGTTTTATTATTTCTGCCATAGCATCAAATTCTTCAAGCAAAATTTAGTCTTTGAAATCTTCAAGTACTGGTTTCAGAATGTTTGCAGGATAGTGGTTGAGTAGATTCATTCTGATGTGGACCTGATCCCCATTTCTCCTCCTATACTTCACCACATAGGGATTAAACTGAACTCTACACAATCCCTTTGCCCTTAGCTTTTCTGCTTCAATTTCCAGTCTCTCAATTTCTTTCTCCCTTGCTAGCCATTTCTCAAGACACTCTTTTCTGATTCTCTCCTCATGATCTCTCTTCATCTTCACAAAATCAATTAGCTCCAGCTTCCACACTCTTTCCACTTTATCTTCTGAGCTCAACAATGCAATGATTCTTTCTATGTCATGTAGCTTGCCCCAGTGTTGACATCCTCCTTGTTTGAATTTCTCCTCCTTTCCATCAGTATATTTGATCTCAAGGCAGTTATCAACAATGGCAACATGGTAGATTCTTTGAGCTTGTAAGAATTGCAGTTGGTCTTCATCAAAATCTTCATCTAGTGGTTGGAGTTTTAAGCCTGGATAGATTGTCAGGGTCTTTGATTTGGATAGCTTTGGTTTCCTTGCAGCTTGCTTGAATTTGATTCTTTTTACATGATTACTTGGCAGCAGTATGTGACCTTTGTTTGTAGACCATTGTAGTATTCCATTAGCAGTTTGCTTTTTGAAATATACAAATGGTTTCTTGCATTGAATCTTCTTCTCTTCTTGAGGTGGCAAGACAGTTGCAGAAGCCATAGATGTAGATTTTGGTAGGTCACTACTAACAGTATTCACCCTAGACTTAGAGTCTTGTGTTGTGGTGAGGTTACTGTTATCAATGCCTAAGGCTTGCCGTCTTCCACTTTTCCTCTCAGAGAGTTTACCTTGGTCATCATCATTCTTCTTCTCCTTATCATCCTTCTTCTTCTTTTTATCTTCATCACCCTTATCATCACTTCTGTCTCCATCCTTGTCTTGATCACCATCCTTGCTTGGGTTGAACTTAGGAGATTCAGGTACAATGCTAGTTGCAATGTATGATCTGAGATAAGATATAGCTTCCAATTATTCTGTTGTTCTTAAACCCTTCTTCTTGTTCAGCTTCTCAATGATGGCAATAATGAGAGGTTTGTTCTGAGGAGTTAGATGCTTAGGAATGACCAGGTGCTTGATATCATCAATTCTTGTTGCAGCCTGATAGATGATGGTTCTAGGATTTGTGAATACTTCAGGTAGCCTTGCTGGTTGACCATCCCTTAACTCATCAAAGAGACTCTTGCTGTTTTCATCCTTCTTTTCAATCAGTCCAAGGAACACATCCACTTCTGAGTGCTTTAGACCCTGTAGAGTGTTGATGGTTAAGTGCCATATCTTATTCTTTCCTACCATCATTATCTCTTTGAGCCATAGGCCATCGACTCTCCTTGGTACTACAGTGAGATAGTCAATATGACTCTTCAAACTCCTATGATATGATAAAGCATCACCAGCCTGTTCTCTTGAGATTTCAGAAACTCCAAGAATGCATCATCATGATAGACATTTGAGTTTGCAATTTCTTGTAGCTTGGCCTCAGTGACCACCTTCACTTCTACTGGCTTGGCACTCTTAGATATGGAGAATGGAGGTTTGTCAGATGGCATACTCCCTGCAACCACTGTGGTTATGATAGATTGCTTTTGACCACCAGGGGTAGTGACATGCACAGTTGGTAGAGTGACAACTGGAAGTGAAGTAGGAGGCTCATCAACTTTGGATTTTCCTTTGCCAGACACATGAATTAAAGATTTTGAAGCTCTTTGATGGCCACCCTCATTGAACTTGATGCCCTTTTCTAGTGGTCTCTCCCCCTTTGGATTTGAGTTTCTTGATGTCCTCTTCTCCCCCTTAGGCTTGTTGTCAGGCACAGGGGCTGTAGAAGTGACCTTTGGAGTTGAAGATTCATCAGGAAGAGGGAGACCCATGTGCTTCATCATATCAGCTAACATGGACTGTTGATGCAGAAGAACATCAGCTGTGGTGGTGGCTTGAGTGTTCAACTGCTCAGTCAGAGTGGTGACAGTGTTTGTAAGATGAGCATTAGACTGGGTGAGAGAGGCTACTTCCCTTTCAAGAGCATTGACCTTGGTGAACAGTTCAGTAGATTTGAAGCCAGACAAGGATTGTTCTTTCAGTCTCTGCACTTCAAACTTAGACATAGAATGCACTGGGACTTCAGTAGGCAGCTTGTCTCCATACTGATTTGCAAACATAGTTCTTAGCATGGCATTGGCTTCTGTTGTCTGATCAGAAAGATTTTGAAATTTGTGCCCCAGACCTTTGACAGTATCTGATAGAATGGCTAAACCATTGTCCATCTTTGTACAAGTACCCTTGCAGGTTCGAATGTCCTTGAGAACAGTCTCCATTTGAGGGAATTTAGCATCAAAAGCCCTTTTTATCTCATGCACCTCTTGAGTAGTTGCTGTACAAACTGCTTGAACTTCTGTTTTTAGGCCCTTGCCAAGGTAGTGTGCAGCCTTGAGAATGCCTTTGTAGGTGTCATTGATTGCCTCATACACATCATTAGGAGTGAGAGATTTGGCATTGGACCCTAGTGAAGTGATGTACTCCTCTCTGAGGTACTGGAGACCTTCTGAGAGAGGGATGTCATTTTTTCCTTGTAGCCAAGCATCTACATTTCCATCTCTCTTAGTTTCATCTGTGATCTTTGTCTTCTGTGTTTCTACATCATCTCTGTGGCATAAGAGGATAGCTTTATAGTCTGGATTGGGCATGTCTGCAGTGAGAAGGTGCTGAGCAATTTTTGTGAACTCAGGGATCTGATCCACAATTAAGCTTTGGAGTGCTTCAACCGTCAATTGTGGTGGAACAGACCCTGATCCTGAAGCACTGTTATGTTGCACAGGCTTCAGCCATTGAGACATATAGTGAGAGCTAGAGCTAGGCAAGCTAGACTCCTCAGTTACAGATACAACTTCTGTAACTGGATGGAAAGACTCTACTACTGTTTTCTCCACAGGAGTGGGATGAGTTACAACAGTAGGTGACACAGGCACAGAGTCTCTAGTGAAAACTAGTGAATCATCTGTGTTTGTGATGGTGTCATTAGGATATGCCCCAGCATGCATTCCCTGACCATCTAATTGTGGTACCTGGGTGGTGAGCAAAGTGTCAGGCACTAAGTCACTTGAGTCCATTGGCTCACCAAGAGAATGGAATTCTTGGTGATCAATGCCTTGCTCCTCAATTGCTTGAGTTGCAGGCTCCAAAGAAATTTCAATGTTAGATTCTGGAAGAGAAGAGTGTTGTAGAATGGATTTTGGCAACTCACCCTGAGAAATAGAGGGAGTTTCAAGTGTGATGTGCTCTCCACTCAGTGTTGTGCCAGCCTTATCACTCCCTTGTGCTGACTTTTTATAGGTAGGTGCATTGGGGAGGATGCTTGATTCTATAGATGCACCCTGTTGAGAGGATACATCTAGTGAGCTGTGTGCCCCTGATTTTACAACTTCAGCCATTTGGGTGATTGAAGAGGTGGTTTTAGACTTCTTCTTCTTTAGGCTAATGATAGGTGACTCAGGTTCCTCACATTCTAAACCTAGTTCTACAGCCAAGGCTGCTTCAGTTAAGATGTTTAAAGGTTCAGAAGCAACCTGTTTTCTCTTCTTTTTACTAACATCACCCTTTTGAGAGGATGATGCAGTTGGCTCTGTGTTTGGTAGAGTGTTTGTCTGAGAGGGTTGGTTAGCAAGCCTTGGGTTAGCATTTTGTTCTACTTGCTTAAGCTGTGCTAACTGAGACTTAGACTCAAATATTGGCATGTTGTGGGGGTAAGACCTAAACAAACCCTCCATGTGGGGAGTTATCTTAAGCCTTACATCCACATCATTCCTAGTCTCCAAGTTACCAAAAATGAGTTTGGTCATGGACCTAGGATAGCCTATCTTACTTCTATCTATTCCAGGCAATTCAATCAATGAAGCATTTTTAAAATTAAGTACTGGTTGAATAAAGCGAGGAAAGAAAATTTCATTACCTCTCTTGGCTGTGTTCTTACCAAGTCTCTCATATAGCTCCTGTAAGATGAGATGTCCAACATCTATCTTTCTCCCATGAGCCAAGGCATAGGCAAGCTGCTGCACAGGTGTACTAATCTGGTTAAAGCTCGATTTCCTTGCAGTGAATACATGAAGGAGTGTAGCAAAAACATAGCTCCATTCTTTTCTCAAGTACTTCCTATTCAGCTTCCCAAGTTTAATAACATCAGAGTAGTTGATAAATTCAAAGAATTCTTCCAACTCAGCATCGATGGCCAGGGAGTCATATGCCTCTTGCTGCAAATCCAAGGCTTGATTCATGTCTGCGGTAGTGATAGTAATATCCTCGCCTTCAATCTTGATGTAGACAACATATGAGGTGATAGCATTCTCAAGGGCGATGACCTCCACAGTAGCTGTCCTCCAGAATTGTTCTAATAAGTCTATGTATAGGTTTGGGTTGGCTGAGAGTGCACCCTTGATGTAAGATTCAGACAACCATCGAACAAAGCACTTGAAATTAGCATTTGGTGCTTCCACATCACTTGTAATTGCGATGAAATTGGTTTGAGATGGTATGGTGAGTTGAGTGTTTGCCATTTGGGTAGAGAAGAAAAGAGAATTAAGGTTGAAGAAGAAATTTGCATTTAGGGTTTTCAGAGGTTTTAGGAGTTTAGATGCTTGAGAAATCGAACGAAATGAGTTGAATAGTTGTGAAATTGTATATATATGAATAACCTGAGTTGTCGATTAGATATATGATCTGTATCGACAAGTCATTCGAGAAGTATAAAACAACTATTCGATAAGTCAAGAATGGCTTATTCGATATCTCAGGTAGTTTGTAACTCACAGCTGGCAGTTATTTAACTCAGAAAATAATTCTAAGCTAAATAAAATATGTTTCTATGAGCGAAATGAAATTTTGAATATAAATCCAAAGCGATTAATTGTCAGCGAAAAATCAGCCTTTTCAAATGATTCGATAACTCAAATATAGTATTCGAGAACTCCATCACTAGAGAACTAAAATACTCTATTCGAGAACTCAGAGTGTGCTATTCGATTTCTCCAAAAGACACTATTCGAGAACTCAAGAGGGTTCTAGATAGGCCTATTCGAGAACTCGAGCCATGACATAACAATGAACCATTCGAGAAGTCTGACTTATCGAACTATACTTTTCACTCATAAAATTCAATTTTCACTATCTTTTAAAATTTACCAGAAATATTCACTGAAGAATACTCTACCAAATTAAATAGTGATTCTCTCAAAATTTCACAGAAATTTTAAGCTAAAGATGTATGATTTTCAACATATGCAGCATTATGGAATATTTATAAATCATACTCTAGCCAATACTTACTTTAAAAATATTGAGCATTTGATAAAGTAAGTATTTACTGCTGCAACAATCTAGTTGATATATTCACTTAGCCAGAATTCGAAGAATTCAGCATTCCAATCTCACTAACCAACCTTGTGAAGGTGGCTTCATCTAATGGCTTAGTGAATATGTCAGCTAGTTGTTTTTCTGTGAACATAATGTAACTCAATGGTTCCATTAGTTGCATGCTCCCTCATGAAGTGATATCTGATGTCAATGTGCTTTGTCCTAGAATGATTGACAGGATTGGAAACTATAGAGATTGCACTTGTGTTGTCACACATGATTGGAATTCTTTCCAACACAAGTCCATAATCTCTAAGTTGGTTTCAGAATGTTTGCAGGATAGTGGTTGAGTAGATTCATTCTGATGTGGACCTGATCCCCATTTCTCCTCCTATACTTCACCACACAGGGATTAAACTAAACTCTACACAATCCCTTTGCCCTTAGCTTTTCTGCTTCAATTTCCAGTCTCTCAATTTCTTTCTCCCTTGCTAGCCATTTCTCAAGACACTCTTTTCTGATTCTCTCCTCATGATCTCTCTTCATCTTCACAAAATCAATTAGCTCCAGCTTCCATACTCTTTCCACTTTATCTTCTGAGCTCAACAATGCAATGATTCTTTCTATGTCTTGTGGCTTGCCCCAGTGTTGACATCCTCCTTGTTTGAATTTCTCCTCCCTTCCATCAGTATATTTGATCTCAAAGCAGTTATCAACAATGGCAACATGGTAGATTCTTTGAGCTTGTAAGAATTGCAGTTGGTCTTCATCAAAATCTTCATCTAGTGGTTGGAGTTTTAAGCCTGGATAGATTGTCAGGGTCTTTGATTTGGATAGCTTTGGTTTCCTTGCAGCTTGCTTGAATTTGATTCTTTTTACATGATTACTTGGCAGCAGTATGTGACCTTTGTTTGTAGATCATTGTAGTATTCCATTAGCAGTTTGCTTTTTGAAATATACAAATGGTTTCTTGCATTGAATCTTCTTTTCTTCTTGAGGTGGCAAGACAGTTGCAGAAGCCATAGATGTAGATTTTGGTAGGTCACTACTAACAGTATTCACCCTAGACTTAGAGTCTTGTGTTGTGGTGAGGTTACTGTTAGCAATGCCTAAGGCTTGCTGTCTTCCACTTTTCCTCTCAGAGACTTTACCTTGGTCATCATCATTTTTATTCTCCTTATCATCCTTCTTCTTCTTTTTATCTTCATCACCCTTATCACTCCTGTGATGTCTTCTCCTTCCATCACTTCTGTCTCCATCCTTGTCTTGATCACCATCTTTGCTTGGGTTGAACTTAGGAGATTCAGGTACAATGCTAGTTGCAATGTATGACCTGAGATAAGATATTGTTAGGTCCGATAAGATTGTAGAAGGGGGGGTTGAATACAATCTATACCATTTTCTCAAAATTTATTCGTTAAACAATTTTCACTTAAACGAATATTTTGTGCGGAATAATATAACACAAATTTCAAGTTGAATATAACAATATATTAACTTGATGGGTGTTACAAAATCAGTCCAAATGATTATCAAGTAATTAATAACTAATTAGAAAATTCAACATGAACTTTGCTAATTTAGTTAATAAAATCAAGATATCAATTTGTGAACTAGGAAACTTAATTCACTAGTAGTACAAGAATCACAAGTAAACAAGTTCCAACGGATAGGATATTACAACTGAGATGAACTTGAATTTACAGAATTAAATTTGGAGGTGTTCTTGAGCTTGAGAGAGAGAGAGAGAGAGAGAATGGCTGCTGTGTATTTTTCTTGTGTTTAGCTCGACTGATTTTTCATCTTCTGCATTCTGCTTCCTTAAATACACAGCCATAGTCATATTACTTAGTTTAAACTGATATGACAATCATTTTACATTAATATGACAATCGGTATGACTATCAATTGAATGTAATATGACTGTCCAGTTTAAATATGACTTTCGGTATAACAATCCAGCTCAATATGACATTCGGTATAACTTACCATGTCAATATAACATTCGGTATAACTCTCCATTTGAATGAAATATGACTATCTCCTTTGAACTGTATATGACTATCTCCTTTGAACTGAATATGACTATCTCCTTTATAAACTGAATATGACTATCGGTATAACTATCAGTTTGATAGTTATATCATCATATTTTTCAGTTTATAATTAATTAAATGACTTATTAAAAATCATTTAACTAATTATTCCTTTTTCATATTAATTCTTATTTAATTAATCTAATAATCACTTTAACAAATATATTAATTCTGATAGAATTAATTTATTTATTAACTTAATTACTTGACTTAATCAATTAAAATAGAATTAATATAAATTCTTTAATAGTCGATACTCTGCTGAAAACCACGTAATTATGATAAGGAACATACACTGGAATGATGTTGACGCTCGATGTACTGTCTGGTTCATGAACGACTAACTCCAATCTCTGTTCTTCATCGTGACTTTTAACATTGTGGTCTTTTTATACTCTTCACTCTCATCAATCATTCGGTACTGAAATTGTTTCTTGTCACTAATAGAAATCTCTGTCTTCTTAAATTAATCCACTTGTTTCAATGCTACCTTGAGGCCTGATCAGATATCTGAATCTTCTTCCAGTGTAAAACATCAAAACTATAGATTGACTTGTTGATTTTTCTTCTGACATTTATCATCTTTTGAGATTCCTGTGACAGTTGATATTATTTACTTATTACAATCTAGTTTAATTGGATTAGGATCCTCGAACTACAAATAGGCTGAGTCATATGCCTTTCAGTCTCCCCCTATTTGTTTGTTATACAATAACAAGCAAATACCTAGAGGATTCTTCAACTAATCCCAATTAAACAAGTAAAAGAAAACACTTTAAATGCTAAGTAAATAATGTAAAAGTTCTGGTTTATATTAACATTATCCAGATTCAAACAGAAAAGATAAATACAAGATAGATGATCCTCTAGACTGATCATATAAGACAATTATCCTATCTTGTTCTATCAAAGCTATAATGATATAACTTGTAGAGCTAATCTTCATTTACCACCTTCTTCCTCGTTGATTTCTCCTTCTTCTTGTTCATTCATATCAGGTAGATTCTTGATCAACTCGGAGTCAACAAGTAATTCCCTTCTGGATGACACATATGTAGGATAAACCAGTGGTATTCCAAGTTTCTTTCTCAACTCACCTTGATACTGCTTGTACTTCTTCATGTTGGTCTGAGCATAGGATCGAATATGATTTGCAGCTTCAATCTTTTCTTGTGATGCAAAACCATGATTTCGAAGAGCATATTCAACATATACCAAATGTCTGGCAAGGTGTGTATACAATTCGTCTGTCTGAAGATTAACAGTATGAATAACTTCTCCCTTAAGAATTTTAACTTGTGGAGGGTCATTTATAACTTCAGGACCAGCTCTTTCAGCAAACTCTTGAAATTTTTCATGAAGCAGTATGCCTAGTTCAGAAGATGTTCTTACTTTTGGTCTCAACACCCAAAGCTCTGACAGAGATCTATCATAGAAGAACTAAAGCGATACTTTGTGAGATCCGAGCTTATGACATTCAACAAAGATTAGTAGCTCACCATTCTTAGGATCAGATGCAGTGGTTATTCTCACAATTTCTGTCTTTAAAGCTTTCAAATACATATCATGTATAGGGTTCTTCTTTTTAAAGCTTTCAAAAATAGCAATCATCCGACGATCATCATAGTCAGAAGTTTGTGGTGAGTCAATTACCTTTTGAGAACGTTCCCACTTATCACCATTTTTGTACTTGATGTACATCTTCCTAGCTTCCAGCTTTTGAGCATGTTGCTTTTAAAGTGCTTCCTGTTCAGCCTTTTGAAGTCTTTCATTATGAGCTAACTGTTCGAGTGTCTTCTTGAGTCTTTCTTCTCTCATAGACAGATTAGCTTCAGTCTGTTCAAGTTCTTTCCGTGCTTCAAAATTCATTCGTTGTGTTTCAACAGAATCAGGAATTATTTGCTCTTCATCATCCCAAAAACTGAGATCTGGTTCATCAAATTCTTCACCAACATCAGGAAACTGTAAGTCAGCAAACAGATCAATATCAGGTTCACCTGTATAGTAAAAACCTTCTACAGTATCATCATCTTCCTGTTCTGCTGCTTGATGAGTTGTCTTCTTCTTCCCTTCACTCCTATCTTCAATTTTCTCTTTACTTGCACCTCCTCCCCCTCTAGATTTCTCCCCCTTAGTTGAGGAATCCTCTACAGTTTTGTGGCTTGTACCAGCTCCAGGGTCACTTCCATCACTACCTCCAAAGAATTTCTTCTCTTCTGCTGTAAGTGAGTGAGTTCTGCTAATGATATTATATAAGTGTCTCAACCCCTTTGCTTGATAATCACTTTGCTTTTCAATCTGACTGAGACGATGTTCAGTGGTTAAGTGATTCTCATTTATGTTATTCTGAAGATCTTCAATCTGATTAGACATAGAAGATATAATAAGATCTTGAGCCACTGTGACATCTCCAGAGTCTTCAACTGCTTGTTGTTGAGAGAGTTTAAGTGCATTGATTTTGTTGTTGAAGATAGTTCTCATGTTATCCATATCAAACCTCAAGTTTTTATTGTCTTCTTCAGCTTGAGCAAGACTTTCTTTCATTTGATTGAGTTGTGTTATGAGAGATAAAGTGTATGTGTCATTGTGTGCTCTCACCTCAATCTCTCTCTGAGTATCACTCACCTCACGTGCCAGTGTTTCACTCAGATTTGAAGTAATTCTCACATCACTCCTCTCATAATCCTGAGCTGCATCCATTGTACCTGCACTAGAGATCACCCTAGCCTCCTCTTGGAAGGTCAGTGGTGGTGCAATGGGAGTTCGCAAATCCCGATCAACCTGTGAAGGTTCTTCTGCCGTAACAATGGCAGGCACTGTAACTTGCTCCTCTTGCATAACAATGTTTTCAGCTTCATGTGAGAAAATATCTTCCCCCATTGTGAGTAACATGGGTGAGCTTGAAGGAATGAATGGGTTTAAGATTGCCTTTGACATGGTTTTACTTTTCTTTTGTGATGGCAAATCTGTTTCACTCAAGATATCACTACTAGGGATAGCTCTTTTGAATGACAATTTCTTTCTACGATAGTGTTTGGAGAATTTAGGATCAGTGTTTGGTGCATTGACCTGGGATAAAGGTTGTGGATCTATGACTACAGGAACATGCAACAAGACCTTAGAAGTATCCAGCCTGGTGTAGAACTTCTTGTTTGGTTTACCAGACCATTGAATTCGATCATTTGGAAATGGAGCAGGTTGATCCTTAGGCATAAGATGATTAAAAATTAGTGTCAAAAACCGAGGATAATGACACTTAACCAGTTTACCTTTTCCAAAGTTCTTTGTAGCCTTCTTCAATCGATTTAGCAAAATAGGCCATATCAAGCTGCCAAAATTGATTCTCCTAGTGTGAGCAATTGAGAAACCAATTGACTGTAACATACCTGTGATGACAGTATTGTTACTCTTTGTAGAATTAGCAAACACCTTTGCTATGATCTCGAAGAAGATATTCCATTCTTGAACAAGATTGCTTTTGAGTGGTCGTTTAAGATTCAGTTGACCATGATAGTTGATATTTGTGAAAAATTGAGTCAACTCATCATTTGAAGGCACTTCAGCAAATTGTTCAGTAGGAAGCCTCAGAGCAGCATT
The DNA here is from genome assembly GCA_036435485.1 of Saposhnikovia divaricata. Taxonomy (NCBI): domain Eukaryota; kingdom Viridiplantae; phylum Streptophyta; class Magnoliopsida; order Apiales; family Apiaceae; genus Saposhnikovia; species Saposhnikovia divaricata. Next base: position 80,010,758 of record CM071599.1, read on the forward strand.
GAAGACAGATTCATCCACTGTATATGTCTTGTCATTAAAGTCGAATGAAAATGATCTTTCATCTGAGACAGCTGTAGTACACATTAGTTTAAGTGGACCAAATTTCATGGGAACATTTGCAGTTATAGAATGACTACAGAGATTTTGTTCGTTTAGAAATTTTATCCAGGACTTGAACCGATCCACTGGGCAATCCTCGGGATTAAAATATCCAATATAGTTGTGATTCACAATCTCAAAATTATTATAAGCACCAGCCATTCCAAATCAGGGATTAAAATTAATAAATCTGCAAAATTCAACAATTTAACCCAATTAAATTACAAAATTCGAATTAATAAATAAATAAAAATTCGAAAAATCAAAATCTTTATCAAAAATTCTGAAAAATTTAGGCAAAGATCTTGATTACAGTACAAACACACACATATTTTTAGATTTTGAAAAATCACAATCTTTGTTCTTGAATGACAAATCGAAATTTCGAAAATTTCAAACTCAAATCCTTTAAAACTCGAGCAAATCTTACATTTTAACCTTGATTTTGATGATTATTGATTGGGTAATCAAGAAATGTCCTTAGAATCGTGTTTTGAGTGTGATTTGAGACAGAATTTCGACAGCAATTCGTGTATATCGTGTATGTATTGTTCGACTGCTTTGGGTGACTTAACACGCCAATATAACAAAAACTGAGATATAACTGCTGAATATAACTTACTTTCTTAAATATCAAATGACTGTGATATGACTATCGGGTGATAGTCATACCGGTAGTTATATTACGTGTAAACGTAATATGACTATCTTTGTTAGTAAGTTATATAACATTTAAATCTCTAATATAACTACCGAAAAATACATAATATGACAATAAAATCAACAGTTATACCGATAGTTATATTACTAGAAAAACACACAATATGACTATAAACTAATTAACAGTTATATTTAAACAAAAACAAAATTATATCTATTTTATTACTAAGTTATATTACACCACTTTTAACTAATATAACTAATACAACTTCGAATATAACAATCAAATAGATTGTTTGATATGGGCTAAAAATAAGCCTTAAAGACACATTTAGTGTTGCATTAATTAGACCCGGTATGGTCCGAACGTGGGGCCCACCAACAGGGTCCAAAGTCCTATTTTTAATATTAATTTCGTAATTAATATTAGGGGTAATAAACAGCTCAGCAATAAGTGTCAGGTAAGGACATTATCTCTACAAGACTTAGCCTCCAAGGCATCCAATTCGATATGGCAACAGACTCCTACAAGGAAGGAGTCTAGAACTTTCCTCAAGGAGGTGACTTATCTATTAAGTCTCCAACTCCTACCTTAATTCTAAAGCTTCTCAGCCTATATAAAGGGCCTGACCCCTCATTCTCAGAACTACGTTGGCTTGATTCTCTAGCAATACAGAGATACGTAGGCATCTTGTGAGGACCGATCAGTCTCGAACGCAAGAACAACCATTAAAGCTCGAAGCTCACCATCCCTTGTGTTTAATACATACAAACCCTCGTTTTTATTCCACAACATTTGGCGCCGTCTGTGGGACGACAACATCAACCATGGTTCAAACACGAAGAACAACACCAGTTGTAACTGAGGCCGTGCCAATTAGCTCTGCCCCACCTCTCACCGAGCAGACTCCCCCAGCATCAGGGACGATCATTCAACAGGCTCCCCCAGCATCAGCTGTCATTATCCACTCTCAAGTTTCTCAGCAACCAGGGGTGATCCCCCATGCTGAGAGTACGTTGCCTCTGTCCAAGCAGGCAGGACAAGCGACCAACTCTCTCCAGATTGTTGATCCGAACAACCCGCCACCAGGGGTACAGATCCATACTACGGATCTCCCCTTGTACACTAATCCCAGGCACGGTCTGCCCAACTACCCCCCGATGACTCAAGGTTCAGGACCAAGTGGTCATGCCTTACAAATCCGGGACCGAGATTATGATGACTACTCCGGCCCTTATACTGATGATTCATCGTCTGAGGATGATGATCGTGATGAAGCCCCGAGGAGGCAACGTGCTAGAAGAGAGCCTCAAGGAAGGACTCAAGGGATCCATGATGGACCTCCACCAACGACTGAGGAGAGGATTAAGGCTCACGAGGCTGAGATCCAAAGGCTGAAGGATGACATAGCAATGGAGCAAGCAAGACAGGATCAAACTCGACCTCCTCCAACCTCATGAACGATTCCCATCATTGATTTGGAGAGGTCTTCAAGGAGACAAAGAAGGGCTGATGCCTCATTCGGAAGAACAACCACAAGGATGGAAATTCCCAAGGGAAACCCCAAAGATCTGATGCCTCTCGGAGATCCTGATGATCCAACACCCCCGTTCACCGAGGAAGTGATGAATGCTCACATCTCTAGGAAGTTTAAGATGCCTACAATAAAGGCTTATGATGGAACGGGTGATCCCGCAAACCATGTGAGAACATTCTCGAACGCACTGTTGTTGCAGCCTGCTAGTGACGCTCTCAAGTGTAGGGCGTTCCCTCAAACCCTGTCGGGTATGGCTAAAAGGTGGTACAGCCGTTTGCCTGCAAATTTGATTGGATCTTTTAAGGAATTGAGCACGGATTTTATCAGACAATTCATTAGTGGAAGAGTTCATGAGAAGAGCTCTGCGTCTCTTATGTATGTGGTACAAGGAAAGAATGAAAATCCAAGGGATTACCTTAAGCGATTCACTAAGGAGACTCTAAATATCACTGACTTGGAGAATAAGGTGGCCATGGTAGCCCTGGAGCACGGAACCACTGACCTCTTCTTTAAAAGGTCATTAGTGAAGCATCCCCCAGAAAATATGGCTGAGCTCCAACGAAGGGCTGATAAGTATATTAAAGCTGAGGATAGCTTGAAGAAAGAAACCACCGTAGGTGGAGGAGGAGGTAACAATGACTCCAAGAAGCGAAAGCAAGACCAGGACTATGATGATCAAGAGTATGATGCTAGGGACAAGTATCCCCGAACTAGCGAGGACTCCGACTCTGCCCCTAAGAAGAACCAAGGGTCAAGGTTCACTGAGTATGCAAGGTTGAATACACCTAGGAGTCGAATCTTGTTGGACATTGAGAATGATAAGGATTTCAGATGGCCGAAGCCACTCAGGGGTGATCCCGCATAGAGAAACCAGAATCAGTATTGCAGATTCCATAGAGACGTGGGGCATGACACTGACGATTGTAAGCAACTCAAAGATGAGATTGAGTTTTTGATCCGTAGAGGGAAGCTAAGGCACTTCACTAAGGGTGAAGACCGTGCTAATCAGAGAAGAGACTATAATAGAAGGGATGACGATCAAGATCGCAACCCACAGCCCCGAGGGCCAGTAATCAACATGATCTCAGGAGGCCCAACTGCGGCCGGGACAACTAGGAACTCTCGAAAGGCTTATGCCTGAGAGGTGTTGCACATCGTGGGAGAGGCCCCGAAGCTTGTAAAAACTGAGGTAGCGATTAGTTTTGATGACTCAGACTTGTAAGGGGTAAAGTTCCCCCATGACGACCCGTTGGTCATAACTCCTGTGATTGGAAACTCAGAGGTGAAGCGAGTCTTGATAGACAATGGAGCTTCCGTTGACATTCTGTTTCATGATGCGTTTGTGAAGATGGGATACACTGATTCTCAGTTGACCCCCAATAACATGCCTATATACGGATTTAATGGAGTAAAATCCAAAGTTGAAGGGACTATTCAGCTGCCTGTAACTATCGGGCAAGAGCCCAAGGAGGCCACTCAGATGTTGAACTTCCTGGTAATCAAGGCGGATTCAACGTACAACGCTATCCTTGGAAGGACTGGACTTCATGCATTCAAGGCTGTTGCCTCAACCTATCATGTGAAGATCAAGTTCCCTACCATGAATGGTGTTGGAGAACATAAAGGTGATCAGAAGATGGCACGAAGCTGTTATGTAGCCTCGTTAAGGCCTGATGGAGTCGGGGGGCAGGTCCTTCCGGTTGAAGACATGGAAGTCCACAGTGGTAAGGAACACAAAGAAAGGTCAGCAGAGGACATCACACAGAAGCCTCGGACAGCCATTGAGGATAAGGCGTTAACTGACTTTGTGGTTGAGTGTACCATTGGCAACCAAGAAGTCGGGGGGCAGGAGGTAGTACCCCAAGCAGGAAGTTGTTAGGTCCAAATGTGTTGTAGAGGGGGGGGTGAATACAACTTTTCGAATATGAGAAGCAATAAATACGATGCAATAAATGAACAAACAGATTCAAGGAATATATTTCTTATATATAACTTGAAATGGTTGCTACAACATTCATTACAAAGTATGACAGAAGTTCAGAGAGAAGTGAATGATACTAAGCTCTGTGAATGCACTCTCTCTCTTTTTCTTGTGTTTCTCTCAACTATTGCTCACTAACTCAAAACATTACACAAGTACTTCTATGTATACTACATGTAATCTATGTCCTGTAGACTTCAAAGACTAAGATATACGTGGCCCAATGATGTCCACATAAATCTTGCCTTATCTTGAAAGCTTGGAAATCTGCCAATCAGAAGATGCCATGTGTCATGTTGAAGCTGCACTCTAAGTAGAACTTCTACTTGAGAATTTCTACTTAGCCATCTCGAATTTCTAAGTAGAACTTCTACTTAGAAACTTCTACTTGGTCATCTAGAATATTTAGTACTTAGAAAATATTCTGGCCTTCAACTTGAAACTTCAATGCACATCTTGAACTTGTGATATCTTCATGTCTTCTTTGTTCTTCACTAAGCTCTTGAATATGGATCTTTATTACTGACATAAACTTGCTATCAATGTCCTGACACTTGATGCAACGGTCTGGTTCATAAGTGACTAGTCTTGATAGGGTTTTTGCTTCTTGAATAAATTACCATATCCAATTAGTAATGTGGCTTTCCAATATTTGCTTTCCTTCTTGTTCACTTGAAATCAATTGGTCTTATTGATACTGATAGTTATGATCTTGATTCTTGGCTTTTCAAATCATTGAGGCATGAACAACTTTGACTTGAACTTCTCTCAATGATTTCTTCTTGGATTGATCATAGTTAACATGTTGAATTGTATCAATTACCTTGTCTTCATAATTATTGTTGATTTCTTGTGACTTCTTGTTCTTGATTGTCTTCTGGTTAAGTATCTTTTCCTTTAGTTTGAGTTACATTAGTTATAGTGTTACAAGTTTACACACTCTGCCTTTCAATCTCCCCCAATTTGATTGTCTAACAATGACATTCAAATTAATGAAGGATAACTCAACTAAACAATGAGACGAGAAAAGATAATTAACATTACAGTCTTGAATAATATACAATTGAAAAGTACTTGAAAACAATACAAAGAACTTAAACTAGAAACAGAATTCGAACTTCTAATTAAAGATCATTTGAGTGATTCCTATCACCTGGATTATTTCATACCTTTTAGTCAAACTTATATCACCTTATTGGATTCACTCTAAGGTGAATTTTCCTCAAGTGAGTTAAAGCAACCGAAAGACATGAAGTTTTTCCAACTTCAAGTTCACACCACTCTGACCTTTAACCCTAATTCCGTTTCCTCTTTCTAGCTTCAGCAGCTTGGTCCTTCTCTTCTTTCTGCCTTCTACGCTTCTCCTTCTGCTGCTATTCTTTCTTGTAAACTGGATCGTGAAGCCGCTTCCACCTAGCATTCAACATACTTACAGCTTCCATTTCTAGAGGATTCTTGGGCTCTGGATAAGGATGTTTGAAAAGCCTTCTGAGTTTGTCCACCTCCTGAGTAGTCCTGATCTTTGGAATGTCCTCAAAGTTCTTCATTATGAGCTGAGATTTCCAATGTGTTTTATCAACTTTAAACTGACAATAGATCATCTTGGGGTAGCCCTTGACACGGTTAGTATTGTGGACACTAGCCGCATCTCGCTCCATCCGCTTCTTTTCCACCACTACCTCAGACAGGTAACTCATGAGTCTCTGCTTTTCTTCCACATACTTATCTTCCACTTCGCCCCATTTGAATACATGTAATACTCTCTCCAGAAATGCAGCATCGTGAGTCTGTAGCAGCCATTTTCTACTCATATGCAAGAGTGTTTGATTCTGGTCTGCATCTATGAATGCTAAGGCATCAGCTGTATCATCAACATAAGCGTGTATCCAGTATACACTATCTCTTCCTGGAACACCAATAGCCTCCCTTATCTCTCCTTGTTCCAGTGCTCCAGAAGGAAGAGTCAGAGCTTCATCTACATTCTTCATTGCTTGAAGAATATTCCATTTCTTCTCCATCAGCTCCGGCTCAATCTTCACGTTATCAAGAGGGTTTGGAGCAATGATATCACACTTCCACACCTCATTGCTCTTCTTGAATATGACTCTTTCAATGATCTTCACCGATTTTTCTTTAAGCTCAGAAGCGAATCCCTTAGTCATCATTTGTCTACAGACAGCTTTGAGAGATTCCACTGAAAGATCCATTAAATCATTTTCCTCCATGCTAACCCTCTTCATCTTCCCGTCAACTACCATCCGGACAAAATTAGGATATGCTGAGAATTCTGGACCCTTGTCCTCTGCTAGCTGCATTAACTGATCCCTATACAGAATGCTTAGCTCCTCAGATTGAGAGTATTGAATTTTTGTTGCTAGCAAGAACAACTCTGACGCAGATCTTCTCGTTATGAATTGGTCATCCACATATAGGAAAGATGTTGGGACTCCTTCTACCAAAGACAAAATAACCTGCCACTCCTTAAGTGTTGCATTGTATCCAACCCTGACTTTAAAAATTAATCTCTTCAAAGCACTTATATAGTCCACAGTCATTGGATTCTGCAAATTCAGGTTGTAGAACAGGTCATCTGCCTCCTTGTTATGAACTCCTTTCGCACAGGGTCCCATCAATATCTTCCTTGCTTCATCCCACTTCTATCCTATCCTTCTCTTGTCGAGATCAACTTGAGGATCAGCTAGCCTTGCATCATCTTCATTTTATGGAACTGAGCTTGTTCCAAGGCTAACTGTTGAGCTTTAAGGGTTTCCTCATCAACAGGAATTTCTTCAGGCATTCCGGAAGACATCCCAGCACCTCCACCTTGTTCCTTCAAAGATCTCTTTATAGCATGTGCCAACGGTACGTCTTCCATATCAGAATCTGAGTCAAGTACCTCCTGTACCGTTTCCTGATGACTCAGATCAACGAATGGCTCATCAACCATCATTGCCTTACCCTTTTTCCTCCTCAGAGCCTCTTCATCAACAGCAGGCTCAATTTTTGTTTCCTTGATAAGATCAGCGGGTTCTTCAATTTCTTCGATGTGAACTGCCTGCTGTCTCGTCTCCATTCCACTCTCCCCCTTAGGTGAGTTATCCTGAGCTCCACCTTGGTCTTCAGATCCACCAGCTGCATAAGAACCTCCAAAACCAGAACCAGAGGCTCCCGTTCCACTAGTACCACCTGCACCACCTGCACCAGCATCGGGGGGAGGTTGTTGCGACTCGAAACACTCCGGGGGCACAAAACTCCTGACTGCGAACATCATTCTACTGATCTCCACAGCCATTGTATGCATTGTAGACTCCAATGCCCCCATCCTCTCATTGAGAGTGCTTCCCAAGACACCATCAGCATGGCCCAAGTCATTGACCTTATTTGTCAAAGCATCAAAAGCTGTAGCTTGACTTGCCATTCTTGCTGCGTAGTCGTCTAGAGCCCGTTGATTGTTTCCAATGTTAATCCCGAACTGCCCCATCGTCTGCCCGAACTGCCTCATCTGATTTTCCATAGAAGTCATACGTGTATCAAGATTTTCAATGTTATGGGACGGTGTTTGGTTTAGGTGACCTCGCTCTAATACTCGTTCTGTTAGTATTTGGCGCTCGGTTTCGGGCCTTAAAAATGAAGGTCCCTCTCTCCCTAACCTCTCACACACACTCCCTGTCTCACGCTCGTGTATGTCTTCAATGATTGATCCAAAGTATGAAGCAGTACCTGCAGAAATTGGATAAGCAATATAATTGGCAGTTATGGGATCTATGTCTGTTCTGTCCTGAGTTGGAATCTCAGGCTGAGAGGCTGCAAAGTATTCTTGTACAACATCAGAACCGATCCTCTTTGCAGCATCAGTACGTACCGGTGAAAGTACAGCTGAAGTTATTAAAACTTCATGTCCTTTTGAAGCAACAGTATCTTCAAAAGGTACATAATCCTCACCAAAATCCCTATGTGCAGATTGTTTAAGGGGAGAACCACTCTCGTGAGGTGGAGTGGTTGCGTGTGACACACTAGGGTTTGACTGGACTTTTGAAGTAGCAGCATGAAAAATTTTGGCTTTCTTTCGAATAAGATGCTGCTCTTCGGGGTCACTCTCCTCATCATTTCCTACATATACATGTGCTGGCTTTCTGACTTCCGTTAACAGGGGTGAAAGAGAATAAGAATGTGTGTCAGACTTAGAAATATAGCTCTCACCCTGGGATAGATCCTGCGGGTTAGCAGTCTCTTGGGTCTCGGAATCAGATACATAGGAAGAGGAATGAATAGCATGCAGGGAGAGATTACCTGATTCATTACCTTGTTCATCATCGCTTTGCTCATCAGGAATCTCTTCAAAAGCCTCAGCATGAGCAGACGGATTCTGAGCATATGATGAAACTTGCGATGATTCCTCCAAATTGGTAACTCCTGCATCATATGTAAGCCACAGTTGAATATTTTCAGGAATTGACATCGGTTTACCTTGATGTTTATCCTGATTAGCAATGGTTGAAAGTGACTTAGTGCCCATCCCTAGCGATGCAGATGTTGGGCTTCTGGCAAATCCTTGTCTAATAGCAAGAGCATCCTTCGGTATTAAGTCATTAATCAGCATTTGAAGGAACCGAGGAAACCAGCAGACAACATCAGTTGTAGTGAGGTCTCTGCTTGCAAGAGATCCCATTGAGGCCACTATCTCAGAGAGAACTATGCGTCCATAATTTATATCCAGTTCTCTTGCTAGGGCAACTGCAAAGGTTTGCATTGGAATTGGAATTTCCCGAAAACATCTTGTGATGGCCTCGAAAAAGTAATTCCATTCCACATGGAAGAATTGTTTTTGGATATTTCCTGTGATTGGGCCTTTCGGAGGATAACATCCAATTTCTTCAAAGAATCTGAGGCGTTCTGTAGTTGTAGGTTCTGGATCATAAGCATCTTTGATTGGGAATCCCAGAACCCTGTTGACAATTTCTTCGGTCACCTCATATTCCTGACCCGCTAAGGTAAACCTGAAACCGAAGGGGGTTGATTTGCTCCCAAAAGTAACCGCACTAGTCCATAATTGCTGTAAAGCATCATGTACTAGTGTAGGTTTAGCAGTAAAAGCATGGCTAGCTTTGGAGTACAAATTGAGAAATCGTATCCAAAACTTAAACCGCGGGAGTTGATCACCAATTTCCGTAGAAATATTATAAAAATTGTTTTTAGCAAGTGAAAATTGGTAAGCCATTTTAATTAAATGTTTTTCTTTAAAAGATGTGAATTTTTTTTTTAATTTTGAAAAACAAATAATTTACGAATTAATCAGTTTTATCCCTTTTAATTTTTCGAGAATATCAAAAGACAATCTGAAAATTTAAACTACGGGATATGAACAGTTGCCAATTACTAGATCTGAATATTCAAAGAAGATGAATATTCGTGTGTATACCAGTGAACTCGTGTGTGTATATGGATGAAGAATGTGGAAATCGTGTTTTGTGAACAGTTACACAAACAATGTGTGTTCGTGTGTATGTATATGCGCGTGTATGAATGGTCACTAAACACAGTATCACAACGATTAATGATAACACAGTGAATCTCAGTCAACAAATTGGCAGTAATTCGTGATTAGTATGAGTTTAATCACAAAAACACGGATTAAAGGTATGTAATTAGTGAAATCGCACTGTTTTTGTGAAACGGCTGCTGTGAAAATGAAATTAGGTAAAGTGAATTAGGCATCGAGTTAGAGATGTATATATAGATGAATGTGAAATGACAAAAATGTCCCTGTTAAAAAGAGTGAAAATTACCAAGTCCATACAGGGAACATCTAAGTCGAACTCTATCTCGAACATCTCTATCTCGAACATCAAGTCGAACTTCGAGATGAAGTTCGAGATAGAGGCTAACTCGAACAATTAAGCACAAATAAGCACTTTAACCAATTTTACAGCAAAAACTATAGGGAAATCCTATCTCGAACATTATTGATTTGTAGTAAACTTGGAAAATTCCCTTCTAAGAAAAACAGGGAAATTCAAGATACTTTTCGAGTTAGAAGTCTATCTCGAACATCAAGTCGAAATTCGAGTTGAGTTTCGAGATAGACTAAGAACTCTATCTCGAACATCAAGTCGAAATTCGAGTTGAGTTTCGAGATAGGCTAACTCAAAGTTAATCTCAAATTCTTTCCAAAATACCCCCTTGAAGCAAAAAGTACAGGGTAATTCAAGATATGTTTCGAGTTAGGAGTGTAACTCGAAAAATTCCCTTAAGCTTAACTGAGAGCTCTATCTCGAACATCAAGTCGAAATTCGAGTTGAGTATCGAGATAGCCTAACTCGTAGTTAATTCTCAATTCTTTTCAAAATATTCCCTTAATGGAAACCTCATCTCAACTTTTGAGATAAAATTCGAGATAGACTTTATCTCGAATATTTTGAAGATAGAACTAGGCACACTGGTAACTCGAACTCAAACTCTAAGTCGAATTTCGAGATGAATTTCGAGATAGCCAACTCGAAATTCTTCCCAGACTTAGAATTTTTCAAAAACTTCACTCTGACAGCTTAAGTCGAAATTCAAGTTGAATTTCTAGATGACTTTCGAGATAGAAACTAACTCAAAATTTTGAAGATTTTAAATTCTAAGGCCTCTAATTACATGAAAATCATAGGTAAATTCATCTAAAAATCATGCAATATTTAGAATATTATGAATTTAACTCCCCCTATGATCATGCAATCTAACAAGCATAAATTCACAGATTTGTGCTATAAAAGACACTTAAAACACAATGAATTCATGCAAAATCACACTATATGCAAATTATAACAATCATTAATTAGGCATTTTAAAGTCTAAGCACATAATGATTGAGTAGCTTGCACATACAAACATAAACATGGATTTTACAGATAGAAGGCTTTACTAACTTGTGTCAAGCATTCCCAATTCACCAACCAATCTATTGAATGTTACTTCATCAAGAGGTTTGGTGAATATATCTGCAATTTGTTGCATTGTGGGCACAAAATGTAGCTCCACAGTCCCCTCCTCGACATGTTCTCTTATGAAATGATACCTGATGTCGATGTGCTTGGTTCTTGAGTGATCTACAGGATTGTTGGTTATGGCAATGGCACTTATGTTATCACACATAATTGGAATTTTCTTGTGCTCCATGCCATAATCCTTCAATTGGTTCCTCATCCACAGTATTTGAGCTACACAGCTTCCAGCAGCAATGTACTCAGCTTCAGCAGTAGAAGTAGATACTGTATGTTGCTTTTTACTTTGCCAGGACACCAATCTTCTGCCAAGAAATTGACAAACACCAGATGTGCTTTTCCTATCAATCCTGCAACCTGCATAGTCTGAATCCGAATAGCCAATAAGATTAAAACCTGTATCTCTTGGGTACCAAATCCCTAGATTTGGTGTGCCCTTGAGATACCTAAAAATTCTTTTGACGGCTACGAGATGTGATTCTCTAGGATCCGCTTGGAATCTTGCACATAAACAAGTTGCGAACATTATATCGGGTCTACTTGCAGTTAAATAGAGGAGTGAGCCAATCATACCTCGATAGCTTGTGATGTCAACTGATTTACCTGATTTGTCTTCATCAAGCTTCGTGGCTGTTGCCATGGGAGTCTTAGCTGCTGATTCATCTTCTAGATTATACTTCTTGAGTAAATCTCTGACGTACTTGGATTGACAGATAAAGATACCATCTTTTCTCTGACTGATCTGTAATCCAAGGAAGAAGGACAGCTCTCCCATCATGCTCATCTCATATTTTTCCTGCATAAGCTTGGCAAATTTCTCGCACAAGCGCTCATTTGATGACCCAAAAATAATATCGTCCACATATACTTGAACAAGTATTAAGTCATTTCTCACATTTTTGTAGAACAATGTTTTATCAATTACTCCCCTAACAAAACCATTTTCAATTAAGAATAAGGATAGGGTTTCATACCATCGCCTTGGGGATTGCTTGAGGCCATAGACAGATTTAAAGAGAAGATACACAAAATCTACATGTTCTGGATCAACGAAGCCAGGCGGCTGTTCCAGATACACTTCTTCTTCTAACTCTCCGTTCAGGAAGGCACTTTTCACATCCATCTGGAAAACCTTGAAGTTCTTATGTGCTGCAAATGCCAAGAACATCCTGACTGCCTCAAGTCTTGCAACTGGTGCATAGGTTTCATCATAATCAATTCCTTCTCGCTGAGAATAACCTTTTGCAACCAAACGAGCCTTGTTTCGTGTTACAAGTCCGTTTTCATCCAGTTTATTTCTGAATACCCACCTAGCTCCAATTACTGATATGTTCTTTGGTCGGGGTACCAGTTTCCAAACTTTCTGCCTTTCAAACTGATTGAGTTCCTCTTGCATTGCAATCACCCAATCAGCATCGCCAAGAGCTTCTTCTATTTCTTTAGGTTCAAGCTTGGATAAGAACCCAGAATATAAGGAGATATTAGCCATGTCAGCTCTTGCAGTTCTTCTAGTAGTCACACCAGCATCTGAATCACCAATAATTAACTCAAACGGATGGTCTCTATTCCATACCCGTTCACCTGGAAATTGTCTTGATGATTCAGCTTGACTTTCTGAGTTGGGGTGCTGAGTACTTTGATTATTTTTACTAACTCCCCCTGAGTTAGTGCCAGCTCCTACAGAACTAGAGTCAACTCGACTCGAGCCTTGAACAGTAGTCCTTGAGCTGCTATTTACTCCCCTTGAGTTGTTGCCGGTTGGTACTGAAGAAGTCTCTCCTGATCTTGTAGAATTAGCTTGTTCACTAGACTCAGGTTCTTCATGTACGCTTGGAACATTTAAAGGAACAACCAACTCAGGTTCATCTTCAAGATCTTCTAAGTCCAGATTCTGAAATTTTAGGGACTCAGGTTCACTAGAATCTCTTGAAATTGATGAGAGTTTGGTATCTTCGAATCTGACGTTGTAACTTTCAGTCACTTTTCGATCATTCACCAAGAACACTCTATAAGCTGCCACCACGTCTGTAGAGTAACCAACAAAGATTCCTTCACGAGCTTTTGCTGCAAACTTGCCTAGATTTTCATCATCTATAAGCACATAGCATTTTGCTCCGAAGACATGAAAGTATTTGATTGTTGGTCTTCTGTTGTTCATTAACTCACATGGTGTCTTTTCTTTATCTTTTATGATCAAGGTTCTATTTTGAGTGTAACAAGCGGTACTCACTGCTTCGGCCCAGAAATACAAAGGAAGTTTTGAATCATACAACAAAGTTCTTGCTGCTTCAACCAAAGTTCTATTCTTCCTTTCAACTACTCCATTTTGCTGTGGAGTTCTCGGGGCTGAATACTGATGACGTATTCCCTTAGATACATAGAAGTCATTTAGCACTGCGTTTTTGAATTCAGTGCCATTGTCTGATCTAATCGTCTTCACAGTAAGTGTTGAAACATTCTCAATTTGAGTGATGTGATCAATGATTAAGAAAGGTACTTCGTCTTTCGTCATTGCGAACAATACCCATGTATACTTGGAGAAGTCATCCACGATTACCAATGCATATCTTTTCCTAGACAAAGATAGGACATTCACTGGGCCAAACAAATCCATATGAAGAAGTTGTAGAGGCTCAGTAATGCTAGAAATTTCTTTGCTTTTATGCGATGCTCGCTTCGACTTTCCCATTTCATAAGCTTCACAGAGTCTTTTCGGAGCGAACTCCATTTGAGGTAGATCTCTCACCAATTCTCGCCTCGCGAGAGCATTCATCGTTTTGAAGTTTAAGTGAGATAGCTTTTTGTGCCATAACCAGCTTTCATCATCCGATGCTTTGCTGTAGAAACAGGTGACCTCATTCTGATTTGCTGAATCCATGTCTGCAACAAAAAGATCTGCCTTTCGAACTCCTCTCAAAGCCAGTGAGCCTTCCTTGATGTGAGTGATTGATACACCTTTCTTGTTGAAGATAATTTCGTAACCTTTGTCACAGAATTGACTGATACTCAACAGATTGTGCTTCAGTCCCTCAACATAGGAAATATCTTCTATGATGACATTGCCAGTTTTCAGTTTGCCATATCCCTTAGTCACACCTATGCTGTCATCTCCAAAGGTAACATAAGGGCCAGCCTTCATAACCAACTCTGTAAGCAGGGACTTGTTTCCAGTCATATGCCTCGATGCTCCACTGTCTAGCACCCATATAACTTTATTTCGATTCTGCTTAACGCCCTGCAATGACAGATTGGTTAGACATTCTTCGGAACCCAACTTTGATTGGGCCCGGCTTTTCGATAAGATCGAGAATCAACAGATTTATCCTGGCAATCTTCCATCTCAATCTCATATCTAGCTATTAATTCAGTCTCTTCTCTTGAATCATTGTCCCATGCTTGATCTTGAAGTGTTTCCAGCTCATAGGTCTTTAGTATTCCATAATACTCTTCCAGAGAAGTTGTATGCAAATCTCTGGTTTCTCTTAATGCGTAGACTCTATGTTCAATGCTCTTTGGCTGGTTCCTCACATATCTCGTGTTGGTCTCAACCATGGGGAGAGTTACACCTCTCAGATTCAAATCCAATACTAACTGACTGAATCTTAGATAGACGTCTGTTATGCCTTCTCCTTTTCGTATTCTGAAGGTGTCATACTCCATCTTGAGTATAAGTGTCTTGTTACTTCTAACCTCTGCAGATCCTTCCATGACAACTTCTATCTTGTCCCAAATCTTCTTTGCTGTAGTCAGACCTTTGACTATGTTGAACATTTCATGATCAAGAGATTCCATCAAGGTTTGTCGTACGGCAGTATCACAAGCTATTTGCTCCTTGTCAGCATCCGAAAAGTCCGCTGCCTTTTTGGGCTCAGACCGAGGTGCTATAACCACCCCTCCTTCCGTATGCGCAGGAATAACCACCATTGGAACAAATTTACCCTTGTCAAGGACTTCCAGATATTCAGGGTTAACAGTCTCTAAATAGAGTCTCATTCTGAAAACCCATTCTTCATAGTGATCTCAGTTGAACATTGGGATCTTGAATGCATTTTTAGGAGCCTTTTCAATTCTGGTCACTAAAAGTTTCTAAGTACCCAAGACTAAGCTATGTAGAATATTTATGTAGAACTTTTGCCTAAGTCGAAATTTCTCTAAGTAGAAATTTTGCTCAAGTCAAAATTCACCAAGTAGAAATTGTCCAAGTCGAAATTCTATGTAGAAAATCTCAAGTAGAAATTCTATGTAGAACTTTTGTCCTTAGAATAATTTTTCTGCAGGTTACTTTAATATTGGATAAACAATATTATCTCTTTAACACCTTTTGACTTTGAATGCTTTACTCACCTAACCCACCTAACCCACGTGCTAGGTAATGAATATGTTTTGTTTCACTTTCGGCCGTGAATAATGCAAATCACAAAGTCCAAAAACACCTTTTTATTCTTTTACTATTTTTCTGTTTGAAAAGGAGATCAAAAAGTTGTTGGGTTATCTTCTTTGATAAGAACAGATGATGAACACTCAAGAACACCAAATATGAAAGTACCCAGATTAATTCACAAAAATTAATTAAAATACATCCAAGCTAAATAATCACACCTGGAGTATTTAAATAATTTTTCAGATGAGTTTTCAATACAAACGATTTAAAGCACACTTTTCAAGAAAATGAAAAGTAGATCTAGAAAATGAAAACTCACGATTCTTCTACTCAACACAAGGATCTATGTTTTGTATGTTAAACATATAGCTCTGATACCAATTGTTAGGTCCAAATGTGTTGTAGAGGGGGGTGAATACAACTTTTCGAATATGAGAAGCAATAAATACGATGCAATAAATGAACAAACAGATTCAAGGAATATATTTCTTATATATAACTTGAAATGGTTGCTACAACATTCATTACAAAGTATGACAGAAGTTCAGAGAGAAGTGAATGATACTAAGCTCTGTGAATGCACTCTCTCTCTCTTTTTCTTGTGTTTCTCTCAACTATTGCTCACTAACTCAAAACATTACACAAGTACTTCTATTTATACTACATGTAATCTATGTCCTGTAGACTTCAAAGACTAAGATATACGTGGCCCAATGATGTCCACATAAATCTTGCCTTATCTTGAAAGCTTGGAAATCTGCCAATCAGAAGATGCCATGTGTCATGTTGAAGCTGCACTCTAAGTAGAACTTCTACTTGAGAATTTCTACTTAGCCATCTCGAATTTCTAAGTAGAACTTCTACTTAGAAACTTCTACTTGGTCATCTAGAATATTTAGTACTTAGAAAATATTCTGGCCTTCAACTTGAAACTTCAATGCACATCTTGAACTTGTGATATCTTCATGTCTTCTTTGTTCTTCACTAAGCTCTTGAATATGGATCTTTATTACTGACATAAACTTGCTATCAATGTCCTGACACTTGATGCAACGGTCTGGTTCATAAGTGACTAGTCTTGATAGGGTTTTTGCTTCTTGATTAAATTACCATATCCAATTAGTAATGTGGCTTTCCAATATTTGCTTTCCTTCTTGTTCACTTGAAATCAATTGGTCTTATTGATACTGATAGTTATGATCTTGATTCTTGGCTTTTCAAATCACTGAGGCATGAACAACTTTGACTTGAACTTCTCTTAATGATTTCTTCTTGGATTGATCATAGTTAACATGTTGAATTGTATCAATTACCTTGTCTTCATTTAGTGTTGATTTCTTGTGACTTCTTGTTCTTGATTGTCTTCTGGTTAAGTATCTTTTCCTTTAGTTTGAGTTACATTAGTTATAGTGTTACAAGTTTACACACTCTGCCTTTCAGAAGTGAACTTCATAATAAGAATGAGGAGACCAGAAGGAGTGGTGGGTGCCCTATTTTGATGGAGCACCAAAAACAAAATCAAGTGGTGCAGACCTAGTCTTGCAAAGGCTCGATTGGGCTTAAGTTATCCTAGTAGGACTTAGCTTCATATTTATATAGTAGAAGTAGAAATAAGGTTCATTAAAACCATTGCAGAGCATGTTGCTCCGAGTAGGACAGTAGTACTCTATGTAAGGGTTGAACCCATTTCCAAGTTATTAATGCAAGTTTGTTTTCCATTCATTGATTGTGATTTTATTTATGTGCCAAGCACCTGATGTGTGAGTCAAAGAAGACCAAGTACCGAAAATAAAAGAATACACGAATGAAAACAAACGAATGCATACCCCGAATGGTAGAGTTAGGTTACAGCAGATAAGAGTTTAAGTCCTTGAAGGACCCTGGATAAAGACAAACGTTGAAGTCCTGATGGAACACTCGTTGAAGAAACATATTGTATAGCCGGAAAGCCAATGGAAGGCTCATCAAGTGGGCAATCAAACTAGGAGAATTCGATGTTAAGTACAAGCCTAGGACAGCCATCAAAGCTCAAGCTCTAGCTGACTTCGTGGTTGAATATACCATTGACAACCAAGAAGTCGGGGGGCAGGAGGTAATAGACCAGGAAGGTCAGCAAGGTGAGAAACCCCTAGAAGAGAAGAAGGAATATTGGATGCTCTATTTTCATGGGGCATCTAAAACAAAAACCAGTGGTGCAGGTTAAGTTCTGCAAAGCCCCGATGGGTTCACACTTGAGTATGCCTTGAAGTTGGACTTCCAAATAACCTACAACGAGGCGGAGTATGAAGCTCTGATAGCCGACCTAGACTGACAAGAGCCCTGAGGGTCAAGAACCTGAAAGTCTGTGGAGACTCAAAGTTGGTAGTCTCACAAGTCAATGGAGAGTTTGAGGTTAGAGAAAAGAATATGGCCAAATACTTGAGGATTGTGAAAGCTGCGATAGCCCAGTTAGATGAGTGCCAGGTATATCCCAAGGGAGGAGAATACAAAGGTCGATGCCTTATCTCAATTCAAGGGTCGAGACCCATTCTGGGAGCGTCTACTTCCAAGTCCTGAAGACCCCCACCATCAATTTGAAATTGGTAGCACCAGTTGATGTAAGCTGAAGGATAGACCCTAAAGCTCATCTTGAGACTGGTTGGCCCCTTGATAATGCCTTGAAGGTACAGAAACTGTTAATGAGAGTGTTGAGATAAGAGGTCCTTTACAGTTCCACACTTGAGGTCTTGAACTTCAAATCTAAAAATTCAAGCCTTGATGGCCAACAAGGTTATCTGCCTCCAAACGAACCTGACAAGAGGCATCAGGCTACTTAAAACCTAGTCAAGGATCTACAAGTATAAGAAGAAGGTTGGAAACCTAGAAGTAAGATAGAGGATTGGCAACCAGCCAAGGCACACCAGACTTAAAGTTGAGTGCTTAGTGGCAAGTGAACTTCTTGAGCGATCAACCGAGAAGCAAGACCTCCACTATATGAAGCAAGGGGGGCAAGAACTAAGGGACTTCATCATTCCTACATCTTAGAATGAGAATCAAGGGAATCAAGGGTTGATAATAACCTTAAAACCAAGGTCTCAGCAAATAAGTTAAGGCCCGGAAGGTCACAAGTCAAGGTCCACGAAACCATTTAAGGCATAACAAACACCTCCTATTGACCTGAAACCTCGTGTTGGTGATCCAGAACACCAACATCAACCTTAGAATCCAGGCCTTGTGTTATAAATCAAGGGCTAAGGAACTAAGTTGAAGCCTTAGAAGGCCAACAAAGCTATCAGATCCAACCTTGGATCAAGAGATTCGTGAACAACTCAAGAATGAGTAACTGAATCAACATTCCAACAAGGTGGTATGAGGTCGGCACCTACGACCTCGCTTTGCAATAGGATTTCGAGCTCATTCACATAACCAGAAAATCAACTAAAACATGTCCATTTGAGGCGTGGTTTGAGATCGCAAACTCCAGCTCGAATTTGAATTGAAAAATATGAAAAACCCACACGACCTAGGCCTAACTTGAGGTCGTCTATGTGTTGTGTTAAGGTCGGATTTATACTACAATGAGATTGGTAAATTCTGGTCGTAATTATACTAGAAAGTGTGAAAAATCTGTGCGACCTGGAACCACTTTGAGGTCGTTTCCCCTTGGTTTGAGGTCGCCAGCACGAGGTCGAAAATGACTAGAAAAGCCGGGGAGAAGGTCACGACCAGGGTGAAAACTCGAGGTCGTTTCCATACCGAATGAGGTCGTATGAATTAGTTCGAAAATGAACTAAAAAAACCTGTAAAACAGCCACGACTTGGCCCCCGTTTGAGCTCGAAATTGAGCTCGAAAATACACTGATTTCTCATCGAAATTTCCAGGTCGAAAATGACTTAGGAAACAAGAAAAATGGCTGCGATCTGGAGGCAGTTTGAGCTCGAAATTTAGCTCGAATTTGGCCTGCAATTTTTTTTTAAAAAAAAAAATGAAAAAACCGGCCGACGGGAAAAAAACCAGCCGACCGGCCGACCGACAGCGATCGAAAAATGTGAAGTTTCCTGATCGAAATTTGTGATTAAAATTCAGAAATTTGAGTCGAAATGATAATTTCTGAATAGTACTAGCCCTTGGAAATAAAAAATTCGACCTGCCAGGGGCTCTGCCCCTTGGACCCCGCCAGGGGCTGCCGCCCCTTGGACCCCGCCCGGGGGCTGCTGCCCCCGGACCCCCGCTAGTGCCGTTTAGCACCGTTTAGCGCCGTTTAGAATCGCTTAACATTGTTTAAGTGTCGTTCAAGGCTTGTTAGTGCCGATAAGCACCGATTAAGTGCCGATTAGCACCGTTAGTGCCGATAGCACCGTTAGTGCCAATAAGCACCGATTAAGTGCCGATAGCACCGTTAGTGCCGATAAGCACCGATTAAGTGCCGATAGCACCGTCAGTGCCGATAAGCACCGATTAAGTACCGATAAGCACCGTTAGTGCCGATAGCACCGTTAGTGCCGATAAGCACCGATTAAGTGCCGATTAGCACCGTTAGTGCCGATAAGCACCGTTCAGTGTCGTTTAATGCCGGTTGGCGTCACTTAATCGTTGTTTAAGTGCCGTTTAAGGCTAGTTAGTACCGTTTAGTGCCGTTTTATGCCGTTCAACGTCGTTTAAACATTGTTTAAATGTCGTTAAGGCTGATTACTGCCGATTAGCATCGAACTAACATTGTCGTAAACGCGTCGGTCGCTCCACGCTTTACATAAAGACAATACTCGTGAAACACTAGTGTATAAAGATGAACCCTGACCCGAGTCTTGGAAAGGACCGTTAAAACTTCAAGGAAAGCCTGATCAGTTTTCCTAGAAGTTGGGGGGCAAATGATATGGGCTAAAAATAAGCCTTAAAGACACATTTAGTGTTGCATTAATTAGACCCGGTATGGTCCGAACGTGGGGCCCACCAACAGGGTCCAAAGTCCTATTTTTAATATTAATTTCGTAATTAATATTAGGGGTAATAAACAGCTCAGCAATAAGTGTCAGATAAGGACATTATCTCTACAAGACTTAGCCTCCAAGGCATCCAATTCGATATGGCAACAGACTCCTACAAGGAAGGAGTCTAGAACTTTCCTCAAGGAGGTGACTTATCTATTAAGTCTCCAACTCCTACCTTAATTCTAAAGCTTCTCAGCCTATATAAAGGGCCTGACCCCTCATTCTCAGAACTACGTTGGCTTGATTCTCTAGCAATACAGAGATACGTAGGCATCTTGTGAGGACCGATCAGTCTCGAACGCAAGAACAGCCATTAAAGCTCGAAGCTCACCATCCCTTGTGTTTAATACATACAAACCCTCGTTTTTATTCCACAACATTGTTATACCGAAAGTTATATTCCTTCAAAACAGTTAATATAACTAACCAAAATTTAGAATATTAACAGAATTTTAACAAGAAAATCACATTAATTATTTACACAAGCCAAAAAATAGCAAATTAATTTACACTAAAATTATAAAACCTAATAAAAATTATAAAGACGATCATATGTAGTCCCTTTTACGAAATCAAACATTAATAACAAAAGGACAAACACTACAAATCAAATAATATACTAAATATTTACATAAATATTTCTGATGAGTTAATAAATCTATAAATTTTCTAATAAAACAATTTCCATATAGAAAATTATTCAAAAAGAAACTATGATTTATTTAAACAACAAAAATAATTAAACTGAATTTAAAACAATAACATTTTCAAGAAAAATAGATTTCTCATGAATTACAGCTTGTAAAATTCGAGAAAAATATTTTTAAAGAAAATGAATTAATCTAAACATACAAGAAGTAATTAAAAATATGTACAGAAGATAATAACAATGATTTAAGATGAAACAAGCAAGAGTATAAGTTGATAAAATAATTATACAAGTGATTTAATAACAAATATTAACACATCAATCACTTGTAAATTATTAAAGATCAAACCTCAGATATTAACCAGTTTAATTACTAGGACTATTTAACATACCCAATTCACCAACAATTCTGGTAAATGTGGATTCGTCAAGAAACTTAGTAAAAATATCTGCTGTTTGTTCTTCCGTGGGTACAAAAAATAACTCCACGGTACCATTCATGACATGCTCTCGAATAAAATGATACCTGATGTCAATATGCTTTGTTCTTGTGTGCTACACAAGATTGTTAGAGATTGCTATGGCACTTGTATTATCACATAAAATTGGAATTTTATCAAGCACAAAGCCATAGTCTCTCAGCTGATTCCTGATCCACAAAATTTGTGCGCAACAGCTTCCAGCAGCTATATATTCAGCTTCAGCCGTTGAGTTGGAAACTGTTTGTTGTTTCTTGCTGTACCAGGAAACTAGTCTACCACCTAGGAATTGACAACTCCCAGGTGTGCTTTTTCTATCCACAACACTTCCTGCATAGTCAGAATCTGTATATCCAACAAGATTAAAACCAGAATCTTTAGGGTACCAGATACCTAGGTTAGGCGTACCCTTAAGATATCTCAGAATTCGTTTAACAGCAATGAGATGAACATCTCTAGGATCCGATTGGAACCTTGCACACAAACACGTAGCATGCATAATATCAGGTCTACTTGCAGTAAGGTAAAGTAATGAGCCTATCATACCTCTGTAGCTTGTGATATCTACCTTGGCAGAATTTTCACATGCTCCAAATTTGACAGCTGTGGATGATGGTGTCTTTGCTGAAGAAGAGTCCTCCATTTGATACTTCTTGAGAAGCTCTTTGACATACTTGGATTGACAGATAAATATTCCATCTGTCCTTTGACTTATTTGCAATCCAAGAAAGAACTTCAGCTCACCCATCATGCTCATTTCAAATCTACCCTGCATTAACTTCGCAAATTTCTTGCACAAAAGATCATTAGTAGACCCGAATATTATATCGTCCACATAGACTTGGACTATAATTGTATCATTCTTATGTTTCTTTGTGAAGAGAGTTTTGTCTATGACACCTCTAATAAAATCATTTTCAAGTAAAAATTCAGAGAGAGTGTCATACCATTTCCTTGGTGCTTGCTTAAGACCATAGACAGCCTTGAAAAGGAAGTAGACATAGTCAATTAAATCTGGATCTTCAAAGCCAGGGGGCTGTTCTACATAAACCTCTTCATCTAGCTTGCCATTCAAGAAAGCACTCTTGACATCCATTTGATAAACTTTAAAGTTTGAAAATGCTGCGAATGCCAGGAATATTCTTATGGCCTCAAGTCTAGCCACTGGAGCATAGGTCTCATCATAGTCAATGCCTTCAGATTGGGAGTAACCCTTTGCTACCAGTCTTGCTTTATTTCTCGTCACTATGCCATCTTCATCAAGTTTGTTTCTGAATACCCACCTTGTGCCAACTACTGGTCTGTTTGTAGGTCTAGGTACCAGCTTCCAAACTTCTTGTTGTTTAAATTGATTGAGTTCATCTTGCATAGCAATCACCCAATCAGGATTAGAAAGAGCTTCTTCAGTTTTCTTAGGTTCCATTTCAGATAGAAACCCTGAATAATTGCATTGATTCTAAAAAGCTCTTCTAGTCTTTACACCAACAACTGGATCACCAATAATTAGCTCAAAAGGATGAGCTCTATTCCAAACAGTGTGTCTGGGAAGATTAGATCTTGATGATTCGCCTTGATCTTCATTGTGATGTTGTGTGTGACCAGTTGACCCTTCATTTTCTCCCCCTGAGTTGTTGCCAGGTTGACTAGATGATGATTGATTATTAGAGTCAGGGGAATTTTGACTATT
This sequence comes from Saposhnikovia divaricata, assembly GCA_036435485.1. Taxonomy (NCBI): domain Eukaryota; kingdom Viridiplantae; phylum Streptophyta; class Magnoliopsida; order Apiales; family Apiaceae; genus Saposhnikovia; species Saposhnikovia divaricata. Next base: position 80,034,186 of record CM071599.1, read on the forward strand.
ATCATTGATTTCATCACCATTACCCTGATCATCATTATTGTCATTAGCATCAGCAAAAATCTCAGGTGCATTGTCATCATCTGAATCTGTATCTGTCATGTCATCGAAAGATAGCTTCTCAGATGGATTCTCAGTTTGGATACTAGGGAGTTTAGTGTCATCGAATGTTACATTGACACTTTCCATCATCTTCTGTTCATCAATCACATACACCCTGTATGCTCTCATTGAATAACCAATAAAAATTGCTTCAAATGCTTTGGTATCGAATTTACCACCTTGATCATCATCTTCTTTAAGCACAAAGCATTTTGCCCCAAATACATGAAAGTATTTGAGTGAAGGTTTCTTATCAGCCATAATTTCATAGGGTGTCTTCATTTGATCTTTATTGATTAGAGTTCGATTCTGGGTATAGCACGCAGTATTGATGGCTTCAGCCCAAAAGTACAATGGAAGCCTTGATTCACTTAGCATAGTACGTGCAGCTTCAATCAATGTTCTATTCTTTCTTTCCACTACCCCATTTTGCTGAGGAGTTCTTGGAGCTGAATATTGTCTGGTTATACCCTTCTCAGTGCAAAAGTCATTTAGAACTGCATTCTTGAATTCAGTTCCATTGTCTGATCTTATAGCTCTCACCGGATACGTAGAATCTCGCTCAATTAATTTAATGTGATAAATCACCAGTTGTGGAGTCTCATCTTTAGAATTCAAAAATAGAACCCATGTGTATTTTGAAAAATCATCAACAATCACCAGAGCATATCTCTTCCTTGACATAGACATCACATTAACTGGACCAAACAAATCCATATGAAGTAATTGTAATGGTTCAGTTATTGAAGATGTATCAGTGCTCCCGTGACTTGCCCTTTTCAGCTTGCCTTTTTGACATGCATCACACAGTCCTTCTTGAGTGAATTCCATTGAAGGCAAACCTCTCACCAATTCTCTTTTAACCAGAGAATTCATTGTCTTAAAATTAAGATGAGAAAGTTTCTTGTGCCATAGCCAACTCTCATCATTAGATGCTTTAGTGTAGAAGCAAGTGACTTCTTCAGTGCTTCCTGAGTTCATATTGGCTACGTACAGATTGCCTTTTCTAACTCCTGTCAGTTGTGGATTTTCATGTCTCTTGTGTGAAATTAGACAATTCTTCTTGTTGAAATGAACTTCATAACCTTTATCACAGAATTGACTGACACTTAGCAAGTTGTGCTCAAGTCCTTTCACAAAAGAAACTTCATCAATGATAACATTTCCAGCTTCAAGTCTGCCATATCCATCAGTTCTACCTTTGCTGTTATCTCCAAAGGTAACTACTGGGATGGCCTTCTCCACCATATTTGTCAGCAGGGTTCTATCTCCAGTCAGGTGCCTTGAACATCCACTGTCCAAGATCCAGGTTACTCGATCAACCTGTTCAATACCCTACAATGACAAATGAGTTAAACCTTCTTCGGGACCCAAATTTGATTGGGTCCTGCGTATTTAAAGTATTGACCTTTATCAGGCAAAACAACATTTTTAATTTTAACCTCTTTAGTCAATAAACATTTAACCTTATAAACAGATTTGAAAATCTTTTGTTTAATCTTGGGTATCCATGTTTCTCTCGCAGCAGTAACACTTGTGTCATTGACTGGACATTTGACCTGGTAGACATTCTTGGTAATCTTTTGTTTAGTCTTAGGTGCAAATGTCTCTCTCCTAACTTGAGGAGGAAAAGCAGTCTTAGATCGAACATTATTGTTCCTGTTCATGTGCTGTCGAGGAGCATTCTGTTTAACACATGCATAATTACCATTAAAATAAGCACGCATACTGTTAAAAGCACAAGACATACAATTGATAATACCACATGCTTTATGATTAGAATCAATAGTAGACATGGTATTTTTCTGTTTTAACTTATTATTACCTAATCCAGTCTTAGAAGAACTAGCTGATTCAACAACTTTGACTGGTACTTTAGGTACATCTTTCTTGGATGAAACATTTGTTGTGTTAACGTCCTCAACTGATTTAGCCTTAACAAATACTGTGACATTTTTCTTGGATGACACATTCTTTGTATTAGAGTTCTTAACAGTTTTATCCTTAACACTTTTATCCTTAACAAGAACTGTGCCATTTGCACTATCCTCATTTCTCATTTCTTCTTGTATAACCATAGAACGAATATCTGGTGGGCCAGCATCAGATTTTGTAAACATTGGTTTTTCAACATTCTTGAGAATATGTGGTATACCTCTTTCTTTAGCTGGGATAGAATTAGGAGAATGATTACTCAAAGAACCAACAGCTTGACTGTAATCAAATCCTATTCCTACAGTTCGTTCTACTGCTTGTTTGTTGAAGAAATCTTTAGAAACTTTAACAGTATTATAACAAGCTCTAACCTGTGTTTCAAGTTCTCTAATCTTGGTTTCTTCTTCAGCAATCCTATCAACTTGTTTTACCATGTATTCTCCTAGACCCTTTTCTCTGTAGTTAAGTCGAGCTATTTCTTCTATATTCTTATCTTGATTAACCTGCACCTTTTTTAAATCTAACATTTCATTTTCAAGGTTAGTGTTAACAAGACTTATTCTCTCGTACCCTCTTTGTGCATTATTCAAGGAACTACGTAAACTATCAATTAACTCAGCATCAGTAAGAATTACCGGTGTGGTATAATAAGTTGAAGATTCAGCATTTGCCACCAGCGCAAAGTTTCCATATTCTTCATCTTCGCTATCTGTGTCATCCCAGCTTTTACCAGCAGCTACATAAGCTCTTCCACTTTTCTTCTTTTCAGAAGCATAATCTTTCTTCTGTGCTTGCTTGGGTTTCTGACACTCAGTAGCAAAATGTCCCAACTCATTACAATTGAAACAACGGATTTTGCTTCTGTCAACAGTTCCAGTTTTATAACCTCCCCTGTTACTAGAGGATGAAGAACCTCCTCTCTGAAATCTGTTATTTGACTTAGACCTGAACTTTGGATTTCTTCTGAATCTGAAGTTACTGAATTGTCTCACCATCATTGCCATAGATTCATCTTCCAATTGATTCAGCTCTTCAAGTGAATAAAATTCTCCACCATCCTGAGTAGCTGGTGTTTGGCCAAGTTCTACTTCAGTTTGTTCCTTGTTGAAACTGTTAGGTTGAACAACTTTAGTTTCCACTTCCTTAGGAACCTCAACCACTAGAGCTATAACGCCTTAGAAATTTTTGGTATTTATAATTATTTATTTAATGTTAAAGGTGTATTATGTGACGTGAATATTGTGAGGTAAAATATGTGTGATATCATGTTTATGGGTTTATTTGATGATTTATATGTGTTGGATAAGTTTACGTATTTTTATTTTTAATTTTTGGATTAAATTGTATTTAAATCATGTTTTATTTATCTTTTGAGAATTTTATAAAAACATCGGGGTTAGTATAAATCCTGAAATCTTTTTCAATATTAACTTTATGAGTTTATTTGACTTTTAAAAATATTAGTTGGATTTATTTTGATTTTTAAGGATTTTAAAATGATTTTATGAATTGATTTGTGTTTTATTGATTTAATTTTGTAAAATTCATATATAATCCATTATTGATCCTAAAAATATTTTAAAAATATGAGGAGGTAGCTAATTATATTCTCTACGTTTTAAAAATAATTGTGTGATTTTCTTAGTTAATACCTGTCTAGTTGATATTTTATTAGTTGATTTTTAATTTGGTTAAATTAGAAAAGAAATCAATTTTTTTTCCTATTCTACCATTTTCCCCCAAATTCATATAACCTAAAATCCCTAATCAGGTTTACCAGACCACAAAAAACAGCAATTTCTCGAACTCTCTAGCTCTCTCCTTTTTATTTCTCGATCTCTCAATATCTCTCTAGAATCTCCTCACAAAAAAAAAATCTCTCTCGCGTCTCTCCCCTACAAAATCTCTCCCCTCATCTCTCTCCCATATCTTCCCACGCGAGGTTCTCCCTCCTCTGTTCATCCTACTGATCTGTTGTGCGTGTGTGTGCACGTTTTCCTCTGTTCTTCCTGCAGCCTGTGTGTGGGTGTGTAGTTCTGCGTGTGTGTGATTATAGGTATGTGTTGGTTCGATAGTAGAACCTCTCCCCCTCCCCTGTTCTTGACTTCGAATTGTTGTAGGTGTCTGTATAATTTCTGTGCGTGTGTATGTACATGTATACGTGTGGCAGTGTGTGTTCCGTTGGTATTGTGTGGGTATTAAATTTCGAATTTAGTGATTATATGAAGGTTTTATTTCGTTAATTAGAAATTAATTGCTTGAGTTCTTGGTATATGATTATATATATCTCTCTTGGATTTTTATTTCAAATATATGATTGTTTGAGGATTCTGGAAATTCGAATTTATTTGTATAAGGATGAATTATTCGGATTATGATGAATTATGTGATTTTAGAAATTGTTTAAGTATGATTTGGTAATTTTATTCGAAAATGAATTAAATTGTTATTTGTCGATAGGCATAATTTATTCGTATGAAGTGAAAGTGTTATTGGTACTTAGAGATTATAATTAGAAATCCTTTGGGCTTGTAGGTGGATTTGTAATCCATCGGATGTATTTGATTTTGATTTGAGTCGGTTGAACTCCGACGGGATAGTCCATTTTATAAAGGAAACTCTGCCCGATTTTTTTGTTAGAATTATAGGTCATAAAATTTGTAATATAAGATTATAAGTTGTTTTTTTTAAGGTTAAGCTGGTATTATGTATTAAATACTTAAGTGGCTTATATGATTTCATGTCATAGATGCTATGTGTTTAGTTGCTTATCTAATAATGGTAAGTTGTTTGGTAAGTATGTATGATGTAAGTTATATATATATTTATATATTTAGTTATTTATGTTAGTGGTCATGGGTTAACGCAAGGGTAGATTAAGGGTAAATGTTTAAAGACGAACGTCGAGTATTTTATAGAATTCTGAAGTAGTGTTTTTATATGTGTAGATTCGAAGAGCGTAGACTTAAGGGATAAAGGAAAGGCAAAGGCTGAGAGTTTTTGAGCCAAGTGACTAGCGTGGAAATATTTGGTTAAGGCAAGTAACTCGAACCTTTTATTTCAGTTCAGGTTCTTTCAATTATACATGAATTGTTGTTTAAATTCTCATAATTTCTTGTCGTTTCCTTCAAGTTAATTGTAGAATCCCTTGCACTACACTGTTTAAACCATATTAATTATTCATCGTTTAAATTCTCATAACTTAATGTTGTTTCTCTCCAGAAATTGTTGAATCCTTTGCAGTACACTGTTTAAACCCTATTAACTATTGCATAATCCTCTATACTTTCTTGTTACCCTTATAGATTGTTGTTTTTCAACTACTGCACTCCCTCCTTATATTAATTCTTGTTGAATTATAAACCCCGTTGTATGTTATACCTTTTGTATTAGCTCAAACCTTAATTCATGCTTAATTCTTTAATCTGCACTAACCTAAATACACCTTATAAACCTGAAACTAAACTCCAAATCCCTAATTCTTATTATGTCCCTAATTAATTAATTTCCCTTATTGCTTAAATTCCTATTTTTTTTCCTCGAGCTATATCATGTTTGACACCACCTTGAATTACCCCTCTAGAATGACAAGAGATTGATAAATCATTATCTTTAAATATTTGTGAATCAACCTTGAACCCTGTCTTGCAGATCTTAAATAATTAATCTGGATTGCTCACGCGACATTTAGTTCTTTATTCTTTAAACTGAACCGAATATCTTCCTACCCTGAATTATTATATAAGAGTTCTGTTTATCGAAACTCGTTTTGGTTAAATTTAAAACCCTTAATTATTCCAGCACTTTTTGTTCACCATTATTGATTATACTCCTATTTTTTTTCCCGAGCCATACCTTGTTCGATACCGCCTTGTATTACACCTCTAAAATGGTCATAACTTGATAAACCTTTATTTTTAAATACCTGTGAATCACACTTGAACCCTACCTTGCGAACCTTATGCAATTAAATTAGATTTCTTACTTGACTTTCAGTCACTTATTCTTGAAGTTAAACAGAATAAATCCCTTACTCTGAATTATTGCCTAAGAATTCCATTCATCGAAACTTGCTTTACTTTATGGACATTTAATTAATTATTTTAAATTAGCGTAAGAGGCTAGGGTGGTCCTAGTCCAGCTTTTTAATTTGGCGTAAGAGGCTAGGGTGGTCCTAGTCCAGCAATAGAGGCCAATGTGTTGCCTAATTGGGAACCCAATTTTCAAAGTCCAGAGGGACCTAGTGCCCGGTATAGGGACATTACGTGGCTGATCACCCGTATTGTCCGATTTTAATAAAATGCTTAAATTAATTAAAATGTTTTAAAGGTGGGAAATTTGATATAAAAAGAGAAATTCATATCTCTCTCTCTCTCCCTATTTTTGGAATGAATTACAAATTGCCAAACTTTGGAAAAACTCAGAGAATGATTCTTATATCGTTGTATCCGTACTCTTGTTGTTGATTTTTATTTTGGCATCTATATTGTTACTTGCTGAGCATTTGGCTCACTTATTGTTGTTTATAACCCTTTTTCAGTTAAGGAAGAAAAGGATACGACGTAGGAGCTATATCAGGAGAAGAACATGTTGTGGGCTGTAGACAGACTAGTTTGGCTCTAGTACAAGGTTGGACTTTTGGGTACTAGTAGAGAATTGTGTAATAGTTATAGTTGGTTGTATTTATATTTGTGGAGCGTATGTATCTTTTAATTAAGAATTTAGTATTGTAATGTAATAACTTAGTTAGTAGTTGCTTGTTTCATACCACTACCTGTTAGAGATCCGGGTTAGTAGTGGGGTGTTGTATTATGATTTAATGTCTGGTTATCAGCTTGTATGTATTTAATTTTGGTTGTGTGCCCCGATCTTGTTTTATGATCGGGAGGGCATAGTAGTATGGTTCACCTGATCGGTTAGGACAGGTTGAACAGATGATATGTTTTCTTAATTAGTTGGAACTGCAGTTATTTTCCTTTTTATGAATTTGGTTGGTTCAAAATACAGGTGGATAGTCCATATTACGAATACTTCATGCTGAAATTTTTAAAAATTCCCCTGTATCAAATTCTATTTTATTTAATTAAATCCAATAATTTATTATAAAAGTATATTTTTAGTATTGAGAAGTCGGGGCGTTACAAGAGCTGTAGAAGAATTTGACATTCTGCCTTTGCCATAGAATTCCTTTTGCTGTACTTGTTCTAATTCATATGTTTTTAGAACACCAAACAGCCTTTCAAGAGCAACCTGAGTTAGATCTCTAGATTCTCTGATGGCAGTGATTCTATGCTCCAAGTGAGTAGGCATAGTTAGTAAAAACTTCATGTTGATCTCCTTCTGAGTATATTGCTTGCCATGAACTTGCAAGTTGTTGATTATCTTGTTATACCTTTCGAACACTTCCTGAATACCTTCATTAGGGCCAGCTCTAAAGTGTTCATATTCAGAAGTCAGAATTTGAAGTCTATTTTCCTTGACTTCATCAGTCCCTTCATTAATGATCTCAATAGTTTCCAAGATGTGCTTAGCAGTTTTACAATTCCTCACATGGCTATACATTACAGCATCTAGGGAATCCAATAGAATGAGTCTCAAATTTTTATCCAATCCAGCTTCCTCCTTATCTTCAGAGGTATAGTTCTTAGGGTCCTTTGGATAGGATTTGGCAGGTACTGTTACAGTTCCATTTACAACTGTTTCAGTATCATGTTGCATGGGAGTTACTGGTCCATTTTTCAAAACCCACAAAAATCTTGGGTTTGCTACATCAAGAAATAACTCCATTTTGTTTTTCCACATATCATAGTTATCTTTATTAAAGATAGGAATTTTAACATTGCCTTTGGCTGACATGATGAATTTTTAAGAGAGTTAAAAATTCGAGCTTGATTTTTGATTGAGTAAAAATAGGATCTTGATTTGTGTATCAATCAATAGGCTCTGATACCAATTGTTAGGTCCGATAAGATTGTAGAATGGGGGGTTGAATACAATCTATACCATTTTCTCAAAATTTATTCGTTAAACAATTTTCACTTAAACGAATATTTTGTGCGGAATAATATAACACAAATTTCAAGTTGAATATAACAATATATTAACTTGATGGGTGTTACAAAATCAGTCCAAATGATTATCAAGTAATTAATAACTAATTAGAAAATTCAACATGAACTTTGCTAATTTAGTTAATAAAATCAAGATATCAATTTGTGAACTAGGAAACTTAATTCGCTAGTAGTACAAGAATCACAAGTAAACAAGTTCCAACGGATAGGATATTACAACTGAGATGAACTTGAATTTACAGAATTAAATTTGGAGGTGTTCTTGAGCTTGAGAGGGAGAGAGAATGGCTGTTGTGTATTTTTCTTGTGTTTAGCTCGACTGATTTTTCATCTTCTGCATTCTGCTTCCTTAAATACACAACCATAGTCATATTACTTAGTTTAAACTGATATGACAATCATTTTACATTAATATGACAATCGGTATGACTATCAATTGAATGTAATATGACTGTCCAGTTTAAATATGACTTTCGGTATAACAATCCAGCTCAATATGACATTCGGTATAACTTACCATGTCAATATAACATTCAGTATAACTCTCCATTTGAATGAAATATGACTATCTCCTTTGAACTGTATATGACTATCTCCTTTGAACTGAATATGACTATCTCCTTTATAAACTGAATATGACTATCGGTATAACTATCAGTTTGATAGTTATATCATCATATTTTTCAGTTTATAGTTAATTAAATGACTTATTAAAAATCATTTAACTAATTATTCCTTTTTCATATTAATTCTTATTTAATTAATCTAATAATCACTTTAACAAATATATTAATTTTGATAGAATTAATTTATTTATTAACTTAATTACTTGACTTAATCAATTAAAATAGAATTAATATAAATTCTTTAATAGTCGATACTCTGCTGAAAACCACGTAATTATGATAAGGAACATACACTGGAATGATGTTGACGCTCGATGTACTGTCTGGTTCATGAACGACTAACTCCAATCTCTGTTCTTCATCGTGACTTTTAACACTGTGGTCTTTTTATACTCTTCACTCTCATCAATCATTCGGTACTGAAATTGTTTCTTGTCACTAATAGAAATCTCTGCCTTCTTAAATGAATCCACTTGTTTCAATGCTACCTTGAGACCTGATCAGATATCTGAATCTTCTTCCAGTGTAAAACATCAAAACTATAGATTGACTTGTTGATTTTTCTTCTGACAATTATCATCTTTTGAGATTCCTGTGACAGTTGATATTATTTACTTATTACAATCTAGTTTAATTGGATTAGGATCCTCGAACTACAAATAGGCTGAGTCATATGCCTTTCAGATATAGCTTCCAATTCTTCTGCTGTTCTTAAACCCTTCTTCTTGTTCAGCTTCTCAATGATGGCAATAATGAGAGGTTTGTTCTGATGAGTTAGATGCTTAGGAATGACCAGCTGCTTGATATCATCAATTCTTGTTGCAGCCTGATAGATGATGGTTCTAGGATTTGTGAATACTTCAGGTAGCCTTGCTGGTTGACCATCCCTTAACTCATCAAAGAGACTCTTTCTGTTTTCATCCTTCTTTTCAATCAGTCCAAGGAACACATCCACTTCTGAGTGCTTTAGACCCTGTAGAGTGTTGATGGTTAAGTGCCATATCTTATTCTTTCCTACCATCATTATCTCTTTAAGCCATAGGCCATCAACTCTCCTTGGTACTACAGTGAGATAGTTAATCTGACTCTTCAAACTCCTATGATATGATAAAGCATCACCAGCATGTTCTCTTGAGACTTTCAGAAACTCCAAGAATGCATCATCATGATAGACATTTGAGTTTGCAATTTCTTGGAGCTTGGCCTCAGTGACCACCTTCACTTCTACTGGCTTGGCACTCTTAGATATGGAGAATGGAGGTTTGTCAGATGGCATACTCCCTGCAACCACTGTGGTTGTGATAGATTGCTTTTGACCACCAGGGGTAGTGACATGCACAGTTGGTAGAGTGACAACTGGAAGTGAAGTAGGAGGCTCATCAACTTTGGATTTTCCTTTGCCAGACACATGAGTTAAAGATTTTGAAGCTCTTTGATGGCCACCCTCATTGAACTTGATGCCCTTTTCTAGTGGTCTCTCCCCCTTTGGATTTGAGTTTCTTGATGTCCTCTTCTCCCCCTTAGGCTTGTTGTCAGGCACAGAGGCTGTAGAAGTGACCTTTGGAGTTGAAGATTCATCAGGCAGAGGGAGACCCATGTGCTTCATCATATCAGCTAACATGGACTGTTGATGCAGAAGAACATCAGCTGTGGTGGTGGCTTGAGTGTTCAACTGCTCAGTCAGAGTGGTGACAGTGTTTGTAAGATGAGCATTAGACTGAGTGAGAGAGGCTACTTCCCTTTCAAGAGCATTGACCTTGGTGAACAGTTCAGTAGATTTGAAGCCAGACAAGGATTGTTCTTTCAGTCTCTGCACTTCAAACTTAGACATAGAATGCACTGGGACTTCAGTAGGCAGCTTGTCTCCATACTGATTTGCAAACATAGTTCTTAGCATGGCATTGGCTTCTGTTGTCTGATCAGAAAGATTTTGAAATTTGTGCCCCAGACCTTTGACAGTATCTGATAGAATGGCTAAACCATTGTCCATCTTTGTACAAGTAGCCTTGCAGGTTCGAATGTCCTTGAGAACAGTCTCCATTTGAGGGAATTTAGCATCAAAAGCCCTTTTTATCCCATGCACCTCTTGAGTAGTTGTTGTGCAAACTGCTTGAACTTCTGTTTTTAGGCCCTTGCCAAGGTAGTGTGCAGCCTTGAGAATGCCTTTTTAGGTGTCATTGATTGCCTCATACACATCATTAGAAGTGAGAGATTTTGCATTGGACCCTAGTGAAGTGATGTACTCCTCTCTGAGGTACTGGAGACCTTCTGAGAGAGGGATGTCATTTTTTCCTTGTAGCCAAGCATCTACATTTCCATCTCTCTCAGTTTCATCTATGATCTTTGCCTTCTGTGTTTCTACATCATCTCTGTGGCATAAGAGGATAGCTTCATATTCTGGATGGGCATGTCTGCAGTGAGAAGGTGCTGAGCAATTTTTGTGAACTCAGGGATCTGATCCACAATTAAGCTTTGGAGTGCTTCAACCGTCAATTGTGGTGGAACAGACCCTGATCCTGAAGCACTGTTATGTTGCACAGGCTTCAGCCATTGAGACATATAGTGAGAGCTAGAGCTAGGCAAGCTAGACTCCTCAGTTACAGATGCAACTTCTGTAACTGGATGGAAAGACTCTACTACTGTTTTCTCCACAGGAGTGGGATGAGTTACAACAGTAGGTGACACAGGCACAGAGTCTCCAATGAAAACTAGTGAATCATCTGTGTTTGTGATGGTGTCATTAGGATATGCCCCAGCATGCATTCCCTGACCATCTAATTGTGGTACCTGGGTGGTGAGCAAAGTGTCAGGCACTAAGTCACTTGAGTCCATTGGCTCACCAAGAGAATAAAATTCTTGGTGATCAATGCCTTGCTCCTCAATTGCTTGAGTTGCAGGCTCCAAAGAAATTTCAATGTTAGATTCTGGAAGAGAAGAGTGTTGTAGAATGGATTTTGGCAACTCCCCCTGAGAAATAGAGGGAGTTTCAAGTGTGATGTGCTCTCCACTTTGTGTTGTGCCAGCCTTATCACTCCCTTGTGCTGACTTTTTACAGGTAGGTGCATTGGGGAGGATGCTTGATTCTATAGATGCACCCTGTTGAGAGGATACATCTAGTGAGCTGTGTGCCCCTGATTTTACAACTTCAGCCATTTGGGTGACTGAAGAAGTGGTTTTAGACTTCTTCTTCTTCTTTAGGCTAATGATAGGTGACTCAGGTTCCTCACATTCTAAACCTAGTTCTACAGCCAAGGCTGCTTCAGTTAAGATGTTTAAAGGTTCAGAAGCAACCTGTTTTCTCTTCTTTTTACTAACATCACCCTTTTGAGAGGATGATGCAGTTGGCTCTGTGTTTGGTAGAGTGTTTGTCTGAGAGGGTTGGTTAGCAAGCCTTGGGTTAGCATTTTGTTCTACTTGCTTAGGCTGTGCTAACTGAGACTTAGACTCAAATATTGGCATGTTGTGGGGGTAAGACCTAAACAAACCCTCCATGTGGGGAGTTATCTTAAGCCTTACATCCATATCATTCCTAGTCTCCAAGTTACCAAAAATGAGTTTGGTCATGGACCTAGGATAGCCTATCTTACTTTTATCTATTCCAGGCAATTCAATCAATGAAGCATTTTTAAAATTAAGTACTGGTTGAATAAAGCGAGGAAAGAAAATTTCATTACCTCTCTTGGCTGTGTTCTTACCAAGTCTCTCATATAGCTTTTGTAAGATGAGATGTCCAACATCTATCTTTCTCCCATGAGCCAAGGCATAGGCAAGCTGCTGCACAGGTGTACTAATCTGGTCAAAGCTCGATTTCCTTGCAGTGAATACATGAAGGAGTGTAGCAAAAACATAGCTCCATTCTTTTCTCAAGTACTTCCTATTCAGCTTCCCAAGTTTAATAACATCAGAGTAGTTGATAAATTCAAAGAATTCTTCCAACTCAGCATCGGTGGCCAGGGAGTCATATGCCTCTTGCTGCAAATCCAAGGCTTGATTCATGTCTGCGGTAGTGATAGTAATATATATGATCTGTATCGAAATGAGTTGAATAGTTGTGAAATTGTATATATATGAATAACCTGAGTTGTCGATTAGATATATGATCTGTATCGACAAGTCATTCGAGAAGTATAAAACAACTATTCGATAAGTCAAGAATGGCTTATTCGATATCTCAGGTAGTTTGTAACTCACAGCTGGCAGTTATTTAACTCAGAAAATAATTCTAAGCTAAATAAAATATGTTTCTATGAGCGAAATGAAATTTTGAATATAAATCCAAAAAGCGATTAAGTGTCAGCGAAAAATCAGCCTTTTCAAATGATTCGATAACTCAAATATAGTATTCGAGAACTCCATCACTAGAGAACTAAAATACTCTATTCGAGAACTCAGAGTGTGCTATTCGATTTCTCCAAAAGACACTATTCGAGAACTCAAGAGGGTTCTAGATAGGCCTATTCGAGAACTCGAGACATGACATAACAATGAACCATTCGAGAAGTCTGACTTATCGAACTATACTTTTAACTCATAAAATTCAATTTTCACTATCTTTTAAAATTTACCAGAAATATTCACTGAAGAATACTCTACCAAATTAAATAGTGATTCTCTCAAAATTTCACAGAAATTTTAAGCTAAAGATGTATGATTTTCAACATATGCAGCATTATGGAATATTTATAAATCATACTCCAGCCAATACTTACTTTAAAAATATTGAGCATTTGATAAAGTAAGTATTTACTGCTGCAACAATCTAGTTGATATATTCACTTAGCCAGAATTTGAAGAATTCAGCATTCCAATCTCACTAACCAACCTTGTGAAGGTGGCTTCATCTAATGGCTTAGTGAATATGTCAGCTAGTTGTTTTTCTGTGAACATAATGTAACTCAATGGTTCCATTAGTTGCATGCTCCCTTATGAAGTGATATCTGATGTCAATGTGCTTTGTCCTAGAATGATTGACAGGATTGGAAACTATAGAGATTGCACTTGTGTTGTCACACATGATTGGAATTCTTTCCAACACAAGTCCATAATCTCTAAGTTGGTTTCTGATCCAAAGCACTTGAGCACAGCAACTTCCAGCAGCTATGTACTCAGCTTCAGCTGTGGAAGTTGACACAGATTGTTGTTTCTTGCTGTACCAAGAGACTAACCTTTGTCCAAGAAACTGGCAGCTACCTGAGGTGTTTTTCCTATCCACTCTGCATCCAGCATAATCAGCATCAGAATAACCAACCAGATTGAACCCTGTGTCCTTAGGATACCATAACCCCAAGTTTGGTTTGCCCTTCATATATTTAAAAATCCTATTTATTACTATCATATATGATTCCTTTGGATTTGATTGAAACCTTGCACACAAGCATGTTGCAAACATGATGTCTGGCCTACTAGCAGTGAGGTAGAGTAGAGAACCAACCATGCCTCTGTAGATTGAAATATTTACCTTCTTGCCCTTAACATCTTCATCTAACTTGGTGGCAGTGGCCATGGGTGTCTTTGCAGGTGAGCATTCTTCCAAGTCAAATTTCTTCAATAGATCCTTGATGTATTTGGTTTGACTTATAAAAATGCCATCCTTCTTTTGACTAACTTGCAGCCCAAGAAAGAATGTTAATTCTCCCATCATACTCATCTCATATCTGCTCTGCATGAGCTTAGAGAATTTCTCACACAGCTTCTCATTTGTAGAGTCAAATATGATATCATCCACATAGATTTGAACTAAGATAATATCATCACCATGTTTCTTGTAAAACAATGTCTTGTCCAGTGTGCCTCTAGTGAATTGATTCTCCAGTAGAAATTGTGATAGTGTGTCATACCATGCCCTAGGAGCTTGCTTAAGTCCATAGAATGCTTTAAGCAATCTGTAGACAAAGTGAGGGAATTGTGGATCCTCAAAGCCAGGTGGCTGTTGCACATATACTTCTTCTTCCAACTCCCCATTCAGAAATGCACTCTTGACATCCATTTGATAAACCTTGAAATTAGAATGTGCAGCAAATGCCAAGAAAATTCTAATGGCCTCTAGTCTAGCAACAGGGGCAAAAGTCTCATCATAGTCAATGCCTTCCTATTGAGAGTATCCTTTTGCAACCAACCTTGCTTTGTTTCTTATGACTACACCAGTTTCATCCATCTTATTCCTTAGAACCCATTTTGTTCCAACAATGGTTCTATCCTTTGGTGCAGGCACAAGTTCCCATACTTTGCTTCTTTCAAATTGATTTAGCTCCTCTTGCATAGCAATTATCCAATCAGGATCCAATAATGCATCATCAAGTTTCTCACGCTCAACTTGGGATAGAAATCAACCATAGAGACATTCATTTAGAGTTGCTCTCCTTGTCCTCACTCCTGCATTTGGATCTCCAATTATATGATCTGCAGTATGTGATCTATCCAATTTCCTTGCATGTTCAGATTGATTTCTCAGCCTTGATGTTGCTTCATCATCCAGATCATGATCATTTACATTTCCTCCCCCTGTGAAGTTGCCACTTATCACAGGTGTGTCTTGGATGCTTGTTTCTTCATTGTTGACTGACACAGTTTCTTCATTCACTTGAGTTTGTTGGATTGTGGCCTCAAATTCAGTTTCAATCTCCTCATCAGAATCATCTAGATTGTCAAACTTCAAAGGATCTTTATCTTCATCATTGGCTTCTTCTAATCCAGGTAGTTTGCTGTCATCAAATATCACATCTGTGCTTTCCATAACTTTCTTTTGACTGATGACATAAACTTTGTATGCAATTATTTCCATAGAGTAGCCAAGAAAAATTCCTTCAAATCTTTTGCATCAAACTTTCCAAAATATTCTGAATTGTCTTTTAACACAGAGCATTTGCTTCCAAAAGTATGGACATACTTTAGAGTAGGCTTCTTTCCAGTCATCAAGTTGTAAGGTGTCTTTCCAGTGTTTTTGTTGATGAGGGTTCTGTTTTGGATATAGCATGCAGTGCTCACAGCCTCGGCCCAAAAACATGTAGGCATCTTTGCATCAAGTAACATTGTTCTAGCAGCCTCAATCAGAGTTCAATTCTTTCTCTCAACAACTCCATTTTGTTGTGGAGTCCTTGGAGCTGAGAATTGTTGAGAAATACCATTCTCTTTGCAGAATGCTTCAAGCATGGCATTTCTGAACTCTGTTCCATTATCACTTCTTAATGCAATCACACTTGCATTGTTGGCCTTTGCTTCCTTGTCAATTTTCTTTATATGCTCAATGATTACTTGTGGAGCCTCATCCTTTGATGCCAGAAATTCTACCCATGTATACCTTGTGAAATCATCAACCATCACTAGAGCATACTTCTTCCTTCCTAGTGACACAATATTGACAGGCCCAAACAAGTCCATATGAATTAGTTGTAGGTGCTTGGTTATTGATGTCACTGTCTTTGACTTGTGGCTTGATCTTTTCATTTTTCCTTTTTGACAAGCCTCACACACTCCTACTTGACAGAATTCAAGTGTGGGCATGCCTCTCACTAACTCCCTTTTGACTAGAGAATTAATGCCTTTGAAGTTCAAGTGTGATAGTTTCTTGTGCCACAGCCAAATATCTTCATTTGATGCTTTTGAGTAAAAGCAACAGATTTTGTCCTTGTTTGCAGAGTTCATATTGGCTACAAACAGGCTTCCTTTCCTTACTCCAGATAGAACAAAGTCACCAGTCTTCTTGTGGGTGATCAAACATTCATCTTTGTCAAAATTCACTTTGAAGCCTCTGTCAGTAAATTGACCAACACTCAGTAGATTGTGCTTGAGCCCCTTGACCAGTGCTACATTTTCAATGATGACATTTCCAATTTCTAACTTGCCATATCCAAATGTGTTGTCAATGCTGTCATCTCAAAAAGCAACCATTGGGCCAGCCTTCTCCTCATACTGTGATAGCAGGGCCATATCACAAGTCATATGGTTTGAGCATCCACTGTCCAAAATCCACATGACCTTCTTTTCACTTTCTTTGCCCTGCAAACACAATGGTATTACTTCTCCTTTGGTGCCCAAACAAGTTTGGGTCCATGTGGCTTAGCAGCAGTTCTATCATAAACAGCATGCTTATCAATTTTCTTGATGTTAGTCTTCTTGTCACTGTTAGAAGTCTTAGAATCAGGGTTCTTAGACTTAGGTGACAGAGGTACCTTCCTAACTTTAGGAGGACTTGAAGACTTTGTTCTTGTGTAGTGTGTGTGAACATTGTGACTGATGCAACCTTCCATGAATTGTCTTCTCAAATTAAAACAACTAGTCATTATATTCATGTTACATGGCATACAATCAAGTTTATCACAAAAAGGAGAGTCTCTATGTCTTAAAGGCACAGAGCAATCATAGAATGGTTTAGAAACACTACCAGATGGTTTCTTGCATGCATGAGTTAAATGATTTGTTCTAAAACAGTTTTGACAAACTTTCCTAGGGGCATTTGGCACATAAGCATAATTGTTGTCCTTGTTAATCCCCAATTTGCCATTTCTGTTTTGTTTCTTTTTAGCCACTTTCTTCTCAAACTCATTATTCCCAGCTGAAACAAACTTCACAAATTTCTCAGGTGTAGGTCTACCTCCTACTGGCTCCTTGGCTTTGGTTTTGACATTCTCACTCTTAGAGGATGCTTGTTGTTCATTTGATTGTGACTTATCTTCATCATCCAACATTTGCTTAATGAGTAAGGCATCCTCATCAATCTCAAGTGTTGGTGTTTTAAATATTGGGGTCTTAGTCTTTTTCAAAACCTGAGGCACTTCCTCTTGAACAACAATGTCATCTTCAATGACTGCATAGCCTTTCCTCTGTTTAAGAGTGTCATAATCAAGTCCAATGGCAGCCTTAGGTCTAGCTAGATTTTTCTCATGGTAGGACTGCAATAGACTAGAGGAATTCTTAAATGTTTTCTGTTTAAATTCATTTTCAGCTAGTTCATCCCTAAGAGCTTTCTCAACTTGACTAGCACATAGAACCTTATTCTTTAGATATTCAATTTCTTGTTTAAGATTTTTGATAAGTGGATTTTATATCCACTTGGATCGCTTAATTTCGGCTTAAATTGATTGTCTTGGGCTCAAGTTGTTGTAGATTTGATGTGTTTTGCTTAGTTGTGCAGGATTACGAGAATGTTGACTAAAGTGGATGCTTTTATAATTTTTTGGGAATTAATTGATTAAAATTCGGATTTTCGAGAAGGGTTGCACAGTTTACACTGTTTTGGCCATATCTTGAGTTCTAGAAGTCCGTTTTAGGCCCGTAAGCAGTCCACGCGAAGATAACGAGATTTCCTATCATTCTAAGATAGTCCAGAGGTCCAATTACGTGGGAAACGTTCCAGAAAATCTGAAGAAAAGTCAACTTCGAATTTTCCTTACAAAACATAATCAAATTAGGAAACGTATCTTGCAGAAATTCTATTATAATTCTGTTTTGTATTTTCTTGCTGGGCAAGACTTGTATTGCCTATATAAACACATCATACCATTGTAATAGAGATAGACATATTATTAGTTATTATTATTGTAACATAGCTTAGATCTGCAAGGGGGAAAAGAAGAGAAGGATTCAACGCTCGTGACAAGCAACGGATCTAGATCTACTTCAGCCTTTGTGTTATTCTGGATTATAGATTTGTTTTCTTAACTCTTTGTTTATTAATATAATTACTTCTTTTATTCATATCTTGTTTTATATCATGTTTTCATCAAATCCCATGACGATGAACGGTTCAATTATGAGCTAATCGTTGTCATGGGATTCTAACGGATTTATCTATGTAGCTTAGTAGTTTATATGCTTTAAAGATTTATGTGTGATGAATTCTTGATATCCTCGTATGGTTGTGTTTCATGTATTTAGATGCGTCGCGAACATCTAATTTGTTAATCTCTTGCTAAACGAGAGTGGATCTTGAGATTTAGAACTTGCCATGCTAGCATAGGATAGGTTGATGTTTTAACATCATGATTTGTGGCGTAAATAGAGATATTATGCTGCCCTATGTGATCTAAGTGGATAACTTGTGCTTAAACCTTTATGTTTTCAAATTCTATAGAGATATAGGGTCTAAACATAATTGGTGTCTACCCATCTTCTATCTCTTTTGTGGATGCATGCGTAGTTTGGTATTAGTATACCGAGAGGTAGCTTTTACTTATTTCGTGTTGTCCGATCAGATATCAAAACCATCACATGTATTGATTAAAGGCTGCGACTCTAAGTGAAGTAGATAATGAAGTTAGAATTCCATGTTTATTCCCATATAAGTAATTTGATTTTAGATCTCATTAGCTAGTTAATTCTTAAATTGCATATTAGTTAAATTTAGTTAATTAAAATCTCAATTAATTACTTGTCTTAGCAGTGAATTAAGATCATACATTGTTGAATAGGTGCATTTACTGAAAAGAACCATAACCTGATCCCTGTGGGAACGAATTTGGACTTAACCTTATATATTACTTGTGACCACGTACGCTTGCGTGATTTTGTGTTAACAAGTTTTTGGCGCCGCTGCCGGGGACCATCGGTGTTTAATTTAGTTTATGTGCTTGTCATCAGTGGTCGTTAGCGTTCACTGACTCGGATTTTTTTTTGCTTATTTAGTTAGTTTGTTTCGTGGTGTTTTCAGGTATTTAAACGTGTATGCGAACACGTTTGCAGGCTCGTAAGGAAAAACTGGCAGAAGAAGAACTTGAAACTACTGTAGAGATGGCAGAATTACCAGCAGCAGTCAAGGCTTTGAAGGACTATTCGCAGCCAAAGATCAATGACATACAATCTAGTATTGTCAGGCCAGCTATTGCAGCGAACAACTTTGAGATCAAGCCGAGCATAATTCAGATGGTGCAGAATTCGGTTCAGTTTGGGGGTGCTTCTACGGAGGATCCTAACATGCATATTCGGGACTTTATCGAGATCTGCGACACTTTCAAATTTAATGGTGTGTCGGAGGATGCTATCAAGTTGAGGCTTTTCCCATTCTCCTTAAGGGATAAGGCTAAGGGCTGGTTACATTCTCTACCAGCTGGTTCCATTACTACATGGGATGATCTTGCTCAGAAGTTTCTTACTAAATTCTTCCCTATGGCGAAAACTGCAGCAATACGGAACCAGTTAACTCAATTTCAGCAGCAATCTGGCGAGTCTTTGTGTGAGGCTTGGGAACGTTACAAGGAGATGCTTCGTAGGTGTCCACATCATGGCATGCCTGATTGGATGGTTATTAATGGTTTTTACAATGGGTTGGGAGCACAGTCTAGACCTTTGCTAGATGCAGCATCAGGTGGAGCTCTGTGGGCTAAGAGCTACGAGGAAGCATATGATCTTATTGAGATGATGGCTGCTAATGAATATCAAAATCCAACCCAGAGGCTTTCTCAAGGTAAGGTAGCAGGTGTTCTTGAAGTTGACACAGCTTCAGCTATTGCAGCTCAGTTGAAGGCTCTTACGATGAAGGTGGATTCTCTTGCTAATTATGGGATTCAGCAGGTTGCTAGTATTTGTGAGCTATGTGCGGGCGCACATGAGACAAGTCAATGTGCTATCTCTTCTGAATCAGCACAGTTCGTTAGTAATTTCCAAAGACCTGCTGCACCAGTCCCAGCCACGTATCATCCGAACAACAGGAATCATCCTAACTTCAGCTGGAGCAACAACCAAAGTGCTCAACAACCTCAGCAGTCTTATCAGCAGTTTCAAAGTCAGGAAGCTAGGCCATTCAATCAAGGCTATCAACAACAGTATGCTCCAAGGGCACCATATCAACCTCCTGGATTTCAGCAGCAACAACCCCAGGCTCAAGCGGGGCAATCATCTAATGAAAAATCAGAAATGGATGATATGAGGATGATGTTGAAGAACCTTCAAGCTTCTCAAAAGATCTTGCAAAACCAGATGGGACAGATTACAAGTGCTTTGTTGAACATGCAACAGGGGACTCTTCCTAGCGATACGGAAACAAATCCAGGCAGAAGGGGGAACAAAGAACAGGTTAATGCAGTGACTTTGAGATCAGGAAAGGTTACAGCAGGCCCTCAATCAGCAGCTGAAGAAGATGAAGATGTTCAGAATCAGCAGGTTGAAAAATCTGCAGTGCCAGAAATTGAGAAATCTGACTTAGTGGCTGATCAGGTTGATGGTGAGAAGAGCAAGAAACCTGTTGAAAAGTCTACTCCGGAGCAATCTTCAAAGAATAATCAATTCTATCCTCCTCCTCCGTTTCCTCGACGCGTGCAGAAAAGTCAAGAAATTCAGTTCCAGAAGTTTATGGATGTCTTCAAGAAATTGTCCATTAACATTCCTTTTGTTGAAGCATTGGAGCAGATGCCGAGGTATGCAAAGTTCATGAAGGATATTTTGTCACGAAAGAGAAGGTTGGAAGAATTTGAAACAGTGGCATTAACGGAGGAGTGTAGTGCAGTGCTGCAGCAGAAGTTGCCTCCTAAACTTAAAGATCCAGGAAGTTTTACCATCCCGTGTACTATTGGCAATCTTTCTTTCAGCAAGTGCTTATGTGATTTGGGTGCTAGCATTAATCTCATGCCCTTGTCTGTGTTCAAGCAACTTGGTCTGCCGGAGCCAAAGCCAACCAACATCTCTTTGCAGTTGGCTGATAGGTCAATCACTTATCCTAGGGGCATAGTGGAGGACGTTTTGGTGAAAGTTGATAAGCTCATATTTCCTGCTGACTTCGTTATCTTGGATTTTGAAGAAGACAAGAAGATTCCCATAATCTTGGGAAGGCCTTTTCTAGCTACAGGCCATACTTTGATTGATGTGCAAAAAGGAGAGCTTACAATGAGGGTGCAAGATCAGAGTGTCACCTTTAATGTGTTCAAGGCCATGAAATTTCCAACAGAGGATGAAGAGTGTTGCAGTGTGGAAATAGTTGATACGGGTCAGAAAAAGAAGTTTGATCAGTTGCTGAGCGAGAAATCGGACAGTTCTTCGGTTCGTGATCTTTCGAAAGTAAAGCTTGGAAAACTTCCACCATATTTGAGGTATGTCCTTTTGAATAATGAGCTAGTTATTTTTGAAGAGGGGCATGATAATGTGTTGCGAAGGTGGAAAGCAGATGATAAGGATGAGGAAATTTTTGTTCAACCGGTTGAGTCAGAGAAGCACCTGAGAGGTGTGAAGAAGAAAAAGAAGAAGATTTGGCCATTTGGTAGTAAAATTAGGTTGAAATCTGATGGAAGTGATTTGTGGAAAGCAAGCAATCAAGAGGTCAACGTTCGTATGAATGGTCTATCTGTTGAAGACGGTTCAGTTATTCTTTTGAAACCGCCATGAGTTGAGGAAGTAACGTCAAGCTATTGACGTTAAAGAAGCGCTTCGTGGGAGGCAACCCACGCCTTCGTGAAAAAAAAAAAAAAAAAAAAAAAAAAATTGTGAAAAACATGAGTGTTGTGAGTGTTGTGTGAAAAAAAAAAAAAAAAAAAAAAAAAAAAAATATAGGTGTAACGCAGGCTGCACCTGCGTTTCTGCAAGACACGCAGACTGCGCCTGCGTGACGCAGGCTGCGCCTGCGCGCAGTCTGCCCTTCCCGCGCGCAGTTTGCGTGTAATGCAGCATATTTGGACGAATTTTTTGCTGTTGGCTGTTGTACTTATAAAAAAAAAAAAAATTTATTCTCTCCCCAAAAATCTTTCTCCTTCCTCCCTTTTTATAACATCATCTCCTAATCAATTCTAATCCTATTTCCATTCCAAAACCTCCCATCTTTTTCTCCAAAATTCTAAACCAATTTCTTTTCTAATTCTAATTATTATTATTATTATTTTTATTATTATTATTATTATTATTATTATTATTATTATTTATTATTATTATTATTATTATTTTCTTTATTATTATTATTATTATTATTATTATTATTATTATTATTGTATATACACACCTAGCCATACAAATCCAATTCCTCTTCTATTTATTTAAATTCAATTCTAAAGAGGAATTAATTACAAGTTCACCTCTTTGATTCGTAATTGGGTTAAATCTTCTCTAATATTATTTTTATTACGAATTTGTGTTCTTGTAATTGGGGGTTTTGTAGGATTCTTGTTATTTGGGAGAGGGCTAGTCTATGGAGCTCGTACGCATTATCCTCCACCAGATTCATCCGAGGAGGGTTATGATTCAGCTGGTTAGGTATGTTTTCTACTTTCCCTTGTATTTACTTCCATTCAATGCGGACATTGAATATTTTAAGTTTGGGGGTGGTTTGAGGGATTAGTAGTTGTTGTATATATGTGTTCATGTAGGATATCATGTTTTGCATGCTTAGTAGTAATTCATTCATGTTATGTTCGTATTATCTACGTTTGTTTCATGTAGGACATTCTGTTTTTATTTATGTATATCATGTGAGTTCATATTAGTTGCATTTGCATAGCATGCATATTTCATGATCCCTTAGAACGAGCTAATTCTGATTGGTAGGTAGGTGTCTAATTGAGTGTGGTAATGATGAGTAGAGGGTTGATTTATAGTTTCTAGGAAATTGACTTGCATGCTTCAGAAACAAAATCTTTTCACAGTCTCGTTGGGTGCTTTTGAGCTAGGTTGAGATCATGCTTGTTTGGATGTTTTGAGATTTAATCACTTGATTATATTTAGAATTTTCATTATTCCCTTGATGGTCTAGAACAATTAAGTCTAAGTTTGGGGGAAAACAGGGATTTCATGCTTAAATTGTAAATAATTGTCAATAATGGCTAGGCGTCAATTGGCTAGTAGCCGGCTCATATTTATATGAGTAGTCTAGGGTTGGAATTGAGAATTCTCATTCCAGATTGCATAGAAAAAAAAAACAGAAAGAAGAAAGAAAAAAAAAGAGAAAAAAAAAAAGAAAAGAAAAGAAAAAAAAATGATGTCAATTGTTTATATGCAAAATTAGCCAGGGTGAGCTCTTTAATACTCGAGCAATTAAGTTCGCGGGGACTTTGTGCCTAGTGACCTAAGGCTTTTATAGTCTGGGATCCACTAACCCAACGCTCGCTACATGGGTATTATTGTATAAGCCTTTCGGGGTCTCATCCATTGCACGGTTAAATAAGCATGTTTGTATATTATGTGTCGTAGTTGTTTAGTAATAAAAGCATGAATTTCTGTCTACCTTGGATAAGGATGGAGGTGTTCCTAGGTTATGAAGTGTCTACAGTCTATTCTATTTATAAACCTGTGATTGTCTTGACGAAAAGCATGTATGATTTTTGACCTAGTTTTGGGAGTATTTCTGATGAGCATTGCACACACGCACGTTTCTGTTCATGTATTGTTAGTATACGGGAACTTGGTCGAACTCTATTTGGATTTAGTTGCATTCTTTGAGATATTTGCTTGCTCGTTGGTTTTGGTTAGTTTGAAGGGGATTGTTGCATTTTTCATTCTAGTTGCATTCATGCATTGCATTGCATTAGGTTAAATGGATTTTGTGGGTACATTCGCTATAGGCCCTCACGAGACCTTACTCGTCCACTAGGGCTGCCTAGGGGTTTAAAGGGCTTGTTGCATATGCCAAATGCAACCGTGATCACCTACGGAAGTGGTACTAGTTAGTTAGTTAGTTGTAATTGTTTATGCTTGAGGACAAGCATCGGTTTAAGTTTGGGGGTGTGATAAGTGGATTTTATATCCACTTGGATCGCTTAATTTCGGCTTAAATTGATTGTCTTGGGCTCAAGTTGTTGTAGATTTGATGTGTTTTGCTTAGTTGTGCAGGATTACGAGAATGTTGACTAAAGTGGATGCTTTTATAATTTTTTGGGAATTAATTGATTAAAATTCGGATTTTCGAGAAGGGTTGCACAGTTTACACTGTTTTGGCCATATCTTGAGTTCTAGAAGTCCGTTTTAGGCCCGTAAGCAGTCCACGCGAAGATAACGAGATTTCCTATCATTCTAAGATAGTCCAGAGGTCCAATTACGTGGGAAACGTTCCAGAAAATCTGAAGAAAAGTCAACTTCGAATTTTCCTTACAAAACATAATCAAATTAGGAAACGTATCTTGCAGAAATTCTATTATAATTCTGTTTTGTATTTTCTTGCTGGGCAAGACTTGTATTGCCTATATAAACACATCATACCATTGTAATAGAGATAGACATATTATTAGTTATTATTATTGTAACATAGCTTAGATCTGCAAGGGGGAAAAGAAGAGAAGGATTCAACGCTCGTGACAAGCAACGGATCTAGATCTACTTCAGCCTTTGTGTTATTCTGGATTATAGATTTGTTTTCTTAACTCTTTGTTTATTAATATAATTACTTCTTTTATTCATATCTTGTTTTATATCATGTTTTCATCAAATCCCATGACGATGAACGGTTCAATTATGAGCTAATCGTTGTCATGGGATTCTAACGGATTTATCTATGTAGCTTAGTAGTTTATATGCTTTAAAGATTTATGTGTGATGAATTCTTGATATCCTCGTATGGTTGTGTTTCATGTATTTAGATGCGTCGCGAACATCTAATTTGTTAATCTCTTGCTAAACGAGAGTGGATCTTGAGATTTAGAACTTGCCATGCTAGCATAGGATAGGTTGATGTTTTAACATCATGATTTGTGACGTAAATAGAGATATTATGCTGCCCTATGTGATCTAAGTGGATAACTTGTGCTTAAACCTTTATGTTTTCAAATTCTATAGAGATATAGGGTCTAAACATAATTGGTGTCTACCCATCTTCTATCTCTTTTGTGGATGCATGCGTAGTTTGGTATTAGTATACCGAGAGGTAGCTTTTACTTATTTCGTGTTGTCCGATCAGATATCAAAACCATCACATGTATTGATTAAAGGCTGCGACTCTAAGTGAAGTAGATAATGAAGTTAGAATTCCATGTTTATTCCCATATAAGTAATTTGATTTTAGATCTCATTAGCTAGTTAATTCTTAAATTGCATATTAGTTAAATTTAGTTAATTAAAATCTCAATTAATTACTTGTCTTAGCAGTGAATTAAGATCATACATTGTTGAATAGGTGCATTTACTGAAAAGAACCATAACCTGATCCCTGTGGGAACGAATTTGGACTTAACCTTATATATTACTTGTGACCACGTACGCTTGCGTGATTTTGTGTTAACAATTTTCTACTTGCATAGCAGTTAGTTCTAGTTCCTCATTTCTTTTGTTCAATAGTTCATTCTTAGTAGACAGTTTAGCAATTTCTTCATTAGTAGCAGTCAAACTAGTATGAATATTAAACATCTCAACAGATAGTTGTTCAACTATAGATTTGTATTCAGAAACAGACATGTCTATGGTAGTGAGGGATGGTACCTAACAGTCTGATGCAGATGGTTCTTCCTTGGAGTTGGCCATCAAGGCATAGTTGCAGAATTCTTGTTCTTCTCCATCACTATCAGAATCATCCCAACACTTCCCTTCAGCTATGTAGGCCTTACCTGGTGTATGCTTCTTTAGCAGAGCCTCATACTTAGCTTCAAGTTCAAGAAACTCCTTATCCTTCTTTTTAGGCTTTTTGCATTCACTAGCAAAATGCCCTAGGTCATTTCATCTATAACATCTCACAGATGACCTAGCCACATAGCTGGTTTTGAATCTGTTTTTGTTTGCTTTCACAGGTGCCTTGCTCTTGTTGAATGAATGATTTTGAGATCTAGGCTTGAAGGGCTGATTCCTCTTAAATCTGATGTTTGGGAATTTTCTAGCCATAAAATCATATGAAGTGTTTTCCATGGCATCCAACTCTTCAAGAGTGTAGAACTCATCTTCTTCCTTTTCATCAACAGGTTCAGTCACTTCTTCTTCAGTTTCTTCGTCATCTACTATCTCTTCTATTCTCAGCTGACTTGTAGATGCTTCTAGGTCTTGAACAGATTTGTTGACAATCAAGGCACAGGATGTGTTTATCATTCTGCCTTGGTTGGCTTGGATAGCCCTCTTCTGAAGCAGCTCAAGATCATGAGTCTTTAAAACCCCATAGAGCACATCATATGTGACTTTGTTCAAATCTCTTTCTCTTAGAGATATGACCCTTTGCTCTAGATGGTTTGGTGCAGATAGTAGAAACTTCATGTTTAATTCCTTAGTGCTGTAAACCTTCCCATTCATTTGTAGCTCAATCACCAGCTTGTGAAATCTCTCAAACATATCAGTAATACTTTCTTTGGACTGTGCCATGAAAGCCTCATACTGTGTGACCATTATCTGTTTCCTATTCTCTCTTACCTCCTCTGTCCCTTCACATAACACCTCGATGTGGTTCCACATGTCCTTGGCTGATGTGCATGATGCTATGTTGGCAAACATCGACATATCCATGGAGTCTATGATCAGCAACATGAGATGACTGTCTAAGGCAACCTTTTCCTTCTCTGAGTCCGTCCATTTGGATGGCTCTTTTGGAACATATGATCTAGGAATGACTATTGTGCCCACTGTAGATTCAGCAATTTCTTGTTGTGGTACAAATGGACCATTCTTGAGGATGTCAGGGTAGAGAGGATTGGCAGCTTTGATGAACAACAACATTTTAATTTTCCAGAGGTTGTAATTCTCTTTATCGAACTTAGGGACCTTTACCGTACCTGTAGTCTTTGGTGTATTCGAACTCATGATCGTTTTCTGTTTAGATTAAACAGCCTGCTTTGATACCACTTGTTGAGTATTGAATACAGTAAAAGAATACAGAGGGGGGGTGAATGGATTCTTGAACTTTTCTTCGTTCTTGAATCTTTGCAGCAAGATATGTGTTGAGTGTGTGAGATATGTAAGTGCGGATAACAAAGACAAAAGCACAACACAATATCACTTTAATCTAATATTTTATTAGATAAAGATTTTGCTACAATCTGTGAATACAAATGATAGTATTCTCAGCTTTGTTTTTCTTAGAGAGATATTTCTTGTGATATTTTTCAAAAACTTATCTGCTAAGGAAGTGAGGCTGTATCCTTATAGACATGGATACACCTACTTACTACAAATAAGGTAGGTAAACAAAATACTTTCCAGTCTGTCTATCTCATTTGAGTAAGAGTCCAAACGGTTACAGATTTGACTTTGCAAAGCCTGTTCAGATCCACTTCTTTAGCTCCTTGTCCCCTGACTTATCTCTCCAAGCTTCTTTGTAGGCTTTCCAACGTGCTTTATAGTACATAGTCAAATAAAGCGTCTTGGCTTGTTGCAGGTTTCTGACTTGGACAATTCTTCAGTATGTTGTCTTCAAGAATGTATTCGAGAAGTGGCTAAGTGAGTGATTCGAGAACTAGAATTGACTTAATCGATAACTCTGAGTTCTCGAATAGTGTTATATTGACATATCGAATCACTTCTCGAATAGCTCTTTTCTCTGGGAGTCCTTGAGATATCGAATAGAGCATTTTGACATGTCGAATCCCTGAGATGTCGAATAGCATCTTGAGTCTTTGAGATATCGAATGTAGCTTTGACTTGTTGACCCTTTTTAGAACTCGAATATCACCTTTGACCTGTTGACTCCTTGAGTTCTCGAACAGAGTAATAGACATATCGAATCTCTGAGATATCGAATGAGATATCGAACAGTGTATTCAGAGATATCGAATAGTGTCTTCTGAGATATCGAACCCCTGACTTCTCGAATGCTAGACTTCTCGAATAGACAAATGTACTTCTCGAATTGGTACTTAGGCAAATTCTTCATTTCTTCAAATCCCAACTGTGATTATTTGGCAGTCTTTATCTCCTTGCTTGAGACATGAACCTTGGAACCTCTTTCAAGCATTATTCTTAACTTAATAGGTACAGTTACACAGCTAGAATTTGATGCCTATTACAAGTACAAAACCAGTAGAAACTCTACAACTAGAGGTTCCCTTAGTTAAGAGGTCATGTAAGTAATGCATAGCATTACAAATAACTTAGGCTTGTTATTAGATGTATTCAGGCATGCCTCTGTAACTAACACTTGTGATTGTGTTGCATATAGTCTATTTTGGCCAGATCAGACTAAATGTTTCTTTTGTCCAGGTATCACAGGTATGCCGCTACAAGCATATATCTTCATGGGACTGATTTATTATCAAAAGTTGAAACACATGGTATATATCTAGGGATCTGTAGCAAATTTCAGATCATTTTATTACCTTGTTTAAATAATATTATCCATTTATAACAAAATCAAAATAATATTAAAATACTATTTTCAAAATATAGGCAACATCATAGCTAATCTCATTGCAGTATAATATGTTATCGGTTCAACAAATTTTACATAATCAATATTTATATCTAGCTAATCAATTTAGCCAATTCCTTTAGAGATGCTCTTATTTGTGTAACTAAGCTTCTATTTTTTTTTAACCGTTGGGTGGTCGAATTTATGAACACTAAATATATGTTAAAGCTATGAAGCTGAAAATTTTCTCGCAAACAAAAGCTTCCTCACAAAACAAGGCTGTGGTATTTGTTGGGCCGCTTTGATCTAATAGATCGAGTATAGTTTGTTGGGTATAAATTAACTATAACAACAATGAGGCAGTGATATATATTAAAACAAGAACAGGCATATAACCAATTAACAAAACAAATCACGAAGGCATAAACAAGAATATAATTAGTAACTGTAATTAACAAGAAAAATAAGAAATACTTATCTCTCACAGTAGTTTTAACAAACACAACAAGAAAGAAGAACAGCGGAGTCACCAAGCCCTTCGAGAAGACTTGGCTGTTCTTGAAGATATTATTGCCCCACTTACGTTGTGATTGGGTTGCAGCAATATCACTCCCAGGATAAAACTGCACAGATCAATGGGTTCACAAATACTCCAATGATCAACAGCGACCAGCACCTCAATTCGCCTGAGAATTATGTATATAATCTGTATGTGTTGAGAGAGAACAGAGATAGAAGAAGACAGATAGGGTTTCTATCCTTAGGACATATCGTACAAAGTTAACTTTCTATTCTGTATGTATATAATACCAAAAATAAACGTAACTGATACTCCATAAAACGAAAGTAAATATTGTGATTTAATTTCATTAACTGCCGCATCAGGATTTATTTCAGTTACAGAAGCATCAGGATTTGACCACCATCAGGATCAGGATTCGGTACTCATCAGGATCTGATGTCCGTCAGGATCAGGATTCGGTACTAATCAGGATCTGATGTCGGTCAGGATTTGGCCCATCAGTATTTGATGTCTGACCAGGTCCATCAGGATTTAATCCAAGTACTGATCCAGTCCATCAGGGCAAATACTGATCCAATCAGTATTTCCTGCTGTAAACAAATAAATCTAAAATCAGTTAAAATAAATCAATATTCCAGGTAATAAAATTCCTCGCCCAGGTCGCCTCGCGTACGTGAGACGCCGAGACATTCGCCAAAATCGCCCTTCGACCCGTGGCGTGGCGTGGCGAGGCGGGCGGCGGCGGCGCGCGTGTGTGTATGTGCGCGAGGCCCACACTACAACCATGCACACCCACATGCCTTAGTAGTTGTGCACTACACTTGCACATGAAGCTATATAAAGCCACCAACCTTTCATTACCAATGCTATGTGGGATACAAGTTATTTTTAACTAAACAACCCACATAACCCATTTCAAACATCCTTCTTTCAACTCAATTTATTTATGGATTTCACTAAGAAAATGTCTTAGATCCAAACATGAAAGTTTAAGTCCTCATACAAGAAACAACCTCCACTTGTTAGTTTCTGGAAATTACATCAAGAACATATTATAAATATGCCTCAAACTTTCCATTTTTCTAACATAGTTTGTACCGAGTCAAAAACCAAGTATTAGTAGAACATTCAAAGTATAAATATTTATATCATTGGATAGTACCTTTATAATAATTTTTTATTCTTATTATTTAGTAGGATATAATTAATATTATTTTATTAAGTTGTTGGTAAGAGTTGAACCTTTGACCTATGGTAGTACATGCTTGTTATCCATCTTACTCTTATTATATAATAGGATATAAGAGCATCTTCAACAGTATCCTAACTCATTCCTTAAATATAATATAAAAAATTAGATCCTAGTAACTTAGGACATTGATAAGTAGTTTCATCTCCAACAATGTTCCTATACTCGTTACTTAATTGATATTTTATTATTAAAAGTACTTTCTATCATTAAAAGTACAACATAAAATAGAAAGAGATAGAAAATGTTTGCAATTATTTATAATAAAATATAAGTTAGGGGAACCTTAAAATAGGAGAGAGAATCCTTATTTTTAAGGTATGAGAGGAGTGTCCTAGTGATTTAAGGAATCACTAGGACATTGTTGGAGTACTATTTTTACACTTATTCCTTAAAATTCAAGTAGGAGCATGAATAAGTAGTATCTTGGATTTGCTCTAAGGATATAATATAATGTGCAATGTTTGTTCATTCTAATAAAGATAAATTTGGTCAATCGTTTTTTTATGCTATTATATCGTATAGAATAATATAAGAATCATTGATTTGTGGAAAGTGAGTTGCAAGATTTCACGATTATGTAAAATGCAACTTTTTTAAAACAAAAGAATAATGAACATCTATTAAAGAAAATTTGCTTAAGGCACAAAACACGGAAAACGAAAACTTGTTTTAATCAAAGCCCTGCCGGCAAGATTCGACAAAAAAGAAAGAAGAAAGATTAAGAATAATATTGTTGTAGTTTAAAATATTGTATAATTTAAATCTTGATAATAATTATAATTTATAAATAATTAAATAGCATTATATAGCTATTAATTAGGAATTTTGATAATAATTATAACTTATAAATAATTAATATATATTATATAGTTATAAATTTATAAAATATATGTTTTTGTTAGGAGTCGAGCCCTTGACCTATGGTAGTACTCGTTTATTATCCCTCTTACTCTTATTATATACTAGCTTATAACTCGTGCAAAAGCATGGGTTACTTTTAATTTTTTATGATTTACTTATAGTATAAAATAATATTATAAATATTAGTTTTAATATGTTGTTGGGTGGATTGAACCTTGTATCTTTGTATATAATAATTTTTAGTATTAAATCTATACTTCTATATATATCTATATATCTATACTATAATAAGCGAAATGGAGTATAATTTGTAGTTTGGTTATCCCCTCATCATTTGGTTTTGGTTATCCCACATTCACGATCGTTAGATCTTCAACTCAAATAGATCATGACCGTTGGATACAACAATACTAACAATTATTATATTCAGACGTCTAAGATTCGATTCCCGCAAGCAACATATTAATAGGATATAATATAATAGGATATAATATAACAAGGATATATAATATACTAGTAATCTATACTATTATATAAATTCCGAAACATTGAAAGTTTTGGTACCAGTTTTTTGGTACTGAGTGAATTTACTTATATACCCTTTATTATAAAGAAACATAAATACACCTAAAATAAATAATAACATAATATAATTAATGGTAATTAGTCGAGATAATACCTTTTATAAACACCTAAAAACATCAATCGTATCATATCTTTTCATCATTAATATTTTCTTTCCAATTAAAACACGTTATAATTAATGATAATTAGTCGATTAAGATAATAAAATTAATGGTAATTAGTCGATTGCCTTTTTCAAATTGATATAATAAAATTAATGGTAATTAGTGATTGCCTTTTTCACATTTACTTTTAGTTGAACATATTACCTTTTATAAATACCTAAAAACATCAATTTTATCATATCTTTCAATCATTAATATTATTACGTTACCTTTTTAATTTACAAAAAATCTTACAATCATTAATATATACATGAAAATATCACATCATATTTCTCAATTATTAATAAAATATATTAAAAATCGTATACATTGTTTATAATAATGAAACATGAATATTAAAAATCGTATACATTGTTTATAATATAAAATGTATCACCTTTGCTATTTTTCTAATTAAATTTCCTTTTTTTCTAGAAATATCACGGGCTACATTGTTTTCTCATTTTCTAAAAACTATGAGCAATTTTATATACTAAAATAACATAATTAAATTATAATTATTATAAACTAATCAATTACCATTTTCACATTAAATCATGTCATTTTTTTAATTTTCACATTACCTTTCTATTTTTTCTAACTAAAATCTCTCTTTTTCCAATTTATATCACGGACGGTTCTATTTAATACAAATAACTAATAATATTATAATGTTAATAATTAACCGATGTTCTTTTTCAGCTAAAACGTATCATCTTTTCCAATATTTTCTAACTAAAATACGGTAGATAAAATTCATCCTACTAACTAACCAATTTCGTTTTTTTCGGTTAAACATGTTATCTTTCCTATTTTTCAATAACTAAATAATTTTAACTAAAGTCTCTCTTTTTCCAATTATATCATGGACGGTTACCTTTTTCAGCCAAAAGAAGTTACCTTTTTTATTTTCTCTTACTAAAACCTCTCTTTTTTTCAAGTTAAACATATCATATTTTCTATTTTTCAATAAATAAATAATTTCCTTTTTCATGTAAAATACAATATCTTTGATATTTTATATAACTAAAATTTCTCCTTTATTAATCAATTTTCTTTTTCAAGTTAAACATATTACTTTTTTTTGTTTTTCAATAACTAAATAATTTCCTTTTTCAGGTAAAATACAATATCTTTTACATTTTATCTAACTAAAATTTCTCTTTTCTTAAAAACACAACGTGCAATTTTGTTTAATAAAATAACATAATTATATTATAATTAATATTAACTAATCAATTACCTTTTTCAGCCAAAACATGTTACATTTTCTCTTTTCTCTAACTAAAGTCTCTCTTTTTTCCATTATATCATGGACGGTTACCTTTTTCAACCAAAACAAGTTACCTTTTTTCTTTTCTCTTACTAAAACCTCTATTTTTTCAATTATATCACGAGCGTTTCTATTTAATAAAAATAAAATAATAATATTATAATCTATACTATTATATAAATTCCGAAACATTGAAAGTTTTGGTACCTGTTTTTTGGTACTGAATGAATTTACTTATACACCCTTCATTATAAAGAAACATAAATCTATACTATTATATAAATTCCGAAACATTGAAAGTTTTGGTACCTGTTTTTTGGTGCTTAGTGAATTTACTTATTTACCCTTCATTATAAAGAAACATAAATATACCTAAAATAAATAATAACATAATATAATTAATGGTAATTAGTCGAGATAATACCTTTTATAAACACCTAAAAACATCAATCGTATCATATTTTTCCATCATTAATATTTTCTTTCCAAATAAAATACGTTATAATTAATGATAATTAGTCGATTAAGATAATAAAATTAATGGTAATTAGTCGGTTGCCTTTTTCACATTAATATAATAAAATTAATGGTAATTAGTAGATTGCCTTTTTTCACATTTACTTTTAGTTGAACATGTTACCTTTTATAAACACCTAAAAACATCAATCGTATAATACCTTTCGATCATTAATATTTTCTTTCGAATTAAAACACATTACTTTTTTAATTTAAAACAAATCTAAATTAATGGTAATTAATCGAGTACCTTTTTCACATTTACTTTTAGTTGAACATATTACCTTTTATAAACACCTAAAAACATCAACCTTATCATGTATTTCGATCATTAATATTTCCTTTATAATTAAAACACGTTACCTTTTTAATTTACAACAAATCTTACAATCATTAATATATACTAGAAAATATCACATCATATTTCTCAATTATTAATAAAATATATTAAAAATCGTATACAATGTTTATAATAAGGAAACATTAATATAATCTGTAAACATGAGTATATTAAATTATATTAAATAAAAATTAAAAATAATGATTATACAAAAACATAATTATAATATTAAATAAAATTTATAATATAATACAAGAAACTCGTGCATTGCACGGGTTATAAGCTAGTAATATAATTAATGGTAATTAGTCGATTGTCTTTTTCACATTTACTTTAGTTAATTAAAGATATTACCTTTTATAAATACCTAAAAAGATAAATCAAATATAACACCTAAAATAAATAATAACATAATAAAATTAATGGTAATTAGTCGATTGCCTTTTTCACATTTACTTTTAGTTGAAGATATTACCTTTTATAAACACCTAAAAACATTAATCGTATCATATCTTTCGATCATTAATATTTCCTTTCGAATTAAAACACGTTACCTTTTTAATTTAAAACAAATCTTACAATCACTAATATATACCCAAAAATATCACACCATAATTTTCAAGAAAAATATAACACCTAAAATAAATAATAACATAATATAATTAGTGATAATTAGTCGATTGTCTTTTTCACATTTACTTTTAGATGAAGATATTACCTTTTATAAATACATAAAAAGATCAATCGTATCATATCTTTCGATCAGTAATATTTTCTTTCAAATTAAAACACGCTACCTTTTTAATTTACAATAAATCTTAAAATCATTAATATATACCCGAAAATATCACACCATATTTTTCAATTAATAATAAAAATATATTAAAAATCATATACGTTGTTTATAATAAGAAAACATTAGTATAATCCGTAAACATGAGAATATTAAATTATATCAAATTAAAATTAAAAAAATTATTAAAAATAATGATTATATAAAAACATAATTGAAATATTAAATAAAATTTATAACATAATACAAGAAATCCGTGCATTGCACGGGTTATAAGCTAGTAATTAGTTAATAGAGTTATTGTGAATAACCTATTTTTAAACAATTAATTTGTGGACCGTTGGATTGTTTATCCGGATGATTAAGATTAAAAACAATTTGCAGACAGTTTGCTTTAATTTACCCGTGGTTATTACTCTAGTGTTTTTGTATTTTTTAGAGAGAAAAAAAAATGTAGCAGCGTTGTATTGTTTGTTGGTCAAAAACTGAAAATACTCGCACATGTTTGTAAATGTCATAGAGATTTGCAAACTATATTGAATCATATATTTACAAATCAGTCCCAAACTCTGCAAATCCATCCCCAATTACATACCCCCACAGCGATTCATCACGATGGATCTAAATCCTGTAAGTTCCTCTCTCTCTCTCTCTCTCTCCCTCTCTCCCTCTCCCCCCCCCTCTCTCTATTCATATATGTGTGTATGCAATCTCACCTAACTTTTATATTCTTCAGCTAAATTCGATCTAACCTAATATTTGCCATATAATTCAAAACTCACTCAGTCTCACTCACCTGTACCATCCTTATACATGTTTTCCACTCTATCTCATTGCGATCTCATCTCCGCATTCTATTTACTGTTTAAGCCCTAATTCGACTTCGCATTATCAAAATGTTTATTTCATCACACATTATATTTAGCTACTAATATTCTGAAACTATAAACTTATTCGCCATTTTAACTATATTATACAGTCTTAGATCTATTTTAGCTCCACATCTATTTATTCCGAACACAGTAATTCAGGTTTAATTTGCTTAGGTACTTGCTGTGAATTATGGATGATAGTGATCTCGTGGAGATAATACTACATTACTTCAAATTGCGGCCCACTCTGCTGTAAACTGCCTACATTACAATCTACGACTCTTAATTTGTTCTCTTTGATGCCTTCTTTTAGATAATTGACTAGTGGTAGATATATTAGAAAAAATAGCACGTACACACATTCATCGATAGATTTATTCTGCATATGTTGATGTAGATTATCAGAGAGATATCCATTACATACATGGAAAAGTGATATAGGACAATGGTCAGAAATAGGAACCAAGACCTATCTTTGCAAAGAATTGGTGGAAACACAACTAAATCATCGGATTTACCATAACGATTCAAAACAGTTAACCTCTATCAAATGATGAGAAGGAAACTAATCCTAATTTGCCAACTAGATGTCTGCTATCATATAATCAATCAAAGGATATTATTTACCAATCCTTAACTACAAACCAATAGATATCTACAATCATTATCAATGAAAGAAAATTGTTATCTCATCCTAATGTATTTGAACTAATTTATTCACAAATGAATTCTATTTACAACTTAATAATGAATAATTAACAATTAATACCTTAATCCCGTTCTCCGTATCAAAAAGCTAAACAAATTAAGTTCCTATTTAATAATCAATTTTAAAATATAAACGTTAAAAGAAATTTGATCATGTCTTAATAATTTTCCCGAGCTCTCTTCATTAACGCGTTGCTACAATATGCAGGCTTCAGGGGAGAATTATGCACACCCGCAGATATGTTTCTTCCATGTGATCTTTAAGGTACATAATTTGATATTCATTCTTAAATATTCTTGTCTTATGGGTAGCAATATTTGCTCTCTGATTTGGAATTTATATATTTGACAGGCTTCAGCTTTGGCATTTTACATACTGTCAGCTCTATTTTTTGATAGTTTTGTCATAATCTTTGTGGTAACGGTCCTTCTGTCTGCACTTGACTTTTGGGTAGTCAAGAATGTCAGTGGACGGATTTTGGTTGGTTTAAGGTGGTGGAATGAAATAAATGATGAGGGTGAGAGCATCTGGAAATTTGAATGCCTTGACCAGGAGGTTGGTGATGTCTTTTGTCAATAACATTTTTGATTGTGTTATTAAGGGGACAGTTGACCTAGTTTTTCTCAGGCTTACAAGTCAAAATTTTGTAGACAAAAGCGCCTTTTAGCTACTTTTTCTCTTCTAGAGCAAGTCC
This sequence comes from Saposhnikovia divaricata, assembly GCA_036435485.1. Taxonomy (NCBI): domain Eukaryota; kingdom Viridiplantae; phylum Streptophyta; class Magnoliopsida; order Apiales; family Apiaceae; genus Saposhnikovia; species Saposhnikovia divaricata. Next base: position 80,071,636 of record CM071599.1, read on the forward strand.
AATGCAAGATACAAAATGGCTATAGCCATTGCTATAGTTTGGCAGCAAAAAGTGCTTTTTGGTGCTAAAATAGAACTTCAACTCCAATGCTAGTTGCAGTTTGCAACCAAATATTTCCAAATTGACCCAAGTTTTTTCTCTCTCTTCTAAATTTCATTTAAAGCACACCATCATGCATTTCATTTATAATTATTTGATGATTTGGCTAGATGCATAAATGCATACATTTATGCATATTTGCCTCCAAGTATAGAACTCCTTTGGAGTTGAGTTTTTTAGCATTTGGTTCCAAATTATAGAAATAGAACTAATTTTAGCATTGCATTGAACTTGCTCTATAATTTGGAACCAAATGCTAAAAAATTCAACTCTAAAGGGGTGCTCTATTTGGATGCAAATATGCATAAACGCATACTTGGTTCTAAATTTGAAACCAAGGATGGATTTATGCATCCATGCCACATCATCATATAACTATATATGAATTGCATCTTGGTGTATTTAAATGAAATTTAGGAGAGAGAGTCAAAAAATTAGTTAAATTTGTAATTATTTGGATGCAACTAGCATTGGAGTTGAAGTTCTATTTTAGCACCAACATACACTTTCTGGTGCCAAATTATAGATTTAGCTATTTTGCATCTAGCATTGGACTTGCTCTAAGTCATGAAAAAACTTATCGAAATCACAGACCCTCAATCTTGCTCCTTTTTCCCGTCCCCATAAGTAATTTCGGCAACCTGAAAATTGAGTCTTCGCTCAGGGTTTTGTGTTAATATACTTACCGATTCTCACATATTTTGCTATTGCTTTAGTCATTGTCTCGAATGAACAAGAAGGACTCATGGCTGTTCTGGTGGACTATTTACCTTACTGTAAGTTACTAGTTCAATAATGCTTCCTCATGGGTTGATGTTGTGTTCTCAAGCAGATAAAAGCATACAGTAGCAAATATGGCACCATATTAGTACAAGTATCATGAAGCACTAGTTTTTACACGCCAAAAAAAGGATATTATCTAGTTTGCTAATTAAGCTTCTTGAAACGATTTGGTTTACTATTTGCTGTAAGCTGACAGAGATCCTTGTCTTTCACAATTTTCGATTGGGGAATTTATGTTTATTTGCACCCCTTCACTCACTAATAGATTTTTTTTTTTTTTTTTTTGAGTACAGGCGGCCTTGTGGCTTATCCTTGGAATATTCTCTCTCATTAGGTTTCAAGCTGATTATGTGCTTGTCGTAGGTGTTTGTTTGACACTCAGTGTTGCAAATATTGTTGGCTTTACTAAGTGTCGTAAAGGTGTGCATACCACCTGCATTTCTGTTCTTTTCTTAAATTTTTTAGGTTCATCGTATGAGTATGAAATTATGGTGTATTATATAAGTTGGCCATTCTCCTTCCTTTTCTGACCCACCACTTCCTACTTAACCCTCTTTGGGATTAACCAAGAGAAAGAGTTATGTATCTAGGAACTTCTTTGGATTTACCTACAGACCTCTTTGGGATTAACCAAGAGAAAGAGTTGTGTATCTAGGAACTTCTTAGGATTTACCTACAGAAGCAAAATTATTTAAGCTTTGGTTTATTTAGTTTCCCAGAAAATTAGAAACAAATTATTAGGATACTGGTGCTGGATTTGGTATGCTAAAAGCCTATGAGCCTTATGCTAAGTAGTTGTACTGCATAGTAATACAACATATTTGGCTTTAGCTATAGTTTGCATGTTTTCAAATAGGTGATTGGACTCGCAACTTATTCTAACATAAGTTTAATTAATTCTATCTCACATGAAATATGGAGTTGGGCATTTTGATGACAAGTTTTGCATACCTGTTACTAAAAGATACCACTAAGAAAAGTTATGTATGGAACAAAACCTGTATACAACATTATCCAATATACGGAATTCCCAAATTCAACACAAATAAGCTTTTTAAAAATCTGAATTGATTAGGATCCGACAACTCAGAGAAAATTTTGTTTAGATCGATCAACTCCCAAACTTCCCCAGACCCCCAAGACTGTTTGTTTACAGGAACTATTCCCCCAAGATTGAATTTTCTGGGTTGCAATCCCGAGATTTTATTTTTACGCCATGTGATATTCGTATCCAGGACTATGTTATTTGTTGATGAGGCTAACTCTTTATTGTTTTGAGAGGAATTACTTTACTCTGACAACTTCAATATTTTTGAATAGCGATTATTTGTTTATATTTAAAAAGCTGCTGTATCATGAAGATTAATCATGTAGAATGACATGAAAAAAATGTCTCAAAGGCCATCAGACCAAACCTATTGTGGTATTATAAGTAAATTAAAGCTGTACTTGTCCAAAACATTATTCATCCCACATTATACACTGCTAAACAGAATATTATTTTCATATTCCTTATTGCTGGAACTGAATTTCATGTCCCAATTTGAAGATTTTTTATTTTTATTTCTTTGCATTAGTTGGAGTTTTGTTAAAAAAAAAAAAAAAAGAAACTTTAATCACTTTTGATGAGTTGGTAATGATTGTAGATACTTTTCAGCTCGAATAGATTTATCTTCTCATTCATAAGAAATGTCGTGGAGAGCTTTTTAGGTTGCTGTCATGCTCAGTGTAGTGCCTTCTATTACAAAATATGGAGAGATTGTGATAGTATTTTATAGGAAGCAACTGATTATTGGAGATTAAGTTTGCACACTAATTTGTTAGTTTTAGATTTTTATGTTGAGTGCATAAGCCCCATTGAGGTCTTAAGTATGTTCTTGTTGTTTTTCAGATGCTAAGAAGCAGATTCAGGCATTTGCCTCTCAGACCATCGCATCTCGATTCTCATCCACATTACAGTCTGCATTCACTGTTGTCTAAGAAACACAGGAAGATGGGTAGTAACAGGTAAACCTATGTGCCTAAGAAATATGGTGGACGATACTTGAGTTTGCTCTCCCAACTCTCATGTGGAGAAAATTACTCTCTGAAGAAATTACCTTAAGTATATAGTTATTGCTCATGAACATAGAGAATACCATATATTAGCACTTTTATATATGAGTTTGCAGATGCTGAATACAAGAACCTAGGACCCCAATTATTCAGAGTGTTTTATTCTATTGTCGGTCTTGTGTTGCACTATACTGTGTTTCTCTCCTTGTATTTTCTTTAATTTTTTTAGTAGTGAAGAAATTTATTCGTTTAAAGTCTGGATTATGTCTTCAACCCAGGTAGTACTCAAAGACTTGGCTCAAAAAGCTGGCAAAAATTTGTGGTGCGATTAAAATACATGGGTGTTAAATGAGTAAACGTTTGCGGATTTTCACAGACATATCAGTGAGGACTGAACCCCCATCTATTCATCTAAGTTCATGGAAGAGTAGTCATATAATCTTAACAAAATCTTGTGCCTGCTATGAATGAGTACCAGTATGTGTTGTGTTGCACTGAAAATGGGAAAGTAGATGCAACATATACCATGGACTTGTGTAATTAAAGTAATGTATTTTTCCTGTGTTTTGGTTTCACTATTCAGAAACTATAAACAAAAAAATATCCATAAAAGCCATCCTTGTGAAAGTCAATATTATTAAAGGGCAGAGTTTTTAAAAATAATCATCAAAATATATATAAAAAGGAGGATACGCGGGAGCTTAGGTGGCGTTTTAAGATTGTCTCAATCTATTTTTCTAATTTTTTAGAATTTTAAATCGCCATAAAAAAATATTTTTTAAGGTATTATAAGTAAAATAGGTGTACGAATTTATAAAGGAGAAGAATTCGAATTTATAGGAAAGATATTTAATTAAAAGTTTTATTGGAAGAAAAATAGGTGTTCGAATTTATAAAGTAGAAGAGTTCAAATATGTGTATGAATTTATAGAGGAATCTTATTCTAAAAGTTCACACTTCACAAAGGAGAATAATTAAATATCTTTTAATATATTAGAAATGGAAAATGTATTTGAATTAAAAGAGGAGAAGAGTTATACTATATAAATAAACATATAATTAAAAAACCTTTAACGTATTCGAAGTAAAAAAGACTTGCAAATTTTGCAAATTTATATCATTATAAAACTTACGCACAGTCAACATGAACGTGTCTATTTATACATGAAAGGGATAAGTCGGCTAGATCTTGATTTTATTATGTTTCATCAATTTGCTTAATTCTGTTTTATTATAGTGTTTAATTACTGTTCATAAATTATGAGTTCTAATACTTTATGCTTCCTAATCGACATGCAGGTAAATCAAGTTCATCAATGGAAGGATTACGGACTACATTATCAATGAATTGAGCTTAATTTTTTGGATTGAATAATATTTGAGGTACTTTTTTTCTTAGAGGTTGTTTGGTTGACATGTATTTACATGGATATTTGAAATACCTAGGAAGTGAGAAAAAATAGAGTTGTTTGGTTGTATGAACCATAGGCATTATAAATTACTTGATAGGTATAAATACCTATAAAATGTGGAAAGTTACTTACCACCTCCACCTAGGTTATCTACACTTCCCCTCCTAAAAAATAGCTATAGACACATATGTGTTTATCTGTATATATAGGTGTGTATATATACTATAACCCCTACAAATTCCTACATCTAATCAAACAAAAAAATTTACTTCCCTGAAACTTTATAAAGACAGGAAATAGAAATGACTATGAAAAGTTAATACCTATTGTAATTGTATACCAAACGAGCACTTACTGTCTTGAGCTGTTTCTATTGAATTTCTCTCTCTATTTGAAATCCGTTATCAATTTGCATGTGTATCAAATCGTGGTACATGATGTTCTGCGTCGGCATATTATAATATTTTTTTATAATTCCTGGAAGACTCAAGCTCATGTGGCTCTAACAAATTGTAATTAAATTTTATCTGTGTCGGGAAATTTCAATACGAATGATCAAAAAATCTATTACACAAAACACGGGTTCAGCCACTAAACATGATCAGCTAATTAGAAGTTATGCACGAGTAGTTGGATACATCTTTTCTATGTTTTTGGCTATCTTCTTTAACATCTTTAACATGGTGGTACAAACAATTTGATCAATCAAATCAAATTATTTTTTTAAACTTTAGTTTACCAGACTTTTATTAGTCAGAGTCTCATATATTCATATAAATTTGCATGTATTTTCTATCGCTTTAAAGGATTTGATTTTTTATCATAATTTTTTCAATGGTAAAAGCCTAAAGATCATTATGTTGTACTCAATTTTGATTTGCTCCGGTACTTGGTATTAATCTTATAGTGGAATAGGTATTTATAAGACATATGATTAAAAGTTCTATTTGAAATAGAATATGTATCTATAAGGCATGTGATTAAAAGTTCTTATTGGAAGTAGAATAGGCGTACGAATTTATTAAAAAAACATAAAAATAAATGTTCTATGAGAAGTAGAATAGATGTTTGAATATATAAAGGAGTCATACAATTAAATATTTTATTGAAAGTTGAATACAAGGATAGTGGTGACATCTTTTACGATTTTCTAAAATTATATATTTTTCATATGAGTTAATTATACTTCTATTAGTAAAATTAATATATATATATATATATATATATTGTTGTGGAATAAAAACTGGTTTACTATTTGTAATTAATGCTAGGGTGGTTGAGCTTCGAGCTTTAATGGCTGCTTCTGCGTTCGAGACTAAACGGTCCTCACAGAATGCCTACGTATCTCTGTATTAGAGAATCAAGCCAAGAAAACGTCGTTCTGAGAATGAGGGGTCAGGCCCTTTATATAGGCTGAGAAGCCTTTAGAATTATGGTAGGAATTAGAGACTTGGTAGAAAAGTCTTTGAGGAAAGTTCTAGATCTATTCCTTGTAGGAATCAGTTTCCATATTGAATTGGATGCCTTATAGGATAAGTCTGAAGGGGATATTATCCTTATCCAACTCTTATTTGCTGAGCTGTTTATTTCCCCCAATATTAATTACGAAATTAATATTATAATAGGGGTTTTGGGCCCATCTGGTGGGCCCCACGTTTGGACCATTCAGGGTCTAATTAATGCCATATTAAATGTGTCTTTAGGGCTTATTTTCAGCCCATATCATTTGCCCCCCAACTTCTAGGAAAACTGATCAGGTTTTCCTTGAAGTTTTAACGGCCTTTTTCGAGACTCGGGTCGGGGTTTATCTTTGATATCGTTTTGACGTAAAGCGTGGAGCGACCGACGCGTTTACAACGACGCTAGATTGTGCCGGTAGCATTGAACGGTGCTAAACGACACTAAACGACACTAAACGGTGCTAACTAGCCTTAAACGACGTTTAAACGATGTTAAGCGACGCTAAACGGCGATAAACGGCGCTAAGCGGCACTAAACGACACTAAACGGTGCTAAACAGCCTTAAACGACGTTTAAACGATGTTAAACGACGCTAAACGGCGATAAACGGTGCTAAACGGCACTAAACGACACTAAACGGTGCTAAACAGCCTTAAACGACGTTTAAACGATGTTAAACGACGCTAAACGGCGATAAACGGTGCTAAACGGCACTAAACGACACTAAACGGTGCTAAACAGCCTTAAACGACGTTTAAACGATGTTAAACGACGCTAAACGGCGATAAACGGTGCTAAACGGCACTAAACGACACTAAACGGTGCTAAACAGCCTTAAACGACGTTTAAACGATGTTAAACGACGCTAAACGGCGATAAACGGTGCTAAACGGCACTAAACGACACTAAACGGTGCTAAACAGCCTTAAACGACGTTTAAACGATGTTAAACGACGCTAAACGGCGATAAACGGTGCTAAACGGCACTAAACGACACTAAACGGTGCTAAACAGCCTTAAACGACGTTTAAACGATGTTAAACGACGCTAAACGGCGATAAACGGCACTAAACGGCGCTCCTGAAATCGTACGAAAAAAATCAAGATTCAGGTTCAGAAGCTGCCCGAGAATTGCTGAAAAACCAAGATTCAGGACCACAAGCTGACCCGCGATCGGCCGGATCAAGGGCTAGCTTGTGGTCGGCTAGCTCCTGGTCGGCCGAAGGGCCTCCAACCAAGGTGGTCGGCTGACACCTGGTCGGCTGGAGGGCCTTGACCCCAGGTGGTCGGCCGGCACCTGGTCGGCTGGCTCGTGGTCGGCCGGGGCTCCCGAATTTGCCTTGGTCGGCTGCAAGGTGGTCGGCCGGGGCATCTGAATGTGCCTTGGTCGGCTGCAAGGTGGTCGGCCATGGCTCCTTCGGGTGTCGTGGTCGACCATTTCGAAGGATTCAGAAGCTGAATCTCGATCCTCGGTTGGTTTTTTTTTTTTTTTTTTGGTCACCCGTGACTTTCAAGGATTCAGAAGCTGAATCTCGATCCTAGGGATTCAGAAGCTGAATCTCGATCCTAGGTTGGTTTTTTGGTCATCCGTGACTTTCAAGGATTCAGAAGCTGAATCTCGATCCCAGGGATTCAGAAGCTGAATTTCGATCCTAGGTTGGTTTTTTTGGTCATCCGTGACTTTCAAGGATTCAGAAGCTGAATCTCGATCCTAGGGATTCAGAAGCTGAATCTCGATCCTAGGTTGGTTTTTTGGTCATCCGTGACCTTCAAGGATTCAGAAGCTGAATCTCGATCCCAGGGATTCAGAAGCTGAATCTCGATTCTAGGTTAGTTTTTTTTTTTTTGTCAATCGTGACTTCTATCGGGATTACACCTTAATTCAGGATTAGCACTACTAACCTCGTGTTTAAGATTAAACTCGTTGTTTATCTCTTTAAGTGCAAACATCCATGCAGTAAATATCTCAGCTGTTTCTTTTCCGACAGATATGAATTATAACGATTCTTTCTGAATAACGTGGATAATTTCTGTCCTTTTTTGTCTGGAAACGATAGATGACCTGTTAACACGAACCGAGCTGAGATTCAACCTGATGTAACAGGTCATGTATTTTCTATAAAAGAGGAGAAGTAGCCTTCATTTCCATTCACTTCTTCATTTCTGAGCTTTCAGATTCTTAAGTTTTCTTAGGTTCAAGTTACAAGATCCAGTTCGAGCTTCAAGATCAAGTTTCAGATTCAAGATCAAGTTTCAGCTCCTGCATCAAGATGTCGGAAGGTGATCAACCAATGGCTCCCCCGGTCTCCATGATGGAAGCCATGTCAAAGAGGAGTAAAATGAGGACTGCTAAAGGTAAAGAAAGAATTCAACCTCCTTCATATGTTGAACATAGATTCGAATCCTTGCTAGAACTTTTAAATATCATGAGGGATACATTTCCCAACTGTTCTAGTCTAGATTCTTTCAATAGTTCCAGTAAATTGTCGGAACGGGACGTTCAGAAGATAAGGGAGTCTTATCACTTTCCAAGTGCCATCCAGGTTCGTCTCCCGAGTCCATCAGATAGAACTTGCAACTGGCATCCTGAAAGGATCTGTGTTTACTGGGGTGCCTTAGATGCTGGGTTCAGGTTCCCGGTTGACAATTTTATTATCAGGCTGCTGGCTGAATATCAAATCCACCCCTGTCAATTGTATCCCAACGCCTGGAGGTACATTTCTATTTTCTTGATAAGGTGTCGGGAGCTGGGGATTCATCCGACAACCACACTGTTTCGAAGTATCTTCGGGGCCAGCAACTCTTCTGAATCCAAAAAAGGATGGGTGAGCCTCAAGCACCGAGCCAAGCTTCCACACATGGTGAATCCCTTCTCCTTTCCAGATTCACAACATTTCTGGGAAAGGGAGTTTGTAGTTCTTGAATGGAAGGGCGGTGATTGGGGCAACTTCTTTGTGAAGAAATTCGGGTCTGTAGAAGATAGTTCCCACTTCGTGTGTGACCTTTCTGATCCGGAATTGTTGGACCGGGATAAGCTTCTCGCCGACGACGGTCGCACACACTATAAAACTATTTTAAACGAAAAGAATCTCATTGGGGCTGGCCTTAGCTTTCTTTCTATTGAGGGTAACTTTCTTACTTGAACTTATTGTGAACTCTGTTTGTTCTTATACCGATGTTTTTCTCTTTGTATTTCAGCTGCTGAGGAGATTGATAATCGTCCCGAGAACCGGCCAACTGTTACCAAGAGGATGCAGAAAAGGGCTGAAGAGAAGCTGAATCCAACTAAGCCTCACATCCCTAATTTCTTGGAGCGTTGTTCTCAAGGTGGTAAACGATCCCGAAACGCTGACGGGGATGTCCGGACTCCTTTTATACCTCCTTGGGGCATCTGCGAACAAGACTCGGTCTTCGGGAGTCCTCATCTGGCCCTAGACTGGTCTAAGCTTTCCATCACTCCGCCTGACCAAGCGACAATGCATGCAGGTGACAAGCTGGATGAGTCTCAACTCATGGGCGCCCAGGCCTTGTATCAGGTATGAAATTCCTTATGTTTGACATTGTCATTGATTTCAATTTTGCATATTCCTTGTGGCTCACTTATTTCCTTGTTGCAGGCCAACGCCTATTTTCAAACCATTTCGACCCAAGGCCGGGCCTTTAGGGACGAAAATGTTAGCTTGAGAAATGACTCCATGAGGTTCAGGGAAGAGATTGATGATCTACACTCCCAAGTTGTTCGTGCTGAGGCCAACGCCGCATCTACCCGCAAACAGCTTGCTTCTCTAGCTAGAAAGAAGGCCTCTGATGCAGACAAGGTGATCCAGGCCTACCATAGGTCTGAAGATTTCCTCAAGCTCATTGATGATCATGATGATGAGGTGCGTCCCTTCAACATGTCTGTTGGTTGGGAAAAGGCTATTAACGCTGTGAATCATAGGCATCCATCTGTTGTCAATCCAGCAGACTTTCCTTGCCCAAATTGGGGTGCCCTCCCGGTTAACCTAGCTTCTGGTTCGGGAACTAAAATTGTTCCCCAAGCATCAGGATCCGGTTCCAGAGGCAGTCACCGTCGTTCCGGGTCCAACTCAAAGGGGGTTGTTCCCGCTGCTAGCCAAGACTCACATTCTTCTGGCTCCCGTGGGAAGAAAGTCCTGCCAGCAAAGAAGGTTGGAGTAGTTCGCCAACCCATCCCTAGGAAAAGGCTAATCCGGAACGAGGGCAGTTCTACTTCTTCTTCATCTTCCGAGGGAAAAGGGGCCAAAGTTGCTAGAGCTCAGCCAATGGTAATAGCAGAGTCCGGTGGTGATTCCAGCGAAGACTCAGAGGAGGAGAGTGAGGAAGAGGAGAGCGGCGGTGAGGAGTCTGGAGAAGAGGGTTCTGGGGAGGAGTAGCTGGAGTTAGTTCGTGGCCTTGCATGGCCTTGTTAGCCAGATGTGGCTTTATTTGTCTAGATTTCATTCACGGTCCTTGGGGACCAAACTTTTATCTATCTTGTTGATGTAACTTAACTGTTGGCCCTTCGGGGTCTTTAGAACCAGGTCGCCTTGTCGAAAGAACCTTTCCTTAACTCTGTGGTTGTAATAAAAGGATGCTTTCTTTTGATGTTCCACATTTTTAGCGTTTGCCTCATCCCTGACTTCGTCAATCAGATCTAGGGCGAGTCTCATGCCCTCTTCGTTAGTTTCTGGTTCAAAAGCCTCAACTCGAGGTGACGCTTGCATGATCTCCAAAGGCACAACTGCCTCAGCTCCGTAAGCCAGCAGGAACGGGGTTGCTCCAGTGGTCACTTTACAAGTGGTACGGTATGCCCATAGTATGGGCAGCAACTCATCTACCCAAGTGTTTCTAGAGCGTTCAACCCTCTTCTTCAGTCCATCAAGGATAATTCGATTAGCTACCTCAGCTTGCCCGTTGGCTTGTGGATGAGCCACGGAGGTAGAACGAAGCTCAATTGCATTCTCCTCACAATATTTTTTGAATTCTTCATTATTGAACTGTGTCCCATTGTCCGTCACCAAAATTCGGGGGATTCCATACCTGCAAATTATATTCTCCCAAAAGAACTGGGCAACTTGTTTGGTGGTTATCTTGGCTAGAGGTTTAGCCTCAATCCACTTAGTAAAGTAATCAATGGCCACTATCAGAAATTTCCTTTGTGCTGAAGCTACGGGGAAGGGACCAAGTATATCCATCCCCCACATCGCGAATGGAATAGGGGAGTTAACCGATGTTAACATCTCGGGCGGCTGCCTTACTATCGGAGCATGCTTCTGGCATCGATCGCACCGCTTGACATAGCTCTGTGCATCGGCCAGCATTTCTGGCCAGTAGAATCCCAAACGAGTTATTTTGTGAGCTAGGGCTCTGCCCCCCAAGTGCTGCCCACAAATTCCTTCATGAACTTCTTCCAAAGCTTCCCTTGCCTCTTGGGGCCTCAAACATTTCAAGTACGGGATAACGAAAGATCTTTTGTAAAGAACGCCCTCGATCAAGGCATATCTTAATGCTCTCACGGACAGCTTTCGTGCCTCCAAGGCATTGCCGGGGAGCCAACCAGTTTCTAGGTGAGCTTTGATAGGATCTATCCAACAGCTTCCCACATCAATTGGTGCCACTAATTTTGAGTTAATAGTCGGGGCCTTCAAGACCTGGAAGTAAACACTCCCTGCATAGTTTTCTATTTCGGAAGAAGCGAACTGGGATAGGGCATCGGCCTTAACGTTCTCTTCTCTCGGAATGTGTTCTACATAACACTCATCAAACTGAGTCATGACAGCTTTCACAACTCGCAGATATTTTGCCATAGTTTCATCCTTGGCTTCAAATTCACCAATCACTTGAGAGACTACTAATCTTGAATCTCCACAAACTTTGAGATTCTTGACTCTCATGATTCTGGCCAAGCCTAAACCAGCTATCAAGGCCTCATACTCAGCTTCATTGTTAGTTGTTTGAGATTCTTGACTCTCATGATTCTGGCCAAGCCTAAACCAGCTATCAAGGCCTCATACTCAGCTTCATTGTTAGTTGTCTGGAAATCCAGCTTCAAAGCATATTCGACTGTGAACCCATCGGGGCTTTGCAACACTAAGCCTGCGCCACTAGATTTTGTTTTTGATGCTCCATCAAAATAGAGCACCCAATATTCCTTCTGATCAGGTTCAAGTTCTCCATCTTTATCTTGCTTCTCAGGGGTTGTTATTGTCTCCTGCCCCCCGACTTCTTGGTTGCTAATGGTGCATTCAACCACGAAGTCAGCCAATGCCTGAGCCTTAATGGCTGTTCGAGGCTTATACGTGATGTCAAATTCCCCAAGTTCAATCGCCCACTTGATTAGCCTTCCACTAGCCTTTGGGCTATGCAAAATGTTTCTCAACTGTTGGTCCGTCAGGACCTCAATCTTGTGTGCCTGGAAGTATGGGCGTAGCTTCCTCGAGGCTGTTATCAATGCCAAGGCGAACTTCTCAATGGGAGAGTAATTCAGCTCCGCCCCGTGCAACACCTTGCTCACATAATAGATAGGTTTCTGGACCTTCTTCTCTTCTCGGATGAGAACGGCGCTCAACGCTTGCTCAGATACCGCCAGGTATATATAAAGAGTCTCTCCGGGACTAGGTTTGGCCAGCAACGGGGCTTCAACCATGTACTTCTTCAATTGTTCAAAGGCCTCTTGGCTCTCAAGGGTCCACTCAAAATTTTTCACCTTCTTCAATGCTTGAAAGAACGGCAAGCATTTATCACCAGACTTGGAGATGAATCTTCCTAAAGCCGCTACACGGCCTGTCAACTTCTGCACATCTCTTATAGAGCGTGGTGGCTCCATATCTAAGATTGCCTTAATCTTGTCAGGGTTGGCCTCTATGCCTCTCTTTGAAACCATTAGACCCAAAAATTTTCCTGATCCAACGCCAAAGGCACACTTGGCTGGATTCAACATCATTTTGTGGTGCCTCAGCACTTCGAATGCCTCTCTGAGGTGCTTAATGTGGTCTGCCTTGAACAGGCTCTTGACTAGCATGTCATCAACATAGACCTCCATGGTTTTTCCAATTAGATGGGCGAATATCTTATTCACCAGTCGCTGGTAAGTAGCTCCTGCATTTTTTAGACCGAAAGCCATAACAAGATAGCAGAAAACACCAAAGTCAGTTATGAAAGATACCTTAGGGACGTCATCCTTGTGCATCTTAATCTGATTGTAGCCGCTGAACCCATCCATGAAGCTCAGCATCTCATGTCCAGCTGTGGCATCTATTAACATGTCTATCCTAGGTAAAGGGAAGCAATCCTTAGGGCATGCATCATTCAAGTCGGTGAAGTCTATACACATCCTCCACTTACCGTTGGCTTTCTTGACCATCACAGGGTTAGCCAACCATTCTGGAAACTGAATCTCTTCAATAAACCCAGCTTCTAAGAGCTTTTCCACTTCTTGCTTTATGGCTTCTTGCCTTTCAGGTGCAAAGTTCCTCTTCTTCTGCTGTATTATCTTTCGATTAGGATCGACATTCAATCTGTGAGTTATGAGTTGGGGATCAATCCCTGGCATATCAGCTGCTGTCCAGGCAAACACATCGCTATTTTCTTGCAAGAATGCTATCAATTTGCCCTTCAGGGGTTCCTTCAGAGAGGCTCCTATATAAGTCACCTTCTCAGGGTCGCCTAGCTCCAGAGGAATAGGTATTAAGTCCTCCGCTGGCTTTCCTCTATGTTCATCATCACCACGGACATCCATGTCTTCGATCGGAAGTACCTGCCCCCCGATTCCATCAGCCCTTAACGCGGATACATAACAACTTCTTGCCATCTTCTGATCACCCTTTTGTTCTCCAACACCATTCCTGGTTGGAAACTTAATCTTCATGTGATATGTGGAGGCCACAGCCTTGAATGCATGAAGTCCAGTACTTCCTAGGATCGCGTTATAGGTCGAGGATGCCTTGATCACAAGAAAATTCAGCATCTGAGTAGCTTCTCTAGGTTCCTGTCCAATCGTCATGGGTAACTGAATAGTCCCTTCAACCTTGGACTCAACTCCATTAAATCCATAGATTGGCATGTTGGTGGGGGTCAACTGAGAATCGGTGTACCCCATTTTCACAAACGCATCGTGAAACAAGATATCAACAGAAGCTCCATTGTCTATCAAGACTCGTTTCACCTCCGAGTTTCCAATCACAGGAGTTATGACCAACGGGTCGTAATGGGGGAACTTTACCCCTTCGAGATCTGAATCATCAAACCCAATAACTATTTCAGTCTTGGCACGTTTTGGGGCTTCCCCCACAATGTGCATTACTTCTCTGGCATATGCTTTTCGAGAGTTTCGAGTCGTGCCGGCCGCTATCGGGCCTCCCCAAATCATATTAACAACTGGCCCTCGGGGCTGTGGGTTACGATCACGATCACGATCACGATCGTTATCTCTTCTGTCATTATCCCTTCTTTGGGTTCCACGATCATCATTCTTCGTGAACCTGCTCAGCTTTCCTTTTCGGATCAAGAACTCAATCTCATCTTTCAACTGTCTACAATTATCAGTATCATGACCCACATCACGGTGGTACCTACAGTATTGATCCTTGTTTCTTTTTGTGGGATCACCCCTAAGTGGCTTCGGCCATCGGAAATCTTTATCCTTCTCAATATCTAGCAAGATCTGACTCCTAGGAGCATTCAGTCTCGCATAGTCGTTGAATCTTGATCCCAAATTTTTCTTCGGGGGTGAATCAGAATCCTTGCTAGTCCGGGGATACTTGTCCCTAGCATCGTACTCTTGCTCTTGCTTTCGTTTCTTCGAATCGTTAGAACCCTTGCCATTGCTTCCTGTGGTATCCTTCTTCATGCTGTCCTCGGCCTTGATATATTTATCAGCCCTCCGTTGGAGCTCGGCCATATTTTCAGGAGGGTGTTTTGCCAAAGACCTTTTAAAGAAGAGATCAGTGGTTCCGTGTTCCAGGGCTACCATGGCCACCTTATTTTCCAGATCAGTGATATTCAGCGTCTCCTTGGTGAACCGCTTGAGGTAATCTCTCAGATTCTCGTTCTTCCCCTGCACCACATACATAAGGGATGCAGAACTTTTTTCATGAACTCTCCCACTAATGAACTGGCTGACAAAGGCGGCGCTCAGCTCTTTGAACGAGCCGATTGAGTTTGCAGGTAAGCGGCTATACCACCTTTGAGCCATGCCAGACAAGGTTTGAGGGAACGCCCTACACTTTAAGGCATCGCTTGCAGGCTGCAACAGTAGTGCGTTTGAGAACGTCGTAACATGGTTTGCGGGATCGCCCGTTCCATCATAGGCCTTAATTGTCGGCATCTTGAACTTCCTTGAGATGCGAGCATTCATTACCTCCTCAGTGAACGGAGGTGTAGGATCATCAGGATCCCCAAGGGGCATCAGATCCCTAGGGTTACTTTTGGGGGTCTCCACCCTTGTTGATTTTTCAATCGGGGCATCGGCCCTTCGTTGCCTCCTTGAGGGCCTTTCCAGATTTATAATGGGAATCCTCCCTGTAACTGGAGGAGGTTGAATCAGACTTCGCCTTGCTTGCTCTCTAGCAATATCGTCCTTCAGCCTTTGGATCTCTGCCTCATGAGCCTTAATCCTTTCCTCGGCCGTTTGTGGAGGTTCATCGTGGATTCTTTGGGACCTCCTTCGAGGTTCTTTACTAGCACGTCGCCTCCTCGGGGCTTCATCACGATCATCATTGTCATCCTCAGAAGTTGAATCATCAGAATAGGGACCAGAGTAATCATCGTACTCCCGATCTCGGATCTGTAAGGCATGACCGCTCGGTCCAGGTTCCCTACGTTGAGGGGGATAATTAGGCAGCCCATACATCGGGTTGGTGTTCAAAGGGAGATCCGTGGTGTGGATCTGTACCCCCGGAGGTAGCGTACGACCAGCGCTATCAAGAGGAGAAACCACCATCTGAAGAGGGTTAGTTTCTCGGTTTTGAGGAATAGCCACAGTTCCCTCAACATGGGGAATCGTCCCTGAGGGTTGAGAGGTTAGAGGTTGAATGACTGTCCCTGTTGGTGGGGGTAATTGTCCTCCCTCAGTGGTAACGAGCGGATCAGAGACAGCAGGTGGAGCAGTGCTAAGGGGTATGGCCTCAGTTGATGTTGTTCTTCGTGTTTGAACCATGGTTGATGTCTTCTTCCCACAGACGGCGCCAAATGTTGTGGAATAAAAACTGGTTTACTATTTGTAATTAATGCTAGGGTGGTTGAGCTTCGAGCTTTAATGGCTGCTTCTGCGTTCGAGACTAAACGGTCCTCACAGAATGCCTACGTATCTCTGTATTAGAGAATCAAGCCAAGAAAACGTCGTTCTGAGAATGAGGGGTCAGGCCCTTTATATAGGCTGAGAAGCCTTTAGAATTATGGTAGGAATTAGAGACTTGGTAGAAAAGTCTTTGAGGAAAGTTCTAGATCTATTCCTTGTAGGAATCAGTTTCCATATTGAATTGGATGCCTTATAGGATAAGTCTGAAGGGGATATTATCCTTATCCAACTCTTATTTGCTGAGCTGTTTATTT
This sequence comes from Saposhnikovia divaricata, assembly GCA_036435485.1. NCBI lineage: Eukaryota > Viridiplantae > Streptophyta > Magnoliopsida > Apiales > Apiaceae > Saposhnikovia > Saposhnikovia divaricata. The sequence continues at coordinate 80,087,997 of CM071599.1, forward strand.
CCCCCAATATTAATTACGAAATTAATATTATAATAGGGGTTTTGGGCCCATCTGGTGGGCCCCACGTTTGGACCATTCAGGGTCTAATTAATGCCATATTAAATGTGTCTTTAGGGCTTATTTTCAGCCCATATCATATATATATATATAGGCTAGCGTTCAAATAGAAACCAACCTTAGAATAGAAACTAGAAACCTACACTAAATAAATTATATTTCATTTATTTTAATGGCCCCGCTAGGGGCACCTTCACAAAAAACGTTTAAAATTCTTGGCTCTATTCAACAAAAATATTAAAAAAAAAAAAATTTAAAAAAAGTTACTGTTCACGTGCCACGTCATCACGTGAACAGTAACTTTTTTTTTATTTTTTTTTTAAATTTTTGTTGAATAGAGACAATAATTTTAAACGTTTTTTATATTGGAGTGCCCCTAATTTGATCATTAGATTAGCTTGAAATATTTAATTTAGGTTTAGTTTCTAGTTTTTATTCTAAGTTAGTTTCTATTAGAACAAGACCCTATATATATATATATATATATATATATATATATATATATATATATATATATATATATATATATATATATATATATACATACATACATAAATCCAATACTATTCTCATATAAAAGTTTTCGTATTTAAAAAGAAAATAATTGATGTGTTAACATAGTAAAATAACATTCTCATTCGGGAACCCTAAATAAATACAGGAGTATCTGTAATATAAAGAGAAAATAAGACGTATTTTCATTTTTTAAACCTCCGTAAATTTTATAAAGTTTAGAGAAAGTAAAAATTAAAATTCACTCTATTTTTAGGTTTTGATTTTAAAGGGAAAAGTTGCTCTATAAGATAAGTATCATCAATAATATATAATGAAGTTGGAATTTCGATCCCAAACGAGAACGGCTCGAAACGTGTTAAACGGGAACACGGCTCACTATAAAACGATCTTCTAAAATTACATATTTTTTATATATGTTAATTATACTTCTACCAGGAAAATTTATTCATAAATCCAATACTATTCACATAAAAAAGTCTTCGTATTTAAAAAGAAAAAAATTGATGTGTTAACATAGTAAAATAACATTTTCATGCAGGAACACTAAATAAATACTAAATAGAGTATATCTATAATATAAAAGAGAAAATAAGATGTAATTTCATTTTTTAAAACTCCATAAATTTTGGAAAGTTTAGAGAAAGTAAAAATTGAAATTCACTATATTTTTAGGTTTTAATTTTAAGGAAAAAAAGTAGTTTTATAAGATAAATATCATCAATAATCTAAAATGAAGTTGGAATTTCGATCCCAAACGAGAACGACTCGAAACGTGTTTAACGGGAAGACAGCTCACTATAAAAGATTGTATTAGCTATTAGAATTTGTTGTTGGTGTTATAAATTGTATTTTATTTTTAGGATTCGATTTTTTTGGATAAACATTGTTATACAAGTAATATATGTAAAAGTTAGGGTTTTGGTCTTAACGAGTGGGCGGCTCAATAGGAATACCCTTGTTTGATGAGAAAGCGGTTCATTAGAGAAGATCGTTTTGAATATTAAAATTTATTATTGATGATATAATAGAAGATAAATGTATTTTGAATTTTTTATAATATTAAGATTTTAAATATTTATAATTAACAAACTATCTTTAACATGTTAGAAGCATAATAGGTATTCAAATTTATAGAGAATAAGAGTTTAAATTTTTAGGGAAAATATGTAATTAAAAGTTCTATTGGAAGTAGAATAGGTGTTTGTAAAACACATAATTAAAAATTTTATTTTAAGTAAAATAGGAGTTCTAATTTATAGAGAAGAATAGTTTGAATTTATAGAAAATATATATAATTAAAAAAATGATTGGAGGTAAAAAGATGTTTAAATATATAAAGAATGCATATAATAAAATATTTTATTGGAAGTAGAATATGAGGGCGGTGGAGACGTCTTATACGATTTTTTAAAATTATAAATCTTTTTTCCTAGAAATCCTTTATTTTAACTTTTTTATACAATTTAATTATATTTGCTTTAGAAAAATATATCTAAAGTTTCAATATTATTCACGTAACGAAAATTATTCGTATTTAAGAAAAATGATATGTTAACATAACAGAGAGACATTCTCATGCGGAACCTGTAAATAAATACAAGAATATCTATAATATACAGAAAATATAAAATGTATTTTTATTTTTTAAAACTCCATAAATATTAGAAAGTTTAAATAATGTAAAAACTAGAATTTACTCTCTTCCAAACTTTTAATTTTTAAGAAAAAAAGTTATTTTATAAGATAAGTGTCATCAATGATATGTAATGAAGTTAGATTTCGGTTCCAAATAAAAGCGGCTCGAAACATGTTTCATGGGAAGACGGCTCACTAGAAAAAGATTGTATTAGCTATTAGAATTTAATACTGATGTCATAATTTTTATTTTTATTTTTAGGGTTCGATTTTATAAAATAAAAATTATTATAAAATCTTTATAATATATATGTTAAAGTTGAGATTTCAATTTTAACGAGAGAGCGGCTCAATCGAAAGAATCGTGTTTTGCAAGAAATCGGTTCATTATTGAAGATTATATAACTATTAAAATTTTAATATTGATAATATAATATAACGTACATATGTATTGAATTTTAAAAAAAAAACTGTGATGTCGCCGCGAAGCGCGGCTTTATCGACTATTTTAATAAATTTAGATCTATTTAAAGGTTATCTAGAACTTGAAAAGAAAAACAAACTTTAATGTTTTGTTGCTACCTAAGGTGAATAAATTGCTCATATAATGCATGCATGAATCGACCTTGTAAAATAAAACAAGTGGAATAAAAAAGAACGTACTGTATATCTTTAAGTTCTCTCCAAAAAGAGAAAACTGGATCTAAGGTTGTCCTCGTGGAAAAATCTTGAGGTTAAAAGATTTTGTTTGTAAATATAAATTTTATTACATTAATTTACATGTATATCCTTAAATTTATATTGAAAATCTTTTAACCTAAGGGAGAACCTTAAGGACAACCTCAGGCATATCTTACAAAAATACTCGCTCCATATTTACATATAAATCCCATATATCTCACATGTAAATCTCATATATCTCAGTGAACTTACCTGATATACATCTCAAACTCCCTAATTTCTAATTTAAATGATCGATCATGACAATCCATTATATCTATTATAGCTGAACATGGGTTTTGTCCCATTTAGTAAATTACAAATTTATCCTTAGATTATTTTTAAAAAATTTGAAGTTGGGAGGAATTGAACCTATGTCCATCCAGCACTTATAACTTAAAGTTGACATGTATAACCACTAAGACAAATCACTTCTTTGTGAAAATCTTTAAACTCATTTACTACATGCTCAAATAATCCACTTATTAGAAATATTTTTTTATATAATTTATTCAAGATAAAAGTGTTTACATAATTATACTAATTTAATAATTTGAATTTTGATAAGAATTAAACAGACGACATTCATATACTCATAAATTTATATCCACATTTATTTTTATGATTTATATGGATAAAATCATTAAAATATTTTTCTCATATAATAGTAAAAAATGGTAGTCGGGGTGTGAAAATATAAATTGACAAATATAATATTGTCAAAGTCAGAATTAAGAAAGGTATCGAGGTGGTCGAAAATTAGTCAAAAAATAAATCAAAGTGAGATGGTAGGTGACAAACAATAAAAGTAGAAGTCTATCTCAAGTAGGTAAACAGACGGAAGTGAAAATAGTTTTAAAAAAATTTATTACAATATATCTCTCTTTTAAAATTATGTATACTAACTTATAACCTGTGCAAAGCACGTCTTATTTTTAATTTTTTTATAATTTATTTATAGGGTAGTATAATATTATAACTATTAATTTTAATATGTTATTGGAAGAATTCGAATCTTGTATATAATAATTTTTTGTATTAAATATAAATTAATATATTTTTAGCGGGAATCGAACCTTAGACTTCTGTATATAAAAACTTTTAGCATTGTTGTATCTTACGGTCATGATTTATTTGAGTTGAAGATCTAACGGTTGTGAATGAGGGATAACCAAAAAAAGAGGTAAACAAAACTACAAATTATACCCCTTTTCACTTATTATAGTATAGTATAGATATATATATTAGTCAAATCGCCGGAATATGTTTATTACTCCGTCTGTCCCACTAGGTTCTTTACATTTGGGACAAAGGGTTTGACACGCATATTAAAACTCATATAAAGTTTAATTTCATAAATTATTTTAAATTTTTTTCTTATGAATAAGAATTTAATGTTTTATTCAAAAAAGAAAATTTTAAAAATAAGTTATAGAACTATACTTTACATACACCTTAAAATGCGTGCCCATCAGTGAAAAAAATTGTACAAAATGAGAGGGACGAGGGGAGTATTAAATTAATATAAAAACTGATAAATAAAGTGTATGATATATTTCTACTCGGTATCAGTATAATATTCTATTTAAGTATTAAAGATACCGAGGTTGCCGAAAATTTGTTAAAAAAAATCGAAGTGAGGAGATAGGTGATGGACGTAGAAGTCTATCTCAAGTATGTAAATGGGGGAAGTGAAAATAGATATATAAAAATTTATTACAAAATTTCACTCTTTTAACAATTATGTCTATATATTAGTCGAATGGCTATAATATTTTTATTATTAAATTAATACAAAAAATGATAAATAAAGTGTATAACATATTTTTACTCGATATCAGTATAATATTCTATTTTATTTTAAGTATATTTACATTATATCGGTTAATCCTATTAGCATCGGGTAATTTATTGATTAAGTAATAAAAAATATTAAAATATTGAAAATAAGAAATAATTTACATATGAGATTTGGATCTGGTAAAACAATGTGAACATAGTTTTGATATTTTTAGTCTCTTGCACTATATTTTTATAGCATTTTCGTAATATGTTAATGTTATTAATTTCATACAAAATGAGTTTTACAACTATATACTTAAATAGTAATTTATCAATTTCACTTGAGTTTTAAACTCCAATGCGAGTTTCATCCCGTTGTGAGACTAATAAACTAAAAAAATCGATGATATATATAATGTCTTATTATCACGGATGTGGTATGTGTATTTTTTTATTTCAAGAGTATCATTTTGGTGTTACCTCAAATTAAAATAATATTTCTTAGATGCTTCATTATTGTAATTATGTATATCTTCTTTCCATAGATTGAATTTCATTGTGCACGTGAACTTTTACAACATAATTTATTCGGTGCATACATTGACCCATTTCATTTTAAAAACCCGTTATGAGATATGACATTTTTATTTTAGTTACTCGTGTATTTGGTTGAATTTGGACATGTCTAAATATGTTTTGTCTTGAAATTTGAGATATTACCTTGGCGTTTTGAAAGTTCACTTATGACAATGGATGGTAGAATATATTTAAAAAAAAGATTTTGTTATGGTCAATTTATTATTAAAATGATACATCTGAAATGGTCAAATACCAAGATCCTAGAAAAGCACATATCATATATTTATTTTGGATGTGAACAACTATTAGGATAAATGTTGTTCTTCTTGTTCTCTGAAATTGGTCGAAGAAAAAGATCCAAAATTGGAAAAGTGCGCTGGCTTTTCCAAGCAGAACATATGACTTTATTATTTGTATTTTTCCGTCACATTACATTATTTCTTACAAAATTAGAAATAATATAAAATTTAATTCTTCATCCGTACCAAAATAAATAATCCAGCTATTTTTTCACGAATTTCAATACATCAAGATTATTTTGGTAATACTTGACAGTTACAATTAACTCTTTACCTATTGCTTTCAGTCAGCCATTTTTCTCACACTGACCAAACACAACTAAAAATATAACTCTTACTATTCAGAATCTGATAATATTTTGAAACTATAACATTTTAAATAAATCGAAATACGTGAAGTAGATTAACACGAGAAAATTATATGAATTATCATATGGTCCGTGCTTTACACGGGCTATCATGCTAGTTTTAAAGTTAAGAAGCAATCACTGAATCACTTTTGCATGGCTAGATCTGTTTTGCATCGGCGTGACATTTTATTAATTAAGCTAAATTTTCATAAGAGAAAAATGGACCTGAGGTTGTATTCAGGGTTTTCTTCTGAGGTTATAACAAAAATCACCTATAAATTAAGTGGCCCCGCAGGGTTTTTTTTGTAAATATTAATTTTTTATCAGTAAATTTACCTAAACACGCTTAAATATGTATTGAAAAGGTTTTAATCTCATGGAGAACCTTAAGGTCATCCTTAGGCACATGAATCCTTTTTCATAATATTTATTCAGTTACCAAGAAAATTTCAAAACTTTTCATAATGCTGCCTCTCCATATTTCTTTCCCGCTAGCCCGTTTGTAAGTTCTCTCCAACTTGTGAACATGAGTTGGAAATTGGAATCCGTACCATTGTTAGCCAATGTATATTTATTTAATGGAATGAACATTATCTTTTACTTCCTCTGTCCTATCCATTTCTTTACACTTAATTTTTTGGGATGTTTCATTCAATTATTTACATTTCTAAACTTTCCTAAAATGGTAAAATTTTATAGGGAAATGCTAACCATAGATTAAATACTCTTATATTTTCAACATCTTTTGTAAGGTTTTTAGTTGTTTTTAGTTTCCCAATGTCTCTTTGCAACACAAATTTAATTTTCCAAATAATAATAATGGACCCCCTGCATTCACATTAATTTCCAACGATAAAAACATCCCAAATTTCTAAATAATCATATTGAATTTCGTGCAAAATTGATGTATTAAATGCAAAATTGATGTATTAAATGCATTTATCCATCTACATTAATGCTTAACCATAGCCCTAAGCTATGTTTAGCATTACCCAATTTTATAATATAAAAATCAACTACATCCACTACTTTTCTCCACTAACTCATTTTATACATTATATAGTTATGGGTCTCATCACTTTACTTATTTTTCTTACTTCTCTACTCCCTCTTTATATTTTTTCTTTGTCCCCGTACCCAATCCAAATGTATACATTTGGGTGGGAGCTAGGGAATACAAGATAATGAAAATACTTTTTTATTATTAAATTGAACGGAGAACATATTTGCAATAGAAGAGTCTGATCGAATTGACTAAACAAACTTACGAGAAGTTAGGGAAAAAAAATTTAGAAAGTCTGACTAGCTTTCATTGTTGAGATAAGTCAATTATAATTTTTCTCTATATAAAATTATGTATTTTTTTTTTTGTAAAGATTAAACGAGTGTGATTAATTGAAACTTGGTTTTTGTTGCCAGAAAGAACCGCTTTAGCGTTAAACTAAACTCCAAACCTATTTAGTGTTATAGTTCAAGTTAAAGAGGTAGGTTAATTATCTACTAATTTTTCTCTCTCCCCTCTCCGTCGACTCCGATCCTTAACATAATACAGACACCACCCCTTTTCTCCATCTTCAACTTCGTTTTCCCATCAAACCATTCTCCAATCCTCCTCCAAATCATTTAAGCCCCTTTCTTGTATTTGTTCCCGTCTTTTTCAATAAAAATCGAACCAAAGCCAAACATCTAGAATTTATATCTCAGATCTATCTTGGTTTTGAGTCCGACTCCGCAAATAAAAATTCTTTAGATTCAAATTCTCCTCCTTAACATCATACCAAAATTTGGTGTCATTCCGAGGTATTTGAATTTTTGGTTTTTAGTCTCGCCTTTTGACGTTAGTCTCGCCTTTTGGCGTGTGTCTGGCTTGTTACCCATTTATTTGGGATGTTAAGGTATGCTGTTTTTTTTTTTTTATGTCGGTATGTATTTTGTTCCTAACTACTTTGAAAATGATTTATGTGATTTTGTGGGAGATCTGTAATTCGTGCATTGGATTTGGTCTGGTGTCGGATATTGCAAGAGCTTACTTTTCACAACTAAAATTTGTTCATCTTATGAGATCTTTCACTTTCGGCATGTCTATAGCTGGTTTTCGGCATGTAGATAGCTGGGGTGTTTCTGAACATTGGACTACAGGCGGTGCGTATGTGAAGGTCATTTGTAATATTACGGGTTCCAGGATTGGTGCAAGATTGATTGATCGGGAAGCCATTTTAATCTTTTTTTGTTATTTGTTTCCATTCAGGTTGTAGTGTCAGTTCAAGGGTTTGTCCTGCCTATGATTTGAGTTGATTCAAGTTAATAAAATTCGCATTGTTTGTCAAAAAAAAAAAAAACTCCAAACCTATTTCAAAAAAAAAAAAGAAAAGAAAAAGAAAAGAAACTTCAAACCTTCAACAAAACAAAAACTCCAAATCTGGATGTAATTTTATTTAAAATTTATTATAAATATTTTAGGGGATATTTAGTAAAAGTGAATTATAATTTTATCAACAGAGTTAAGTTTTATGGAGATCGTTGTCTAATCGAAAACTTTAAAGATCATATATGTTTTGCGAGTAAAATATTTTAAAATGAGTTATTTTACAAAAACTTGTTCTATGTTATCACTATTTCACTGAAAATTTTGAAAATCATGCATGTTTTACTAACAAAATATTGCAAAAAAAAAGTATTCTGCCAATCACGTTCTACTTGCAAAATTTTGCAAAACATAAATATTTTGCTTGCCAACATACATTATTTTGAATATTTTCAACGAAATAGTGATTTTCATGTAACACGCTTTTCAAAATAATTATTTTTAAAAAATTTTGAATGTAAAACGTATATAATTTCCAATGAAATGATGGTCTTTTTTCTCTTTTTTTTGAACAAAAGATTTAATTCATTAATAAAAATCCATACGCCATCTACACAAACAATCGAGTCGAACAAATCGTAAAAAGATACAATCCTAGATTAATCCAGTCTTCTTAGACCTCTTGGAAATACCATCAAGCGATTTGTTGAAATTGATATATGTACATGTATCTGCTTCGTCACATCTGATTTGAGCTATCGACCATAATTGCAATCCAATAAAGACTTCTATCACTAAATCAAAACCTTGAAAATCTCACAGATCTAACATCTCGGACATTAATTCACTACAAAACACACACACACACACCAAATATACACAAAGTTCTCACAAGGAGAGAATAAACAAACCCAAATAAATTTGGAGCAAACTCAACAAAATATAGATTTAAGATAAACAAAAGCCTAACATAAGGCTCGATTTTATTGAAACCGAAAAAAGAAAGTTTAGAAGAATGGATGGAGGGCCTAAGGAGGATTAGAAATGAGGAAGGATGCTTTAAACGGAGAAGAAGGAGGTAGATCAGAAGAAAAAAAGGAGGCAATGGCTATGGAGATGAAAGGGATCAACTCTCATTAGAGAGCTTCTATACAATTTTAAAAAAATATGAAAATCAAAACGGAAACTTTCTTCCTTTTTCAGTTTTGAATTAACAACTAACGTACATAGGACTAAGAACTACGGATGACAGAAAAATCTGATCCGATGGATACCCGATCCATCTCGATTCGATTGGATTTTATCGAACCCGAAATATTGAGTTTTGATTTGGATTTGAATATTAGGCATTCCGATCCAGACCTGATCCGAAATTTAAAATCCGACCCGAAATCTGAAAAAATTCAATATCATATATATTATATATAAATATATTTTAATAGCATTTTTAATTTTTAATTTTCCCTCTTTTTATAATAATAGGATTTCAATTATATTATTTACTACTGAAGACATATATGTCCATAACACAATATCTTATATTCAAAAAATTTGTTACCAACCCCATCTTTCCTAATTTTTATTCTTATATCTTATATTTTCAATTTTAAACTAAAATTTCAAAGTTCGGGTTGTATTTATAATTATTGACAAATTGTTCTATTTTTTATATATAAATCTTAATTTTTGTTTAAAATTATTATTTCATGAATTTTATGTTCAAAGTAAAAAAATGGTACAAAATAAATTTTTTAAATTTTCAGAAGTTTCAAAATTCTAAATTTCGAATCCGATCCGAAATTCAATGGATTGAATTTGAATTTCAACTTTAAAATCCAAATAAAATTTAAATTTAATTTAATTTTTTTTTTAATTTCTTGCAAATTCAGTCCAATCCAACCCCTTTTCATCCCTATTAAGTTGCTAGCAACTTTTTTAAAAACAAAGAAACAAACTTTGACCTCCAATTACAAATTTAAAAGTTCAGACACCAATCTATTATGAATCTGTTTGGCTCTCTTTATTTTCTAAAATAAGAACTTATTTTGAAAAAAAAATTCACATTTATATGCAGAAAATAAGTAACTTATTTCAAAAAATCAGAAATAAGTTACTTATTTTTGATAAATAAAATTTGCCAAACGAGCTCTATAGTAGATGTAAAATCTAACCACCATTTTTCAATTTACTCTTAATTTATTTGTCGATGGGGAGAACGGGGAGAAAGTATAAGATGTAGTAGACCTTGTCCAAGATTTGTTTATGAAAGAGATGCTTCTTGTATTTTTAGGATTCCAACTAGAGTGCAGTTGAATACTAACATGTCACTTGGCTGCTGAATCCATAATGCATTGCTTGATTACTTGTCATTTTGCTCAAGGGTGTTGGCGTGCTGCTGTATGGTTTTTAATTCGAAAAATGACAGCTCTTTTCGGGACTGGTTTATGCATACTTTTACTTGCCAGAATGACAGTAATGATTGTGGCTGTGCTGTTATGCTTCGTTAGGTGTTATGCTTTATGCATAATGATCAGCTTCTCTGAAAAGAAAGGAAGAACGCTATGGAGCAGCCGAGCAGGTGGTCAATAATGCTCGTATCACGTTTAACAGTGAGTAAAAGTCAGGGAAGGAATCTTTATCTATCTGCCGTTTCTTGACATTGGTCAGGATGGGGTTCAAAGTGAATATTGATGCTGCCATTTTTGAAGAAAAGGGTAGGTATGGTGATCATATGGGCCATTTTGTTGCTGGTATCTCGGGGTTGAAGCCTTGAGGGAGTGCTTGGTCATCGCTGAAGCTGCAGAAGCTGTTGCAATCAAGGAGGTGCTGTCATGGTTTAAAAGAGACTTTACAGACGTACAGCAAGTAGAGACTTGATAGCTTGGTTCTGGACGGGGCGGACCCAGCCCATGGCTGGGGTGGGTTGTAACCCGGGGAAAAAAAATTGTCAAAATTTTATATGTAAAATTTTTATAAATTCTGATGGCTCATGTAACATATAAATTCCATTACTGTCCAGCCCGGGTGAAAAAATGGAAAAGCCCTAGTTCATATTTTAGCAGCCCAACCGGATATCAAGCCCATGTAAGTAAGTGCAGTACATTTAATAGGTAGTTGAGTAGTTCACACTTCATATATAATAGAAAAATAGAATTTAAAAATTTTAAAAACAGAAGTCCCCAATTAAAAGGACACAGTCTCCACTCTCCCTCTTCTTCCCTCATTTGCCGCCTGGAAATACAATAAAATGTAAGTACCCCTTGCTAAGCTTAATTATTCAATCTATGAGCACCTATTTTTTTTACATCATTTAAATGTTTACTAAATTGTGTATTGAGTAAATTTTTGTAATTTTATATGTATAGTTTGTATGTATAGTTGAGTTTAGCACTTAGCAGTTAGCTTAATTGGTTTCGTGGTGGCGCGTGGTGGTGCGTGCTGGGTAGAAAAAATTTTTACGCTGCGTGCATCTTGGGTACCGACAAACTCAACCCGGGTGGTGATCAAATCCTGGATCCGCCCCTGATTCTGGTGCAGGCTGTTAGAAGCATGACTGTTATGAACTCTGTCCTTGGAGAAGTTGTTAAAGATTGTAAACAGTTGTTGAATTCCTTGAGTAATGAGTAATGTATCTTTACATTTTGTAATAGGCCTCAAGTAATATAGCATTCAAATCCCGAACACATCCAAAATTTTGAATTAAAACTCAAAATTTAATCCAGATTATTAATTCGATTTACATAAGTATTAACTAAAAAAACATTAAAAATGGTGCATTAACATTAATCATAGAATGAAGAGAGAGAACAATATTTTAAATGTAACACCAACAAAATCCAATTGAAAAATTTCATAAGAGACCTTACTTTGAATGGAGAGGACATCTTTTGTAAAATGCTCCTAAATTCAAGCCACTTTATCTCCCAAATTTCCACAGAATTTTGTCTGTCTTCTGAGCACGCCCCCTTGGCCGCTTATGTTGTTGAACCATTCTCTGTTTAGCCATCAATTATATAGACAATCATTCTACTACATTTAAACTTTTTTCATTCTCTCATCTTTCTTATGTTATTTGTTTACTCCAATAGATAATGATATATGTAAATACACATTATAAATGCATGCATGCACATAGAGATTAGTTTTTTCTAACTTGAAATTCAATTTTTCTTTTGATCATTTTGTTATGAACACAGTTAAATTTTTTACCATGAAACCTTGTTGCCGGCTACTAATCTACCGTCGAAAACCTGGTTTTTTTGGATTTTCATCTCCGAAATGGCAATGTTCTTTTTCCAAGGATTCAACAAATAATAATCAGAAGCGTACATATTGTAGTCATCCTTCTAGAATTCTAGGTGCTCAATGTGCTCTGGATCATACCCATAAGCCTTTTCGAAGGCAATATACGAGTTGGGGAAACTCAAGAACTTTCCTGGAAAAATGTAACGGTGGAATTACCAGAAATGCTCACAGTTTTTCTGTTAAGGCTTTGACACATATTAGGAATAAATCGAGTAGAACTGAGGTCAATGTAAATAAGAAGAACCCTGAGAGTATCTATGGTCGAGGTGGAATAGATGTAAAGCCTGTGATAGAAAAGATTGACAAGGAGGAGAATGTAGATAAAGAAAATGAGGAATGTAAGGTAGGAGAGGCTGATAATGTAAATAACGAGAATTCGGTTAGTTCTAACGAGGCCGAGGCAGTCAGTACCCGGGGTTTGGGGAAAGAGGCCGAAAAGGAGGCTTGGAAGGTGTTGGCAAATGCTATTGTAACTTACTGCGGGAGTCCTGTGGGAACAATGGCTGCAAATGATCCTACTGATAGTCAACCATTGAATTATGATCAGGTCTTTATACGTGATTTTGTTCCATCTGCACTTGCTTTTTTGCTCAAGGGGGATAAAGAGATTGTGAAGAATTTTCTCCTGCATAATTTGCAACTGCAGGTGATTATTAATTGTCTCGTTCAAATAAATATGTGCATATCTTTTGGTTAATTTTGCAGATCTTATATATTTTTCTTTTGTAACATGGCAATCATTTTATGAAGAATTTTTGCCTAAATGCTGTGAATTATGCTAGTTAAAAGCTGAAGTACTGGATTGATCATTTTATTATACCATGCAAAATGCACTGATTGTAACTTAAGAAATGTCAGTTAATGGATGTTTATATATGGTGAAAGTACATTAGCAAAGTTGCTTGCTTTATGATTCCAACAAACTGTGAACTTTATTACCTTCACTGGTGCATACTTTGTATCATATTTGAACGTCAAGATTATACACTCTATAGTGTTGCTTTTTATAAGATTAGTACTGCATTTGGTATGCATATTGTGTAGAGTTTGTACTTCTCTCAGATCTCTGCAGAAGCAGGAGACACAACAGTCCTATCTAACTCATCTTTCTTTATTAATCATCAGTAATTTTGCTTGGTGATTCAAGTTTTGTTAATATTTGAGACTTTGAGGAGCTCTATTCAATTGTTTTCCATGTTCGAATTACAGAGTTGGGAGAAAACAGTGGACTGCTTCTGTCCAGGGCAGGGGTTGATGCCTGCTAGTTTTAAAGTTATAACAACGCCTCGTGAAGACGGCAAGGAGGAAGAAAGATTAGACGCGGATTTTGGGGAGTCAGCGATTGGTCGTGTTGCACCTGTTGATTCAGGTAATCATCATGAGTTTAACTTACTTATGTAATTGGAAGAATAGAAAAAGATAAAAAGAAGATCAAAGTGAAATAAGAAGTGAAAATGTTGTATTATCTACCACTAGCTTCCTAGCATAAATATGAACAAGGTTATTGTTCTGTAGCTGTACGATACATTTCTTGGGCAGACCCCGTCTATAAGAAAACTAAAATCAAGGGGAGTATAGCTGATGCCTATCATTTGAATTGTTGTCTGCGAATAAACTTGTTTATAGGTTTGTGGTGGATCATCTTGCTCAGAGCTTACGGGAAGATAACCGGTGACCTATCTTTACAAGAAAGAGTGGATGTTCAGACAGGCATAAAGCTAATTATGAACTTGTGCCTGTCTGATGGATTTGATATGTTTCCTACTTTGTTAGTAACTGATGGTTCCTGCATGATAGATCGGCGCATGGGTATACATGGTCACCCCTTAGAGATTCAAGTGAGTTACTGTTGTCATATATATCGTAGTTATCGATGTCATACATTGTCTCAGATTTTTGTTTGTTTTTCTAAAGAAATCATTAGCTAAATGGAAGATTAGTATGAAAGATTGTGTACAATATGCATCTTGCATCGTCGAATTTAGTCCTATAAGTTGGGACACATTCTTATACCATTTTCTTAAATTAAGCTCTGCCAAATTCGATTTTGCAGTCTTTATTCCACTCAGCTCTAAGGTGCTCACGCGAAATGCTTTCCGTAGATGAAGGATCCAAGAATTTGGTATCAGTCATCAGCAATAGACTCAGCGCATTGTCATTTCACATCAGAGAATACTATTATGTAGATATAACGAAGATCAATGAGATATATCGATATAAGACTGAAGAATACTCGACAGATGCCAAAAACAAGTTCAATATCTACCCTGAACAAATTCCTAAATGGTTAGTGGACTGGATCCCCGAGGAAGGCGGTTACTTAATTGGCAATCTACAGCCAGCTCATATGGATTTTAGGTTCTTCACACTGGGTAATCTCTGGTCTATTATATCGTCTCTTAGTACTCCTAAACAAAATCAATCTATTTTAAAGTTAATAGAATCCAAGTGGGATGATCTTGTCGGGAGTATGCCTCTGAAAATATGTTTCCCTGCTTTGGAATACGACGATTGGCGTATAATCACTGGTAGTGATCCGAAGAACACGTAAGTTTCATTTTAAAACAGCAATCTGCTTTTTTGCATATTATACATCTTGAAAGTGTAGAATTGAAGACAAATTTTCTATAACTTTGCAGACCTTGGTCATATCACAATGGCGGATCTTGGCCAACGCTCCTATGGCAGGTGATTTCGACGAATTACCATTTCCTTTTGTTGCTAAAGCAATGCATGTACTTTAAGAAAAATTCAAGATAAATGACAGTGTTCCGTATCTTTGCAATGAGGTAATGGAGCTTGAAATGGACAAATGGTCATTGTTATGTTTGATATTTTTTGCAGTTCACACTAGCATGCATTAAGATGGGAAGAACAGACTTAGCATGGAAAGCAGTTAATATGGTTGAGAAAAGACTTCCAGCAGAGCACTGGCCAGAGTATTATGACACGAGAAATGGCAAGTTCATCGGAAAGCAGTCGAGACTCTATCAAACATGGACAGTTTCGGGGTATCTAACATCGAAATTACTGCTGGAGAATCCAGAGAAGGCCTCACTATTGTTCTGGGAAGAAGACTATGATCTTCTTGAAATATGTGTTTGTGCACTTAGCAAATCAGGCAGAAATAAATGTTCTCGCAATGCTGCCAAGTCGCACATTCTTGTGTAATTACTATCACTCCATTCTTTCTATGATGAACTTCTATCATATTGAACAAAATCACGATATTTGTAAATATAGTACTATGTAGTTGTAAGATGAATCATCACATGCCTGTTTGCCTGTCACAAATCATGCTTAAATCTCAACTCTTCTCTTAGAGCACCTTCAATAAGGTTGCTAACAAAATTGCTATTTTTTGGCAAATCATTATATATATTAATTTTTGTTATGAAATATGAATAGTTGAATGACTTTCTACCTTTCTATTATTAATGTAAGTCATTTAGTTCACCAACCTTTGGCTTTTCAATCCTTTGTAACTTATTTTCTATGACCTATATATAGGGCTTGTGCAAGGTTGTTGAACACATGAATAAAAGATGGTCTCTTCCCCTCTAACTCTCTCTATTCTCTCTATATCTTATATATAGTTTCTTCTATTTTACTACGTTACCAGCACCATAATTTAAAGGAGAAGGAAGGAGGAAGGTTATAAAATTTTCTACATTTCAAGCTGTCTAGTAATCGAGGTACGGTTTGAGTAGTAGGTGTGCACTTGCAATAAGTAAACTGTGTTTTTTTTTTCTAAGTGTAAACTGTGTTTATCTCAACTGAAAGGTACAATCTGTAAAACCTTTTCACAATAAACTTAAATTAATTTTTGCCTCCCACTATATATACATTAACACATGTGCCTACTTGTTCTGCATGTATGTAAATTTGATTATTTTATAAGTATGCTTTTTCACAGTAGTCTGATGTTCTGACCTAGCATCTTGCTTTAACATTTCTGAAATTCCATGCTAAGTGTTGTAGTTATAAATAGTTTTATCCTGGGCTTGTCTTTTAACCTTTCAATCCTACATTTCTTTATATTAAAATAAGTTTCCATTATCTGTATTAGCCATAATAATTTTATACAGAGGAAATTAGGCAAATAACAATGTTTCATATTAATAACAATATTTTATTATTTCATGTCCTTGTTTGGTATTACCATGTTAATGTCTTATTTCTTGTCAAATCTGGCCAAGAAAATATGTAGTGTAAATATTCAAGCTATAAATATATCATGAACTTTTTATTAAATCATTTGCAAAATTGAGTTATTAAAATTATGATTTATTAGTACTACATGTATCTTATTCTAAATACAAGTTGTTTATTGTTGTGGCTTACAAAGACTGGAACCCAATTATGCCATTTGTGTTGTTCCCTAACGTGGTCTCATGTTAAAGAAAGGGAAACATCAGGAGACTGTATTATTTGAACATTCTTTTCATTACCAAATCCGGAAACTATATTAAATAATTTCCGGAACTTACGAATCCTAAATGAACTTTTTTTTTTCTGTATCATGATTTTGTGTATAGCTACTTGTCTTTTATGTGCTTATAAGTAAAATAATAAATATTGGAGTATAGTAAGTGCACCTATATATTTGTCTTACAAACAATAACAAAATTTCATTGTGTTTTATAGTATTATAGAATGTCAAATCTTACGAAACTCAAGTTCAATGCACTTGATGTTACTGGAAAGAATTATTTAACATGGATATTAGATGCTGAAATTCATCTTAGCGCTATAGGTCTTGGTGACACCATAAAAGAAGGGAATAAGTCCTCAGAACAAGACAAGGCGAAGGCTATGATATTTCTCCGCCACCACCTTAATGAGGGTTAAAAACTGAATACTTAATTGTAAAAGATCCCTTGACCCTTTGGAACAGTTTGAAAGAAAGATATGACCACCAGAAAACTATCATACTTCCTGAGGCTCGCTATGATTGGTTACACTTGCGCTTACAAGATTTTAAAAGTGTAAGCGAGTATAATTCTGCAATGTTTAGGATTACTTCACAATTGAAATTATGTGGTGAAAATATCTCTGATAATGATATGTTGGAAAAAACCTACTCCACTTTCCATGCCAATAATATGCTCCTGCAGCAGTAATATCGTGAAAGGGGATACACAAAATATTATGAACTTATATCAATTTTGCTCCTTGCCGAGCAAAACAATGAACTCTTACTGAAAAATCATCAAGCACGTCCAACTGGTTCAACACCATTCCCTGAAGCGAATGTTGTGACTAGTAATGAATATGGACAAAATAAGCATTTTGGACGTGGGCGTGGGCATGGACGTGGATTTGGACGTGGGCGAGCCCGTGGACGTGGGCATGGTTTTGGACGTGGTCGAGGCCATGATCACCAAAAATTCTCAAATTTTAAGAAACCTCACCACCAGAAGTGGACAAAAAGTGAGGAGAAGCCCAAGGGAAGTATGATGGATAAAAGGGTTGAAAGCACTTGTCATCGCTGTGGAATGAAAGGTCATTGGAGCCGTACCTGTCATACCTCCAAGCACCTTGTTGATCTTTATCAAGCTTCTTTGAAGGGTATAGAGACTAACTTTACTGAACAAAGTGATCCTTTGGGCATTGCCCACCTTGAAACACACCTTGGAGGGGGAAATCAAATTAATCCAATCAGATCTACTCATATGGAAGTAACAGATTTTTTTGAAGATGGCAATATAGAAGTGGTCAAATTTGGTGGTGATGATGCCAATATTAATTAAATAATAAGTTCTTGTCTTCTTGTCAAGATTTATGTTTGAACTATGAATATTTATGTTTGGACCATAAGGCTTTATGTTTGAACTTTATATGTTGCTTATCTTATCATCAAAAGAAATGTTAATTATATTTCTAATTAATGTGTTTTTTTTTGTGAAGAAATATGGCCAGTAGCCTCTCTTCATGCGATGATGAATCACTTTGCTTAGCGGATAGTGCAACAACACACACAGTATTGAAAAATCAAAAATACTTTTCGCATCTAACTCTAGCTAAAGCTAATGTTAACACTATATCTGGTGCATTAGATCTTATTGAGGGCTCCGGAAGAGCAAATATAATGTTACCTAATGGTACACAGTTTAGCATCGATGATGCAATTTTTTCCACCAGATCACAAAGAAACCTTTTGAGTTTCAAAGATATACGTAAAAATGGTTATCACACTGAGACAATAAATGAAGATGATGAAGAATTTTTATATATCACATCAGTTGTTTCAGGGATGAAAAAATTCATGGAAAAGCTCCCCTCATATAAATCTGGATTGTATTATACCTTTATAAATCCAGTTGAATCAAATATGGTGATAAACCAAAAATCAAAAGACCCGACTAATTTTATCATATGGCATAATCGTTTAGGTCATCCGGGTTCAACAATGATGCGAAGGATTATAGAAAATTCAAATGGACATCCCCTCAAGAACAAAATTGTTCCTTTGACTAAAGATTTTTCATGTGTTGCTTGTTATCACGGAAAATTAATAACAAGACCATCTCTAGTAAAAGTTGCAATTGAATGTCCAAATTTTTTGGAACGTATTCAGGGAGATATATGTGGACCTATCACCCCATCAAGTGGACCATTTCAGTACTTTATGGTACTTATTGATGCTTCAACACGATGGTCGCATATCAGTTTATTGTCCACTCGAAACGTTGCATTTGCGCGACTACTTGCTCAAATAATTCGATTGAGAGCACAATTCCCTGATCACAATATAAAGAAAATTAGATTGGACAATGCGGGGGAATTTTCATCCCAATATTTTAATGATTATTGTATGTCGATTGGGATTGAAGTGGAACATTCTGTTGCTCATGTGCACACTCAAAATGGTCTAGCAAAATCTTTCATTAAGAGGCTACAACTGATTGCTAGACTTTTACTCATGAAAACAAATTTACCAAGTTCTGCATGGGGACATGCGATATTACACGCAGCTTCTTTAGTTCGGTTAAGACCGACTTCTTATCATCAATATTCCCCTATGCAACTTGTAAATGGTAGAGAACCAAATATCTCACATTTAAGAGTTTTTGGTTGTGCAGTTTATGTTCCGATCTCTCCTCCCCAACGAACAAAAATGGGACCCCATAGAAGAGTAGGGGTATATGTTGGATTTGATTCTCCCTCAATCATTAAATATTTGGAGCCCATGACTGGTGATTTATTTAAAACAAGGTTTGCTGACTGCCAATTTGATGAGACAGTTTTTCCTGCATTAGGGGGAGATAAGACAAAATCTGATAAAGAAAGACAAGAAATTTTGTGGAATGCAGTCCCTATGTCTCATTATGATCCTCGAACAAATCAAAGTGAACTTGAAGTTCAAAAAATTATCTACCTGCAAGAAGTGGCAAATAGACTGCCTGAAAAATTCACCGATATCAAGACAGTGACAAAGTCACATATTCCAGCTGTTAATGTTCCTTGTAAAATTAAACTTCCTGATGAAGAGAATAAAAACATGCTAGCAAATGAGTCTAAAGCACGACAGAAGCGTGGTAGACCTGTTGGATCCAAGGATAAAAATCCAAGAAAGACAAAGAAGCTAAACAAAGAAGCTGGCACATCAAATGACATTAGCGTAAAAGAAATAGAATTGGTCAATGAATAGACGTCTTCAAAAAATGATCAAACACCTGAAATCGTTGACAACGAAAAGATCTCTATAAATTATGTGATTTCAGGGAAGAGGTGGAACAGAAAAGAAATTGTCATGGATGAAATATTTGCATATGCAGCTGCTCTTGACATTTCTGAAGAAATCGAGGATCATGAACCTAGATCGATCTTTGAATGTAAAAGAAGAAATGATTGGACAAAGTGGAAAGATGCTATTGAGACAGAATTAAAATCACTTGAAAAACGTCAAGTGTTTGGACCTATTGTCCAAACACCTGCAGGTGTGAAACCAGTTGGATTTAGATGGGTATTTGTGCGTAAAAGAAATGAGAAAAATGAAGTTGTGAGATACAAGGCACGCCTTATTGCACAAGGCTTCTCACAAAGACCGAGAATCGATTATGAAGAGACTTATTCACCGGTAATGGATGCAACAACATTTAGATTCTTACTAAGTTTATCAATTCTAGAAGGGATCCAAATGAATTTGTTAGATGTTGTGACTGCCTATTTATATGGGTCAATTGATAATGACATTTATATGAAAATTCCCGATGATTTAAAAATGCCCGAAACATGTGGTTCAAGACCCCGAGAGATTTACTCGATCAAATTGCAGAGATCATTATACGGGTTGAAACAATCGGGTCGCATGTAGTATAATCGTCTCAGTGAGTATCTGTTGAAAGATGGATATATCAATAATGTTATTTGTCCATGTATTTTTATTAAAAGGACAAAAATGGGGTTTACAATCATTGCAGTTTATGTTGATGATTTAAACATCATTGGGACCCCAAATGAACTTCATGAGACGACTGAATATTTGAAAAGAGAATTTGAAATGAAAGACTTGGGTAGAACAAAAAATTGTCTTGGTTTTCAAGTTGAACATTTATCCAAAGGAATCTTTGTCCACCAGTCAACTTATATCGGAAAAATCCTTAAACATTTTATAATGGACAAAGCATATCCTGTTAGTACACCTATGGTGGTACGTTCACTAGAAAAGCATAAGGATCCATTTCGCCCAAGAGAAATGGGAGAAGAGATTCTTGGTCCAGAAGTACCATATCTTAGTGCCATTGGAGCACTAATGTACCTTGCCAATTGTACACGTCCTGACATTGCATTTTCTGTTAACCTATTGGCAAGACATAGTTCTGCTCCAACTCGAAGGCATTGGACTGGAGTGAAACAAATATTTAGATATCTTCGAGGAACAATGGATATGGGTTTATATTATTCTAGAGACTCGAAAGTGGAATTAGTTGGTTATGCAGATGCTGGATACCGGTCTGATCCCCACAAAGGAAGATCACAAACAGGTTACATATTCACATATGGTGATATTGCAATATCTTGGCGATCAACAAAGCAGACTCTTGCAGCAACCTCTTCGAACCATGCTAAACTATTGGCACTTCATGAAACAAGTCGGGAATGTGTATGGCTCAGGTCCCTGGTCCACAACATCCGAGAATCATGTGGTCTTTCAGTCAATAAAGGAAGTCCTACTGTTTTATTCGAAGATAATGAAGCATGTATTACCCAAAATAGAGAAGGCTACAGGACAAAGCACATTGATCCAAAATTCTTCTTCACCCATGAGCTACAGCAAAGGGGAGAAATTGATGTCTGTCAGATCCAGTCATGTGATAATTCGGCTGATTTATTCACAAAGGCACATCCTACATCTCCCTTCGAGAAGTTGGTATATAAGATTGGAATGCGTAAACTTCGGGATTTATGGTGATTTCTATAGTCAAGCTAAAATGGGGATACACTTCACTTTAATATATGTACAACACATGTACTCTTTTTCCTTCACTAGGGTTTTTCCTAGTAAGGTTTTAACGAGGCATGATGTTTGTACGAGTCATCCAAGGGGGAGTGTTATGAAATATGAATAGTTGGATGACTTTCTACCTTTCTATTATTAATGTAAGTCATTTAGTTCACCAACCTTTGCCTTTTCAATCCTTTGTAACTTATTTTCTATGACCTATATATAGGGCTTGTGCAAGGTTGTTGGACACATGAATAAAAGATGGTCTCTTCCTTCTAACTCTCTCTATTCTCTCTATATCTTATATATAGTTTCTTCTATTTTACTAATTTTTTAATTTTTATTTCTTCCATGTCAATTTTGACAATAATTACTCAAAAATAACTCCAATAGTTAGCATCATTCATAGTTAATTATATGATCCTAAATTATCACAATATAATTAATTTCTAAACTATAATAAGTAGGAACTAGCGTAAAAGCCCGTGCAAGGCACGGGCCTCTAATTTTACTCATATTTTCCATCATATTTATATATGTATAGACTGTTACAAAAGCAAAGTCATAAATTGTTAAAATTTACACTCGAACATAATTTTTTGGAAAAGCAAATAATTACACCAAATTTCGACCTTCATAACATGAGGAGTTTAATGAAACTAAGTTTTATATTATACGAAGCTTTCAATTCTACATCCACGTCAGTGCAAATTTTTTATAAGAAATTTTTGTAGATCTATCGTCTAACGCAAGCTCTGCAAGGAATGAAATACATAAACTATATCAGTAATATCACAAAGAAAACAAAAAGCATATATATTTTACCATACTCAAACTTGACCTTATATTCCTTGTCAATTTAAGTCCGCGGGAAAAATCTAAGTAAGAGAGGTTTAAAAATTTACAAGGTATAAAATTTTCTTGAGTATGAGTATGAGTAAGAGATTTTATACCTTCACAATTTACTTGACTCCAATAAATTGTGAAGGTATAAAATCTAAGTCTTGTGTACTGACACATATTCTAAAGAGGTTTAAAAATTAAAAGTTTGTCAATATAATAATACCACTAATATTAAGATGAGTGTTGCTAGTCGGAGGATAATATGCACACGAATGTTCTAAGGTCAGTTGTTTTTCTGTCCTTTTCACCCCTCATTTTAATAAGCTCTATGACTATATTCTTGAATGCTTGTCAAGGATAACATGCAGACAAATGTTCTTATGTCTAGTTCTTTCTATGTTATCCTTTTTACCTTTCATCATGCCAATTTTCACTTCTCAGTTTTCTATTAGTCCTCGTGAAGCAACATGAATCAGATTATAGTTGGCACTTTAAGACTTTTTATTCCTCTTGCTTTCCACCGCAACCATAAAACTGAACCAAATTCTTAATAATCTTTAGACGTACAAAAGTGAATAATCTTTGAATGCTCAAAGACAAAAATAGACTTCTAGACATCTCTAAATGTACAAAGATGCACCAGAAACATATTTGAAAAGTAAAAAGCTTCAAATTTTGCAGATAAAAGAGACATAGAGTTACCCAGAAAGGAAAAAAAAGACGGTGAGTGACAAATATAGTATATTTGTGAAAGACATGAATAATAGCATTCCTCTCAGCCTAATTGTCAAGGACATTACCAATAAGCCATGTGTATCAGTGAAAGCTATGCAAAACATTCACATAATTTAACAATTATTAATTATCATCACATTATAATACCTAATACCAAGCATTACTGCTGGAAACCATTTTTTATGACAAGAGATGCAACATAAACAAATCGTAAAAGTAAAAACATTCAAATTATGCAGATGAAAGGTGCAAAAAGTTACCCTAGAAGGAAAAAGTGAGATGGTGACTGGCATCTATAGAATACTCATGAAAGACCTGGTTAATAGCATTTTTGCTAGTCAAGTCCTTAAAATTCATAACATGGTTAAGAATAGAAACAAACATTTTTTCTCATGTCTTCATCGACGCTGAAAATTGTAACACATTTGTTGCCAAATATAACACATGACCATAAGAGTAAAGGGGAGGAGTAAGCTAGTATATGACTCTATGGCCTATTAACATATAATCAAATGTGTAGGTCTTTCAATATATTACACTACTTCCTGGTCATGTACTAAAAAACATAAAAAATTCTCATAAATCACATAGTTGATGGGTATGCAACTCAATAAGATACAATAAGGTTCAAAAGTAATCACCGTAACATGCAATTTTTCTTATTAAAATGATAAAATATTTTTAAGATAATCTCACAAATGAGAAGGCCAGGACTCTACGCAACATAAGATCTGCGTAGATATTGTTCTTAAAAAACTGAACATAACTATTCACTGTAGCAGAACATTAGCTATAGTCAGAAGGCAATCATTAACATCATACTAATAGGATAATAACATACTGTAACTACGTATAAAATATCTAAATCTCTTAAGGCATAGTTGAAATTTCTTCATTTGCTAGAATTAAACATTTAGCCTAAATTCTAATAGTCCTGAAGACAGTTACTGCCTTCAAATGATTTGAATTTACTCATATCATGCTTCTATCATTCTAGTCTAGATCCAGAGTTTCTGATCCTTGATATGTGTCTTTTCTAATATATGAATAATATTAACCCTTAGAGTGCGATTTGTTTCATCCATGCAAATATATTAGCTATAAAAACCTATTTGGCAGCAGATGTCTAGAGCAGGTGCCATACTTGAGTTTGTGAGGCAGAGAGTTAAATCGCAAACGCAAATTTATCATTGTAGCAATAATTTCTTGTGTCCATATGGTGTGCGTGGCCTGATACTTACAGAAACTCTGTAATACTTCATATTTTTAAATCCATAAACACTATCTTTTAATAGTCATGTTTCAATATCTGTTAATATCTCATCTCAGTTATTTTTATGTATTTTAAAATATTTATTTTGGTGATTCCAATGAAGTTACACCATCTGCTGTAAGACAACCTATCATTCAGCATAGGTAATTTCATTTACATGCTATAAGATCAAGCAAAGTTCATATATGTATTAAGCAATAGTTCTTGCTAGCAAAGCTCACAGAAACGTAAGCAAAGCCATGACAAAATATAAATGCAAAGCCCAAATAAAGAAAGTGAAAGCATTTGAAACATGATTATAAATAATTATAATTAAATGTAAGTGTGAGGATAGAGGTCCCATTACTAATGACTAAATTGTTTTTAACAAATAAAAATGAATTAAGAGCCTCATCAACATGCTCTAATGGGGTTAATGTTCCTTCCAGAGTATCATTTTGGGGCGTAGCTATTTTTTAGTTTTGAGTAATAACATACTGAGTAACTTGTACAAAGATACTGAACAGTAGGTAGTGGTTGAGTAAGATGCATTAGATTCATTTGCTCTATGCATTTATTTACTGTAGTTTTTGTACTTTTATCAGGGCGGTGATCTTATTAAGTGTGACAAGGCAATTGTTGGATATTATGTGAGCAATGATATAGCTAAGATCATTGATGTTATTTTTACATTGTTTTTACATGCTGTATTTTATGTCATGGCAATTATAGAGTAGGAAAAATTATAATTCTAAATCCTACTCCACTTCAACATTTTGTGATTTAATGTTTACTACTTAACAGAAATCAATGATGGTTTATCCTTTAGCATCCTAGCGTACCCCTTATAAGTTGAGTGCACTTCACGAACACGAAGTTTTAGAAACAACTATGAATGAGGAAGACAAAAGGAAATAATAAAAATAAAATATAAAAACCTGTCCACTCTGAAATTAACAGCAACATTTCATAAAATGTAGTCAGGAGGCTCCCACTTGAAACACGCATAATATCCATAAATGATTTATCCATTTATTTGTGCACAACTTCTGCATTGTGTATATGTGTTACTTAGAACATGAAAAATATGTGCTTTACATATGTTTAATTGCATCTTCCTCGAAATGGTTTGTCGGCTCCAAAGTATTAGCCTGTCACCATTCTGAATAAAGATTCTAGCAAGTAATTTTTTTCCTTTTTGTGGTGCCTGTGTGTCTATGCTAGAGCTTGCATAGTGTAACACCCCCAGATCCGGGGTCCGGGATCCGATCGTTACGGTCTCCAATTCTGACCACAATACTTGAACTTACCTCAACATAAAATAATTTACATCTTTATGACCCAACATAACAATATAAAACACACCCGTTATAGTCCCAGAGATGAAATCAGAGTAACAATCAAATTTTATTAAACACATTATGAGTTCTTACAACCCAAAAGAGTTACAATATGAATACATACTCTTTGCCATCCATTTACATAAGTCATACTAGTCCATATATTTGGTACTGAAAGAATGAATCTATCCTACCAATAGCTTTCTCTTCGGCTCTGGTAGTCTCATCGTCCTCGCCAGCATTGAGTGCGCCTTGTGCGAATCATATGGTCTAGCTATTGTTATGATATAATAATAAAGCAAGGGTGAGACATAGCCTACCAACAATAATTTTAACTGAACTATAATATATAACAGTTCAAAAGTATCTTTCAAACCATATGCCATGCATTTACGGAAATGATGCCAGAATAACATGAACGATGAAGTTACGAGGTAACTCAAAATGCATATATAGGTGGGAATATCTGCTATGTCAAAGATAAGCTAGATATTATCATTTATCATATAAAGAGGAACTTGCAAGGAAAATATTGCAATTCCAGTTATTAACATTTTTCGAAGTCCTACCACCTGAAAGAAGTCTCTTCGATACGTGTTGCGGAAGACACCGTCAACCTGAAGGAAGTCTCTTCGATACGTGTTGCAGGGAATTCCCAATTTGGGAGATGAACCAATACTGGAGTTATCACGCGCCAGCTGTCCCACTCCCTGATGATCAGTCGGGGATGGTACAGCCCAATATAGTTTACTACCGGTAGAAGGAAGAACTGACGGCTCCACTGGTCGATTGCCTTTAATTGTAACTCCCTGGCCAATGGTTAGGCCTTGTGATGGACCGCGCGACTCGGCCTCTTACACACGACTCCTAGTTCGAATAAATCCACAGCATTGAAACGTAGAGTTTGTCCTCCCTTCCCCAAGTGAAATACTTGTTGATAAGACTCCACAAAGTAGTCGTATCTAGTTGGAAAGGAAAATTCACCAACATTTCCCAAGCTTTTGCTTGTTAATGGATATCAACTTGTTCCAACAATCTTACCCCTCGAATGATGAGAAGGTACACACAGACTTAATGAGTCCATAGCAACCAAGTTGCGAGTGAAAAGGATAAATTATGAGATTTATGACCGGGAAGTCTACAAGATAAATAACATTGCTCAAGTAGGTTCCCCTATAACATGGAAGTTTGAGCGAGCATTTAAATCCGTTTAAAATAGATTTAAATGAAAAATGAAGAGTTGGGAACCTTTTCCTTGATAAAATAGTCGTAAAAAGACTCCGAAATATTTTACATAATATTTGGAGGTGAAAGATAATCTCCAACTAATATAAATCATTTTAAAAAGAATTTAAAAGAAGTAAATAAATATTCCAAAAATATTTTATTAACTCAATAATAATTACGGAATATTATTAAATCATAATATTGCTCGTAAGTAATCCTCGAATGAATATATAGAATTATTTACTAAATAAATCCCTCCTTAAATGAATATTCAAAAATAATATTCATTAAATAATTAAACTCCAATAATTATTTAAAATAATATTCAATAAATAAGTCAAACCATAAATGAATATTTGAAATTAATATCCATTTAATAAATAATCTTCTAAATGAATACCCAAATAATACTCATTTAGTAATCAAAACTTTAAAGGAATAATCGAAATAATATTCCTTAAGTAAATAGAATTTCCAATGAATATTTTAAAATAATATTCATCAAGTACATAAACCTTAAATGAATATTCGAAAGTAATATTCATTTAATAAATAACATTCTAATGAATATCAAAATAATATTCATTAAATAATCAACTCTAAATGAATATTCGAAACTAACATTCATTTAATATCTCTCGACTGAGATAATACTCGAATAACATTCCTCGAAATATTTCCAAGTAATTGATACTTTATGGAAATATAAATAATGTTTAATAATTACATTCCTCAAGACAAATAATAATCTGCCGTTGGAATCCCTCCGGGTTTCCACGACTATCTATATATCTCAAAATACCGACTCCCAGTCTATATTTAAGAATGAATATCATATGCCCTTCGCTAAGGGTCTTATCAAAACAATCCGGCTTATAACTGATAATTCGTATCGAGTCTATAAGCCAATATCAATTCAGGGAACACGTATCATAGTATAATTTGACAATAGGCATGCATGCTATGGCATATGTAAAATGGCATTCACATATATATATTATCACAACAACAGGTTCAAAGTTTTGAACACTTGCCTGGTAATCGGGTGTGGATGGAGATAGCGTGTCCTGGGTCTGCTCGATGATCTATAAACAATCAGAACATTCGAGATTAACCACTTAACACGTTTTAAAAGTATAAGTATAACTTCACTTAAATCGAAACACGTTTTCGAATTATCTCGTTATACACCTTTTAGTGTAACTCTTTTTATTACTGATACGATCCAACATTTGTTCGTTATTACGATATGTC
Source organism: Saposhnikovia divaricata (assembly GCA_036435485.1). Lineage (NCBI taxonomy): Eukaryota > Viridiplantae > Streptophyta > Magnoliopsida > Apiales > Apiaceae > Saposhnikovia > Saposhnikovia divaricata. The sequence continues at coordinate 80,116,647 of CM071599.1, forward strand.
ATCATACCCACACTCGGTATGTACTTAAGTCGTATAAGTTCTAAAGTCGATCGATTACGAACCGAGATTATACTTCGAGTTTTATCGTTCGTTTTCTAAGATATAACCAAAGTTATACTTTTAAGGGGTTCGTTCGCGTTTAACTTTGATTCAAACATATTTATAAAATCGGAAAACGATCCGTTTGACATGTGGTTTTCTTTCATACCTTCCTTATGACCTCTAGTATTTATTTACCAAGATTCGCCACTGAGAATCATGCTTTACAAGGGTTCAATTGAAGTTACGAACTTTTACTTACGGTTCCGAACCAATTTTAGTAATTTGACCATAACTCCTAAACTGTAAGTCGGAATGTTTCGATTCTCACGCCAAAACGATCTATGGCTCGAGATCTATAAGGACCAGTCATAATATTACCAAGGTCATGAAATTATATTAACTTTCATGCTCGGTTTCTAAGTGTTAGCAAAAATTCGACATTACGACGGCTATAAATCGAACGTTCTAAAAATCATAACAACACAACCAAGCCACACCGGGCAAACCAAACATCTTACATTCATGATATACACCTCATAAGTCCAGGAACATCTCTACTCATCCTCTTAATCATTATATGGCTAAATCAACTACATAATCATGCTTATATGCTTAAAGCCACATCATCATCAAAGCTAATCCAATAATCACAAAAACTCAAAATACGTTCTAGGGTTTCTTAAGAGTTATACCTTCCCTAGAGTATCCTAATACATGACTAAGCCTTGGTTTGTCCTTGTATAGCCTTAGGATTGCTTAGATCATCCAAACAAAACAAGAAATCAAAGTTAGTTCATGAAGGTTATTATTCATCAGTTCAAAGATCTGCAAAAACGAGGCCCTTACCATTATTTTCTGGACAAGGCTTCTAAAGGATAGTTCTAGAGCATCTAACCAGATTTCCAACAAGCTAAAGAACACCAAATTCCATTGAGTAATGAAGGAGGTATGGCTGTTTGAAAATCGTTACAGAAAACTGTCAAGAACAGGCAGTTTGGTTTCTTCAATTTGGGGAAGGTATATGACTAGGCTACACTCATTATATTGCCATGAAATTTTGAACGAATGTTACCCACGGAGTGGAGAATCTATGGTTAAAATTTGGTGATTTTAGAAGCTCTAGATTGGGAGATATGAATTTTTCTTTGAGCTTCGTTCATGGTTGGCCGTTTTGGAGAGATTGGTTGTTCTTGGTTTGCTTTTTGTTTTGCTAGCTTCTCTTTTGCTCTCATCCACTCTAAAGTGTATTATTGTTGTGATAGGAAATATCTTGCATAAATCCACTTTATTAAAGTGCTTGTGTCGTGGATGATGCATTTGCAAGGGACATGTGTTGAATTCTTATGGTTTTGAACTAAGTACTTGGTTTGATTGCTAAGATTACTAGTTAGCTTTGTAACTAGCTTGGTTTCTTTGATCTTATCTTGCATAAAATGATTATGTCACCTTCCACTAGCTCATCATACCTCTTGGATCTCTGCTTGTTTCTTTGTCCGGTTATTGCTCAATTTGACTGATCGTTCGGAGGAATATCTCAAGGATTTCTAGTTTGGGTTTTACCGGAAACCTTCTTAATATTTATATTATCACCCTCCATTCTCTTTAATAATTCTTGAACCTATTTTCCTTAAATCCCTTCAATAATTCCTTAAGTCTTTCAGTGTCCAGGGAAATCTTGGGAAAAATAAAAGTGCTATTTTTCAGAACCGACAGCTTTTACATACACTCTTTTTCCCCCTGGATCAATAATATGAACTCAGAATTTCATTCCGGGTACTTCTGTATAGCGTCGTCTAATAATATTCCTACGTCAACCAAAATCACTATTCATCCTTTATTCTTTACTTATTCTCTTAGGGTTGTACAATTGTCCCTGATCTCTTTCGATCGTTCCTTAACCTTTTTACGGAACCACTGGACCAATAACAGATATCGATTTGGATGTCATAAGAATAATCTTCTTCTTTAGAATTATCAAATTTTAATTCCCTAGGAGATAGATAATTCTTATCTAAAGTGTCAACCAATAGTATTCTTCATGGCATATAAAAATTTGAATCCAAATCTATTCCTTTCATTCATTATCTCAATCGTTACATCGTAGTCGTAATCACTATTCACCATTGCCTCAGTACATAATAAAAAGTTTTAATTATATCCAAAAATTTGGGTTCTTACACATAGTCCATAATCTCATTCCCATACTAATATACTATCATACATAAAGGCAACCTAAATAATACAATTTGAAGCATGCTTTAATCAGAGGTACAAACATTAACACCTTAAAAGGTGGAAATTCGTGAACTCACCAACAACACATAGCGAGTAGCGTACAATTTACGGAGTATTGCAGCTAAGCCAAGATCACCTGTCTTTACTTTCCCTTGATTACCATTGACAAATATAATGTCACATTTGAGATCCTTGTGGATGATGGGAGTGTCATGGCTATGGAGGTATAAAAGGCCTTGTAAGATCTATCTACACCAATGTTTTAAAGCTCTAATGTGAACTTTTTGTGTTTTTGCCTATACCTATCAAAAAATCAAAACCATTTAATTCATTCGGAAACCATATACATGTATAAATAATCAAATGAAGTCATATCATGCATATAACCATACAATCAACTTACTGTCTGAGGGTACCAGAGGTAAACATTTCTGTCATAAAATTAATCTTTCTATTAGCAGCATACCAACACAATAATATATGTATTGTATTAGCGAAAAGTTAGGAAGTGAAAACTACCTACTACGTTGTTCTTTAATCAATTATCTAAATTGCAGGTACCTAGACAAGTAATGCATACATAAAAACATAGCTATAATTCCCAACATAAACTATACTTTTGCTAATTAATTAACTATTCTCCTAAAGTCGCACTCCCAGCTAAATCACCAGCATGTTAGTCATATGAACCAAGAGCTCTGATTTAATAGTAATTTATCAGGGTAAATATTCTTCTTCTTATTATTATTAGTAAACATAAAAATATGCATGAGCCATGTGTCTCAATGTTCATTGGCTTAAACTGAAGCACAAAACCGCAATTAAACTGTACCAGATCTGAAATATTTCCAACACATTCTCCTTTGACAGTAACATCCCCAATGTTTTCTCTAGCAAAGGATAAACGTGACAAACCATCAAGGAAAATAAGAAAAAAATAGCAATAAAGTTCAGATCTTTCATAAATTTAGAAAAGGGTAGTACTAATTAAAGAGATTGAAACACGGTCTTTGATGCTCCTTAACCAAGAATTTTCATTATAGTACAAAAAAATACACCTAATATTTGCAGCAAAAAATCACAAACCTTTCTATATACTCAAAACTACTATAGACACAGATATTCAAGAACTTAACAATTACACCAAAGCCCATTTTCAAAAACCCTAAACCAGCCCTTTTTAATTAAATTATCTTAAATTCCCCCAATTTTTTATTACAAATTCGATTGGTTAGTTCAAAATCATACATAGCAGACATACCTGTATCGATTTTAAGATAGTTTCCGGCGAAATTTGGGAAGAAAGCGCCGATGATATTTGGGAAGCAAGCCAAGGGACGTTTAACGATAAGAATGCGTTATGTAAAAGAATATGGTCGAGGGCATTCTTGTTAATTTGCATGAAGTAAGGTCAAAAAGGTCCTTTCACAACGAATTTTTTGGCATATTTTGCCCTTCTGTCCCCATATAATATATAATAATAGATAGATGATATACACATTTTGTACTTACATAAGTATTTAAGCATTTGAGAAAGTTGTCAAGGGTTTGCCAAAGTTGCCAACTTTGTAAGATAACCACTCGGCAACCTTATAACTCCAATAATTTGACAACTAAGAGTCACTTATCACATCAACTTTGGCAACCTCAACAATTCCTATTGAAGATGCTCTTATATGCATTTTCAGTTATTATTATAACTACAATATTCAAATTGAAATTGCATTTCGAAAAGAGTCTTTAGCCAAAAAAATCCGGATTTTCTTACTCATACAACAACTGATACGAACTTTGCTAAATGGCAAGAAATTGTACAGAATTTAACTGTCAAAAGTGTAAATTTTCGATGTGTCATTTATTATGGAAAGATCTATCATCTGTGGGTTCAGGGACGGCCCTGAGTTGGAAGATGCCCTATGCGATCTTAATTTTTTTTTGCCCCTGTCATCTGGTTTTAGTAACTAACAAAAAAAATGGTAATTCATGACTTAAAATTTATTCTTCTCGCATTTTTGCTAGCAAAATCATCAATCAAGCCTTCGAAATTAGAATTTGCAAGTATATCCCTCTCAATTGATAACATAGCCAACTCATTCAATCGTTCTTGTGACATCTTAGAGCGGAGATACAATTTAATCAATTTTAACTTTGAAAAATTTCGTTTTGCAGAAGCCACTTTAACCAGAATGGTTAATAATACTCTGTAAGCAATTGTGGCAGGAATAGCACTTCAAAAAGTTCAACATATCAAATACCTTTTTCACTTCTATAGGTAAGTATTCTTTTATAATTCTTAACTCATCAAGAAACATGACATTTCCATCAATATCAAAAACAAAATCATGATTTAAAAATTCTTCAAGATTAATGCAAGAGGCTTTCACACTATAGTCACTTAAGCACTTCAACTTTGTCAAATTAAATAGAAACCCAAAAGTCTCCTCATATATTTGAAATTGTTCAAACCCTACGAGCCCAAACCCAATCTATTACTATATATTAAATAAAAACATAAGGGCAAAAAGTGCCTAAAAATTGCTTGTAAAATTACCAGTATACCCTTATTTATTATGCGATTACAAAAATTTCATTATAATTTTATTTTAGTAAAATTAATGTGGGAGTTGGGAATTGAACTCATGACATTGGACTTAAAAGTGACATTCCCAACTACTATGCTAATCAGTTTGATTAGATAAAATATAAAGTTCATTATCAATATGTGCAGATACCTTATACAATTTATTCTATTTTGATCTCTAACAAATTAAATTTATACTATACAAGTGCCTTAAAATCATATTTTTTACGATTTTTGTTTTTGCAAATCCAACCACACTAGAGCAATGCTTGTGCCAAAATAAATAGATAAATAATATATCATAAAGTTGAGTTTTTTTGCTAAAAAAATGATTATATATTCCAAAAAAACATGATTAGCTTAATATTTTTATATTATAAATTATATTTATTTGCATTTAGTATAAAATGCCTTATAGTTTATATATTATTTGATTATAGGTTGCCTCATCTACATATCAATTCCTAACTAACTTAACATACTCAATAATTTTTATGTGATCTTTTAATATGTGTGGTTGGATCTACGATTTTTTTTAAAAAAAATTATTGTGAATTTAAGGAAAATTAGGTCAAATATATTTCTAATCGAATTAACCGGTGTAAGACTTGAATTTTGAACACTATGTCAACTATGGCTTTATTAATTAGATAAAATGCATATACATATTTAAGTTAAAATACATTTTCATATCCATAATATAGCCAAAATCTATATAATCTTAATTCCTGAACACAAAGAATCTGGAAAAAGACCTTTTCTATCCTTTCCAAATTTGAATTTACACTACTCCCAAGTCCTTTTTGGTAAATCTACTTGAAACATGGATTATCCAAATTTTAAATGGGTATGATCCAACTTTCTAAAATACAAAGAAGTCAGGTATTTTTGATAGGATCCACCAGACCCGATCCATATTTCTCAAATCCAATATATCAATACACGTAAAATATATCCATATTTCTCAAATCCAATATATCAATACAATGTATAATCATAATCATTAGCCCATGATTTTAGGCTTATCACGTTCAATTCTGTTAACCTGCAATCAATTTTTCAAATTCAAAATTACGTGAGATTATCTCTACACACAATCTTCAATACTTTACCCATCTGTTCAAGATTAAATCTTCAAATCGGTTTTCATCACTAATTTCAAAATTAAACCTACGCATTATCTTCTTCACAAACTTCCATCATCACTTTTCCCATTGCCGGATCATGGACAAAGCAGGTATGTATAAATCAAAACCTTTATTGATATTGTTTTGTTCTTCACATTTTTACCCGTGATTTACTGTCTACCAGGTCGTAAGCGTGCTCCTTTGGGGCCTGTTTCTCCTTCTTCAACACAAAAGGGTATGATGTTTATATGTTCACGATATTATGATGTTCATGACGTTAGGATTTTAAGATTGCTTTTGTTTTTCTTAATTTTTTTATATGTAGGACAAAGAAGACGGCCTTCAACAACCTCCTTTAATGGCAGTAATGTTCAAGATGGTTCTAATAATGAAAATAAGGATCCCAATACTCAGAGTTCCTGTAATCGACAAAGTGGTATTTTGCTCATTGCAGTTTTTAATGTTCTTATATTCGCAATGACTGCCATATCTGGATTGAAACTTATTTTATTGTTTTCCAATCTACCAAACAGGATCACGACCGTTTACTCATCGGAACAAGTTCTCTAACAATCCAACCCCGGCGAAAAACTTTTCAAATGCTATCAATATGTCTGGTAAGAAATATTGTGCAATTCATATATGTGTACGTGTCTTTCAATATGTCTGGTAAGATATATTGTGCAATTCATAATATATTTGTTATTAATGTTTGTTTGGAAATTTCAATGTAGGTGGTAATAGTCAGGGTTATCTTACGCCATCAGAAAGGAGATTACAAAATGTCAATTTGTCTGGTTAGATATTCTGTTAATGTTATAGATAGATAACATACTATTACATTATGTTTTTAAACATGACTATCTTTGCAGATATTGATCCATCCAGCAATGTTCTGCCAATCAATAGGATGTCGACAGATATAGGTTTTAACAAAAAATTAGTTGTTAATGTTCTCATTTTACTCTAAGAATGTTTTTTTTGAAATTAAAATTATGTGTATATAGGTTTTTACTCAAAGAATGTATTTTCTACTCAGAAATCAGGTCAGTTGTACTTTTACTTTATCAAGTATACTAATTTAGATTCATATTCTCGCCTTCGTTATGGCATGATCTTACCTTGCTTCTAACAAATAAATGCATAATTTTATGTGTATTAAATTCTTTTTAGGGAATTCCACTGTTAGCGGTAATAATGATGGCATTGTTACACCATCACAAAGGAGGCAGCCTAATGTCAATTTTTCTGGTATTCACTTTCGGTAATCTTTTTGCTTATTGCGATTCTGTCAATTTGAGTATTTTAAAAATGTTGTGGTATACAGGGTTAAGTCATCAAACTCCGTTCTCTCGAGTTGTTAATTTTAAACAAAGGACGAACAGCAATATATCTCCTTTCCAGTTACCAACATCGAGGATTTCTCCAATGAAAAATACTAAAGGAAATGTGCCAACAAGACATGTATTAGGAATGACAAATTCTGGTAAATGTTGTTTCTCATAAATATTGGTTGTTCAACATTATCAACTGCTTAAGATCATCAAATCTATATAACAATATATATTTTTTTTATGCAGGAAGTGTTATTAAGGATACTAGGAAGGTCAATTTGTTGGATCGTTATTCAAATAATCAGAAAGATCATGCTACATCATCAATTAACACAACAAACTCCATTAGAGAGAATAGTACAAGTTCGGACATTACTGTTCTTACACCAGATTTAGAACAACTTGGTGTTCGTAGGCCAGGTTATGTATTATTTTGAAATAGAACTATGATTCTATATGTTTTCTATTATACAGACTATATGTAAATTTATTTCTCTTAATTATTTGATATTAATCTAATATTAAACAATTTGTTGTACAGTTTGGTTCCCATCACAATCTTCTTCAGGAGTTTAGAACTTGATGAATTCCTTTGATGCTGTTGGGAATGAAACATATGAACAAAATCCAAAATCTTTAAGTAAATGCTTTAAACAACACTAATGCAACATTATTATTTATCTCAAATCTTATTCTGCATATTTTACATTTGTAGGTGATGCATCTACTTCCTCCCGTTTGAAAACTGGCCGAAACAATCAAGCAAAAAGGAAAGAGGTTTCTACCAACAGTCAGCAATTGAGGGATGAAATCCTTTCTGGTATGTATCACTATTGTATAACATCCTTTATTTCAACATAACCAACTATTTTTCTATGTAATACTACTTTTCAACAGATGAATTTGTTGATGAAAAGGATGAGATGCATATAGGTATGTTCATTATGGATAATGTTCATTATTTATTTACAAGACATTTTTTTATAATCAAACTATATACGTCTTATATTGTTTATGCGTCTTTTAATATGTGCAGATGATATTGATGATGTTGAGTTAGATACTGAAGAGCAAGGTACTTTCAACATTTGTTTGTTTGTCTTATTACAAATACGGTTGATTAATATTTATGTTTAAAATTGATATTTAATATATTCATTTACTATCATTGTCAGATGGTCGTGGACAATATGTCATGGATGATGAAAATGATTCTAAAAACAACAAACCAGGTTTAACATTTATGACAGATTCATATATTATTATTCTTCCTCATTTATTTATTAGTTCTTGAATTATGATAGATTTTTGGGAAGGGTACATGGATCTTGGTCCGCCAACAAAAGTTTATCGAAAATGTAAATCAGTGATGTGGAATGAGCAGCGCAATAATAAAGGAGCCCAAAATAGTGAGCCCACATTTTCATTATGTTGTAGGGATGGTCAGGTAGCTATTGAACCAGAGAAACAACCTCCTCCTTATTTGGCTGCACTATTGTCAGGTAGAGAGAAGACAACACATTTTCTCAATAACATAAGGACGTACAATTCCATGTTCCAGTTTACGTCTATTGGTGGCAAAATAGATAAGAAAATAAACAATGGAAAAGGTCCTTATTACTTTAAATTAAATGGTCAAAACTATCATCTTATTGGTACCCTCAAGCCAAAGGAAGGAGAATCTTCAAAATTCTGCCAATTATACATATATGATACGGAGAACGAGCTCCAAAATTGTATAAATGCAGTTAATGGTAGTGACCAACTTGATCGAGAAATTATTCAAAGTCTGTTAGAAATGCTTGATGAACACAACAAATGTGCAAGAGGTTTTCGTTTTGCAAGGGATCGTTTAAAACTTGATGAATCAGATGAATTTGATCTACAATTACTCCACTCCAGATCTGCATCAAGAAGGACCAATCATGTCATAGAATCCAATGATGTTGCAGCATTAATTGTTGGTGATGCAGATGATTGCTCTCCTTTCAGGGATATTGTGGTTCAAACCAAACAAATGTATCTTAATCGAGTATTTGAGACCTGTTCTCAATTCATGTCACTCCAGTATCCCTTGCTTTTCCCATATGGTGATGAGGGTTTTCATCCAGAAATTCCTTTAAATGAAAAAGCACGGAAAGTTGCAACACAAGTTTCTGCTGATGAATGTTCGGATGAAAGTAAGGCCAGAACAAATGTTTCCATGAGAGAGTATTATGCCTACAAATTAATGATACGTCCCAATGAAGGTAATTTCAGGAATTCTATGTCCAAATTTTAAAATAGCTATCAGCAAATAATAATTTCTTTTTTTCTATTTTTATATATTTCACAGGTATGACACTTCATCTTGGTGGAAGGCTTTGGCAACAGTTTGTTGTAGATGCTTTTGCTGCTGTTGAACAATACAGGCTTGATTGGATAAAGACACATCAACATGTCATACGTTCAGATTTATATAGATCAATTCGGGATCGCATACACAGGGGTGATACAGATTCATCCAATGTTGGTCAAAATGTCATTTTGCCTGCTACTTTTACAGGCTCACAGAGATATATGAATCAGTATTTCAAAGATTCACTTGCTATATGTCGTACAATTGGGCACCCATCTCTTTTTTTGACAATGACTTGCAATACGCAGTGGCCAGAGATTCATGAAATGTTAAAGCACAAACCAGGAGTTGATGTTAGTAATGCTCCAGATGTTATTTCAAGAGTATTCAAGTTGAAGCTGGACCAACTTATTGATGTAATAAAGAAAAAGAATTATTTTTGAAGATGCATTGGAAGTAAGATATATATTTAATTGTCACAGTTTTTGAATTTCATTAGAATTTTTATCAGTTTTTACTAATTTTTACTTTGCGTATTTTAAAACAGTTATGCACGTGATTGAGTTCCAGAAGCGCGGCCTGCCGCATACACACATGCTCATTTGGCTTCATCCGAATGATAGACCTAAGCGCATAGATCAAATTGATGATCTAATATCAGCTGAGATTCCGGATGAAAAGGTTGATCCCATTGGTTATCATATTGTAAAGAATTTCATGATACATGGACCATGTGGTAAAGACAATATGCAATCTCCATGTATGGTAAAGGTAAAATGTATTCGACATTTTCCAAAGAGGTATGCGTAATATCTACACTTATTTTACCAAATTTGTGTGTAATATTCACTATTTTCATGCATCATTTTCTTATATTGAACATATTTCCTCATAAATTTATTTATTTATCGTATATTGTCAAAAAATGTAGGTTCAATCCAACCACCTTTTTTGACGATTGTGGTTTCCCTCAATATCGAAGGCGTAAGCAAAGAAACATTGTCAAAAGGAAAGGTGTGGAATTGGACAATCAGTATGTAGTTCCGTACAACAGAGACTTACTGATACGCTTCCATTGTCACATAAATTTGGAAGTTTGCAATAGTAGCCGGTCCTTAAAATATTTATTCAAATATTGCTTGAAGGGACATGATACTGCCACAATGATCTTGAAGAAGAAAGGGATTAATGCTAATGGTCCTTCCAGTACTGTACAGAAAAAGGATAATAATGAGATTAAACAGTATCTGGACGGTCGGTATGTATGTGCTGTTGAAGTGGCATGGAGGCTTTTCGGTTTTGATATTCATTACAGGTTTCCTGCGGTGGACAGGTTACCAGTACATTGCCCCGGTGAAAAAAATGTCACTTTCAACACAAAAGATGATTTGCAAAATATTGATGCTAAGGCAAGTTCCAAAAATAGCAAATTAGAAGGTTGGTTTTTAGCTAATAAAACACTTCATGGTGCAAAGGACGTGACGTATATGGAATTCCTGCAGCATTTTATGTGGAAAGCTGATCAAGGAAAGTGGAAGCAAAGAGAGAAAGGAAATGTAGTAGGCAGAATAATTGATATCCACACTTGTGGCGGAGAAACGTTTTTCTTACGAATGCTTTTGATGCAGACGAAAGGTGCTACTTGCTATGAAGATCTACGTACGGTTAATGGTAAAGTTTATAATACTTTCAAAGAAGCATGTGACGCACTTGGTCTTCTGAAAGATGATAGACAATGGCATGTGGCTTTAGAGGAGAATGCAATTAGTGCAATGCCACGGCAATTAAGAGAATTGTTTGTCCACATTTTGACAAACAATACTGTTGCTGATCCTTTGAGATTATGGACAGAACATTGGAAGATCATGTCTAAATATATTCTTTACAATAGACGAATACTTACCAACAATCACACTCTGTAACTAAGTGATTCTGAAATACAAAATTGGTGCTTAGCAGGTACATATTTTTAAAAAAATTCTCTTTATATTAATATGTTTTACCAAATTTGTCCCAAACAATTTTTGGGATTCTAACTACCATTTTTTTTTCAAAAATTAATTCTTATATTCAATATTTTGAAGAAATTTAGAAACTACTTAACGATGTTGGAAAAAGTTTGAAAGATTATAGTACCTTGCCGTTTCCTGATGGAGAATATTTTAGAAATAATGAAAATAGTCTTATCCTTGAAGAAACTGGATATGATAAGGAGGATATGAAAAGAGAACATGCACAACTTTTTACAAATCTAAATAAAGATCAACTGGAAGCATACAATGCAATCCTTGACAGTGTTGATAATGGTAAAGGTGGTTTGTTTTTTGTTTATGGTAGCGGTGGTTGTGGAAAAACCTTCTTATGGAAAACACTTTGTTGTCGCCTTCGAAGTCAAGGAAAAATTGTTTTGCCAGTAGCTTCATCCGGAATTGCTGCAACGTTAATTCCTGGAGGTAGAACTGCTCATTTTAGATTTCACATCCCTTTGAAACTTGACCATATATCTATTGCTGGTATTAAACACGGCACCGACATTGCCGAGTTAATGCAATAGACCAGTTTAATTATTTGGGATGAGTCTCCTATGAAGCATCGGCATGCGTTTGAAAGTGTTGACTGTTGTCTTAGAGACATTATGTCTGCAGTAGATTCATCAAGGTCCAGTCGACCTTTTGGTGGTATCACTGTTGTATTTGGGGGAGATTTTCGTCAAATTTTGCCAGTAATTGCAAAAGGATCATGAGCTCAAATTGTTTCTGCTTCTTTGAATCAGTCGAAATTATGGCATCAATGCCAAGTTTTCTTATTAAAACAAAACAAGCGTTTATGTGGAGGAAAATCACCTGAGGATTTGAAAGCCATATCTGAGTTTAGCAAATGGGTACTTGATGTTGGTGACGGTGAAATCCCTACAGTAGAAGATGTTGATTCTAACTCTAATCCTCAAGTCCGTATTCCTGACAAATTCTTGATCAAATCTTCCTCAGGAGCAATCAAGAACATTGTTGACATTGTCTATCCTGATTTTAGCAATAATATGTCTTCAGCTAATTATCTGAGTCAAAGATCCATACTTGCTCCGACAAACGCTGTTGCTGGTGATATCAATGATTATATTCTTGATCTTATACCAGGAGATTCACATACGTATTACAGTCAGGACTCACTTGTTGAAGATGTTTCTTCGGGAAATGACTTTCACTCCGCATTTCCAGTGGAGTATATCAATTCAATAAACATGCCATGTCTTCCAAAACATGAACTCAAAATAAAAGTCGGGTGTGTGGTTATGCTGATGAGGAATCTAAATCAGATAATGGGATTATGTAATGGAACCCGTATGATTGTGAAGAAATGTCTGAAAAATAGCATTATATGTCAAATTCTTTGCGGATCTCAAGTAGGTTCTATTCACATCATTCCAAGAATTGAGATGATGCCCACAGATACAATATGACCATTTGACTTTAAAAGAGTGCAATTTCCACTGCAGTTGTGCTTTGCAATGACGATCAATAAAAGCCAGGGTCAATCCTTGGACACTGTTGGACTCTATCTTCCTAGGCCTGTATTCACGCACGGTCAGCTCTATGTTGCTGTCTCAAGAGTAACATCTTCCTCCGGTCTGCATATTCTGATCCTTGGTGATGATGGTCGACCAACAAATATTACAGCCAATGTTGTGTATGAAGAGATCTTTTACAATTTGCCAAGTGTATCTAAAACATAAATTATTTTACAATGAAATGTATGATATATTTGTTGATCTTATATATAGAAGTAATTACTATTCCATATCTAAATTGTCAATTAGTTGAGGCAATCTCTCAATTTATATCTATATAACATAATAACAGTTTTACCGTATGTCCTTTATCAACACACTTATCTTGATATCAGTCTTAATCCTAAAGATTAGACCTAATATCTAGCAATTTGTTGCAAATTAGTTTATTGTTATTGTTACATGTTGAAGTCTTCCACAAATTTTGCAAACAGTATAAAATTTGTTAATATAATTATGTAATCAGCATTAAAAATTATTTTATGGTTATTGTTACATGTTGAAGTCTTCCATAAATTTTGCAAAGTCATTATAGCAATATAAAATTTGTTATTCTAATTATGTAATCAGCATTAATTAAATTTTAATTAAATCAAATGTAAACTATTGAGGAGTCTATAATTGATACTATATAATATAAACAAAGTCATCAAAGTCATCAAATTAAAATCAAAATAATATTTTTCTGCTCTCTGTTTGTATTGCTGGCGAATGGCTATTTCGGAATTAGGTTATTGCATTGTGTACCCCTGACTTTTTTCCTTCTGCATAACTGATTATTCATACACATTATTTCTAAAGATTCAGTTACACTTTAAAGTTACCATTGATTATAAAGTTTTGTACAAAGAATTTAACAATGTGTTTACAGGTTTGAACTTCCATCATCATTTATCCACAGTCGATGAGACAAGATTAAATTGGATTTTGAGAGTTCGTGTGACAAGGATGTGGGTAATAGTTTCTAACGCACATGTTGTAGTTAGACACAACATCATCATTTTAGATTGTGAGGTAAAATCAATCAAGCAATGAGCAATTGTTTGCTTTCAGCCATGTTCTTTTGCTATTTATCTTAATTTACTCTGTTTTTGAACTCAATGGATTGAATGACATTTTGCATTCATGTTTGTAATGATTTTGGAACTCCTTTTAATCTATATTTGGTTTTTTAATAGTCCATAATTTTCATTTAACATATAGCAATATTAGTAAATGTAAAAGCACATCTTTGCACAATGGCATATTAGTGCCAAAAATTAAAAACAGCTTCATAAGCAAGTCTATTGATATCTCAAATATATAGCACCAATGGCTTAATTCATATCAAAACATACCAAATTAAAATCTATCAGAAACTTAATAAGTTTACTAATTCCACCACTGACATACTTAATAATTGTTATAGTTCTGAAGACTACTCCTTCAATCGTACCAAAAACCAAACTTTGTTAAGATAACGTACATAATGACTAAAGTAAAAGATCAGTTAACTTATTTTGTAACATCAAAGATAATTCCTTCTGCTCTCTCAATCTTATTAAATAACAGGATTTGTCTCTTTCTTAACTCATTATCCTTGCCAAATTTGTTCCATCCAGCAGAGAATCTAGCTCTCCCATTATTCACCGCCAAACCAATGCTCCATGACATATTTTCTATCCTCAACAGAACCCTTTCACCTGCTATCCAATCTCGATTTTCAAGAGCTATATTCCTTGGAATGTTCTGTAATAAACCAGCAAATAACTGAGAATAATAATCTTATAATAAAACTGTCAAATAAATCAGAATGGCACTTTGACATACCACTCCTTAGGTCCTATTATGGACATGGCACTTTGACAGAGCTGTAGAAAAAGAATGGAGATCGTTGTTGATTCCTACAACAACTACAACATTATCATTAATAGGAGCTTCGACTTCTGGTACTTCTTCCTCAACAATATCTTCAGATTCGTATTCTGCGTTAAAAACGAAAACAATATAAAATCAGAATGTAAATTGTTTTGGTTAAATTTGTTCATCGTAAAGTTGTAGTACCATCATCTGATGGCCAATCAATATGCCAGAACCAAACATGTTGAGAAGTATCCGTTAATCCTAAAGGACGAGTTAAGTAGTCAATCTCCATTCCATCAACTCCATAAACTCTTGTAGTGATAATGTTTGTGTCCTCTTCCATGGTGAAAAAAATGGTTTCTTTTTGTCGGATATCGAACATGTCCGTAATTTTCTTCAATCCTTTAAGACAGCCCTCCCGCCACTACACCATAAAACGGCTATTGCAGCGACAGGAAAACATTGCCTTAAGGCCTATATTCGTTGCAATAGAGTCTATGGCAACAAATTTGCAAAATTTGGGCGTTGCATCCGGTTGCCTTGCAATAGGTCGATTTAGCAACGTTTTTGATACCATATAGCAACATAATTAAATCATTGCAATAACTTTTAGTAGCAACATTTTAGACTCTATAGCAACAATTAAAAACTATTGCAGTAGCATAAGAAGGTAATTTATTGACACTTAAATGCAACATTTTTCAGAACAATTGCAATGATTTTTTATAGATTAATGCAACGTATTATGACCCTATTGTAACATTTTTTCAAAAAAAAAATTGGTAGGAACATGCTGAAAATACAGTAAACCAGGCCATTTATAGCCACAATCCAAGCATCATTTGCATTTCATAAACCAGGGCAACTTAATGTCAAATATCCAATTACATGTGTTTGTTCAAAGTCAAATAAAATTACAATTCTTTACATCAAATTTTCCTAAACAATTATTATATTGGAAAACCAAAATAAAGTTAAAAACTACATATGCCAATTGCTTTTTCCATATATTTGGCTTGGCTTTTGCAAATCAACAACGAGAAATCCGTGATGAGCTTATAAAAGTATTGCACCTTGTGTCCTACAATGCATACGCCTGCAAGTACAAAAGTTACTAATTATGAGTAAAACATTAAACTCTAAAAATTGCGAATATTGCGAATTTGCAAAACAAATTCAAAATAAGCATTTACACGGGATGACAATGCAAAATAATCTGCTGTATTTACTATATCCATACCAGTTAATAGGTGAGGGGCTAGCTATTCCAGTTGAATAAGATATTGTTCCAGTTGACTTCCAAGGACATACATAAAAATGGACTCATAAAAGATACAAAGTTTATACTAAAAAAAAAGAGAGATGATCATAATAACATACATAGCTGACAAATTTCTAATAGAAATTTTATATTAAATGCAGAATAAAAACTACTCAACCAAAACTAACCATGTTTAAGCAAACAAAATTCATTTCCAGCAAGATCACCAGAATCTTATTTGACTTAAAAATCGTACCAGGAATAAGTAACTGCAATAAATTCCGTACAAACATCAACTCTTATTTAGGACGATTGATCCTGATGTTGCGCAAAACAGTCACCTTTCTTAGTGAAGGGGAATTTGCAAGCAAGAGCTTTATGAAAAGCAGCTCATCCACAGCAACTTCTCCAACAGATGGATAATAATAAAATTCTGTCAGTCCATAACTACAATAAAGAAGTTCTAAATAACCATGATAATATTTCCAACTAAGCTGTAAGTTACTTCAAGATCTGTTTTGCAAAGATTCTCATGTTCAGGAGGTGTCAACTGAGCTACCTCTTCCGCAAATGAATGATGAATATTCTCATGCACATCCCTGATCCCTATAACTGCAGCTGAGGTTTTCAGTACTCTCAAGGGGATGGAAGAATCAAAAAGTCTTGGTCCAGAATCCAGATGGGTATACTCCAGAAAGTTTCTATCTACTTCGTCAATCACGTGTACCCGTTCTACCTTTGCTCAATTTTGGCGAATATCATGCGACAATGTTACTTATAAATGCATAGAAAAATTATGGTCCTCTAGATTAAAGCATCTGCTTCCATATTTAATGTCCTCGACTCAAAATGCCTTCATTAGCAAATGACTTATAGGGGACAAATATTATGTTAGCTTAGGCCCTATGTAGCAATAACAATACTGAAAAAGGTCCACCAAGATGCGCTTTTAAGCTTGATATATAGAAGGCTTTCGACTTGATTAATTGGGATTTTTTTTTAATTTAAAGTTTGCAGATGATGCGTCTGCTGCCAGGTCGATTGCTTGTCGAGGCTTGTATTTCTTCAGCATGGTTTTAGGTTAAGATTAATGGTAGTCTCAAGAAATTTTTTAAAGGTAAATCAGGGGTTCGGCAAGGCAATCCCTTATCACCTATTTTTTCACCATTGCCATGGAGGTGCTCACTTCTTTCATCAATCAAGCATCAGTATCTCCTAATATCAATTTTTATTAAAAAGCACAAGGGGTTACAAGCTTTTTCTTTGCGGATAATGTATCTAGCAATTGTATGATAGAAGCAATTCATAATATTTCTCAAGTATCAAAGTAAATAACACCCAGAGTTGACCAAGGCTGAATATCAATTCACATTGATGCAACTTGCTACCAGCTCTGTTTTCCACCAAGTGTTCCTTTCCTACGATTCAACGGTCTACTATTTTACTAACACCCAGAGTCGACCAAGGCTGAATTGAAAATTTTAGTAAAGATTTTTTTAAAAATTTCTACAAACATCTAAAAATTAAGTATTATTCATTTTAGCCCCGCCTATTTCGTAATTCTAGTTCTGCTACTAGTCACACGTACCTTTAGTTTTCTTGAATTCCTTTGTTCATTCTTTTTAGCTTAAGAACCCTCCCTTCATACTCAACCTATATAAACAAATACGAAGCACATGTAAATAACATAAATTATAAATTTCCTCGAACCTATAAACAATTTTATCAACTCTTTAAATGGGAACTCATACTTTTCCTCTGCCTTCCCAAACATATGAAAAAGACTCTAATGATCGAAGCTCAGATTCACCAATGAGCCCATCTATTTCATCTCAACCGAGTCTACCTTCAGTCCCATCTCTAAACAAACTATCACAAGAAATATTTACCATTCATCACCACTACATATCCACCTTGAAGGGCCACTCATCAAATGTATTCGTATTAACTACACAAATTGCAAAAATTATATGAAAAATACACACACAAAAAACAAAAAAAACATACATTTCTGAGATGTTTAACTTGGCCACGAAGGCCAGAAATGTGATCATCCAATTCACCTTGCATCGGATCGATACGCAATTAAATCTCATCGGAACTGCTGGCTACTGATCTCATTGTTAATCCTTCTCTACACATCAATTTCAACAACTAATTAAGCCTAATTTAAGCAAAATAGCTTGTAATCATGATATATATAGAGAAATTGTGTGTGTATATGTATGTATAGGTTACCTGGATCTGTAGGAACCAACAACGCCTCTGTTAGAACTAGTAGATGCCGCCATTTTGTAATGAGAGAGTTTGACGACGATTTTCGATTTTGAATTTTGGTAATTGATGAAAACCCAGCTTATCGGGTTTTATAATTTTGGGTCAATCGAATCAACTCATTTTTGTCCCTCGGTCTCTGTAATGTATACATCCCGTTTATTTTATTAATATTTTTTATTTTTATTTTAATAAGCGGGCAAATTTTTTATAAGGCCGCTCAGTTTTTTGAGTAGCCCGTCTAAATTTTGAGCCCAAAATTGCTATGTATAGTAACGATTTCTTAAATCATTGCAATAGACTGAATGTTTTTAACGCTCTTAAATTTTTTCAATGCTATTGCAATGTTTTTCAGAGACGTTGCAATTTGTGTGATTTAGTTTCTCAATAGCAACGTTTTTCGACAAACCTTCAAAAATATGGTTGCAATAGGCATTATATGGTGTAGTGCGCTGATTATAGGAAACCGATGATTTCACACCACAAACTTCCATCACACTGATTTGATTCAGTTTCTCTGAGTAGTTTTCTTTCACCAATTTTGGTACAATCTGATAATTCAAAGACATATGTATGCTTAATTAATATGCTAAATATTTTATATATCGAACTGATCCAAAGCAATATTACAGACACTATAATATATGTAAATCAATATATTAAAATCCATCTTCTTACAATTAGTTCATCATCCAAAGAAACAGGTGACACAACTTTGTAGAATGATCTAGGGGAAATCATAGATCCTGTTTCAAATATCATTTCCAACAGTGAATTACTTAGTATTTAGCTATAAATACAGTCAGCATTTAAACTACATTATGTTGCATCCTATTATAGGACAAAATTAATCTATTAAAGACAATGATTTCTAACCTTCACCATGATCAAGTACGTACTCATTGCCTTTGAAGATGCAAACATTCAAAAGTTGATCATCATTTGTAAATTTATACAAAATCAACGAATCCCCAGCAGCAAGCTTAGTTTCTTCTGCAAACTCCAACCATCCATTCTGAAACAAACATCTTCCAACTCTCCATTCTACATTGATTTCCCATGTCCTTTTAAGAAATCTAAGATTGACCTTACTTCCATGCTCCTAGTTTTTGTAAAAGCTTTCCAGACTTGGATTCAAGATCTGTTTTGAATGTTCAAAGTACATGACATGTGTTATATATGTTCACATAACATTTGGTAAAATGCACTATTTGTGTATGTTATGGAAACTCACCAGGATTTTCCTTTTTGGATCAATGTCCATTGGCATGATATCTATCTGAACATAGTGTGGATCAAGTATAAATCCATTAAATGTCAGTAGAGCTAGACGATTATCATACTCCAAAGAATCATAATTAACTAAAAATTGATCTTCATTGACCTCCTTCGCAGCTTCACTTTTTTAAATGCTATTGGATCACTCAAAGGATAGTGACATTCAATAGCACTTTCTTTATAAATCTTTACTTCGAACAAGCCACCACCATAATAGTCAAACTGAACTATGCTAAAGATCCTAATGCCATAAAACATTACAAAGGTACGCAAGCCATAAATGCAGTTAAATTCAGTATCATATTTAGCAGTCCATGTATTGGACTTGCACCTGATCTTCAAAAGAGATGGTAATTTCCTTCCAAATTGTTTATGGAAAGGCAAAGGAACCCTCTGTGAACATGAATGTATTATTTAAAATCTGGAAAGTATGATAAAAGTTCCAACATGATACTAAAGTATGCTTGACAATGCTAAATGGTCGATAAACTTACAAATGTTCCTAAACGTAGGCATTCAACATTTGCTGATACAAAACTTGATCTTGGAAATGATTCCCCTAAAAAAACACAATGAACTTCATTATACTCTATAATCTATCTTATTAATTATAAAATTAATTTTAACTGAAATCTGAAATCATACCTATGTGTTTCGCAGGACTAATTTCCACTTTCGATTTGCATCCATGCTGAAAAATACAAAATATGATATGAATTATGCTTAATTAGGTAATTTGGTGTGTATGAACCTCTTACATATTAATTAAACATTTGTATGTTCAATTTACCTAATTTGATTCTAGATCACAAGAATTCTTACTTTTATTCAATTATTATAAGAACAGAGGATAAGTAACATCAGGGTATACAAAATTTAGTTAATCAAATTTAGTGATTAACACTTACAATATGAAGCAAAAGCATATAATGGTATTCCTAATGGATAAAGAAGTACTTAATCAGATATAAGATCACTATGTCCATATTTCTTCATGGTTACGAATTATCACAAGACTTTACTAAGAATCCTAAATCACAAGACAGAAAGCACATTCACAAATTGCAAATTTCGATTATCAAGACAGAAAGCACATTCACAAATTGCAAATTTCGATTATAAATATGAGTAACATTACTCATCAATTATTAAGTTTAATCCTCATCATCGATTACATAAACCAAAAGTCTGATTGAACATGCATCACTATCAAAGATGGATTCAATCATAAACATATACGTATCTATAATACAATTTAGATCTCAATTACAGAACATCAATGATAGATGCAGAACCTGTATATAAGATGTGTAATCATTAATTATAATGGTTAATAGTTGAATCCGAAGTTCTCCGTGGATCAGTGTTAGAACAAACCTCCATTATTGATCCGAGATTGAAGTCTTCTCTACAGTCCAGGCTTGATCGATCTTGAATCGGAGCGAAGTTGAAGACAGTTGCATGCAAGAGAGAGTTTTGTGCATTGGGATGTAGTTATACAATTAATTGTAATATAGAATATTGTGTATGTCTTAAAAACCTTTAAACTAAATTTACACATTAATCTAGGTATAACATGTCATAATTAGATTTATGTACAAATTAGAAAAATTTGAATATTAAAAAAATGTATCAATTGATCAATTAATATATGTAATTATTATTTTTTTGCAAGTATTATAAATTTTTATTTTTAATTCTCTACTAAAATGTTATTCGATCGAATAATAAATTTTTATTTTACATTATCTATTAAAATCTTTTTAATTTATTTTATTTAATATATATAAAAAATCAATAGATATATATGATCTGCCAAGTCTGTATGCTACAAATGAAGCACCTCTCTATGGATTAGGTAATTTCAAATTATAATATTTTTAGGGTATTGTTTTATACATTTTATTAAATTATACGTATTATTTCTTTATACAAATTAACAAATGTATTCGTTAAAAAAAATAAGAAAATTTAGATATTATATTCTTAAATTTTGGTACAACTTGCAAGTAATTTGCTTTATATAATAAATTAAGTTTTATGTATTAAGGAATGTATTAAGGAATAATCCACATTTTTTGTTTATTTTTTGGGTGTTGAGCGATTGTCATATAATAACAAATTTTTGGTTCTTGAGCGATTAACAAAATTCTCCTATAAAATTAATATAGATCTGCTACATTAATTTTTGGTTCTTGAGCGATGGTTCTTGAGCGATGGTCATATATGTAATATCATATGAGTTTCTTATTTTTTCACATTTGATTATGTACTTCTTCACCATTAAAATTTCAATAATTTTTTAATAAAAAACATGTTTGTAACATATGAGTTTATACTCCTTAACAAATCGTACATAAAATAATACAAATAATTTAAAAAAATGTTGGATAATTGAAGTTTATACAATAAATTAAGAAATGGATTTGTTAAAAAAAAAGGAAAGCTAGATATTATATTCATAATATTTGGTATGATTGCAAGTTCTTTGCTTTATATAATCAATTAAGTTTTATGTATTCATTATTCTATTTATTCCATTCTGCCAAGAGTTATTGAGTCGACTTTGTTGTGTTACATAATCTAAATAAAATTTTAAAATTTTATTCTAATTATATTACATCCTTATGTTTCATATTTTATATTTAAAGAACAAATTTTTCCATTTCAAAGATAAAGATATTTTTAAGTATAGTAAAAAGTGTATAGTTGAAGTTTATACGATTAATTATGAAATTTACATATAATTTAATACTCCCTCCATCCCTATTTAGTTGGCACATTTGCAAAAAACACACATATAAAGAAAGAATTAATTATGTAATTTGTTTCCATGTTTGCCCTTAATCTTAACATTAAATGATGACTTATGAGTATGTACATTAAATATAAAGTGAATTATTTATCTGTATCTTGGACAAAGTGTAAAGGTTTTAACTATACTCATAAATGTGTCAGACTATTTATGGACAAATTTTATTTGCAAATGTTCCAACTAAAAAGGGATGGAGGGAGTATTGTTTTGATTGTGGTACAATAATTTTATCATAGAAAACAGTGCACTCTATCTAAAACCTTTACACTTTGTCCAAGATCCACATAATCAAGTCATGATTTTATTTACATTTGCGAGTAATGTATCTGTAGACATTATTTAATAATATACACTATACATTAGTACATGATTAATTAAGAGAAGAACATTAGAAAACCAAACGTAAACAAAAAAAAAAAAAAAACCAACAGTCACATTACTTTGCATGCGAGCTGTGCAGGGAAAGATAAAAACACACATTAGATCAATCTTCTCCCATTCTCCAAGTTTTTTGTAACGCCCCGACTGCCCAATACTAAAAATATACTTTTATAATAAATTATTGGATTTAATTAAATAAAATAGAATTTGATACAGGGGGAATTTTAAAAATTTCGGCATGAAGTATTCGTAATATGGACTATCCACCTGTATTTTTTTTTTTACCAACAAAATTTCAAAAAAAAACAAACAATTGCAATTCCAACTACTTAAGAAAAATAAACATCTGTTCAACCTGTCCTAACCGATCAGGTGAACCATACTACTATGCCCTCCCGATCATAAAACAAGATCGGGCACCACAACCAAAATTAAATACATACAAGCTGATAACCAGACATTAAGTCATAATACAACGCCCTACTACTAACCCGGATCTCTAACAGGTAGTGGTATGAAACAAGCACCTACTAACTAACTATTACAGCATATCACTAAAATCTTAATTTCAAAGCTACATACACACCACAAATATAAATACAACTAGCGGGCACTAATATAAAAATCTGGATTGCTATCCACAGTCCAACCTTTTACTAGAGCCAAACTAGTCTGTCTACAGTCCACCACAAGCTCTTCTCCTGATATAGCTCCTACGACGTATCCTTTTCTTCCTTAACTGAAAAAGGGTTATAAACAACAATAAGTGAGCCAAATGCTCAGCAAGTAACAATATAGATGCCAAAATAAAATCAACAACAGGAGTACGGATACAACGATATAAGAATCATTCTCTGAGTTTTTCCAAATTTTGGCAATTTGTAATTCATTCCAAAAATAGGGAGAGAGAGAAATCAATTTCTCTTTTTATATCAAATTTCCCACCTTTAAAACATTTCAATTAAATTAAGCTTTTTATTAAAACCGGACAATACGGGTGATCAGCCACGTAATGTCCCCATACCGGACACTAGGTCCCTCTGGACTTTAAAAATTGGGTTCCCAATTAGGCAACACATTGGCCTCTATTGCTGGACTAGGACCACCCTAGCCTCTTACGCCAAATTAAAAAGCTGGACTAGGACCACCCTAGCCTCTTACGCTAATTTAAAATAATTAATTAAATGTCCATAAAGTAAAGCAAGTTTCGATGAATGAATTCTTATGCAATAATTCAGAGCGGGGGATTATTCTGTTTAATTTCAAGAATAAGTGACTAAAAGTAAAGAAATCCAATTTAATTGTATAAGGTTCGCAAGGTAGGGTTCAAGTGTGATTCACAAGTATTTAAAAAATAAAGGTTTAACAAGCTCTTGTCATTTTTAGAGGTGTAATATAAGGTGATATCGAATATGGTATGGCTCGGGGAAAATAGGTGTATAAGAAATAAGGGTCATTAGTTAAATTAAGAACAAACAAGGTTTAAGGATTTAGAGATGAATCAAGGGTTCTAAGGTATAGTTATGATGGGGTGAAATAAGGGAATAGATATGAAATGATGTTTAAGCATGGCAAAAAGTATGTTATACCGCAAGATTTGTAGTTCCATAAGAATTAGAATAAGCAAGAAGGTACAACAGTTTAAACGGTAATCTATAAGGGTAACCAAGAAGGTACAAGGGTTTAAGCAACAGTTTATATGGATTTACGATATAGTACAAGAGATTCGACAATTGACTTGAAAGAAACAAACAGTAAGTTATAAGAATTTAAGCAACAATCCATGAATAATTGATAGAATCTGAACTTCGATAAAAGATTCAAGTTACTTGCCTTGACCAAATATTTCCACGCTAGTCACTTAGTTCAAAAACTCTCAGTCTTTGCCTTTCCTTTATCCTTTATGTCTATGTCCTTCGAACCTACACATATAAAACACTATTTCAGCATTCTGTTCAATAATCGTCGCTCCTCTACAAATGTCTAATCTAAATCTACCCTTGCGATAATCCTTAATTTATTAACTTAATAATAATAATATCAACCCCAGTCCACTGACACACATGTAATGGCAACTGATAAACATTTAGCAGGAAATCATTTAAATAAAATATAGTCAAATACCACTCCAAATTAGAAGTGTATATATATACATATATATATATATATATATATATATACTCGAGAGTGTATAACTAGAACTTTAGGGAATCAATAATTATTTGAAAATTCGACAGCATCTCCTTTGAATATTGTACTACCCGTCGGAATACAACCGACCCAAACAATCTTTAACAACCATATCTGTACTATTTATATAACCGGAACCAATAACTAACAATTTAAGTCAAAAGTATTACAAATCTGGATTAAATCAACAACCGGATATATAATTCGAAAATTAAAACAAGAACTGAAAAATATTACATAATTAATGAAATTATATTTGGCTCAGGAATTCATCATTGCCGATTCCACCAACTCAAATAAAATCATTGTCGGTGGGGCAAAATTTCGAGGGTACCCAAATTGGGTTTCCAACTCGAAACTCCACACAAAAATTTTACGGATAAAATTTGAAATTCGGAAAATCAGCACTTAAATTCATAACCGAAATCAAGTTTCATTTTCAAGCATAATCATCATAGTAACATGAGAATAACAGTAGCACACAATATTACAATCCACGCAGCAACACATATTTGCAGCAACATGCCACTCGATTAATACCATGAATCACACAAATTTTAAATCAGTAGACTCACACACACATATCACGACCCGAACACACATCCACGCACTCTTATACACACACTTCATACTCCACGCACACACACCTGCACTTAGTCGATTGATAACAGGGGAGGGGGCGACTAGAACACAACCAACAATCAAACCCACACACACAACTCGGTTTTAACACACACACTCGACCATACATGGAACACACGCCACACACATCACTGGCCCGGGGTTTGCATTGGGAATAGAGGGGAAAGAGAAGGGGCTTTAATCAGAGAGAAACAAGAGGGATAGGGAGAGATAGAGACGAGAGAGATATGGTTTAATCGAGAGAGAGAGACTGCGACATTACCAGAATAATCGAGAGAGATATTGAGAGATCGAGAGAAAATGGGAGAGAGCTAGAGAGTTCGAGAGATTGATGTTTGTGGTCTAGTAAAATCTAATTAGGCATTTAGGTTATATGAATTTGGGGGAAATGGTATAATAGATAAAAAAATTGATTTCTTTTCTAATTTAGCCAAATCAAAAATCAACTAATAAAATATCAACTAGATAGGTATTAACTAAGAAAAATCACAAAAATTATTTTTAAAACGTAGAGAATAAAATTAGCTACCTCCTCATATTTTTAAAATATTTTTAGAATTAAAAACGAATTAAATATGGATTTTACAAAATTAAATCAATAAAACATAAATCAGTTCATAAAATCATTTTAAAATCCTTAAAAATCAAAATAACTCCATCTAATATTTTTAAAACTCAAATAAACTAATAAAGTTATTATGCAAAAGATTTCGTAATTTTTACTAATCCTGATGATTTTATAAAATTCTCAGAAGATAAATAACACATGAATTAAATAGGATTTAATTCTCAAAAATAAAATAAAAATATATAAATTTTTCCAACACGTATAAATCATCAAATAAACCCATAAAACGAAATCACACATATTTCATTTCCTCAAAAATAATCACGTCACATAATTCACATTTAATAATAAATAATTATAAATATTACAGAAATTTCTAAGGCGTTATATTTTTGCTTCAAGACATTGGATCTTTCATTTTTAACTTTTCAATCAAACAATTTCTACCACCACACTTCCAAATCTTTAACAAAATGTTTCAGCAACTTCGTTCCGATATTCTTAGTTTGATCTTTTCATTCATCATTGTTGATGTTGGAGACTTCCCAATGTTTTTAAATGTGCTAATGGCCTGGTTCACTAAGCTGACTACTCCAAGAATCAAAGAAGTTCTCGAGAGGCTTGACTGGGATTCATTATACAAGCTCCATAATAATCCAATGGAGGTTACAAGGGATCAGTTTCATGGTTTCATTGAGTTTTGGTGTTAGATATAAGGTTGACCAAGCAATGTATTATCATGCTGTTCGTAGTCTTTTTTTGAATCAGGATGTTAATCATCATCTTAATGTATTATCATCTTTGTCAGGTAATCATTTTCCATCATCCTTTTGCTTTATTTTTTTTAAAGCAATAAATAGAACTTTTCACAGAGATGAAACTGTTGAAGAGATGTTTGAATTGCTTAATCAGAATAATATGAGATCTAGGTTAGTTGAAGTTATCAATTATCTGGAAGAAATGTATACCTTCTTATTTGAGAAAGATTATCTATTGCCAATTTACAAGTTTTGTCCAAATGCAAGAAGCAAGAAACCTATCTACCAGCTTGAAGGTCAACCTTTTGGAGAGGAGTTATGGTACTCACTATGCGATAGGACCGTTCCAGAGGATTATGCATGTGGCAATCGTTTGACAATGGCACATATGTGGAATACTGATTGTGCTCATTGCAAATTTCAGATTCTCCTCTTCAAGGTTCTGCTGTCTGCCGTTATTAATTAAGAATTATGTTCATTTTTGTTATTCTGTAATTGGAGACTCAATGCACTTTTAAAATTAACTTTTCTGAAGGCATATTTGTTATGATTGAACTGATTTGTTAATATAAGTATTTTGTTGATTTTAATGTTAATTGATGTATCAAATGATATTTTCCTATGTGTTATGTGTTTAATAATGCAAAATAGATTAGAGCATTCTACCCAAATCAAAACAGTCTACATAGATTAGATATGTTCAAACATACAATGGTTGCAGTTCTATCAAATTTTTCTTCATATGTAGTTTCTTAGTATAATGGACATATGATAATGGACAATGTAAAAACATAAGAAAAAACAGAGAAACAGATTGGAATAGATTACACAAGTAGTTGCTAAAACATAAACAACAGAGATACCAAACATACATCTTCCTAATGGATAAGATGACAACTAACACATTGGTCTTTAGTAGATAGTAAATTTGCAGAACTATATCAATGCAGAATAAAATTTTTAGATGTTTAAGGTCACTATATATTACGTGTGAAATCCACAAGTTGACCACTCATTTTTGTTCTCTGTTCCTCAACCTCAGCAACTTTGGTTAACCAATCATTTAGTTTTTGTGTCCATTGTGCTTCAAATGTCTCGAATCCTTTTAACATCTCTTTCAAAAGTTCCCTAAACTGCTTCACATGGCCAACAAGAGATGCCTGTGTATCTTCTATAAATCTTCGTTCTCTTCCTTAATAAGCATTGTCAATTTGAACTCCAGGCTTTGAAAATTGACCAACTGATCCATCTTGGTCTCCTGTCAGCAGCTCTGTAATGTTCCTATATTTGAAATATCATATGCATATTGTTATATATGAAAACAACCCATGTAGTTTAATAAAAAGACATATATATGTACATGTATTTTTCCTCAATTCTAAGTGTTCGCGCGAAAAGTTCTGTCTGCCTATCCTACATGCTCTTGAAAAACAGACTAAAATCTTCATTTGCTGACCGAATGTCTTCGTTTAAATTTGCAGAAGTAATATTGATGTTATTCAGGTCATTCACCAACAATGTCTTCATGTTTGTGTACCTTCTCCTCTTTGCCGATCTTGAACTCATTTTGGTGTAATAGTAATAGTAATAGTAATTATAGTAATTAATAGTAAGTATTAACAAAGCCTTATGAAAGAATGTTGTGCATCTCCTTTTGATTTATAGGCATTTCAGTAACTGGTAAAGAAGTGATTAGTTTTTTTAACTTCCACGTTTAAAGTTAACTGCTTACATTTTTTTATAACATGTAATGGTAATTTGGTAGTTGCTTTTCCATGACAACTTAATTCTTTATTTTTTATTTGAAATAAAATTTATTATTTTTTTATGTTTTTTTGAAGTTTATGTCTGTTAGAAGTCAACCCTATTATTCATTTTAATTATAAATTTATAAATTTTCTAATTTAAATATATTATGAAATTAGAATAGGTACATTAATATTTTTACAATATTTATCATTGTTTAATTTGAAAGTATTCAGAGAATAATTAATAAATTTATTACGTCTAATAAAATAATTTAAATTATTCAATTATATAGAATATATTATTATTAAAGTGTAAAATTCACAAAGAAAAAATACAACATTCACTTCATCCCAAGTATTTACACAAAACATTTGATTAATATAAACTTATATCGAGATAGATGTTGTCAATACAAACTTGAATTGGGCTTTTGTTTTGCGGTTTTGTGGTGGTTTTGTCTGGGATATTGTGAATAGTCGTAAATATAGTACTCTGTCAGTCCAAAATGGATTTACATTAATATTTTTACAATATTTTTCATTGTTTAATTTGAAAGTATTCGGAGAATAATTAATAAATTTATTAAGTCTTATAAAATAATTTAAATTATTCAATTATATATTATAGTATTCTTTAATTCTTTAATTGTAAAATTCAAAAAGAAAAAATACAACATTCACTCTATCCTAAGTATTTACACAAAACAAATTGATTAATATAAACTTATATTGAGATAGCTGTTGTCAATACAAACTTGAATTGGCTTTTTGTTTGCGGTTTTGTGGTGGTTGTGTCTGTTATATTGTGAATAGTCGTAAATATAGTACTCCGTCCGTCCAAAATTAGTTTACATTAATATTTTTACAATATTTTCCATTGTTTATTTGGAATGTAATTGGAGAATAATTAATAAATTTATGAAGTCTTATAAAATAATTTAAATTATTCATTTATATATATTATATTATTCTTAAAGTATAAATTCAAAAAGAAAAAAAAATACAACATTTGCTTCATCCCAAGTATTTACACAAAACAAATTGATTAATATGAACTTATATCGAGATAGTTGTTGTCAATAAAAACTTGAATTGGGTTTTTCATTAAAGTTTTGTGGTGGTTGTGTCTGGGATATTGTGAATAGTCGTAAATATTGTGTCTGAGATATTATGTCTAAGACATTGGGATATTACGAAATAAATTTCATTTTAATTTTTTTATTAAAATTGTTTAAATTAATTGATTTTTTTAATATATTACATACATAATATTTGTTCTAATTTTGGTGAAGTTAACTTATAAAATTTAAACATGACACAAGATTTCGTAATTGTGAATTACAAGTTATGAAAAAATGTTTATACCACTATAGGAGTACAAACTATCAATCAAATCCCAAACAATGTCTAATATCTATTAATATTTTGTTTTATAAAAATTTATTTTAATATAAATTTAATCTACGTCGTAATCAATTACCCCACCCACAGTGTATCCTTAATCAATCAATTCCCAAAATGAATATCATACCACGTATTCTTTGATTTTGGTACATTTATTGATAAATTAAATAATCCATGATCTACTTTTATAACAAACAAATCCTAACTACTCAATCATCTATTTTTAATATCAATCATATCCCCGAATAATACTGCGTCATTTTCTTAACTGGTATATAGTGTATTGAAAACCGCTGCACAATGCATTTAGAGATTAACTCAGAAGCCTCCATAAGTTAAGCAAAGGTATGCTTCAATCCTTCTATCCTCTTTGTTTCACTTTCTCTTCTTAATAAATTTATGAACAAAATTCTAGAATAACATCATAATCTGATAATATATCGAAGTTTTACATAATGTTGCAGACATGAACATGCACGATCATCTTAACACACTAGATGAATCTAAGATAGGGTGGGTATTGAAGGTTCGTGTTACAAGAATGTGGGATACCGTAAGTAATGCAGGTGTTGTAATCCGCCACAATATGATTCTTTTGGATTGTCTGGTAACAATATTTCTTTCTTATATTCTTCCGTTTCTTTATTAATCTAATGTATATATTTACATATTTAAATACCTGTTAAAGAGTTTTTGTTTTATAAGCAGAACACCCATATGCATGCAATGGTCAATCCTGATCTTTGGATTAATTATAATAATGCTATCTTGGAAGGAGGTTTATACCAGATTACCAATGTCCGTGTTCGTCAAGCATTTGGTTTTTATAGGCCTGTTAGCACCTCTAAGTGCATCACTTTTGTTCCTTCTACTATCATCACTCCTTATATTCCAGATAATCATTTCATTCCTGACCACAAATTTGAGTTTAAGCCTCTTGGAGAATTATTTGATATTGTTGATTCATATCAACCTTATGAGAAACCTATCTATTCTACAGGTTAGTGTATTAACACATCATAGTCTATTCATAAGAACAATGGTTTCCATCACTTATATTTTATATTTTTCTTTTAGATGTCATAGGAGTTATGGAAAATCTGGAACCACTGCAGACAATTCAAACACATTATGGTGAAAGGCAAGTTGTGCAATTCGGAATTACGGATGGAAGGTAAAGAAAATTTACATAACTCAAGTTCTGTCATCTCTTTTTGGTATCATGCACTTCATTTCACATATCTTTTACTAGGATCTCACACAAAGTTTCCTTCTAGGGACCGCTAAATGCAAATACTAAACCTTTATACGCAAATCATGTCGAGAGACCATTGATTGTAATCTTGGCAAGTATCGGACTTTCAGCTTATAAAGGTAGTCATATCAGCTACATTCTAATTTGCATTGTAGTATATAAACTGTTCTTTCTGATTGGTGCTCATTTTTTTGTTTAAAACAGGAAAAGTTCAGATTTTCAGCTTGCCTTCATCAAGAATATTTATTAACATTGATAATGAGGATGTTTTCATGATGAGGAATAGGTATATCATGTAACCCTGCTGCATTACACATAATGTTTTATAGGATAGGTGTTAGTATTCCTTATATTAATACTGCTTTTTATTTTTATAGGTTGGAGCAAGAAGAACACTAGACTTTGTTGAATAATCCGTGAAACATGAACAAACCTATCACCACGTATTTTGATGTTGGGATATGAACGTGATGCACTACAAGAAATTTGTTTTTACCATTCATTTTGGATTCATCAAGTTGTTCAAATAAGATTGTAATAAATGTGTTCTATCATCTCAACATACTTATGTTTTTAGTATTTCGATAAAGTATTTATGTTTTGTTTGAATTTATTTAACCAATATATACATATTAAACATTGGTCTTGCACATTACATTCTTACCTAAACTGTTGATATTTGTTCATGTATTTTGAAATTGCATTTTACCCAGTCCATCAGCTTCTCCAGGATTACGGAATTGTAGATCTCCAATGTCTAAATGGTTTGCATTATTGTTTGCTCTTTAATATGACCAAACAATCTCTGGAAAACAAACACGTTAATAGTACGAGTATTTGTACAAATTAAAATGTGAAAACAGAGCAAACTCTTTTCATTTTTAGAGCAGACGCAAGATTCCAAATTGCAGCTTCATATAAATCTTACTTTGCTACCGTTGATGAATGATCCTTGACTGATTTCCATCAGTGAACCAGCACCAACCATCACAATATATATTTCAATCTGAATAAACTTTAGATTTCCATAAAAAGATGTTTCATTTTGCTACGATTACGGAATGTTTTATACTTAGGACAACACACCTCACAGTTACTTTGTTATGGGGGCCAGATCACATATATGCTTTAAACTATAAAAAAGAATGTGACACATGGGAGAGAGCTTTGGTATTTAGACTATAAAACCTAACAAAATGAAATGTAAAAATGAATTAGTATTTTGAAATGCATAATAAGTTTTTAACGTTCCAACCAAACTATTTCCAATCACATTTTAATTGATTTTGTAGGATTTTTCATCAAATAAATCAGAATAATATCCAAAATTAGTTGATTAGTTAATGGTGATTGGTGATAATTTATCCTCTCAATATTTTTGTTGATCATTTCCTTGATCTTTGCTTAACTGATAATTATTGATATTATTGATTGACATGCTTAACTGATAATTATTGATATTATTGATTGATATTAATTAAATTGTTTAAAAATTGGTTAATAGTGATTAGGGATAATTGATGCTCTTAATATTTATGTTAATCATTTCCTTGATCTTTGCTTAACTGATAATCTTTAACTTGCACAATTACACATATAAAATCATCCATATTTGTGCTATAAAATGACACCAGAACATGCTTAGTTGCTTAACCACGTCCAAGGCATTAGTATTTGTCATTAACCGTATACAAACAAATTTGTGAGAACACAATGTAAGCCAAGTTAACATTTCTCCATCGATTTTCCATATTTTCATATGTGTTTGTTCATTTGAATAACTTATACTTTCTCTATAATTCTGGTACGAAAACTTGCATTGTTTTTTAAAACTCTATTTCACTCTGCTTCTTTCAGAATCACCATGTTTCATCAACTTGCTGCGCTTGATACCAGCCGTACTACATGGAAAATTAAGGCATGTGTAACCAGGATGTGACCATCAATATCTAATCAAACAGTTGAGGGAAAAGAAAGTCTTAAAGGATATAATCTTATTCTGCTGGATGAAGAGGTAAGTTTATATGTCTAGAACTTCTTACATTTAGGCTTATGTTTTAAAATTCTTATCATTCTTTACTTTAGACCTTTAACATTATTGTTTTTTATATATTCTTATGTTTTGTTTTTTTAGAATTGTCATGTGCAAGCTTTCGTATATGCTGATAACTGGAAGCAACATGCTGACAAAATAGATGAGGGAGGTTTGTATGTTATTTCCAACTTCTATACTAAACAGGCTTTGGGATCCATGTAACCAGTTTCATCTAAGATCCTAATAAACTTCTCTCCAACCACCTCCGTTGAGAAAGTACTGGACGAAGATTTCATGATTCCACAACACAAGTTTGAGTTTGTAGATTTGGGTGATCTATTCAATGTGGCAAGTGCTTATGTGAATCCCGACTATCCTGAATATTCAGCAGGTCATGCACAAACTAAAGCATTAACTATAGTTATTCCTTATATGCTGTTTGTTATCAAAGGATTTATACTGTTTGTTGTTTTCGTATAATAGATCTCATTGGAGTTGTGGAGGACTATGAACATCTTAATGATATCAAGACTGTCTATGGACAAAAAAAGATTGTTAAGTTCAGAATCACTGATGGAAGGTATAAACTGAGTTTTTATTATTCTTGCTTATATTCTTCTTTTGTAGTTTGCTTATATTGATTTATTCAATATCTCCAGAAAACTTGCCATTTTAGCAATTTAATTCTAATTTCTGAAAAACCAATATACCTTTATGTAATTACAATTTACAGGAATAGCCATAAAATTACTGTTTGGGGTGATCTTGCTGTGAAAACTGAAGCTTCTCATAAAAATGCTACTGAACGTCCAATCATTGCGATTGTCTCAAGTACAAAGCTCAAGATTTATAAGAGTAAGGCTTCTTTTTTTACTAACATAAGAAGCCTGTGTTTTAACTTAGACTATAAGTTGCATTTAACAATTGTATGGATTTTAATAATTTCTAATTTATTGGTTGTATTTGCAATTTAAGATTCAGTGCAAATAAGTACATTACCATCTTCAAAGGTGTACCTCAATTTGGACAGTGACTATGTAATTGCAATGCGCCAGCGGTAAATATTCTACATTTAATGCTTGATACATAATTACTGCATACAATACTTGCTATACTTGATTTATGAATAGAAGTCGACATTCATATTGTTGCAGACTAGAAGAAGAAGGGTATACAGTCAGCCAGTAGCCAGATGTTGTAACTCCATCGGAAATTGATGCAAGTCAAATTATAGAAACATTGACATTGAAACAACTTGCTGAAAAGCAAGGGACAGAGTATATCAAGGTTCTAAATTAGTTTAAGTGCTTTGTACAATTAGAGTTTTTAACTTAAACAAAACTCTTTATATATGTAGATGTATGTTAATCGAGATATAATGATACTTTGTAATCTGCAGAGAGAATTTTTCTGCATTGTAAAGATTCAAAATGTTGAAGAAACAAATTGGTGGTATAACAATTGCAGTTACTGTGAAGCAGAAGTAAGGAAACAAGATGGAATGTTTAAGTGTTCCAACTGCACTGATAAGACGATTCCAGTTCCTGAAAAAAGGTAAATAACATCAGCTGATAATATGCATAAGATATCATCTTATTTTTTTTACACTATCTGTTCCAAACATTTGATGAATATTTGTCAAACAGATATAGGATTGTTATCCTTGCCGACGATGAAACTGAGGCTTATAATTTCATTCTAATGGATCGTGCTGGCAGAAGGATGTTTGGTATGTCTGCAACCAAAATGATGTTACAAATGGAGAAGGTATTGATCCTATTAATAGTGTTTTAATACAATAACTACATCATTTTTCCTACTTTGATTTCACATGATCTACACCTTGATCAACATGTCAGAAATAAACAAAATTAATACACTTTGATACATTCACATCATCCTAAACATTATATTGAACAATCAGGCAAAAGCTGTGTTTCCACAGAAGGTTAAAGATATCAAAGGAAAAGAACTTAAGTTGAAGATCAAAATTACTGATGAAAATATGAAATCAAACAGTAATCTCTACTACGCTGTTGATGCATATGACATTTGCAAACCTTCTTCTTCAAATTCTGATGCAACAATGGCTACATTCCCAACTTCAATATCTGGAGAAGTGAGTTTTAAACCCATGAAATAATTCTTATGTTCAACATTTACTACTACTTTCATCTATGTACAATAACAATTCTAATGCTATACCAATTCATTATTTACAGAACAATTTCGTAGCTTTGTCGGACTTTACTCCAGAATCTGCCAAATCAACAAACAAGAAAATTAAGATGGTATTTACTTTTTAAGATTATGATCTATGATCTATATGAAGTATTAAATTGTTCATGAGTTAAACTTTCATCCACTTATTCCTACAATTTTTATTTCGTTTTTTGCTTATAAACAGGAGAAGTAATTCATCTTAGTATTTGGAACTATCTTGGAGTATTACTGCTTTGAATACATGGACATCACATTTGTTGGAATTGTTGCTTCCAATCTAGGACTAATTACATGTTTAATAAGAGATTTGGCCTTGCAAGGGTTTTGCTATTCTCATTTCATCTCAATGTTTTAGATTATGGTTTTTGCATATTTGGTTTTAACATGTTAATTTGCATTGGTTTTGCTATTGACATTACATTTCAATCTTTTGGTTTTAAGATGTTTTTAAACTTCATAATGCCTTAATGTTTAAAGATGTTAATTTAAACTGTTTTGGCAATAAGCGTGACACTTGGTTTATGTTAATTTATTATTGTTAAAAAGTAGTATTATTTGTTCATTCGATGCACTCAAAGGATTTTGTTGAAAAACACTTCATTGGTAACATGTAAGTTAGAAAAAATAAAAAACGAATAATATATTTTACTAAATTTAAAGCCGGTGCGTAGCATGGGCAAAAATTATAGTATTTGATACAATCATATGTTCTATAGATATTGCTGGAATCATAATGAAACTGGAATAACCTAAGATGATACAAACTTTTCTTGGCGACAAACACTTCCAAAGATTTCAGATCTTTGATGGAATGTTAAAACACAAAACAATACAAATGCTCTTAAACAAAATGTCTTAGGAAATGTAGGATAAGAGTGATGTGTACTACTTTAAAAAGTATGCCCATTACAAGTAGGAACACAAACTAAATTAACTACGTCCTGGAAAACCAATGTCAAATAATAATCCAGCTTCATTTTCCAAGAATCTAAATGTTAAAGTTTCGTTCTTCTTCAGTTTATTTTTCTCTGCAAATCTGTTCCAACTAGCTGAAAACCTTGCAATTCCATTAAAGAGTACTAATCCCACTTCCCAGTTCCCATTCTCTGTTCTTAATGTCACACGTTCACCAGATTTGAATTTGTGATTCCGAGGTTTTACGTAGGTAGGTATATACTGCAATAGACAATCATGTTTTAAACTTTCAGTTCTTATCATTTACAAGCAGTTATACATAAAAAATTCACTGTCATGCAAAGTAAGTAGAAAATTATACCACTCCATGCGAAGAGTTATTAACATTTGACCAAGTCATCACAGAAGTAAATGTGACTACTGCCTCATTCATTTCAACATCCACTATTGCATGTCCATTGATATTGTCCAAAGCAGCATCATTCATCTCAGCATCAACAGTGGAATTTGCAGTAGTATTTTCAGTAACAATTACTGCAGAATCCTTCACAACTTCTTTTTCTACAAAAATGCAAAATGATTAGATCAAACCGATACTATTTAACTTTCAACATAATACTGAATTACACACTAAGAACATACCTGATTCAATCAAGTTGTAATTTAAACTTTTTTTTAACTTTTGCATTGTCAAATAGAGTAATCTCAAATTTTCCAGCTCCGCAAGAGGTGAACAATATTACATCGTTTTCCTCCAAGTACTTCATTCCAATCATGTCAAGCAGACCAGACATTTTTCTTTCACTATGTATGTATTGACCATTGAATACTAATCCATTTTTCAGATGAAAAGAAACAGTTCCTGGTATTAGTTTTCCAAATCGTCTCCAAAATCCTCGAGGAATTTCCTAATTTTCAAATTTAAGTTTGAATTATTATCTTAAAATCTTAAATGTTGTACTTATTACTTAAAGTTTCCGATAATTATTGTAAACTACGGAAAATATAATAATTAAACCAAATGGGAATATGTAAACATTTTAAAAAACTTACAATTTGTCCAGTCTCAGTAGCAGGACTAATTGTAAAGAAAAGAAACTTCCATCCAATTCCATTGATATCATCTATTCAAAAATTACATAATGTTAGTCGAATGCATACTGAAAACAACATTAAGTAAAATTAAGATAATTATAAAAATAAAATAGCATCATGTGTAAGTTGTATCAGACCTTGATCATACACAGGTGCCCTTGGTATAGTTCTAATTTGAAGATAATCAACTTCACAGAAATCGTCTCTTAGTAAGTGCACAAGAAAAATTCCATTTCCCTTATAAGAGTAAGCCATAATTGATCCAAATAGAAATCTACATTCCTTCACAAAAGAAGCTACATGGAAAATTGAATTTTCCTTCTTCATGTAATGTACATGGAATTCGCGTCCATTTGGCAACTGTAACTTGACATTATTTGGTATTTTTTCATGACATTCCATAATAAACTTTCCTGGCAACATCTGATCATATTTTATATCAGTAGTTGTGTGTGATCAATACTAGAAGTCTGTATGTAATGTAAAAAAACATGTTTGGTTTATTTCATACCAGCTCATTGTAAATCTTATTGTCACATTCCAAGAAAATCAAAAATGATGGAAATCTTCCATTCGAAACATTCACATGTACATAAAGATAATATAGAGAACACAATGTTTAGTATAATATAAATAGGTATTGTTGGCATTCTTATAATTGTCCTACAAGTTTGAGATTTTAGAATTAATACACATTCCATTTTCTGGCATTCCTCCGCATTCTCCATTGATGAGTATTCAGTAACAACATTTTCTTCCAATTCTGCAAAACAATTACAAGTTCGTAACATTTATGTACATATGAATGTGGACTAATTTTTCAATTAACATTCTTAAATAAGAAAAAGTGTTTTGTGAACTAACCTGTTTCAGTTTTCCAATAAACATCCTAAAACCAGATTGCCTGACCAAGCACTACTTTATCAACAGATCGATTCTCATAAGCTATCTCTTTACCATCCAATTGGTAAATCCTTGCATACATCACATTTCTTTCATTGATTGTGAAAAGAATAGTCTCCTTCTTCTGAAGATTGAACGTTTTAATTATGTTCTGAAAATTTGATAGATAACCACCAGTACGATTGTACAAAATAGAGAATTTTCTTCCTGAAACTTCAAGTTCATTTACAGAACCAAGATTTTCTCCGTATTTGTCACTGATTCCTTTTGGTACAATCTGTTAGGTATTATATTTACATTGCCAATGGAAATAATGTTTATTTAGTAAATTTGAAAAGCATTCAAGAGTTGGAAAGAATGGAAGAATGAATAAAGAAAAAAACGTAAATATACCATTACTCCTTCATCCAAACAGTGCTGAGATACAACTTTTAGAAAAGACCTGTGTAGGTCTCTATGCTTTTCTGCAAACATAAAGTACTATTAAATGTCGATTTGGATATCAAGTTTCTAGATATTGAATACAAAGGATGACCTTAATATCAGAATTACCTCTTCCTTCATCAATTATTTAATCCTTTCCTTTAAAAATGCAGACATTTACAGCATAAGGTCCTGATTCAGGAATTCTAAATAGCACCAAAGTATCTCCAACTTCCAAATTAGTTTCTTCTGCAAAAGAAAACCATTTTTTCCCAAACACACAGCTATTTTCCTTCCATTCTACATCAATTTCCCATGTAACTTCAGTAAAACGGAGAAAAACCTTTGCTCCATTTTCCCAATCTTTCCAAAGTTTTTCAAAATCCTTGCTCAACCTCTATAATTAAACAGTATTAGAACAGTTTTATGGCAAAAATGTAGTAATAGTAAAATGAGAAAATGATATAAACAGAGCTTACCAAATATGGAAGTTCTCCATCAATGTGCATAGTACCTATCTTCATCTCTAAATAGTCCACATAATCCATAAAGGCATTAAAGGACCATATTGCAACAGATTTTTGAAATTCGAGTGAAGTATCATCAACAATATATTCAGTTTTCTTCCAATTTCGACATTTTTCACTACCAAGAAACTTTGATGGACACATTTTTCTGTAGTTAGGTTGAATTGCTGTATTTTTAAATATTTTAACAAAGAACTCATCTTCACCACAGTAGTCGAATTGAACCAGTCCATACATCTTGATTTCATAATACTTCATAAAACTTCCCAAACCATAGATTATCTTCAATTTTCTAATATACTTAGCATCCCACTCAATCGAGTTGCACTTAAGCCTTAAACGGAAAGGAAGTACAGCTCCATATTCATCGTGAAAGCTTTTAGGAATTCTCTACAATAATTTGTGAAACCGACTAAATCAACATTACAACTCATTAAATAATATATTTACATCAGACTGGAAGCATAAACTTAATGTAAATCTAGCTACTGTCAAGATAATATTCATAGCGTTGCATTATACTTACAAATCTTCTAAAAGTTCCCAGGTTGTTATTTGCACAAAGGAAACTCGAAATAGCCATTTTTGTTCCTGTACGATAACAAAAAGGAAAATTTAGCCCATTCTAATTTCGTGAATAATATAAATTATATTGTATATAATTAAATAATAATATACCACTTTCAATAGCAAAACTTGATGTCCTATTCGTCATAATTTTCCTGCATACAAAAGTTTAGGTTTTTATGAAAATGGTCTTAATTTACTTAATCATACTATCGATTATGTACTTAATTACAGGTTATCATACAGTCATTGAGTTTCTACACCAAATACGAAATCCATTTTCAGAATCTTTCAAAATAGCAGATATGGATATGGGTTTAAGTAACTATACTCATAAATGATTTAAAGATTAAGATAATATAGACATAATCAAGAATCTTAACCCTATTAAGAAGTTCATATAGTATGTAGAACAACTCTGGAATACATAAACACAACTGTCAATGTAAATAAACCTTAGATTTTTCAAGTGGATCATACGAATTGATCAAGTTTTACCGAAACTTTAACACAATATAATCAGAATACCTGTACTGTGATGATCGGAGTTTGATAGAAGCGGTTATGAATTGATCGATTGCTTCAATTGGTTCAAGTTGCCGCCAGTTGTTCATGCAAACATTGGTTTTTAACTCTTTTCTTTCTCCTTTAGGATATATAATTTATATGTAAAGGTGTGTATATCCTATAGTGAAGGATGTGTTTTACTTTTAGGACACTAATCAGTCTTAATATTAAACACAAATTCCCAACAATGTCAATTAATATAAAGTTAGATACATTTTTTTATTTGATAAATTAATGTTTTCAAAAGTTTAATTTCTTTTTAAAAAATACATCCCAAAATTATCCCTCCAATCCAAAATACATTTCATTTTTTTCCTTTAATTTGTCAAATTAAAAAAAATTGCTCACAATTATATGAATTATATAAAATTTGAAAATTTTAAAATGCTTTTCGATATTAGGTTTTGATGGAATATTATGGATATTCTAATATATCTGATTAGATGTCACAAATTATGGACGATTTTTTTGTATTAAAATTTTTTTATTGTAATTGATTTTGTATGATTATGATAATTATCTATCAATCAATATCATTTATCTCGACCAGATTAAATGGTTTTTCACCTTATCTTCACACTGAAATCTCTATGAGAAAAGTCCTTACCAAGTAATCAAAATACCCCATTTTCTCCTACATTGCTATCAGAGGTCAGTAAAGCACAATATGATTAACTACAATATTACTTATTATAATTTGAACGATCATTTCATCTTAACAGCATTCACATAGAGCTTAAATGTCTATGAATACTCATGTGATGTTTATTATACAATATATGTATTTATTTGATGTGTCGATGGTTATTTTTTTCAATTAAGCAATAGTTGAAGATAGATGTCGGTTTTTTTTTTTTTTTTTTCAAATGAGTTTATCACGTAAAGTATTTTTGTAATCATAATGAAATTGTAGAAAAGGCACCACCACTATTAGCACACAATCCTCCAACAGTGTCATTGATTGTCTTGCGTCCAATTAGACCAGAATCAATGTAAAGTGTACAAATGACCAAGCGACCAGGTATGTTAAATTGAAAGGATGTCCTTTCATCCAGATAACTTTCAGTAACATGAGGCTTTGTTATCGTCCTTAAGATCAGCAATAATTTCATCATTGGTGAAAGTAAAATTCACCAGTAGACGAAGGACTTGGTTTATGTTAATTTATTATTGTTAAAAAGTAGTATTATTTGTTCATTCGATGCACTCAAAGGACTTTGCTGAAAAACACTTCATTGGTAACATATAAGTAAGACAAAATAAAAAACGAATAATATATTTTACTAAATTTAAAGCCGGTGCGTAGCACGGGCAATATTGCTAGTAAAGATAATACATAAAAAAATTGGATTAAAATTTATCGTTACCTGAACCAATGCCCAATAACATACCTATTTAATTTTATTCAATGGTTCAACAACATACCCGTTGACGGAAACTTGGCCTAAAATAGACACTTAATACTTTCTATACACATGAATATATACCTTAATTTTGAGCATATGTATCAAAAATGTATAAACTCGTAACCCATTTCCAGACAACATTCACTCCAAATTCTTTTACTAAAATCGTGGTTATTGATCTTTTCTTATGATTCATACCATCTAATTTTTAAATTGTAAGTTCAAATTGATCATCTAATTTCTAAGTTGTAATTTGAAATGACCTTACTTATATTGTAATACATGTGAATTAATTAAAATACTTCCCGGGTACATTCAACTATATCTTAATATTCTAACCGACATGTGACACATTCGAACATTGGTCTAATTTTTTTTTTAAAAAGTTCTCATGTATACTCTGCAATCGCAATAATAGTGTAATGTCCACAAATGTTTGGCACAATACCATTTCAAATCTAGGTGTGCACCACTTCACTTGGATTTCATCGTAAAATCCGAATTAATTAATTCTCAATCGTTACAACTTACTACTCACTATGAACAACCATCAAAATTATTTGTGTTTTTTTTCTAATCACCGTAAAAATTAATAGATCTCGACACTGATGCATTCGTGGTTTCAACTATTTACATTAATCGATGGGGAGGTTCATTAATCCTCATTATCAACATGCATTGCTACATATATTACACTATAAGAATTTCCAGACAACATTAACACTCCTAAAAATTATGCTCAAGTCGTGGTGATTTTTCTTTATGAACCCTATCATTTTATATTGACTGTAACACATATATATGACTTATTTGAAACACTTATTGGGTAGGTTCATGCATATTTTAATGCTTAAACTGACATGTGCGGCGTCTCAAATTAAAAATAATGGTTTCCATGCATACACATTACTGCAATCGCGGTTATCACAATCTCAAGATGTGTAACGCCACAGCTGAGTTTCACAGCAAACCTGAATCAATGAATTCTCAATTTTTATTATTTGAACAACCATCAAAATTATGTGTATTTTTTTTTCTTTTCTACTCGCTATAAACAACAAAGAAAACTCGATGGTAATATATTCATGGTTCCAACTACTCGATAATAAGATTCTTTACTTCTCATATCAACATGTATCGCTATTCATATTACAATCTCAAAATTACGAGTGCACAACACAAACATTAGTAAACCAACCACCAACATCTTATTTAAAATAAAATTAGAGGTGTACATGCCTGTGCCTTGCACGGATTGTTACGCTAGTTATTTTTAATGATGAGTGTATACTACTCTTTTTTAATAGTAATTAATATTTATCTCTTATTCTAAAAATTTTAATAACATTTTTTATTTTTATTTTTTTAATTTTAAATTATTCTCTAATTTTTTTTTAAAAAAATACTATCTAATTTTTTTAATGTCTCTTATTCTGAATTTTTAATAACATTTTTTTTTATTTTTTTTATTCTAAGTTATTCCATGTCATGGCTTGTATTGCTTGCCTCACGGCCAACCTTGTGTGGGTCTTTTCAAATATACTTTACCGACCACAAGGCCAAGTTGCATAAGTTATAAATGACTCACATTTTTTGTAATGAGAATCGATGGTTGGTTCATAGTTGTGTGTCATTGATTAAATATCATAAGGTCAAATTTATTGCATGTGAAAGCACGGCAACTATAGAAGTTAAGTCATCCCATTTTGCAGTACTACAGCAACGACACGTAGCGTTCGGTGCTAGTACAAAATAATATTACTCTGTACAGAGACAGTAATGTCGTTTTCTATATGATCTGATCGCCAGTTATGAACTTCTCTTTAACACAAAATTTATTTATTCAACATCAACCGCTTTTTATCTGCCTCCAGCAAGATAGGGCGACGCCATGAACTGTGTTTGAACAACATTTACATATCATTATCTTTTTCCCAGATTTAGCAATTCATGTTTATAGGATCGGAGTTTGTTTGGTAGATGTTCAATGAAATTCTAAAAGTCGCGCATATGTTAAACTCTTAAAGATTTTGTGTGTTACTAAGATCGATTTTGTCACAACTTGTTACTCAGTTGATCTTTTTAAGATCGTTTGATATATTAAGATTAAAACAAGTCGAATCGGTTGAAATTCTTGAAAATAGTTATAAATTAAGAAAAAACAGAACACTCATACTGTTACTACAAACAAGCAATCATGGCATACATAGATCTAAAATGACATGATGCATATTTTTGGTGCTAAACTACTTAAAACATGTCTCACATGCATAACAACTGGAAGGAAATACCAACTACTAAACCCCTTGGCTTGAAAGGTTACACTAATCAAACCTCCTTGACTTCAACTTCTTTGGCTTCATTAGCAGCTACATTTTCTCCCTTTGCATTCTTCACATCTTTAGCTTCCTCAATCTCGAAAGCCGATGCCGAAAAGGTCCTAAACAGCCCTGTAGGAGTCTTGAAGGTGAGTTTCCCGGTAGGAGGATCATCAAGATAGATATCACTCAGTGTCACCCACATTAACAGCTCCTTAGTCTTGACACCAGTTAGTTTCTTGATCTTGCCTTTTTCAACAACCGCAGTGACTTCAGGGCCATAAGACACAAGTTTGCCTGTTTTTTCAAACTTGTGCTCACTTTTTTTCTTCTGTTTGA
The DNA here is from genome assembly GCA_036435485.1 of Saposhnikovia divaricata. NCBI lineage: Eukaryota > Viridiplantae > Streptophyta > Magnoliopsida > Apiales > Apiaceae > Saposhnikovia > Saposhnikovia divaricata. Next base: position 80,161,603 of record CM071599.1, read on the forward strand.
GCCAAACAAAGCCAGTGTCTTTCACATAACCACACTCTTCCATGTCTTTAAGTGGAAGGAGGCCATTTGGTAAGCCTACTTCTGAGAGCAGGAACTGTGTTTTCACTTTGCAAAGCTCATTGCCATAGTGAATCTCTGAGTCACTGTTTCTTATTTCTTCTGTCACTTGAGACATTTGTTTTCTACTGTTTTGGGTGTTTTTCTCTCTACTTTATCCAAGGACAAGATAGGTGCGGTGGATTGGGGTAAATTGTGGAGGGGTTAATATCAACGTTCTAAAAATTGCTTGATGGGTCTAGGCTGTGAGCCAACCTTCTAGCGATTTATTGGCTAGGCGGTGATTAATCGGAATGATTAATCGGAACATTAATCGGATGTATTAAAATATTATTTTTTATATACTTTAATTTTAATATTTAAAAATATATTTCATATAAGTAAAAATATAAATATCTTCATTTTATTATTAAATAAGATGAGTGAATTTACCCTTTCATGTGTAAATTATATTTTTTATTAAAAAAATTATTTTTTTTAAATTTTATTCTTAATTTGACCGTTTTTTTGAAATTTGACCGATTAAATCCGATTAATGGGTGCATAATCGATTATTCCTGCCTAACTCATTAAACCACCTAATACCGCCTAATCCCACCTAGGACCACCTAGGCGCCGCTAATCAAAAAAATGCCTAATGACCGATTTTTGCAATTTTTAAGTGTTTAGTGGCCGCCTAGCGCCTAGGCACCGATTAATCAGCGCCAAGACCGATTTTTAAAACACTGGTTAATATAGTAGGATGCCATGCATTTGTCCTTGGACTTGTTTAAAATGACCTAGACTGCTACAGTCATAATAAGCCAATTACTTTTCATTAATCCTTGTTCAAAAGCCTAGACAACTGTTAAAAACTGACTTTCAACAGTTTGTGGACAATGATTCTGAGACACTCACCATCTGTAGTCTGATTTGTAGTTAACATACTACTTTTCTTCTTACATTGTTACATACTTACATGGAGGTAATTTAACTTTCCTCATGGTATATTTCTAAAATTCACAAACAAAATGACAAAATGTTGTAGGGAAAATGTGAAGTTCGATATCTGTTTATTTACTTCTAGGAACATCTGCGGGGTGGGTGCTCAAGTACTAGTGCACTACTAGGGAAGGAACCAGGAATAAATACTGGGGGGTCAAATTTTTCGGTCATCGGAAAATTTCTGATAATCGGAAGATATCGGAAAATTTTCGTAAAAAATAGGGGACTAAATGGAGATTTTTGTGAAAAGTAAAGATTTTTGTAAGAAATAGGAGACTAAATGAAGATTTTCGTAAGAAATAGGGGAGTAAATAAAGATTTTTGTAAAAAATTGGGGACTAAATGTAGATTTTTATAAAAAAAGTGGTGAACTAAATGAATATTTTTGAAAAAAATAGAAGGACTAAATGATTTTTTTTTTTTTTTAATAATGGGACTAAATGAATTTTTTTGTAAAAATAGGAGAACTAAATGAATTTTTATTAAAATAGGGGGATGAAATTCAAATTTTTGAAATATATATATATATAAATTACATTTTCAGATTTTTGGGGGGATGGCCGCCACCCCCTCCCTCCCTCCCTCCCTCCCTGCCTGTGCACTACCATCATTCATTTGTTAATTTTTTTTCTAAATAAGATTTGCAACTTTCGACAATGCTGCAACTATTTTCGTTGGATCAGGGTACTTCTGAATTTATAAGATGATTAATTATGCAACAATTACTCAAAAGTTATTCCAATAGTTGGCATTTTTCATAGTTGCTTATGTGATCCTAAATTATCACAATATAAATAATTTCTAAACTATAATAAGTAGGGATCATATACACAATTTATACTTACATGGATATTTAACCATTTGAGAAAGTTGTCAAGGGGTTGCCAAAAGTTGGCAATTTTGTTAGACAACTTCTTGGCAACCTTGTAAGAGCATCTCCAACATTCCTCACCTGTTAGCAATAATGTTCATATGGCACTTGAACAATACAAATTATAGAGATCCTTCAAAAACTAGAGCACTCCAAGGGCAGATAACTGTTGGGCATAATTGTTAGGCAGCAATTTTGTTTATTTCAAAACTCACCAACCATCTTCAACAACCCTTCACCAACCTCTCACCCACCCACCACCACCTACTACACTTCCATCACCTATATATACCCATCCCCCTTCATTAGTAAAATCACACCAAAAACATAATTCTCTCTTTTCTCTCCCTATATAGCTGCTAGATAGTCCGTCTAGTAGGAAAGCCGGTTTAGCCCGCTTTCAGGAAGTGTCGGGATAGAAGGTCCTCGTGCCTAAACTATTCCTTAGGGTACTTTGGTCTGACTGCAGCCATCGGAGGTGGTCCAGCTGCAGGGGTCTTTCTATCAGGTTGTGTGGCATTGTTCGGGTTGGGAGAGGGAGAGAAGGAAAGGTTGTCGGGAAACAGTGATAGGGGGAGGTTTTGAGATAAACACTTCAGTGAGTTGGGGATATACATAATAGGTATCGTAGGGCTGAATTTGTGTATAAAATTCAGGGGCCGGATACCCGGATATTGTAATCTCTTTTATCTAGTGTGAAGTTGTTACTCTTGTGGATGTAGGCTGGGCCGAACCACGTTAAATCTCTTGTCTCTTTTACTGTATTGTTGGTTTGTTGCTTTATTACTATCACGTATATTTGTGGGATCTTAGCACACATATTTACCAAATCGCTTACGCATTCGCCGGGAATCGGGCAGATTCCTAACAGTTGGCATCAGAGCTAGTTGTGTCTAAATTATTGGTGCCGAAGGAAAGTCGTTAAGAAAAGTGGTTGTCTAATAAGGCACCATTTTGACGGAAGTGCTCCCATTGTTTCTTACACTTACCTGGCCAATTGATTTAGTTGTTTGGATTGGTTTGTGTGTACAAACGGAGATCATGACAAGTATTAGAGGATTCAATGTGACTCCATATGATGGTAAAGGAAGTTTTACTCTTTGGCAGAGAAGGGTAAAGGATATCCTAACCCAACAGAAGCTAGCAAGGGCTTTGAAGGGGAAGGAGGGAAAGCCAACAACAATGAGCGCTGAAGATTGGGAGGATGCTGAGTCGCAATGCATGAGTACCATCAGACTATGCATTGCAGATAATATTATCAATAATATTGTTGACGAAAGCACGCCGAAGGAATTATGGTCAAAGTTGGAGACATTGTATCTCGGGAAGAACTTGACTACAAAGTTAAATCTGAAGCGCGAGTTATACAAGCTGAAGATGGCAGCTCAAGGCAATGTTATTGCGCACATGAATGTGTTTAATGGTATTGTTGATCAACTTGAAAAGGTTGATGTAAAATTGGAGGAAGAAGATAAGGCCCTTATTCTTCTTACTTCGCTTCCGGAGTCATTCGATCATTTGGTCACAACCATTTTATACGGGAAGGACACGTTAAAAATGGAGGAGGTTCAGTCAGCACTTTTGTCAAATGCTGGAAGGAAGAACCAGGATGGTGACAAGGACGGAATGACAATTTTGGCTTTGCGTAGTCAAAATAATAGAGGAAAGGGTGCTGTGAGAGGATCTACCAATAGCAGGGGTAAATCCAGATACAGTGGAAAGGGCATGTAGTGCTTTGGTTGCAAGGAGTGGGGTCATATTAGGTCGAATTGTCCGCTTAATAAGAAGGATCCAGATGCATCATTGGCTGTGGTTACTCTCGATTGTGAAGATGTTTGCACCGTCTTCAATCGAGGCACTAGTTCTCCAGGAGAATGGATATTAGACTCAGGGTCATCTTACCATGTATGTTCCGAGAGGGGGCATTTTGACAAATTCCAAGTTACAAAGAATGAAATAGTTTCTTTGGCTGATGGATCTACTTGTGAGATCAAGGGGATTGGAATTGTGAAAATCAAAATGTTCGATGGAATAGTTCACAGCTTGAACGGGGTAAGATATGTGCCTAAGCTGGGGAAGAATCTAATATCTATCGGTCGGTTAGCTTCAGAAGGCTACAGATGCTCTGTAGTAGGGGGAGCTATGAATATCAAAAGAGGCCGTGTGGTTCGGATGAAGGGAGAGCTACGTAGGGGAATATATCGTCTGATTAGTACGTGGCCAGAACGTACTGGAACTTCGAAAATCTGGTTATCTCGTGCACGAGGGAAGAGTGAATTGAAGGATACTGCTGCGGTTGTATTGCCTTCCAGTCTAGACGATGGTGCAAAGACTGCTGGGATGGATGCTTGGTCGAAGGGCTTCCACGACATCAACGAGTAGTTGGTGTGTTGCAGCTGCATATGGGCATCGATTAACACAAATCAAGTGAGCAGTGAACCATGCAACAGATTGATTTGTTTGATATGCAGTTGGGGAGTAAATGAAAGATCGATGGTCACACTTGTGTGTTGATGGTCACACTTGTGTGTGTGATGGTCACACTTGCGTGTGTGATGGACTACATATGGGATTGGCCGACGTGAATCAAGTGAGTATGTGTGTATACAATAGATTGCTTCACATGTATGTAGTTGGACAAATAGAGGTCAATGGTACACTTGTGCGTATCGCAAGTAGGCATTCGAGAATGAATGTGCAAACTAGGGTATAGTTTGGAGTCTTGGACTCGGGGGGAGTTTTGTCGTAGGGAATGATATGGATCGAGGAGTTGTGCCAACAGGGCGCAGGTATGGAGTGCAAGTGAAGAGCTGTGAGTTTGGAAAGAGGGGGAGATTGTTAGGCAGCAGTTTTGTTTATTTCAAAACTCACCAACCATCTTCAACAACCCTTCACCAACCTCTCACCCACCCACCACCACCTACTACACTTCCATCACCTATATATACCCTTCCCCCTTCATTAGTAAAATCACACCAAAAACATAATTCTCTCTTTTCTCTCTCTATATAGCTGCTAGATAGTCCGTCTAGTAGGAAAGCCGGTTTAGCCCGCTTTCAGGAAGTGTCGGGATAGAAGGTCCTCGTGCCTAAACTATTCCTTAGGGTACTTTGGTTGACTGCAGCCATCGGAGGTGGTCCAGCTGCAGGGGTCTTTCTATCAGGTTGTGTGGCATTGTCCGGGTTGGGAGAGGGAGAGAAGGAAAGGTTGTCGGGAAACAGTGATAGGGGGAGGTTTTGAGATAAACACTTCAGTGAGTTGGGGATATACATAATAGGTATCGTAGGACTGAATTTGTGTATAAAATTCAGGGGCCGGATACCCGGATATTGTAATCTCTTTTATCTAGTGTGAAGTTGTTACTCTTGTGGATGTAGGCTGGGCCGAACCACGTTAAATCTCTTGTCTCTTTTACTGTATTGTTGGTTTGTTGCTTTATTACTATCACGTATATTTGTGGGATCTAAGCACACATATTTACCAAATCGCTTACGCATTCGCCGGGAATCGGGCAGATTCCTAACAATAATTATAGATAACAGAAACATATCATTTTTATTTGTTGAGCCTCACCCATCATCTAAATAGCTCCACATCATTTCTTGCTTGTTTCTTTCCCGCTGTTCTCTCTTATGGTTACTGATTTTGACCTCTATGTGTTCTTTAGGTTTTCTTTAAACCTGGTATGTAATTTATGATTTCTTCGATGATTATTTGTTTGTTTTTTCTTAAAAATTGGACAAACGCATTTGTTTGTTTGTTAGGAGAATTCCAGTATTCAGATTTCTTACTTAAGATTTATCCTTCTTAATTTAATCGGCAGTGATATGTATGCATATAGATTTTTAGAGTTCTTAATTCTGTGCAAACATTTTTTTCTTTCGATGATAACTTGAGATAATTAAAGCATGACTGAAGGAGCAGATATCTGAGTATATTAATCTACTTTGACTACATTTTTGCAATAGGTACCTATTATTTGGTGGTTTTACTTTGTAAATTTTGACTATCCAGTTAGATGTCGTGAATGCCTCTTCTAAGTGTTCAAGCTTTATATCTTTATTTCCAATTTAGAACAAGCATTGAGCAAATAAGTACTATGTATCTAGACAATTTAGAATAAGGAAAGTTACCGGATGTAGAATTAATAAGTTAGGAGTAGAATTTGTTGTAAAGAGAGCAGATTTCTAAAATAATAATGTAGAATCAGGCTTAATATTCATAAGAACAGAATTAATAAGTTAGGAGCAGAATTTGAGTTAAAGGGAGCAGAATTCTAAAATAATAGTGTAGAATCAAGTTTAATACTGGTTAGAGCAGAATTAATAAGCTACGAGCAGAATTTGAGTTAAAAGGAGCATAATTCAAAAATTATGAAAAGAAATTATAAAACAAACATTTAATTCATGTCACCACCATGAATCTGCCAAAGATGCTAGGAGCAGTTGAAATATGACCGTTGAAATATAACCGTTAAAATATAGCCGTTGAAATTTGAAAATAATAATAAATTACTGTTTTTGAAATATAACAAATCATTATAACTAACAACATTGGAGCATAACCTCTTACAGGTTTAGCAAATTTTGGCAAACAATTATTAGATATTATTTTAGCTAACCATTTTAACTAGTGCACTTGGAAATGCTCAGTAATTTGGCTACCAAGAATGACTTGTCAAATCAACTTTGGCAACCTCGACAACCCCTATTAAAGATGCTCTTATACGAACTTTGCTAAATGGCAAGAAATTGTACAAAATTTGACCGTCAAAAGTGTAAATTTTCGATGTGTCATTTATTATAGAAATTAAGATCTACTATCATCTATGGGTCTTTGCAAATATACTTTACCGACCACAAGGCCTAGCTGCATAAGTTAAAAATGACTCACATTTTTGGACTTAAAGTAATGAGAATCGATGGTTGGTTCATAGTTGTGTCATTGATTACATTTCGTAAGGTCAAATTTATTGCATGTGAAAGCACAGCAACTATAGAAGTTAGGTCATCCCTTTTTGCAGTACTGCATCAATGACACATAGCGTTCGGAACTGTGTTTGAACAACATTTACATACCATTCTCTTTTCCCAGATTTAGAAATTCATGTTTGTAGGATCGGAGTTTGTTTCGTAGATGTTCAATGAAATTCTAAAAGTCGCGCATATGTTAAGCTCTTAAAGCCGATTTTGTCATCCAGAATATACAAGCTACACAACTTGTTACTCAGTTGATCATTTTTAGATCGTTTGATATATTAAGATTAAAACAAGTTGAATCGGTTGAAATTCTTGAAAATAGTTATAAATTAAGAATTAACAGAACACTCATACTGTTACCAGCAATCATGGCATACATAGATCTAAAATGACATGATGCATTCTTCTTTTTGGTGCTAAACTACTTAAACCATAGCTCACATGCATAACAACTGGAAGGAAATACCAACTACTAAACCCCTTGGCTTGAAAGGTTACACTAATCAAACCTCCTTGACTTCAACTTCTTTGGCACCATTAGCAGCTACATTTTCTCCTTTTGCATTCTTCACATCTTTAGCTTCCTCAATCTCGAAAGCCGATGCCGAAAAGGTCCTAAACAGCCCTGTAGGAGTCTTGAAGGTGAGTTTCCCGGTAGGAGGATCATCAAGATAGATATCACTCAGTGTCACCCACATAAACAGCTCCTTAGTCTTGACACCAGTTAGTTTCTTGATCTTGCCTTTTTCAACAACCGCAGTGACTTCAGGGCCATAAGACACAAGTTTGCCTATTTTTTCAAACTTGTGCTCACTTTTTTTCTTCTGTTTGAGCCAAACAAAGCCAGTGTCTTTCACATAACCACACTCTTCCATGTCTTTAAGTGGAAGGAGGCCATTTGGTAAGCCTACTTGTGAGAGCAGGAACTGTGTTTTCACTTTGCAGAGCTCATTGCCACAGTGAATCTCTGAGGCACTGTTTCTTATTTCTTCTGTCACTTGAGACATTTGTTTTCTACTGTTTTGGGTGGTGTTCTCTCTACTTTATCTGAGGACAAGATAGGTGTGGTGGATTGGGGTAAATTGTGGAGGGGTTAATATAGTAGAATGCCATGCATTTGTCCTTGGACTTGTTTAAAATTACCTAGACTGCCACAATCATAATAAGCCAATTACTTTTCATTAATCCTTGTTTAAAAGCGTAGACAACTGTTAAAAACTGACTTTCAACAGTGTGTGGACAATGATTCTGAGACCTCATGGTATATTTCTAAAATTCCCAAACAAAATGACAAAATGTTGTAGGGAAAATGTGAAGTTCGATATCTGTTTATTTCAGTGTACTTCTGAATTTATAAGATGATTTACGCAACTTTACAATTGTCTTCCAGTTGAAGCATTTTTTGCTTTAAAATTGATGTCAATGAAAGATTGAAATAGAAAGAAAAAAAATACTTAGTTATAATAATTTGAACAACTTTAAAAAGTGTCAGTTGACATGCCCCTGGGATCTTTTTGATCCAAATGTTTCACAGGAATCTACTTACTATCAGTGCTGTTCTTTTTGCTGCTGCGATTTTATTTGGTAACTCATGTTGGTAACTGGTAAGCATCCAAATCACCGAGAAACGTCTAGCTAGCGCAGGGCATGGATTCAGTGGAGGCAAATGTGTGCTTTAGTATTTAATATCTTTGTAATTGACCTTATCCAGAAAAGAAACGTCTTAGCAGCAACAAAATACTTTTACCACAAGAATTTTGGCGTATGCAAAAAATAAAACTGTCTGTAGTTCGAAGTGGGAGGAAAAAGGCTTGGAATTGGTCGCTGCGTGAGGAAGAGTAGAATTTGTTAATAGATATGAAAGAAAGAGATTAACTTGAGAAGTTGAACACTAAACTGAAATATATTCGTTTTGTGTTGTTTGATACAAGCAGATCAATAAACTATATATAATTGAACAATACAGACATGAATTAGTAGTGATAGGCTGGCCATGTTCTCCCTTATTCTCTTGAGTTGTTATTACATGGAGACACTGGACAGTGATGAGTAACATGAACTGAAATGATAGCACACACATGGAGAGCAGCAGCACATGGAGCTTGGCACATGGTTGAGTAAAAACCCATAACTTGAAGTTAGGGGTATGCTACTTGTTAGACCCGTAACTTCAAGTTAAGGGTATATTGTGTGTTCCCTCAACACAGTCTAACATCCCCCTTCAAACTCAAGGGAACCATATTAACATTGAATTTGTCTCTCAGAAAAAGAAATCTGGAATGTGTGAGAGGTTTAGTGAGCATGTCCGCAACTTGATCATAAGAAGGAATGTATCGAACTTCGAGATGTTTGTTGAGCACCTTGTTGCGAATAAAATGAACACCAATCTCTATGTGTTTTGTCCTGACATGATATACTGGATTCGAGGCAAGTGCATTGGCACTCATATTATCGCACCAGATAACGGGCGTACTGCTACAAGGAACTCCAATCTCTTTGAATAATGATTGAATCCAAGTAATTTCTGCAGCAACATTAGAGAGGGCACGATATTCAGCCTCCGTACTTGATCGAGCAACAACGCTTTGTTTCTTAGATGACCAGGAGACTAGAGTATCTCCTAAATACACACAATAAGCTCCCACTGATCGAAGATCATCAGAGCATGAGGCCCAATCGGCATCAGAAAACCCAGTGACATTTAGACTTTCATTTCCCTGAATATGTAAGCCAAGTTGAGATGTACCTTTCAAATATCTTAACACACGCTTGAGACTCTGCCAATGCACATCAGTAGGTGCAGTTGAGAATTGGCTCAGTTTGTTTACTACAAAAGCAATATCGGGTCGTGTATGAACCAGATATTGGAGAGCTCCAATAGCACTTTGGTATATAGTAGAATTGTTCATTGGTTTACCATCGTTGAGACTGATGCTTCTACTAGTGCTCATAGGTGTGGGATATGGTTTGTACTTTGACATACCAAACTTGTTGAGAATATCACGGATGTATTGAGTTTGAGTAAGAAATAGGCCAATGTGATCTCGATGTACCTCAATACCGAGAAATTGATGAAGATAACCAAGATCTTTGAGAGAGAATATGCGATTTAGTTGCTGAGTAAATTTTTGTAACAAGGAATCATCATTTCCTGTAACAATGATGCCGTCCACATATACAAGAACGAATAATATTTTGTTCTTGGCTTGGAAGAAAAATAGAGATGAGTCACACTGAGATTGAATGAAATTTCAGCTTTGTAATGTCGTTTTTAATTCATCACTCCAGGTACGAGGTGCTTGCCTAAGCCCATAAATTGATCTATCAAGTTTACACACATGATGAGGTTTGTTCATATCTACAAACCCTTCTGGTTGAGGCATATACACCGTTTCCTGAAGTTTTCCATTTAAGAACGCATTGTTAACATCAAGCTGCTTGATTTTCCAATTCTTTGAGATGACTATGGTGAGAATGATACGAACTGTAGATGCTTTAATAATTGGACTGTAGGTCTCAGTAAAATCAACTCCTGGAGTTTGGAGATATCCATTTGCTACAAGACGTGCTTTAAATCTGTCTATTGAACCATCAACTTTCCTTTTAACACGAAAACCCATTTGTTTTTAACTACATTCATCTCTGGTTGCCATGGAACAAGTTTCCATGTGTTATTTTTTGTAAGTGCTGACATTTCTTCATGCATTGCATTCCTCCAGTTTTCATTTTCAAGAGCTTCTTGAACTGTAGCAGGTTCATGACAAACGTTACTAACGTATGCTTTTGGCTTAAAGATTCCAGCTTTACTTCGTGTTATCATGCTGTGACTTTGATTTTCTGTTCTTGATCTTGTGGATATATCACCTAAATTTGGAGAATCCGTTTGCTCTTCATTGGAGTTTGTATGAGAAACTTCTTCGACTTGTGAACTTTCCACTGATGCATTTTGGTCACTATGATCATTCATTAAGTTATTACTTGAATGTTGATATCTTGCAGACTCGGTAGGCACAGGTTCTTCATCAAAGAATGCTTGCTGAGGGATTGTATCATTTGAAGTATCTGTAGAATCTAAGAGAGAGAATGGAAGTATAGTATATGGTGAACACATGTTGATAGTAGAACTATCAGGTTGACACCACATGTTGGTTAAAAATTTTCCATGTTCAAAGGGAAAATTTGTCTCATTGAAAACAACATTCCTGGACAAATAGATTCTACCATTAGGACTCAAACATAAATATCCCTTATAACTTGGACTATATCCAAGAAACACACATTTTATGGTGTGAAACTGAAATTTATTTTTGTGATATGGTCTAAGGCAGGGAAAGCATGCACACCCAAAAACTTTGAGAAACTTATAGTCAGGTTTTCTTTTGTAAAGAGTTTCTATAGGTGACTTAAGTTTTAGAACAGTTGTGGGCATGCAGTTAATTAGGAACACTGAGGTTTAAAAAGCATACCACCAATATTTTAGAGGCATTTTTGCTTGAGCTAGAAGAGTGAGACCAGTTTCAACAATATGTCGATGCTTTCTTTCAGCTCTTCCATTTTGTGAAGAAGTGTGTGGACAAGAGTGTCGAAATTGAATTCCACAGTTTTCCAAGACTTTTGTTAAGCTTCTGTATTCTCCTCCCCAATCAGATTGAACAATCTTTATCTTTTTATCAAACCTGTTTTCAACCAACTTCTTAAATTTAACAAACATATCAACTGCATCACCTTTGCTTTTTAGAGGATAAATCCAAGTATGCCTACTATAATCATCTAAGAAGTGAATGTAATATTTGTATCCATCACAAGATTGCATAGGTGCTGGACCCCAAAGATCTGAGTGGATCAGCTCAAGAGGCATTTTTGCATGATATTCAGATGTAGGAAATGGTAAAGAATGGGATTTTCCATACTGACAAGCTTCACAAAACAATTGATTTTTATTAAAACACATGGACTGATTACATGACTTTAAGATTGTTGACATAATTTTGTTTGAGGGATGGCCAAATCTTCTGTGAAACAATTCTTTTTGAGAATCAGAAACACTGGACTCAAAAGCAACAAAAGAAGAATTTTTTCTTTAGAAATTAGAACTTTTGAACATCAGATTTGATTTACTAAATCTATCCGCAAGTTTCAACTGATACAATCCATCTCTAAGCGTCCCTTGAAGAAGAACCTGTCCTGTTTCCTTGTCCTTAACAAACCAACAATCAGAGTGAAACTCAGTAAAGATATTGTTATCAAATGCTAGTTGAGAGACACTAAGTAAATTCTTCTTAATGTCAGGCATATGAAGGACATTTTTTAATTGTAACTTCTTTTGACTTAAGGAAGGCAAGTAAATTTTTCCAGTATGTGCAATAGGAAGGTTTGATCCATTCCCAACCATTAGAGTTTTCTTACCTGAGTATTTACCTGCATTTGACAGATGATTTTCATCATTTGTGACATGATTGCTTGCTCCACTATCCATGAACTAGCTTTGATCAACTTCTGATCCTACAGTAGCTGTAAATGTAATTGGTGATTCTTCTTGTTTTCCTTTGCCTGTATCCTCATCATATCTAGTCCAACAGTTTAGAGCTGTGTGTCCAGGTTTTCCACAAATTTGACAAACTAGCCTATAGTTTGAACTTCTTCCTCCACGATTTCTTCCTCTAGCATTTCCATTCCTAAAATTTCCTCTTCCTTGAGCTCCACCTCTGTAACTCTTGTTATGCCATCCAGTCGAGTTATTATTTCGACCACTTGAATTGACCTTATTTGCAAATGTTGCAGTTGGTCGTGATATTTCCATTCCAGCCATGCTTAGACGTGTTGCGTTTAATTGTTCTAGTTGACTTTCATTAGTCATCAGAGTGGATTGCAGCTCTACCCAGGAGATTGACTCTCTTCCAGTGATCTGCACAACAATTGGAGTATATTCTTCATCTAGTCCTACAAGAACTTGAGTTATTAGATCAGAATTATCAACTCGCTTTCCTGCCAAAGCCAAGTTGTCAGCAATAGACTTGATTTGGTTCAAGTATTCTGTGATCTTCATTGTGCCTTTTCTGGCTTGTTGCAACTCTCCAGTCAGAAAAATGATACGTGACTTGTTTTGTATTCCAAAATATTTTATTCCTTCCCACAGATCCTTTGAAGTTGTAAAACCCATCAATTGTGCTGCAAGTTGTGGTTGAATGGAATTGTATAACCATCCTAACAGAAGTTGGTCTTTTGAGAACCAAATATCATACTCAGGATTAGGATCTTTCTTTTGTGGTGGCGGTGTTCCTGACACAACAGAAACGGAGGTTGTAGTGGTGGAAACAAGAAATTCTTTTGGGCAAGATGTTTCCCCAGTTAAGAAACCTTCAAGCTTGTGTTCCTTTAATAATGGCAGAACCATATTTTGACAAAGCAAGAAATTATCATTATCTAATTTTACTGATGGTGGTTGAGAAAGCATTCCACCAAGGGGATACCATGGCTGATTTGTTTGAGTGTTGGCGTTGGCCATAAGGCTCTGATACCAAGTAGAATTTGTTAATAGATATGAAAGAAAGAGATTAACTTGAGAAGTTGAACACTAAACTGAAATATATTCGTTTTGTGTTGTTTGATACAAGCAGATCAATAAACTATATATAATTGAACAATACAGACATGAATTAGTAGTGATAGGCTGGCCATGTTCTCCCTTATTCTCTTGAGTTGTTATCACATGAAGACACTGGACAGTGGTGAGTAACATGAACTGAAATGATAGCACACACATGGAGAGCAGCAGCACATGGAGCTTGACACATGGTTGAGTAAAAACCCATAACTTGAAGTTAGGGGTATGCTACTTGTTAGACCCGTAACTTCAAGTTAAGGGTATATTGTGTGTTCCCTCAACACAGTCTGAATATTTCTTAACAGGAAGTGAGATACATATATTATGTTGGAGTTATGCTTCAATATTTATTGAAAACTGATTTGGTGGTAAGAATCAAGTCAAGAATAAATTTCAATTATGTTTCTATTTAATTCTATATTTCAGTTTTTATTTTGTAGCCTATATAAAGGACTCGATCCTTAGACAATAAGATATATAAAACTTATATCAATCTTCGTACTCATGTTTTCTCCAACTATATCTTTCTATTTGCTTATCTATAAATCATAAAAAACCAACATAATATTTTGTTAGTACCTTTTAATTATAACTTTGTGGGTTTTATAGTTTAGGGAGTCTTGGCCGAGTCATTACTTAAAATCATGGGATGCATTCACATGCTTGAATCAGTAAAAGGATGACTTTGTAGGAACTTAAAGAAATTAGTTTATGACTATAATCAAGAGAGATTGAGAGATGAAGCGTGTTTGCCAGAGTTTAGTGTACTGGCCTTCACACCAGGTGCATCATCTCTCCACCACAGGTTGTGATAAAATAATCACACAAATTATCTTATTAATGATAGAGGCATAAGTTTCAAAATTCATTACAATATCACAATTTTTTTATATAACAAACTTTTAATAATGAAAATTAACATAATAACAGGAACTTCCGTTTTCAATTGATAATAAAATTAGAATTGAGTCTTTATATTTTTCTATAATAATATATTAACATATATGTAACCTAATATATAAATTTCAAGATCTGGAATGTGATTCTGCCCTAGCCATGCGTAAAAGAGTACGGGCTTATCTCCGTAAATTTAAGGCTCTAGACAAATATTTTAAGTTTTTAACAATCTCTTATATTCTAGTAAAATAAGTCTCGTCCGATGTTAACATTAAAAAATAAAAAAAAACTTTGCGAGAAATCAAAAAAATTTATCGATGAAATTGCTTATTCAGAGACTTGGAAGTTGGAACCGCTTTAAATATTGGGCAAAAGGTCACTTTCACTACTATACTATAGCAAAATTTTTGTATAGTCTACTGTACTATCGAAGACATCACTGCACTTTCCTTTTTTTCCATTTACCCTACCGCCGTCAGTCAAACGTCTGTTTGACTGTTAAATTGATGATAAGGACGCCTTGTCAGCACAGCCCTAATTTTTTCAATAAAAACTTTAAAAAATGATAAAAACTTTATAAAAAATCATAAAAATTTATAAAAACTTTCAAAAAAATCGTAAAAAAAAAATATAAAAAATTATACTTTTTTCAAAATTATAAAAACTTTAAGAAATATCATAATTTTTTCATTAAAAATTTTAAAAAGTATAAAAAATTCATACAACTATTAAATGAGCGATTAGTTTCTAAGAGGAGGAAAAAGGTTGTGGGAGAAGGAAGTGGGGAGAGGAGGAAGGTCGAGGGAGGTGAGGCGGAGATACGGTGGGAGGAAGACGAAGGAGAACGGAGTGTGTTGGTAGGAGGAAGATGAAGGAGAACAGAGTTGGTCTGAGATGAATTGAAGTAAATGGGCTGTAGTGGAATTGAACAGAGGAGGGAAGAGGGAGAATGTTGAGTGTTGGTGGCGTGGTGATGAAGGAGAGGAAGTGATGGTGGTTTGCAGGAGATGGGAGGCACGGTGGCTGCGATTATTGAAGAAAGGAAGTGGTGGAATGGAGGTGCGAGTTGCGAGTGAAGGCAGAGGAGCTGACGTGGTGATGAGAGTTTTTGGTCGGAGTGGTGGTTGTCGAATTGAACAGAGGAGGGGGAGGAAATGGGTGAAGATGTGAGATGGGTGATGATGGAAGGTGCTGGTGAAGAAGAGGGCGGCGAACGGAGGGGTGTTTGCACTACTGTGTGGGGGTAATGAAGAATGGTGGTGAAGTCAGAGGAGGTGAAGTGGTGGTGAGAGTCTTTGGTCGGAGTGGTGGTTGTGGAATTGAATAGAGGAGGGGGAGGAAATGGGTGAAGATGTGAGATGGGTGATGATGGAAGGTGCTGGTGAAGAAGAGGGCGGCGAACGGAGGGGTGTTTGCACTACTGTGTGGGGGTAATGAAGAGTGGTGGTGAAGTCGCTGCTGTGCGGCGGTGACACGGCGGAAGGAGGAAGAAGACTGTTGGTCGAGGAGGATTTTGGATTTTTATCATTTTTATAATTTTTATAATTTTAAATGAAAAAATTATGATTTTTCTTAAAGTTTTTATAATTTTGAAAAAAATTATAAATTTTTATAAATTTTTTACAATTTTTTTGAAAGCTTTTATAATTTTTTATGATTTTTTATGATTTTTTTAAAGTTTTTATGAATTTTTAAAGTTTTTATAAAAAAATTAGGGCAGTGATGACGTGACATGTGCGTGGCAGGCTGACAGGACATCCCAGTGATCAATTTAACAGTCAAACAAACGGTTGATTGACGACGATGGGGTAAATGGAAAAATGGGAAAGTGCAGTGATGTCTTCGATAGTACAGTAGACTATACAAAAATTTTGGTATAGTACAGTAGTTAAAGTGACCTTATGCCCTTTAAACATTTTCTCACTAAAAAAAGGGTGAAGCTTAAGCTATCAAATCTTTTTCCTACAATGTTGATGTTCACTTCTTGGATTGATAGTTGACTTATTTGTTGACACCTGTTTTTTTTTCTAATTTTTCTCTGTTCTCTACACGCTGCGTGTACACACACCATACATGTAGTTTTCATTTTCAAGTTTCCTTATGGCCAACTGATACTTTGTCCCTTGTCCCTCATAATTTATTCAACTTGCATTCATACGTTATAAATTTGTCTGTTGAGAGGATGGATTAATCCTCCATCAAGTCTCGAATCGATTCGATTTTAAAAAGTATCTATTAATTTTTCCGACTACTCTTAATTGGAGTATTTATAATAAATTAATAAAATTAAAATAATATTTTAATTAAATATGAATTATTATATATTTTATGATATGATAAATACATACTCCCTTTGTCCCTCTCATTTCTTTACATAAAAAATTGCGTGTTTGGCACGCATTTTAAGATGCAATTTAAGGATAGTTCTATGACTTATTTTTGATATTTTCTTTTTTTGTATAAAAATATAATTGTTCTATTTTTATAAAAAAAAATATCAAAAATAAGTTATAGAACTATTCTTAAAATGCATCTTAAAATACGTGCCGGAAACTGGTCCGCAAACGTAAAGAATTCGGAGGGACAGAGGGAGTATTATTTAATAAATAACTATTAGAATCATAATAATATACTAAATAAAATTATAATATTAAAATACATCCAGTTTTTACTCAGATTAAACTCAATTTAACCATTAATCCTTACAAAATTCTGTTAGTGATATTATTCGAATCCGGATTTCTGTAACACGGGGTGTAAGTGTGTAAAGTGTGTAACTGTTAACCAATAATGAATTAGTAATTACTTGCACGTAAAACACGTCAATCACTTACATAAGATAATCCCATAACATCATAAACAAGTTTCACATTTGCAGGGAGATCTGAAACTCCCCTAATACATAAACCCGAATACAAACGATCATAATCAAGACTTTTTATTTTCTCTGAAATCTCAAACATTCATACAGAGATGGTGAAAACCATTAAGTAAAAATAGATAAATAGCATCATAATAATATAGTAGTTCACAAGTTCATGACAGATATCTTGACCTGACCAAATATTTGTTGCATTTTCAGATCATGCATGGCATGCACGATTAAATCTCCTTCACGGCAGTTTTATCTTGGACTTCGAAAGCGGATGTCGGGAAAGTCCTGTAGAGTCCACTAGGAGTCTTGAAGGTGATCTTTTCGGTAGGCGGATCATCGATATAGATATCGCTTAATGTAATCCAGAGTAAGAGCTCCTTAGTCTTGACACCACTGAGTTTTGAGATCTTGCCTTTCTCAATAGTTGCAGTGACTTCAGGGGCATAGGACACAAGTTTACCAATCTTCTCAAACTTGTGCTCAACTTTCTTCTTTTGAATCAGCCAAACATAGCCTGTTTCTCTTACAATTCCACATTCCACAATGTCTTCAAGTGGTAAAAGGCCATTTGGTAAGCCCATTTCTACTAGCAACTGCTTTGATTTCTCTTGACAAATGTCATTTCCAGTGTACATCTCTGCCTGGGCCTTGATTTCCTCTGTCACTTGACTCATTTTCGTTTTTTTGGGATTCTTGACTTTTGGGGGTTTCTTGTATAAATGCAAGATAGGAATGGGATGATAATAATGAGGGAGATGAGATTGCTTAATATAGTTGATCTTTTAAATTCTTGGCCTTGAACATGTACAAAACTGCAAAAATGCCACTAATGGTATTTTGTCAAGGTTATATGGTCTTTGTCCATATGTATTTACTCCTACCTAATTCTGTATGCTGCCTTAAAAAGGTATTTAAAAACTTGTTAATATGAATCATAGAAACATTGGTAAGCATAGGAGTAATACACTAGATCATCAAGCTAAAAAACAAAACACCGATAGGTGGGCAACTTTTAAGTGGTTATTTATTTATTTACCAGAAGAGATGGGCTTTACGTTACAATATCCCGGCTCGTAAATAAATATTTTATTACTCTATTGGATAGAGCTTGTTAGTGTAACAAAATGGAGTATTACTTTGCTTTTTTTTTTTTATGTGATAATAAATTAAGGGTGATGGCAAAGGCAGGAAAATTTTACTCCCTCCGTCCTGATTACATATGTCTATTTTAATTTTTGATTGGTCAAACCAAAATTTGACAAAAATTTATATATATTATATAATTATAAAAAAATAAAAATATATCATTAAAAATTATATTCAATCTAGTTTAAAATGTAATTTTCGGTTTCCAAAATTATTATTAAATAACTTTTTATGTCTAATTATTGATTTGTCATATTGATTATTGAAAAGTCAGGAGTGTCTGTTTGACAACTCTTAGTGCCACTTTGGCTCACCTTATATTATGGATTTATTGACTTATTTTCGGGTAAAAATTTTATATTTTGATAATTTTTTTTATACAAGTATTTAATGTATGTTTGAGATTCAATAAGTTGCAAAAATAAGTTGGAAAATAAGTTGGAAAGTTAGGAATCTCTAACCTTGTCTTAAAATAAGTTGACTTATTCTGAAAAAAAGTTCCCCAAACATCCCCTTAATTGTATAACTTATAAGTTACTTATTCTGATTTTTTTTTCATATTTACATATTTTGTTTTAGAAAAAAATGTGTATAAGGAGTTTAACATTCGTTATCTTGCAAAAATAAGTTACTTATTTCAAAAAAAAGTACATATTTATATATTTTTTTCAGAATAAGTAACTTATTTCTGAGAAATAAAATTTCTCAAACGGAATCATAATTTAGAACGGAGAGAATACTTAACACAACAATCAATAATTATTATCCTCCCACCCCATTTTACATGTCCATCTTGACTTTTTAGTGATCAAACAGACCAATTTTTCAATAGACATAAAAAATTATTCAATTATTAATTTCAAAAATCGAAAGCTACTTTAATAAATTATCTTTTAATTATTAAGCAACTATGTAAATTAAAATATTAAATCAATAATTAATAGATCATTATTCATTACTATAACTTTATCCAGTTGTAATGCTAGAAATCTCAATATAATTCTTAAAATTATTCCTCATGGTGTCAAATGTCCTCCTTTGATTCATGAAATATATATATATATATATATATATATATATATATATATATATATATATATATATATATATATATATATATATATAACAAGAGTTTTTTATTTTTAAAATACATATTTAAACAGATTTTATCAATTAAATATTTGGAAATGGTATCTATATTCAAAATCATTATTGTATCAAAAAATTTATACTCATTAATAAATTTCTTCAATTTGTGGATTTGTTTTGTTGATTTGTGCGATACATTAATAATTTTTGTAATTTCCGATACTATTTCAATTTTTTGATCATTTTCTTCATGTATTTAAGATATTTTCTGAACTTATTCAAAATATTTATTTATGAATTCCTTTTTTGAAGTTATTTTATTCTTTTTTTGTAGCAATAATAAATTACTCCCTCCGTCCCATTTTTATTAGCCAAAATTTTCTATTTTATTTGTCCTAAAATAATTGTCCATAATAAATTAATATAGTTAATTATGTTAATTTTATGGAAAATAATACGATTATTTGGTAATTATAATTTTTTTATACAATTAAATAAAAGTTGAATTTTTAATTATAAACAATAAAAATAGAATAAAAGGAATAACAAATTACCATTCATCACCAATAACTAAATTCATCCATGTTTCATTCAAAAATGACTATAATATTGAAGGATGTTATATTCATAAGAAAATTTCATCCTTCTATCTATTCTTTTTTTTAAAAAAAAAAATCAATTCATTAATCACAAACTATATAACACTCACAAATGTTTTTGCAGTCTTTGATAACTCATAGCAGTGTTTCAGATTTCGAAAATCGGAACTATTCAGTTGAGATACCGATTTACGATTTATCGGGTGATTCAATTGAAAAATCGGTGATTTATCGACAATTTTCGCAAAATCGACCGAATCGATTCCAAATTTTGACCGATTTTTGGCCGATTTATCAACTATTTTTCAGAAATCGACCGATTTAAAAAACATAACCTCACAGGCCTATTATTAATATTTTTCATGTATTTTAAGATATTTTAGAACATAATCACATGCTACCTCCGTCCCAACCAATACTTTGCATTGTGACTGGGCACGATGACCAAGAATAGTGAGTGTAATATTGTTAAAATAAATGAAGTAATGGATGTAATAGTAATTTTATTGTTAAAATAATTGAAATAATGGGTGTAATAGTGTAAAATGTTGAAAAAGTCGGTTGAATTAGTGTATGTAATAGTATATTTTATTGTTAAAAGTTATTATTTTTAGTAATATAAAAAAATTGGTGAAATTTCCCAAAAAAAATGTAAAAAAATGAAAGGGAGAGAGGAAATACATTAATTTCCGAATTAGGTGGGCGATAGAGTTATTGTGCTGCAACTACCCTGCCACCGTCCCAATCCACGCACCCGGCACATTCTTTTATGCAATTTCGACCTCCATTTATCCATACTACACAAGCTAGTACTTCCTTCCCGTTCATTTGTTTAAATTTTTAAAAGAATGTCTGACACACATTTTAAAGTACATATAAAATATAGTTTATTAACTTATTTTTACAATTTTATGATTTTGAATAAAAGTAGAATGTTTATATTTTTATTCGAAAAAAGAAAAAATTAAAAATAAGTTATAAAACTATACTTTATATGCATCTTAAAATGCGTGTCGCACACTTTCTAAAAAACGTAAACAATTGATTTAGAGTGAGAGAATAATAAGAATACATTTTCAGCTATTTTATCAGTTTATTGTTTCAATTTACAAATTTACTGGATAAATTTGATGAAATTTATTGCTATTATAATTAAAATAATTACTTTATATGTAACGGTGCAATGTATTCGAAAAGTTAGTCAACACGGTTTTTATTAGTACTCAATAATTTGTTTATACTCCTTCCATTTCATCCATCTCATTTTAATTGATATTTTTTTAATTGATATTTGATTTTTTAGTACGTACATTGAATTGTAAAAGAAAGCATATTTATACGTAATTTTTATTCTTAAGCTTTATACTTCTTCTGTCACCTAAATTGTTTACATTGGAGGATGGTGGGCATGATATGCATTTTAAGGTTCCTTTATTTTTAAATTTTTTCTTCAGAATAAAAATTAAAAAAAAATTAAAAATAAGTTATAAAACTATACTTTATATATTTTAAAATGTGTATCAAACAGTGTTATAAATATGTAAAGAAATCAATGGGACGGACGAAGTATTAATAAAAATTTAGAATCTAAGCTTCGATATGAAAATTGAATATTTTAATCATGTAAAAACGTGACTTTTCTTATACCTTGGTCCTTGAAGTACGTGTTAGAAAATCGAATACAGTTAAACTTCGACAAATGAATACGCTTGGAATCGGAAAATTTTATTTATTAATCGAGATTATTCATTTATCGAGACCAAAAATACACTATCTCTATTATATCAGGACCAAAACAAATTATTCATACGATGAGATTATTCGTTTATCGAATATTTATTTATTAAGGTTCTACTTTACTATTAAATATCAATTAAAATCGAATAGAGGACGAAGTATTTAAAGGCTACTTGTATTTACATAGAGCCTCTTTATGAGAATACTTTATAAAAGAATAATTTTTTATAATCATAAAAATATTACAATTTCAAAATTATATCATTAATTTATAAATCATTTTTATTTAGAAATAATTTTCTTATATATTTTTTCTCAATCCCATATTACTGTATAGATGTTTTAGTGTAATTCTTCCAAGATCAATTAAGAAGCTAGTTAGGATACCTAGTAATAAACAGTGTTCTAAAAATCATCGAACTCACCAAATACTCGTTTTTAGGGTAAGATTCGATCCGAGTCATACTAATTTAGATCAAAATTTGATTTTTACATAATTTGATCAATATTCGGTCAAAATTTGAGACTCAAAGTTAAACCTAATTCTAATTTATTTAATATTTTTTATTATTACTTTAAGTGTTGTCACAAAATGAATGTACTTGAGCATCATAATTTGTTTTCAGTTGTATTGATAAAAATTATCAAATAAGTAGTTTTAATATTTGAATATTATTTTTATTAGTATATTATTGAAAAAATTACTAAGTATAACTTTAGTATTTATATTAAATTATTAGTAAATAGCAAAAATATACAACTTCTAACATTACTACACTAAATTATGACATGTAAATTTAATATTTTAAGTAAAATTATGAAAATAATATTTAATTGATCATCCAAATACTCATTTCGAGTACTTTCCTAATTTCCATATATTCATTTTTCCGGAACTGAATCGAGTTGAAATATACTTATTTTTAAGTTTCTCGTCCAAATACTCTATTTTCCCAATTTCCATATATTCTCTCATTTTTCCTTATTGCTCTCTCTTCCAAAATCATCAGTGGTGGCATGGTGAAAATGAGAGAGCGAGAGCAATAAGGATAATTTTGGAAGAGAAACTTAAAAACAGATTGAATTAATGGGAACGGTTGAATAATTAAAGACGAAATGAATACAAGTAGTTGGAACGGGGGAGCAAGGCTAGGCTGATTTGGAGTCACGTGTAATCTGGTTGGGGATGGGAAGGGGTTAGTTAACCAAACTACCAAAGTACTCATTTATTCTTAGGATATGTTTTGTGGTGATCTTGTGGTCGACCTTTCGATCTTGCTTTTTTATATGGGTTTGTGTAGTTTGTGTCAAAGTTTACATGTTAAGAATTTGTATTTGATGAGTTGGAAAATTTTGATTGGTATAGATTTTTGTGTGAGGGTCCATTATTATTAATAAAAATTTTATCAATTCAAATTTGATAACTAAGTGAGCACGAATTCTTAACATATGCCTTGGGCACATACTAAAAAAATCATTTTTATATATGAAATTTTTCGGTTAGAAATATTAATTTTTGGCTTCCGGTAAGAAGAAATCTTATAATTCCCTCCGCTTTCAATGCATTGTATTGGATTGTTAGGCTCCTGTTCATTTCTAGTATAGAAATGATTGGAATTTCATTTGTGGTATTGTTGAATAGAAATTTTTATATATGATACAGTTTGAGGGAATTAGTAGGAAACTAGGAATTGCCATTTCAAGTGGAGGAGGAAGCTATTGAATACAATTTGAATAGCAAACCCCACTTCAAGTTAGGGCTCTTCATCAAATTGCATAAACCGTCGGCACCACACCGCACCGCGAAGCGTGGTTTTTATTTTTCGTGGTGCGGTTGCGATTTAAAAACTTTACAAACTGCGCGGTACGGTGCGGGTTGCGGTTTTGAATTTCAGTCACGCGGTTCAAACCGCACCGCACCGCAATATTTAATAAATTATATATATATATATATATATATATATATATATGTTATATGTATTTTATATATTTTATATATTTTATAAGTCTATCAGCGATCAGTCCATTTAAAATAACAGGTCCAGTCCAAACTTATTAATAATACTAAAAAGCTAATTAGGTTAATACCTCACATTGAAGTATTTATTACATTATATATATTAATTCATCCTTTATTGATTTTCATTTTATACAAAAATCTAGCTTAATTATTACAAATTTAGTATTATAGATTACTTGCATGTTTTTAATTTAAAATTAAAGATTGATAAGATTGGCTTAAGATTAACTAGATGAACAAGCAATGTACATTGGATACTCAAGATATGCTTTGATGTTCAAAGTATTATGTTAGTACGTTCTAAGAATTTGAGTTATCAACTGTAAAATAAAATAACAAAATGATGTATAGATACAAATTACATAAAGATGTGTGAAGCAAATCAAATCACTGGTAATTTAATTTACATTATCAAAAAAAAAAATTGTTTTATATAATAATTAATGTAATTAATTTTTAAATGTATAAACCGCACAAACCGCACCGCACTGCTTTTTCGTGGTGCGGTTTTCGCGGTTTTTGTGTTACGTGATGCGGTCGCGGTTTGGAAATTTGTTCAAACCGCATGCGCGGTTGCGGTTTGGGTTGCGGTTTGAGGAAACAACCGTACCGCCCGCACCGCGAACACCCCTACTTCAAGTGGTGGTGAAAGCCATTGAATTTTTTTTTTGCAACACTTAACTTATTTTAGAACCAATTTTATACTAAGTAGTCATTAAAATGGGCTTAGAAAATTTATTTTGGAATAAAAAAAAATTCATTTTTTTGCTCCATATTAAAGATTTACATCCTATTTTGGTACAATCCAAAAATCTTCAAAAAATATTATGTTTAATTATGTTATTTTTGGAAGTATGTTGAGGGGCATAAAAAATATATTTGTACATGTTCTTTTCCTTCTTTTTGTATGTTGTACTTTTGCATAAGCCAAAAAGTTGGAAAAAATTAATTTGTGTAAGTACGTTAAATTTTCGTCCAAATATGACAACTTCATATCAATTTTTTAACAATTCCTTCATGAGTCAAGTTGAGTGGCATAAAAACATATTTTTACAATTTTTTTTAATTTTGTATTAAAGTTTTAACGTCCTACTTTGTTATAAGCCAAAAACTTCCAAAAAATATTAAGTGTAATTAATATCACATAATGATTTTTAATTTTTTTTATTTTGTATTAAAAAACAATATGTAATTCTTTGTTATTTTTAGGTTGGAAAATGACTAAAAAACACAAATTTTATGAAAACTTGTTTGTGGAGGCATGTTGAGGGGGTTAAAAACGATATCCGTATATTTTTTTAAATTTTTTTATTCCATATTAAAATTTTACTTCCTACTTTCATACAAGCCAACAATTTCGAAAAATTTAACATAGAGCTATGTTATTTTTTGGTCAAAAATCCATATTTTAGAAAAACTTATTTCATGTTAAGGGATCTAAAAACATTTTCTACATAAATATTTTTTATTTTTATTTTTTCCGTATCAAAATTTATAGGTCGAAAATTAGTACAAACCAAAAATATCGAAAAATTATTATGTGAAATTATGATATTTATGATCCGAAAATTACTGAAAAACACAAAATTTAGATTAGCGGTGTATTTACTTACTATCGACTAGTGTTTAGTGTTTAATATTTTTTAATTGGTGGTACATTAATTAGTTCATAGATTAGTATTTAATTTTTTTTAACTAGGTATACATTAACAACTTATAAATTATTAATTAATTTTTTAACTAGGGGTGCATTAACTAATTAATTAAGTAACGCTAATCTTAAATTAGTTTATGTAAAAATAATTAAAAAAACAAGTAAAAACTAATTTATAATTAGTTAATGTATCATTAATTTAGAAAATTAAACAATATTCTAAAATTAGTTTTGATAATTAAAAAATTCTAATTAAAAATATTAAACAATGTTCTCATTTCTACTGACCACATTTATTTACTTGTCCCTTCACATTCATCAAATATGATAAATTGAGTGTTATTTTTGTTAGTTTTTGAAAATTATGATACACTTTTTGGTAACTATGATTTTAATAATAATGATTGATACAGTTTTAGATTAGTGTTACATTAAATAATTAGTTAATATATTCCTAGCTAAAAAAATTAAATACTAATCTATAATATGTTAACATATCTTTAATTAAAACAAATAAGTACTAATCTATAATTAATTAATGTTTCACCAATTAAAAAATTAAATACTAATCCAAAATTAGTTAATAAAGCACTAAACAATTTTGTATTTTTCAGTCATTTTTTGACTAATACATAATTATAGATTAATATTTTTTTTAATCAGGAGTATATTAACAACTTAAAAATTAATATTTAAATCTTTTTAACTAGGGATACATTAATTAATTAATTAATGTAACATTATTCTAAAATTAATTCATGTAACACTAATTAAAAAATAAGTAAACATTATTTTTAATTAGTTAATGTACCACTAATTAAAAAAATTGAATAATATTATAAAATTATAAGTTATGGTACATTAAAAAATGAAGCATTAATACAAAATTATTAACCACAAATAGGAATTAATTAATTTGTCATTACTCTAAATATTAAATAATATAATTCTCTTAAATTACAAAATAAAATTATTAAACAATATTTAGATTGGTCACTAATCTGAAGATCTATATACAAGTACTAATATATTTACTTAATTTACCAATAATCTGCACACACAAACATTGGCTTTAGGCATTCTAGTTTTTATTTCGAATAATATGACATGATAAATTACAGGTTTTGATTTAGGAAGAGCTGGTAAATCGGATAATCGGATCGGTTTCAGATTGGATCCATTTCGGATCGGATCAATTTTTGGTTTTGATATATTTGGATACAATTCGGATCGGATCTAATTTGGTTCGGATCTAGAATCAGTTTTACAAAATTTTAATCGGTTTCGGTTCGGTTCGGGTCTAGTTTCGGATCAGGTCGATTTCAGATTAAAATCGGATAAATTTCGGATTAAGATCAGATAAAATTCGGTTCGGATCTTTTCAGATTGGATTTTGTTGGATCGAAAAAATTTGATTTCAATTATGTTGTTTTAATTTTGAATTATCATTGAAACTAAATAAATGTCATTAGTAAGTTTGTAGAAGTGTATAGTTATAACGCGAAAATATGGGTTAGATTTGCCTTTATTTTCACTTCTAACAAATTTAAAAGTTAATTTCAATTTTTTAAATTTTGTCTTTATGGAATACATACTATACTATATATAATTTAATTATACATACATGCAATATTGCTCAATATTTCGCAAAAGTCGAAAAATATATAATACTATTTTTAACAAAAAAAATTTGATTTACATATCTTAATTCAACTTTCAATAATATTTAATTATACGTGACAATTTTTTAATCTAAATTTTTATTTAATTTTTTAAAGATTTTTTAAGTGATTAAGATTTTTTTAGGTGGTTGAAAATGAATATTCATAATTAATAAGTCTCATTTAATCATTTATATTACTAAATGAATTTTATTTCATACTCATTTTAAAAAATAAAAATTCATTCAAGAATTTTTTAATTTTTTATTTAATAAAAAAATGTTCAAAAATTATTTATTAGGTTTTTATCTTGTTTGACAAGAATCTTGATGGGATGGGTTGATACACATATTAGGAATGAGTATTTATTTAAAAAATCATTATTTAATTGAGCAATAATTATTAGTTACTTATTAGTTACTACGTTATTTTATGCAAAAAAAATATAGTTAATTACAATTCACTAATATACTAATTACTAAACATGTGTATCTAGGAGATATGAAGGCTCAATATGTGTAGATATACAGTATATTTAATACCTATTTTCCAGAATAAATAATATCATTTGTTTTTATTTCTAAATTAAAATTTACTCTACATGAATATTTTGATACATATATGATATCTTGAAACGTTTCTTTGCCTAAAATATAGAATATTTTGAGTTAGAGAGAGAAGTAAAATATTATCTCGATAATATTATTTCATAACATAATTTTCGGTATAGGTGTTTTTAGTTTCCAATTTAGAACGGATAGTACTTTTTTTTTTTTGAAAATAAGAACGGATAGTACTTTAATTAATATTCTGTTCGGACTATATTTTTTTCGAATTTAATCGGTTTCGGATCATCATCGGATCAAGTATTTTGGATTATTATCGGTTAAACATTCGGTTCGAATAATTTTTGGATCGGATGAGATCGGTTTTCGGACAATAATCGGATTTGACTATATCGGATCGGATTTCGTTCGGATCGGATTGTTTCGGATTCGGTTAAATTTCAGTTAATCTATTTCGGATATAAAATTGAATCTTGATTACATGAATTCTGGATCGGTTCTTCGAATCCGGACCCAATTTTTCAGGTCTAATAACATATATGTTCTATGTGCATGTAGAATCTTATATTATTATTAAGAATCTTATTTATTCCGTCCCAAAATACATATATCTTTGACATTTTACATGTGTTTAAACATTCTTAAAAATGATATGAAATGCTTTAAGTGGATATAAAATCCACTTATCACACCCCCAAACTTAAACCAATGCTTGTCCTCAAGCATAAACAACTAACACTAACTAGTACCACTTCCGTAGGTGATCACGGTTACATTTGGCATATGCAACAAGCCCTTTAAACCCCTAGGCAGCCCTAGTGGACTAGTAAGGTCTCGTGAGGGCCTATAGTGAATGTACCCACAAAATCCAGTTAACTAAACAATGTAATAACAATGCAATGCATGAATGCAACTAATATGAAAATGCAAAGATCCCCTTCAAACTAACCAAAACCAACTAGCAAGCAAATATCTCAAATAATGCAACTAATTCCAAATAGAGCTCGACTAAGTCCCCGTATACTAACAATACATGAACAAAAACGTGTGTGTGTGCTATGCTCATCAGAAATACTTCTAAAATTAGATCAAAATCATACATATTCTTTGCCAAGACAATCACGAGTTTATAACTAGAATAGACGGTAAACACTCCATAACCTAGGAACACCTCTATCCTTATCCAAGGTAGACAGAATTCATGCTTTATTACTAACTACTACGACACATATATACAAGCATGCTTATTTAACCGTGCAATGGATGAGACCCCGAAAGGCTTATACAATAATACCCATGTAGCGAGCGTTGGGTTAGTGGATCCCAGACAATACAAGCCTTAGGTCACTAGGCACAAAGTCCCCGCGAACTTACTTGCTCGAGTATTAAAGAGCTCACCCTAGTTAATTTTGCATATAAACAATTAAAACTTTTGATTTTTTTTTCATTTTTCTTTTTATGATTTTTTTCTTTTTTTTTCTTTCTTTTTTTTTTCAATTTTTTTTCAATTTTTTTGATTTTTTTTTCAAAATGCAATCTGGAGCGAGAATTCTCATCTCCAACCCTAGACTACTCATATGAATATGAGCTGGCTACTAGCCATTAACAACTATACACAACTAGCATGAAATCCTTGTTTTTCCCCAAACTTAGACTTTAGTGTTCTAGGCCATCAAGGGAATAACGAAAATTCTAAATATAATCAGGTGATTAAATCTCAAAATAACCAAACAAGCATAATCTCAACCTAGCCCAAAAGCAACCTAATGAGACTGTGTAAAGATTGTGTTTCTGAAACATGCACGTCAATTTCGTAAGAACTATAAATCAACCCTCTACTCATCATTACCACAGTCAATAAAACATCTACCTACCAATCAGAATTGGATCATCCTAAGGGATCATGAAATATGCATGCTATGAAAATGCAACTAACATGAACTCACATAGTATACGAAAATAAAAACAGAATGTCCTATATGAAACAAAACATGCAATAATACGAACAAAACATGAATGAATTACACTTACTATGCAAATCGTGATACCTACATGAACACAATGACACACAATAACTACTACACACTACTTATCCCCAAACCACCCCCAAACTTAGAATATTCAATGTCCTCATTGAATGAAAGTAAATACAAGGGATAGTAGGAAACATACCTAAAACTACCGAAACACGTGGGTTGCCTCCCACGAAGCGCTTGTTTAGAGTCTTTAGCTAGACATGGCCATGGCTTTTTCTCTTGAAAATTCCTACACCGTAGCTTAATATGGCCATTTAATTATCTTTCTCGGTGCTACATCCTTGATAAAAAGTTTCATCCTTCTTCGCTCTTCAAAGGTGTCAGCAACAATGTTCTCTTCACTCAGGTGATCTGGTAGTTTAAGCTCGAGTTTGGAAGCTTCTTCAATATGATGATTTTCATTATTTACTTCCCAAGACTGATCAAGAGTAGGAATAGACGGATTAGGAACGAAAGTGGGTGGTTCACCAACAGAGGTCTTAACAACAGACTTAGGATCAAAAGAACTATCCTCAAGTTGGATTTCATGCTTATTAGAACAAATAACCTTCAATTCCTCTAACATCTCATCAGAAGTAAAATTCCTATACAACTCATGAAGATCTTCATTACCCTCAACCAAAACATCTTTCTCAAGAAAAGACTCAATTGCACTATCCTCAAGATTTGACCATGAAACCACCTCATCAACCAGCACCTTAGAATCCCAGAGATCAGCCAAGCCTAGTGACTCACACTCTTCCTCCTCATCAATATCCACCACAGGTTCTGACAAAACAGAATTTTCTTCTTTTTCTGTAGGATCCTGATCATGAATTTCTTCTTCATCCTCAATTGCTGAATTCTGATCGTTCGTGACTATTCCAGATTTGAGTGTTATGGCATTAACCTGCTCCATGCCATCTTGTTTTCCTGGATTTACCTCTGTGGCGCTAGGAAGAACTCCCTGCGGCATGTTGAGTAAGGCACTTGCAATTTGTCTAAACTGATTCTCCAATGTCTTGAGAGATACCGCCTGACTTTTCACCATCAACCTCAATTCATCCACTTCAGATTTTCATTCGAAGATTGACCAGCATTCTCATGAGACTGTTGCTGAAATCCCGAAGGTTGGAATTGTCGCTGTAATATCCGTAATTTTTTTTTTCGATTAAATTTTTCTTTCTACTCGATATTTATTTAATTTTTTTAAGAAACGATGCACTAGTATACTTTTTAATTAGTACGTCTTGTAAAATTTTCTAAAATATATATTCGTATTATGTTTAATTATTTTTAATTAATTAGTGTTTATTAAAAGAATTTGAGAAAAACTAGGATTTTATTTTCGTATTTAATTAGAAAACGAAATTTAGTATCGTTTAATGGGAGAAAACGAGATCTTTTTACCAATAATTTCATTAAATATAAGTATAATCATTATTTTATTTTAATTATTTCAGCATTAATTTTTGTCTCCCACAATCATTTTTTTTTATTTTTAATAATGAAAGCACTAAATAGTCTACTTATTTTGTCCCCCACGTTTTTGTTAAATAAAGAAACACCCACATCCTTATATTCACACAACACGGTACTCATTTCTCACAGCAACAAAAACACAAACACATTTTGTCTCTTTTTTTTTTTTTCAAAAACGTAGTACATATATACCTACAATTTCCGATTGAAGCCACAAGTAGTTTAGTTTATTTTCTGTTAATTGTTTTCCATTTTCGTTCTGTATTGGTAGAATGGATTCAATGGTTGATTGTTGTTATTGTTGGAAAAGAGACGGGGGGAGAGATAGAGACTATCGAGAGAGAGTCGGGGTGGGGGTGGCGGCGTCGGAGGAGCCGACGGTGGCGGTCGAGGGGCAGGAGGAGAGATTGTGTTGTTGTGGTTGTTGTGTTGAAATTGGAAGAAAACGGTGAGGCGAGAGAGAGGGGTTGGAGCGGAGGGAGAGATAGAGTTAGCGAGAGAGGAGAGAAAGAGATAGGGAGAGACGACG
Source organism: Saposhnikovia divaricata (assembly GCA_036435485.1). NCBI lineage: Eukaryota > Viridiplantae > Streptophyta > Magnoliopsida > Apiales > Apiaceae > Saposhnikovia > Saposhnikovia divaricata. The sequence continues at coordinate 80,193,368 of CM071599.1, forward strand.
AGGGAGATTGAGAGAGACTCGATGGGGGAAATCGACGACAAGAGAGAGAATGACAGGCGGAGAGATTGAGGGAGGTATAGAGATGGGAGGTTGGGAGAGATTTGCGAGAGAGAGAGAGAGAGAAAGAGATGGCTGAGAGAGGGAGAGAGAGAGAGAGAGAGAGAGAGAGAGAGTTTAAGTTTAGATCGGAAAAAAAAAATCACAGGGGAGGGGTTCGCAGGGGAAGGGTTCGCAGAAAGGGGGGGCGTGGGGCCCACATGGGGGAGGTGGGACCACGGTTAATTCCTGTTAAACAATTACTGTTAGATTATTAAAATTAAAATATTAACGAAACAATAATATTTATGATTTTTAAGTTTAATTGGTTTTTAAATAAAAGTTGTAGATTTTAAAATTTGTGGTAATAATTGATTTTTAAAACTAGTGATTTAATTAAAGTGTTATTAAAACTTAGAATAGTATATAATGAATAATTAATTAAATTGGTTTATTATTTAAATAAAAATATTTTGTTACATAAATTAGTGATTTATGAATTTGAGTATAAAAGAGGGTTTAATTTATTATTTTGGTATATATTTATAGTAAGATTTTGATTTAAAAATATTATGTGATTATTTTTCATAATTTAGATATTTATTGTTTTATTATTAAAAAGAGGATTAATTTAGAATAAATAGGATTAAAAAGGGGTATAATTTCAAGATTTTATATTTAATATTTCCAAATTATTTTATTAATAGGATAGGACCAGATAATTTTAGAGATTTAAAAACGGATTATTATTATTACGAGATTTAAAGGGAAAATTAGTTAGTGGGATTATCATTAATATTTATGGATTTAAATTGAATAAAATAGATTCTTGAATAATTTTGGTTTTGAGATTTATATTAATTAAATTAGGGATTTTTCTGAGAATTTAGAAGAGATAATTAGAAGTACAATTTGGTTATTTAATCGGTAGCAATCGTTTAGAGATAATTAGTGAATTTCTGTTCGTGATTTATAGACTTAATAATTCGTTAATAAAAAGGAGAGAATTATTGAGAATAAGTAGAATTAAGTATAGTATTATTTTAGAGGTTGATATTTATTATTGGATTATTTTAATTAGTCAGATTAGGCTTTTAGATTAAAAACCGGGATTAATACGAAACAGCTAAACTAGGTTTTAATAAGGTGAAATGTCGGGCTAATAAAGTGAGTTTTATTTGGTTATAGAGAATCAGAGACGTGGAGCCAGGTGAATTATCGTATCGCAGAGCACAGACAAGTTTACTAATTCGTACTCCATTGTTTGGAGTATTTCTATTTTTAAAAAATTCATAATTATGCTGATTAAGTTTTCGATTATCAAAATCAAGTATTCTTTCGAGTGATTTATACCAGATTTTTATTCATGCAATTTACGTACATATTATTGTTGAGCTGTTATCCAGACATATTATATCATGAGGTGTTCAAACTTATTTCCTGAGTTGTTCCATATTGTTGGTACGTTTATTGAGATACTCATTCGAGTTATATTTAAGAGTGGGGATATATATAAAGTAGGTTATGTATACTGATATGGGTCACCTCATTTCGACTCCATAATCAGAACAGTTTTTCATAATATTTTCCTCTACTCATTCGAGAGGGAAACTATATTATTGGTGTCTATTGTTCATTGCTTTTTATGGCAAAAGTGACCGGAGTAACGCACCGGCCCAACTGAGTAGTATTTAGGGTGTGATCGAAACTTCGGCACATCCTTCTATCGATAGAAAATGAGTAGTGATAATGGATTGATCATCCATTACTTGAGTAGGCGTTCTGAGCAGAAATCCAATTGACATCCTATCAGTTAATAGATGCCTTTGTGGTTCTGTTAACTAGGGTGATGATGTGAGCAGTTGTTATATTATATTATTTCAAACAAATTGAGTAGTTCTGAGGAGTTATTAAATTTATTTTCGAGTAGTACTTTGAGAAGTTACTGATTATTTCCGAGTAGTATTTCGAGAAGTTATTGAGATATATTGGAGTCGTATTTCGAGATTTATAAGAATTTCTGAGTTGATCTCTTTTCAAAGGTAATTATATTTATTAACTCTTATAAAGTAGTAAAATCATATTTTGAGTGAGTTGTTATGTATTATATGATATCTGTATATACTTGCTGGGCATTCTTTGGCTCATTCTTGCTATTTAAATATTATTGATCAGCGGCATCTAAAGACGACTCTAGCATGGCTGACTGTGGCAAAAGGGAAGTGGAAGGGCTATTAAATTCAATCCAGTAGCCTTATAGTATCAAAGGAGGTTGCAAGATGGAACGGAATTGTTAATGCTTTATTGTGTGTTTGGTGTGTTGTAATAATACTTCAGAGATTCTGGGAGATGAGTTTGTATTGTATTAACTTTTATATTTTGAGTGCTTGTTCTAAGTCTATAACCTGTGGAATAAAAGATGGAGTTGTCAAGGATATTGTTATAGATTATATTATGAGTAGGTGATCGATTTTCCGCAAGAGGTGTAATGACCTGGATTCCTGTCAGGGATTTGGGGGCGTTACAGTAATGGTATCAGAGCAGTAGGTTATAAACCTTAGAACGAGAATAGAGATGAGTTATAGTTTAGAAGCCAAGGAATCGATAGGTATATAAATAGTAGGATCTCAAGGAATAGTTAGGGTGGAGGCATGACGGCCAATACCGATAGTAGAATCATTTAGAACAAGAAAAGCGCATTTCCATGATTTATTTATTGGGTTTATAATGAGTATATAGAAGTATGTATACGTAAGTATATATATATATATATGGATGCATACATATCTTTGTATATATACGCATGTGTACCGATATATACTGCTTTGTTTTCATAATAAACATCTCATGGATATGCAGTTTATTGAACGAAATGAATTTTTTTTTATTTTTAGAAAATGCCGCCAAGGAGAAATGGAGCTAACTCCAGAGAAGGTGAGGCTTCTACCGGAGGAAATAACAACCAAAACAATCAAGGACTTAACCAACTCGTAGATTTGTTGAGGCAAACCCTAGACCGTGGACATCAGGATCCTATACCCCATGTAGGGAACCAAACCGCAGCAGCTTTTAAGGCTTTTAAGTCAATTCATCCACCTGAGTTTAAAGGGTTTGGGGAACCAGTCGAGGCTAGATCGTGGCTGAAAGAGATGGAGGAATCATTTAAGATTCTAGGAGTAGAAGAAGGGCAGAAGACGATCTTTGCCACCTACTTGCTGAAAGAAGAGGCGAATTATTGGTGGGAGTCTAAGGAAGCAATGGAACCTGCAGGGATAATAACCTGGGAAAGGTTCACTGAGTTGTTTTTGGAGAAGTATTTTCCTGAGCATATGGAGAGTAAGATGGAGATAAAATTCTTGGAACTAAGGCAGAATAATAGGACTGTTGCTGAGTATGAGAAGGAGTTTACTGAATTATCTAGGTTTGTACCACATTTCGTAGATACTGATAAGAAGAAGGCGAGGAGGTTTCAACATGGACTGAGACCATGGATACAAACTAGGGTAGCCGCTTTTGAGCTTACTGAGTATGTTAAAGTAGTAAATAAGGCGGAAGTAATTTTGATCCTAAGGGAAATGAAGGGAAGAAAAGAAAAACAGAGAGTTGGGGAGGATATCCGACTAGTGGGACATTTCAGAACCAAAATGGTAGGAGGCCCGGGTTTCAGTCTACAAGATTTGGAGGATCCAACCGAGCAGAAAGTGCGGGTAGTGTACAAGTAGGACAGCAGGGAAACGAGAGCCAGTTTAGGCAACCAAGACCACCACTGCAAGATTGTGAAGTGTGTGGAAAGAAGCATCCAAGAGCATGTGCAAAATCAGAAGGTATGTGTCATAATTGTGGTCAAGAGGGGCATAATCGGGCGAATTGTCCCAGGAAGGGAGTAGTCTGCTACAAATGTGGAAAGGAGGGACATATCTCTAGAGATTGTAAAGTGTCAGCAACGGGACCCGCGACATCACGGCAAAGCAGTGGAGTTATTAACAACCAATCAACCGCCAGGGTTTTTAACATGACGTTGGCCGATGGCATGAAAGAGATGGACGAAATAGTAGGTACACGGTTATTTAAATATCGTAAATGCGTATATAAATGATGAGCCGGTATTAAAATAGAGGTATGTTAAAATGAAATCTTAGATGGGATCGACAGTCTAGCATGAGAGTTTATAATCGAAATAGGAGAATTTATAATTGGTTTAAGGTGATGAGGGGATATGGGAAAGTAGAGTACGAAATAAGCAACCTTAGTTTTTGCCTACGTTGATTCCGAGGACGGAATCCTTTTAAGGAGGGAAGACTGTAATATCCGTAATTTTTTTTTTTCGATTAAATTTTTCTTTCTACTCAATATTTATTTAATTTTTTTAAGAAACGATGCACTAGTATACTTTTTAATTAGTACGTCTTGTAAAATTTTCTAAAATATATATTCGTATTATGTTTAATTATTTTTAATTAATTAGTGTTTATTAAAAGAATTTGAGAAAAACTAGGATTTTATTTTCGTATTTAATTAGAAAACGAAATTTAGTATCGTTTAATGGGAGAAAACGAGATCTTTTTACCAATAATTTCATTAAATATAAGCATAATCATTATTTTATTTTAATTATTGCAGCATTAATTTTTGTCTCCCACAATCATTATTTTTTATTTCTAATAATGAAAGCACTAAATAGTCTACTTATTTTGTCCCCCACGTTTTTGTTAAATAAAGAAACACCCATATCCTTATATTCACACAACACGGTACTCATTTCTCACAGCAACAAAAACACAAACACATTTTGTCTCTCTTTTTTTTCAAAAACGTAGAACATATATACCTACAATTTCCGATTGAAGCCACATGTAGTTTAGTTTATTTTCTGTTAATTGTTTTCCATTTTCGTTCTGTATTGGTAGAATGGATTCAATGGTTGATTGTTGTTATTGTTGGAAAAGAGACGGGGGGAGAGATAGAGACTGTCGAGAGAGAGTCGGGGTGGGGGTGGCGTTGTCACGGTGGCGGCGTCGGAGGAGGCCGACGGTGGCGGTCGAGGGGCAGGAGGAGAGATTGTGTTGTTGTGGTTGTTGTGTTGAAATTGGAAGAAAACGGTGAGGCGAGAGAGAGGGGTTGGAGCGGAGGGAGAGATAGAGTTAACAAGAGAGGAGAGAAAGAGATAGGGAGAGACGATGAGGGAGATTGAGAGAGACTCGATGGGGGAAATCGACGGCAAGAGAGAGAGAGACAGGCGGAGAGATTGAGGGAGGTAGAGAGATGGGAGGTTGGGAGAGATTTGCGAGAGAGAGAGAGAGAGATGGCTGAGAGAGAGAGGGGGAGAGAGAGAGAGAGAGAGAGAGAGAGAGAGAGAGAGAGAGAGAGAGAGAGGGAGGGAGGGAGAGTTTAAGTTTAGATCGGAAAAAAAATCACAGGGGAGGGGTTCGCAGGGGAAGGGTTCGCAGAAAGGGGGCGTGGGGCCCACATGGGGGAGGTGGGGCCACGGTTAATTCATGTTAAACAATTACTGTTAGATTATTAATATTAAAATATCAACGAAACAATAATATTTATGATTTTTATGTTTAATTGGTTTTTAAATAAAAGTTGTAGATTTTAAAATTTGTGGTAATAATTGATTTTTAAAACTAGTGATTTAATTAATGTGTTATTAAAACTTAGAATAGTATAAATGAATAATTAATTAAATTGGTTTATTATTTAAATAAAAATATTTTGTTACATAAATTAGTGATTTATGAATTTGAGTATAAAAGAGGGTTTAATTTATTATTTTGGTATATATTTATAGTTAGATTTTGATTTAAAAATATTATGTGATTATTTTTCATAATTTAGAGATTTATTGTTTTATTATTAAAAAGAGGATTAATTTAGAATAAATAGGATTAAAAAGGGGAATAATTTCAAGATTTTATATTTAATATTTCCAAATTATTTTATTAATAGGATAGGACCAGATTATTTTAGAGATTTAAAAATGGATTATTATTATTACGAGATTTAAAGGGAAAATTAGTTAGTGGGATTATCATTAATATTTATGGATTTAAATTGAATAAAATAGATTCTTGAATAATTTTGGTTTTGAGATTTATATTAATTAAATTAGGGATTTTTCTGAGAATTTAGAAGAGATAATTAGAAGTACAATTTGGTTATTTAATCGGTAGCAATCGGTTAGAGATAATTAGTGAATTTCTGTTCGTGATTTATAGACTTAATAATTCGTTAATAAAAGGAGAGAATTATTGAGAATAAGTAAAATTAAATACAGTATTATTTTAGAGGTTGATATTTATTATTGGATTATTTTAATTAGTCAGATTAGGCTTTTAGATTAAAAACCGGGATTAATACGAAACAGCTGAACTAGGTTTTAATAAGGTGAAATGTCGGGCTAATAAAGTGAGTTTTATTTGGTTATAGAGAATCAGAGACGTGGAGCCAGGTGAATTATCGTACCGCAGAGCACAGGCAAGTTTACTAATTCGTACTCCATTGTTCGGAGTATTTCTATTTTTAAAAAATTCATAATTATGCTGATTAAGTTTTCGATTATCAAAATCAAGTATTCTTTCGAGTGATTTATACCAGATTTTTATTCATGCAATTTACGTACATATTATTGTGCTGTTATCCAGACATATTATATCATGAGGTGTTCAAACTTATTTCCTGAGTTGTTCCATATTGTTGGTACGTTTATTGAGATACTCATTCGAGTTATATTTAAGAGTGGGGATATATATAAAGTAGGTTATGTATACTGATATGGGTCACCTCATTTCGACTCCATAATCAGAACAGTTTTTCATAATATTTTCCTCTACTCATTCGAGAGGGAAACTATATTATCGGTGTCTATTGTTCATTGCTTTTTAAGGCAAAAGTGACCGGAGTAACGCACCGGCCCAACTGAGTAGTATTTAGGGTGTGATCGAAACTTCGGCACATCCTTCTATCGATAGAAAACGAGTAGTGATAATGGATTGATCATCCATTACTTGAGTAGGCGTTCTGAGCAGAAATCCAATTGACATCCTATCAGTTAATAGATGCCTTTGTGGTTCTGTTAACTAGGGTGTTGATGTGAGCAGTTGTTATATTATATTATTTCAAACAAATTGAGTAGTTCTGAGGAGTTATTAAATATATTTTCGAGTAGTACTTTGAGAAGTTACTGATTTATTTCCGAGTAGTATTTCGAGAAGTTATTGAGATATATTGGAGTCGTATTTCGAGATTTATAAGAATTTCTGAGTTGGTCTCTTTTCAAAGGTAATTATATTTATTAACTCTTATAAAGTAGTAAAATCATATTTTGAGTGAGTTGTTATGTATTATATGATATCTGTATATACTTGCTGGGCATTCTTTGGCTCATTCTTGCTATTTAAATATTATTGATCAGCGGCATCTAAAGACGACTCTAGCATGGCTGACTGTGGCAAAAGGGAAGTGGAAGGGCTATTAAATTCAATCCAGTAGCCTTATAGTATCATAGGAGGTTGCAAGATGGAACGGAATTGTTAATGCTTTATTGTGTGTTTGGTGTGTTGTAATAATACTTCAGAGATTCTGGGAGATGAGTTTGTATTGTATTAACTTTTATATTTTGAGTGCTTGTTCTAAGTCTATAACCTGTGGAATAAAAGATGGAGTTGTCAAGGATATTGTTATAGATTATATTATGAGTAGGTGATCGATTTTTCGCAAGAGGTGTAATGACCTGGATTCCTGTCAGGGATTTGGGGGCGTTACAGTTGCCTTGGAGCATACTGCTGCTGATAGCCTTGATCGTTGCTCCAGCTGAAATTAGGATGATAGATGTTGGGAGCTAGCTGCTGCGATCTCTGAAAATTGCTCACAAAGTGCGCCGATTCAATAGATTTGGCACATTGAGTCATCTCATGTGCGCCCGCACATAGCTCACAAACACTAGCAACTTGAGGCACCCCATGCTTTGACATAGAATCCAATTTCTTATTAAGTGCCTCTAGCTGAGCTACTAGAGCTGTGACTGTATTAACTTCCAGAATTTCTGCTATTTTGTCTTGTGATAATCTCTGAATTGAATTCTGGTATTCATTCGCAGCCATCATCTCAATCAACTCATAAGCTTCCACATATCTCTTAGCCCATAAAGCTCCACCTGATGCTGCATCTAGCATGGGTTTTGACTGTGCACCCAAGCCATTATAAAATAAGTTAATCACCATCCAATCAGGCATCCCATGATGTGGACACTTCCTTAGCATCTCCTTATATCGCTCCCAAGCCTCGCACAAAGACTCTCCAAACTGCTGTGCAAACTGAGTTATAGCATTCCTGATTGCTGCGGTCTTTGCCATGGGAAAAAATTTAGTGAGAAATTTCTGAGCAAGATCCTCCCATGTCAAAATAGAACCTGCTGGTAGAGAGTGCAACCAGCCCTTAGCTTTATCCCGTAGAGAAAATGGGAAAAGTCTCAATTTCACAGCATCCTCAGACACACCATTGATCTTGAAGGTGTCGCAGATCTCGATAAAGTCCCGAATGTGCATATTAGGATCTTCCGTTGAAGCACCCCCAAACTGAACCGAATTCTGCACCATCTGAATTGTGCTAGGATTGATTTCAAAAGTGTTAGCTATAATAGCTGGCCTGACAATGCTAGATTGGATGTCATTGATCTTTGGTTGAGAGTAATACATCAATGCTTTCGCTACTGCTGCTGGTTCTCCCATTGCTACTTGAAACACATAGAACTAAACAACTATGTAAGAAACAATCCAAGTTAGTGAACTCTAACGACCACTGATGACAAGCACATAAACTAAAAATAAAACACCGATGATCCCCGGTAGCGGCGCCAAAAACTTGTGAACACAATATCACGCAAGCGTACGTGGTCACAAGTAATATAGAATAAAGTTGAGTTCGTTCCCACAGAGATCTGGTTATGGTTTTAATTCAGTTTTGTACCTATGCAACAATGTATGGTTATTATGCGCTGCTAAGACAATTAACAATATTGGGATTTGATTATCTAAATTAAACTAAGATGCAAACTATTAAACTAAGAATTACTTAACTAATGATAATTAAAATCGAATTACTTACGCAAGATGAACCATTGAATCCTAACTTCATTAAATATTTCGCTTAGATCTGACGCCTTTAATCACTATATGCAATGGTTATGATATCTGATCGGGCAACACGAAACAAGTATAAGCTACCTCTCGGTATACTAACACCAAACTACTCATACATCCACAAAAGAGATAGAAGATGAATAGACACCAATTATGTTTAGACCCTATATCTCTATAAGATTTGAAAACATAACGATTTAAGCACAAGTTATCCATATTGATCACATATGGCATCATAATATCTCTATTTACGCTATAAATCATGATGTTAAAACATCAACCTATCCTATGCTAGCATGGCAAGTTCTAAATCTCAAGATCCACTCTCGCTTCACAAGAGATTAACAAATTAGATGTTCGCGACGCATCTATCAATTAAGCATAACCATACGAGGATATCAAATATACATCACACACAGATCTTTAAAGCATCAAGATACTAAGCTCCATAAATAAATCCGTTAGAATCCCATGACAACGATTAGTTCAAAATTGAACCTCTCGTCATCATGGGATCAAGTGAAACCATGATAATAAAACAAGATCTGAATAATAATAATAATAATAATAATAATAATAATAATAATAATAATAATAATAATAATAATAATAATAATAATAATAATAATAATAATAATAATGCTAGTGTTTCTAAGTAATTCTAAGTAATGATACAATTTACATGGGTAGGATGTGTTTATATAGGCTCTAGAAGTCTTGTCCAACAAGAAACTACAAAAACAGAATTATAATAGAATTTCTGCAAAATACGTTTCCTAAACTGATTCTGTTTTGAAGGAAAATTCGTAACTGACTTTTCTTCAGTATTTCTGGGCCGTTCCAGTTGTAATTGGACCTCTGGACCACTTTAGAATGAAAGAGAATTCCGTTATCTTCGCGTGGACAGTAAGATCGTCCAAAACGGACTTATAGAACTCAAGATATGGCCCAAACAGTGAATCAGAATTTTCAGAAAAAATTCGGAATTTCCAGCAAAGACACCGCGCCGCAGCGCGCTCTCCAGGCTGCAGCGTACCCTGGTCACTGTTCACTTTTGCAGAAAATCTTCTCCTCTTCGCGTGAGCTGTAAGATCGTCAGAATCGAACTTGTAGAACTCCAGATATGGCCAAAACAGTGTAGACTGCGCAGCCGACCCGGAAAATCCGAATTTTAATCAAATTAACCTCCAACTCTCTTAGCTCTGCAAAACTCAATGAAAACACATTAAACACACCACATACTTGAGGTCAAGTAATCAATTTAAGCCGATATGAAACGCTTTAAGTGGATATAAAATCCACTTATCACATATATGTGTTTGCTATGTATAAGTATACTCTCAGGTAACTTGGTTTGTGATATGGAAATGTAAATGTATAAAGCCATCTATCTGTTCAGCTCACCATAACCAAAACAGCAAGCTGACATGAACTCGTCAGAACCAAAATAGCAAGCTGATACGGACTTGGCAGAACCAAACAGCAAGCTGACATGAACTTGCTATGTTATTTCGGTAATGTACTAACTTGGTTTTGTAGGGAAAATTAGCTTATTGATTGTATAATCAGTTTGTCACAAACAACAAGCCAACGTTGGAATACAGTGACAGTTTGGCAAGCCAGTTGCACAAACAGCAAGCTGATTGTGTTTGTCAAAAATAAATAAACTTGCGGTTTTCAAGGAGCAATTGGTGGAGACATCTTTAGAAATATTGTAGTGAATCCTCTGAATTATTCTAGCACGCCAGAGCATAACTCAAGTATATTGGGGGACAATATATTCTTTGCTTTAAAATAAGGAAAGTAGCATGATACTTTTGACTTATTTAATTACCAACCACATGCTCTTGTCTTCCTCATCATATCAAATATTCCTCCTGCATACACGCTCCATATCTCTTCCTCTCAACTGATATTCAAGCTACTTCAATTCCTCAACTCAAAAATCATTACAAACGGTTTCAAGAAAAATCAAACCGTTGGAGCCTTTCAAGCTTGAATTCAAAATATTCTTGTTCATCTATTTAAGGGCTGTTCTTGCTCAGTTTTAAACATCCATCAAAGTGCAGAAACAAGATTATACACACAACTTCAAAGCTTACATTGCAAAATCTTTCCAAACCTCTCAAACTCTCATATACATGTATATATATATATATATATGTATATATATATATATGTATATATATATTCAGAGGCTTCATAGGATGAGTTGTATTTATTAAAATAATTGTATTGTTCAAGTTGTATTGAATTGTGCTGTACAAGGTTGGCTTAAGGTTTTGGGTGGGTCGAACTAGGCTAGAGAAGGATACTTGGGAAGTATTGCTTAGAGAGTTAGTTCAGCATAAAAAACAGCAAGTCATTTGTAAGCAGCAGAGTGTAGGGAGATATATTGTTGGATCTTGTAATCGGTTTTATAGTTGATCAATAACATATTCTTTTGCCAAGTTTGGTAAGGGACCAGGACGTAGACAATAGGGGATTAGGGGTCGAATCTGGCTAAAAGATCTTGTGTCACATTTAATTTTCTGCATATTATTTATTGCACTGCATTTTAGTTACAATCAGCTTGCCATTTGTAAACTGCTTAATCACAAACAGCAAGCTGTTTTGGGTAAATTTCAAAACAGGTCATAAATAAGCATTGTTAGCCATAAACATTCACCCCTTCTAGGTGTTGTTTTACATTTTATTTGTCAATGTCAGCACATGAGAAGTTAATGTAATAATTATGAATAAAAACGTAAAATAATAGTAGTCAATTTACTCATTTATACAAATAAGAACTTTAAATATTTACATAAAATTGGGATTAGTTAATTTAGTGCTAAGTTAGTTTTCTAAAAATCGTCCAATTTTTAAAAAATCATTGATTTATCGTTAAAAAAATAGAGAAAAGAGACTCTGAGATAGATTTCAGGAAAATTTTCCTGAGATACATACAAAATAACTTTAAATTTTACTGGACTCGCAGGACTAATTAAAAAATTATGAATTTACTAAAACGCCCACCCCATTTTTACATATAAAAGATAGGCATCTTAGAGAATTTACTTGAGATATATCTCAGCCTCCCTAATCTCAAAAAATATTATCGATCTGATTTTAAAAATCCGATTTATCACAATGAAATATTTTTAAATGGTACATTATATTATAAATTAGACCAATATATTAAATATTATTAAAATATTAAATTTATCCGATTTTTGTTCCAATTTATCATTCTAATAAATTTCCGAATTACAGATAAATCGCTTGGTACCTAAACTGATTTGTTGTGATTTACCAAATCTACGCTAGAATACGGAAAAGTAAAAAGATGAAATAGTACCGACCTAGCGGTGGCCTACGTCTATGTAATATCGCACTCTTATCTCATGATTAAATGTGTTTACATTAAACCAAATGCGACCACACAGATTTTGAGTTCCAACTCTAAACAAATATCTAAATACCGACTTAACAAACCCAGCATTTTGACATATCTAGCGGGTGGTGATCTAGAACAAATGATTGGTACTTCAACATACTACCGTAAAAAAAAATAAAAAAAATTACGGTACGGTATGTTACAGAAATATTAATCACGTACTACAACAATCACTTGCTTAACCGCTTACTTTCTGTGGTGTGTGGGCTAGGACTCGTATCAAAATATTTTGGGAGGTGTGTACACCCTTCATTTATAGGTGCACACGCTTAGTTGTAATTGAAACTAAATTACCCACTTATACATCTTTAACTCCAATCTATACTTATGGTATACTTATGGTACATAAGTATAGATTAATCTAAATTTCAGCTGTAATTGAGACTAAATTACCCACTTATACATCTTTAACTCCAATCTATACTTATGGTATACGTATGGTACATAAGTATAGATTAATCTAAATTTCAGTAAAAAGTGTGCACCTATAAATCAAGGGTATACACATATCAGCTCCAAATATTTTTAGTACTGAAGTCACTACATCATAGAGGTTTCACAATCAGATAAGACAGCCGAAATGTCTAGTAGATCGAGAGATTCATGCATCTACTAACCAAAAAACTAAGCTAACAAAATATTAGCATTACATTCACCCTTTGACATGAATACACCACATATAATAATGTAAATAAACTAAATTACATGTATTTAAGTCCTGAAATATTTGGGCCGTATTGCAGTTGTCATTTTTGATTTTACCATACGTCAATGAGCTTGTATACTAACTGGAAGCAGCTTGCATGACATTTGAAGTCTCCGACATCATTTCGCTGCCGTAGTCATTAAGCAAGGATTCTAAATGGTTAATTTCTTTTGGTAAAGACCCAGTCAGGACCTGTTATCACGTCAAAATAAGTATGGCCCATGTACAGCAATTGGTTGCAGGTTTTTTCATGAAATAAAACAGAAACAAAATCTTGCGACTTTAGACAATGTACAAGTAGGTTCGCATATATACCTCATGACCTGATTCAGTAATGAGGACTTCATCCTCAATCCTAATTCCAATGCCTCCATACCTGCATTAACTTTCAGTTTCATAATGCGTAAATATAAAATATAAAAATCAAGCATTTATTAGTAAAGCAATGATGCTCCATCCTCATCCTAGCACTGTAGCCTAGTAGATACTCCTCTTCTCTTTGGAACACAAGGTTGGGAGTTCGAGCTAGCCTCGGGGGAAGTGTGCGTGTTTGTGTGTGTGTGTGTTTACCACATTTAAATTCAAAGGAATGAAATTGGGGAGAAGGAGAACAGAATAATATTGGTACTACTTTGTGGGTAAATGTTAGTAACAATTTATTTCCTTCCTTTTTTTCCATCACTACCAGTTCAAACTTTAAACTAGGGCTCAAATCCACCAGGCCCCCAATTTGAGAATAACAGTTGCCTCCAAGAGTCATTCTTTATTCTTCTCAGAAACATTGTAATTGAGAAATCTTAAGGGAGACCGAAAAAATAATTTATTCAGTTTAATTCAGTCAATTATGCATGTCATAGTTTTGCTAAAATGCCTAGCACTTTCCCTGCTTTTATGAAGATGAACTTACAAATTAAATTAAAATCAGACATGAGACAACATTTGACTTCTTGAAATACACAACAACACGAAACAAAACCTTGATGCTTTTTACCTCTCTGGACCATTATACTTTGTCGGAATATAAACACCAGGTTCAATTGTTACAACCTGCAATATAATTTTATAATTAATATAGAACAATAGCTTAGCACGAAACATGTCCATCAAAATTATCAAAAATACATAATAAAATGTCCTGCATAGATTATGGTAGCTCAACGAAATTCAAACCAACCACTTTAGTTCTAATTCATTGACATGTACTGAACATGAAGATCTTCAATTGTTGTATGATGAAAGACATGCAAGTGTGTAATGTAAATTATGCCTCCACTTATGCAAGTGTAACAATTTTGCAATGATAACAATTCACAGTTCATACCACCAGGCAATGAGAATGTTGTTTTCTAATAACTCTCTACTAATATAATAGAGTAAGGACTTGTTACCTAACAGAGGGTTTCTCTTATTACCCTACTTTCTAAAAATTAAAAGTAGCAATACTTCTGGTGGCAAACAAAAAAAACAGAATAAAGAATGACCATCCCAAAGTTAATGCAGATAAAATGGAAATTTCAAAACAGTAAACCAGAAATCTTGATAGATAGGTAAGAAGACTTCAAATCTCAGTTACAAGTATAAACAGTAAAAATGAGCATCAGTTTGTGAATAACTTACAACACCTGGCTTCAGTGTACGGTCATAAGTAATTGTAGAGCAATCATGAACATCCATTCCTAGATAGTGACCTGAAAATTACATAAAAAGCCATAAAAATCCAAGTTTAAAATCAGTATAGATATTTTCCAACAATCAAAAGGTTAATTAGATTCCTCGGATGGAGCTGGTATAGGTTAATTTGCTATTGCAAAATTTTGAAACCCTACATGAGGCCTTATGCATAACAAGGGTTCACCTATGCTGGTTGGGTTTAGCTGATGGTAAGAACGATCATTTTTAAGTATCCCTCGCTCCTTGAAGCCTTTCCGCAGCTTTTCAACCTATGACATGTAGAAACATAAATATTTATATTTATGCAAGTTTGCTGAGCAGTTTCCAAGGCTACAACTTTGTTAGTGAACACAAAAAATTAAGAGTGAAACAACGCATATTAGCAATACATGCAAGTTTCTAACTTCAGAATTCAGATATTCCCACCAAAACCATTATCCAGATATTTTGTGGAATAGCCGAAAAGCTTCTAAGGAGTATTCAGATATCCTGGTTAAGCACTAGCTCTTCAAAGAATGATGTATAGGAATTTGTTTGCCATTTTTTATACCACCTGTGTGACTGTGTTACTTGGACTAAGATGTGGGTGTTTGAGTGGATGTCCCCAATTATTGTATGTCTACAAGTGAACGGAACACATACAGTAATAAGATAGGTATTATTGAAAAATTCAATGAAATCTTTGTTCAGAATTGTACTTCAATGACAATACGATGTATAACAAAACAAGGTACCGCGTGAAGATGACACTTCAAGCTCAATATTGTATGAACACAGAGAAATATGAGTATTTGTTAAATAGTTTCAAGGATACTGAACAGGACCCGCTATCTTATTTACAATGACAAAATTATAAAAGAATCTTTTCACCTAACACATGCTATATTACACCTACATTAACCGCATTGCATTCAAGCAAAAGAGCTGAAATAGGAAATTAAAGTACTCAAATCATACTGAAAAATTGTGAATCTCCCGGAGGCTGGCGCCAGGTCTGCAAAGCTTTATACACTCCTTATTTGTCTCTAGAATGAGATCATAAAGGTCTGCCTGAAACATACACATTAATTGTACATCTTACATCAGCTCATAACTTCACATGAACAGTCGGTTCAACAAGAAGAGAGACATGATATGTATAACAGTGTCAGCCAAACTCAAATTTGAAGTGTATAATAAAGTCAGCACAAACTCAAAGTCGACAAAAAATGCATATTTATTAGCTGCTTCTACATAACAACGCTATTATAAAACTTCAGAAGATATTTTATATAGCTCCCTTGCCATCGGGATAAATTCAAACAACTTCGACTTGCGGTCTGTCATCAGGATCTTGTTTCATGAATTTGACTTAGAGAAATGCTACAGTCCCCAAAATCGTTCCCAAAACGGTTCCCGAATGATGAGGTGTCACCATATTACTAGATATTGTCTTATAAATGAGATGGACCCCTCGTGCACAAATATGAGTTCCCGAATAAAAACACGACACGTGTCATTCGGGAACATATTTGGGATCCAATTCGGGGTATGTAGCACTACTCTTTGACTTGATTACTTTATTTTTTTGCTATGTTACTCGGACTCTTCATTTTACCTTGGAGTACCGATGTCGGACACTCGACACTCGGACATGGGAACTCGGACTTGGACACTTATTTTAAGCCAAAAACATGTACAATTTTCCAAATGTTGCCGAGTCTGATACTTGGACACGTACCCATGTCGGACACTTATAGCCGAGTCCGAGTAACATAGTTTTTTTGTAATATCTTTTTTCGCAATAAGTACCCTTGATACTAGGATCGCTTTCCATTTATTATGCCATACTAGAGGAAGTTGTGAGCATATGAGATTAGTAGTGTCCCTTTCAGATCAGTGTGTGAACCCTTTGTTAGTGTATATTGCAGCTTCATTATGTAGGAAGGTACTTACGCTTCCATTCAGGCAAAATTAAGTTTTATCAAGTAGGTGCAGCCGATCATTATAACAACGTTACAGAGCAATAAGGAAACAATAACATACATGCATAGGGGAAAAGCTGCCGCATGGTGGCCAACTACGAGTGAGATCACTAACATAACCATGCCTCTCACATCCTATATCCATCAAAACAAGATCACCATCTTTGACCTGTTAATACCCATATTACATTGACTAAGTGTGAATGTCTAGGACATTAAAAAAAGAAAAGAAAAGATGTTAACAAACTCACTTTTTGGTCATTTCGGGAATAATGTATTACACTACCATTAGGGCCACCACCAACTACGGGGTTGAACCTGGTGAAGTAAGAAAATAATGGTTGTCAAATACTTCACCTACAGCATTTTCCTCCAAGATATTAGATGTAAGAAGGAAAATACATGAAAATCTCCTGCAAAACTAAATGATATGTATGTAACATCATTAGTTAACTCCTTCAGACTAAAATGGATAAACAGATACGAAAATAAATCCATTATTTCCACTCAACACTTTTGAATGGTAACAATTAGAAAAAAAATATTTTAAAAAAAATATCAGAAGGAGATCATACGCCATTCTTTCTGCACCCCTCGTTCTGCACTCAAATTCAACCTTAGCTGATAACATGCTTTCATAAGGAAATGCCTTCGAATATATCATTGTCTGCAATAGAGCCTATTTATTATGAAAAATAACATGTCAGTATTCCACATTAAAGAAGAAAAAATCTAAGCATAATAAAACAATAAATTAGCGATTAGCTGAGTGCTGACCAGAAGAGATTCACCTACTATGTAGTTTCATTGAACATATGAAAAGTAAAAATCAATAACCGCCTTCCCATAATAAAAGTATATGCGCGCGCGCACACACACACACACACACATATTGTTATTCAGGTACGAGAAAATAGAGAAAGAAGCTTCGCAAAAGAGAAAACCATTCAAGTTCCATCTTCCTATACAACCACCTTTTTTTTTTGCTAGTTGTAGTTATGGGTGGATGGAACTTGAATAATTCTCTCTAAACCCTAAAAACCATAGACCCACATAATTTAGCAGTTCTAATTTTTAAGTTTATACGAAAAAGGAGAAAGTTGACAATGGAGAACTAATTTAGCATAGATTTGATGTACAGATATAATAGGAACATACAGCAATTATGAGTGTTATAACAGATAGAGCATATGTAATTAGTTATCATACATATGATTATAATTATCAGCTGCCAATGTACGCAGTCAACACTTCTGTTTTTCTAATGTTACTTCAGATAATGAATCCTGAATAAAACCGAAGGAAAGGGAACTATAAAAGCACAGTCACTGTGCACCCAATCCAAAATCAGTATGCTATACAAGACTGCAATTGTACAAGTACCTGGCAACCTATTGATGCAGAGTCTCGCATTAATTTAAGTTCAGCAGGTGATTTTACCCATCGAGCTTCGTGGGTGTACATAGAGAGGTCCATTACTTTTCCCCTGGAAGCTAATTTTTGAAAGGCTTGTAAGCTAGTATAAGCTGGCTTTGCTGTATACTTGTTGTGAAACAATGTGGAAGAATTTTCTATCATGTTATTGAGGATCTGCAGTATGAGAAAAAGTAGGGCATAAGTACATGTTACTGGAAAAGACTGTCTAGATCTTGTCTCCAGTCTCTTTCAAAATGTACAAGAGAAAATTTAGGTTGTAATCCTTGTTGGTTTAATTAAATATTACATAGTCTCTATTACATATAATTTTATTGCAAAGTGCGTAATAGGTCAAATGGACACATGATAGTGCGTTCATTTAAAAAAATTGAACTCCCAAATGATATAAATATGTAGCCATATCCATGATATTTAGTTAAATACAACAAATTAAGTCCTCAATTTTGCAGCAGACATCTTGTACCAAAAACAATCGATGCCCAAGAATAAATAGCTACCAACAGCTCTTACTCCATGCCCTGCGAGAATGAAGCACTTTTGTCTTCAAACTTTTTTAAAAATAACATGTGCCTAAAACTGACAAGCTTACACTAATTTACACTTCCCCTGAACTCAAACATATAAAATAAACACCAAGAGAATGCGAACCCTAGTAAATGAAGAAACATTGATAAACTTAATGTGTAAATGCGATTTATATTCTTTAAACTTCATTTTTTTTGTTTTTATTAATTTTCATTATTCAGATTGTTGTCGTTCCTCTTTTAAACACTAGAAGAAAGTGTAGCTCGCGAAAGGTAACTCTACAAATTTTTAAGGAGTTAATAGATGACACCTACCTACTGTTGAAAAACACAATATCCTAAATTAGATTAATATCAGCTTACAAATACATTGAAAGTGGAATACCTAACTTGGAATGCATAGAGCGTGCAAAGTTAAAAGAAATACTAAACATGTTAATGTTAAGAGAAACTCCTTTGTTATGTGGACTTGTGTTGATGACCACCTAGAAAATGACCACATTTGAGCACACGACAAACATTTACTGACTTCAATATATAATTATCATGTTTCAACTTTGTTAACTATTACATGCCATATTTTATTTGATAGGCAGCCTGACGTGCAATTTGTATTCTTTTAAGTTTATTCCTAAAATTGAGTTTCTTTTCAAATTCTTGATACTTCTATTTGTTCTATAAGAAAGAAATAAGACATGTCAATAAAACATATTTATTTTCAATGGTTAATTTCAAAAGAAGGTACAATGACATTAGGAATTTTAAAAAAAAAAGTCAAAGATATGTGTACTGATGAGGAACGGGATTAAAGAATTTTGATATAGGTTATTATGGTTTATTTGTATTTACTTTAGAGAGAATCAAAATTATTTGTTTACATGTTTTATATATGGGGCTACTAGATTATTAAATATCTAGTAGGTTATATAATAAGCCCAATTGTTATCGGGCCTTAGAGCAACTCCAACCCATCATTAAAACACTATAATAATGTCGATTATAGTGTCAAAGCCACTCCAACCCAACACTAAAATGGTTTCACAAGAACATCAAATGGATAGTGTGACACCAAATTTAGTGTCAAAAGTACATTTGGTGTCCCTTTGTTCAAAATTCCAACCATACCCTTATGTTTATTAGCAAAACAATTTTTTTCCTTCTATGTCCTACTAAACTTATTTCTTTTGTACTTTAAAATTTTATATCTTGTTAATTTTGAATTTTTTCCTTATTTTTCAACCCTACTCTTGTTATTTGTTGTAAAACATCTTTTATATCTTTTGATTATTTTCTTTTTAATTTTTTTGCCTTTAAATAATGAGTATTTTATCAAATAGCATGTGTAATATTATTCATTATGCTTTTAATAGTTATATTAGTAGATTTATGAAATAATAAGTTTACAATTTAAAATGTGTGCTTATTGGCATTATAAAAAATGGAGAAATTTAGAATATTCCATGTGAACATTCCTTTTGGTGTCAATTATAGTGTCAATGGGTTGGAGTACATTTTATGGATAATGTCATTTTGACACCAAAATAATGTTAAAGTGACACTATTTTGGTTTCATGGGTTGGAGATGGTCTTAGTCCAATAGGTCATTTAATTAGGGTTCCTATTTTCTATAAAAACATTGTAAGCCCCACGTTGCTTAGACTTGAATTATCGAATTGGATCTCTTTTTCCCTTCCGCGACTGGGGAAAGCCTTGGGATAGTGGATTTTATACGGTTAATCTACCCAAGCTTATCGCTGTTCTCGTATTTATTCAATAAATCATTGTTTCTACTAGTTGTCCAACATCAAATGGTATTAGAGCTTTCTTAGTTGTTGGGAGATCCTGGATCTTGCAATAAGAAAAAAAAATTGTTCATCGCCGAAAAACAATATTCATCACCAGAAAGGACTGTTTATCACAAACGAAGATATTGTTCATCAGCAGACCGGAAGAACATCAAAAAAGTGGGAAAAGGTAAAAAGAAGAGAAATAAAGGCAGAAAAAAAAGTAGATCGGGGGATGGGGGTGGGGGATGCAGGCTTGACAAAAAGGTTAAACCCTTGTTCCGTTTCTTTATATATCTTGAAAAAAGTACAGTTTGGTGCCTTGAAGTTTTTGAAAATTGCAAAGCAGCCCCTGAAGTTTATAACTTTGACAATTCAGCCCCTGAACTTTGAAGTATTCACTATTGAACTTGAAACCCTCAAAGTTTCATACATTCACCAACCAATCCATGTAGGCCTGAATCTGATAGGCTGGCCCTTGCTACTTTTAAATATTCAGTCCCTTGAACTCCAGAATTCATCAAGATCAGTCCTTTTTATCCCTGTGTAAGCCATGCCTGCTTACATCGAGCGTTAAATTGATAGTGTGAAAGATACTTTTTGATTTCTTTGAGCATGAACGCGATGAGTTGCACTCTGAAATCTAATTTGTCATCGTGAACGTAGATTATACGAGCTTACGCTGAAGGAGTTGGATAATCAATACGATGAACTTAAAAGATTGGAAAAAAGGTATAAAATTGACTTGAGTAAAGAAAGGTGCAAACGTGCACACGAGAAACTAAAACGACCACAAGAGGAAGTAAAGAGGACTCTTGAGACTCTAACATCTCAAATTCTCAAGTGGAACGACTTGCACATTTGGAGAATGAGAATGAGGTCAAAGGGGAAATGGAAGTCGAGCATATTGAATACAAAAATGCGGAAAATCAGTTGGACATGGATGATGTGATCATACCAGATTCTTCGAATTGTAGGGAACATGTTAATGAAGAAGTTTCTGATGAAGAATATCATGTGGAACAAATTTCGCTTGTTCAAGAAAAGCAAGTGGTTGATGATATTATTGAGTTTGAACATATTGACTTCATCATTTCAGGGAGCTTGCCCAAGCCTCCTTCGCATACTCGTCAGTTTTCAGAGTTCTTTGTGTCTCAGTCGTTTCTTCAAAAAGAGCATATAATTCACCTTATTTCTATCTCATCCTTGCGTGATTCATGATTTTTACAAAACTCGTAGTCGAGTTTTCTCCAACATGGGGAGAATGATGAGGAACGAGATCGAAGAATTTTTTATATGTTATTAATTGATTTATTTGTATTTACTATTTAGTTTAAAGAGTATCAAAATTAGATGTTTATATTGTTTTATGCTATGTTACTCGGACTCTTCATTTTACCTTGGAGTACCGATGTCGGACACTCGACACTCGGACATGGGAACTCGGACTTGGACACTTATTTTAAGCCAAAAACATGTATAATTTTCCAAATGTTGCCGAGTCTGATACTTGGACACGTACCCATGTCGGACACTTATAGCCGAGTCCGAGTAACATAGGTTTTATGTGGGGCTATATTGAATATGTCAAGATATCTCCGATAATATTGCTAATCACAATAGGCTATACTCACTAACAAATGAGAAAAGTTCACAACTCATAGTGCATTGTATAATAATATTTTTTATTATTAAACTGGTTTCTAAAATTAAAAAAAAAAAGTTTCTTTATATTACAAATGTGTCAAACCTTTCTAATAGCCCAAGAACTACAGAGACATCTTGATGCGGAACGAGATATTAAAATATTAATTTGTATTTATTTTATATTATTAGTTAAGAAGAGATTTAATTTTAATATATATATATATATATAGTTATATTATATATATTAGTAGGAATATTCTAGTAGATATGGTTGAGAATAAGAAAAGGATTTGTTTCCTTTTATAAAAGATATTACTTGTTGGCTAAGTTTAGGGTTTTACTCCTCTTATATAAGGAGATGTAATATCATTATTAAATAGACTTTGATTAATTATGGAATTGAGATTGTTCTCTCTTGTTATGGGTTGCGATCCTAACAAACTTCTCTTCTGCGGTTGAGAAATCCTTCGGGTAACACCTTGGGGTGTGGATTTTCTGCGGTTAATTCACAAAATCTATCTTTTTATTAAGTTTTTAACACTTGTCCTGCATCAAAGTGGTATCAGAGCTTAGGTTTCAACATCGAATTCTTATTTGGTGAGAGATCTAGGGTTTTGCCAAAAAAAAAGCACCATAAACCACCATCGGCCCACAGTAGCCGTATCACAGCCACTGTTCCTCCACCCAAACACCAGGATCTTGCCACCACTAGCCTCCAACAGCCGCCAGAAGCCACCACCAGCCACCGGCAACCACCAGAAAGCCACCAACAATTACCATCCAGCCACCAGAAAGCTACAAAACAGTCCCCAATCTTCCTGAAAGTTACAAACATGCCCTGAAACTTATAAAACAGTCTTAAACTTGCAAAACAGACCCTGAATTTGTCCAGAACTTACAAGTCAGCCCTCAATTTTACACAATGATTAATGCTGACGAAGTAAACAGCCGTCTTGATACGTATATCGGGCAAAACAATATGAGATTACGAAATGTGGAGAATAAACTCGATGATTTGGGTTTGCAGATGCAAGATGTGCAAGAAATGCTAAGAGAAATTATGGATAAACTTGGTGTACAACATAATCCTCGACTTGTAATACCTCCATCCCTGCCTCCATATCAACCTAATGGTGAAAGGAACGTGGAACATGAAGATTCTGATGGAGAAGAAGATTCGAGAGAGTGTATTCAACATGTGGATATTAAAGCAAACAATGATCGTGTTTTGATTGTTGAAAAAAATTCAGATAGTGATGATTCGATATTTCAGTGTGATGGCATGGAAAAAGAAGAGGTAGAAGAGGCTGTTAAAAGTGAAGAATTTGTAAACCACGAAAAGAACATTGTGAAGGTGGAATATACTGACTTTTTGGGCATTAACAACATATTGGGAACGTCTACCACATCAAAATATCTTATTATGAGCGTGGTGTTTCCGAAGTTCTTGCTTATGAAGTTGGAATCGGATGTTTTCGAGTGCTACCACAAATCATCTCTTTGTTCGTTGATTCTCAAATATTATAAAACTCGTGGACGAGTTTTTTCCAAAGGCGAGGAGAATGATGCGGAACGAGATATTAAAATATTAATTTGTATTATTTTATATTATTAGTTAAGAAGAGATTTAATTGTAATATATATATGTAGTTATATTATATATATTAGTAGGAATATTCTAGTAGATATGGTTGAGAATAAGAAAAGGATTTGTTTCCTTTTATAAAAGATATTACTTGTTGGCTAAGTTTAGGGTTTTACTCCTCTTATATAAGGAGATGTAATATCATTATTAAATAGACTTTGATTAATTATGGAATTGAGATTGTTCTCTCTTGTTATGGGTTGCGATCCTAACAAACTTCTCTTCTGCGGTTGAGAAATCCTTCGGGTAACACCTTGGGGTGTGGATTTTCTGCGGTTAATTCACAAAATCTATCTTTTTATTAAGTTTTTAACACTTGTCCTGCATCACATCTTGTACCTGAGCACTCTTCTGGTTAGTCGCTCAATTCCTACAACGATCCATCACATATATTTTTATCTAAGGAACCTTTAAACAAATATATGACAGCAGACACCGCTGGTTCCGGGTTCTATATTGCTTGCAAGATTCTCAAATATATAGCTAAAAAACAAGGTTACATTATTTTTCCCTCACATTATGCAGGTATGTCATATCTTTTAATATAATCAGATTAAAGTTGCAACTTCAGTTCAGTTCACCAGCTTCATGATCAATGAGGAGAAAAACCGTAAAATAAACATTCAATAATTGGTAATAAAGGACAAACGACTTGCCCCATTTAATTTGCTCATGGGATACGACTGTTCAGCCTTGAATGTGTCTAAAGCAGCATCAACTCCAGCAACTTCACCTTGCCAAGTAACGTCCTAACATATATATTACAGATAACAACAACCATTAGACAAAGACGCTTTTTTCTTTCAATGTGATGGAAGCCTCGATCACATGACCTTCATTAAATATTCTAATGTTATAACACACGTAGAGTACTACTTTTTTTTTTAGAGAAGAGGAACATGAAATATGTTCTAATTTCTAAATAATAGTTCTTCCATTTCAACATAAAGTTAGCCCCATTATCTAGCAAAGATAATCTTCACCACAAATTTTTTATTTAATTTGTCTTCGTGCAGAGCAAAGACTGTTTTACTATTGATGGAAATCATTCAACGATTAGTATAACTGATACACTGTATAAACACACAGACACTCTATGGTCTTCAAATGTCAATTTCACATGTAAAAATAAGCTAAATACCCAAAAGAAAAGGGCCAAACAAAAATAGGATCTTCCTCTTTAAGTAGTTCATCATTTTCTGCCATAACAATAATTTATTCCATACCTATGTGGCTATGTTTACTCCTTGTAATATTATAGACAAGCCAGGCTTTCAACAAAAAATGGCTGGCATATCATAAGATATTATTAAAAAAAGTTAAACATACCTGAGGACTTGGTTCCGGCATGAACATGCATAAACCAAAGTCATGACCAAGAACTGCTATGCCACCAGGTTGTTGGCAACCAGTTATGTACAAATAGTCTGCATCTTGTCTAAAATTATAAGGAACGACTTCATTCATCATATTTACTTGGGCAGCCGCAACTATAGCTACACTTTTCTCCGGAAGAAGTTCTAATAATTTCTTTCTTCTCGAAACATATTCTTCACTTGTAATCCCAGGTGTGATCTCTCCTTCTTTAAGTAACTGGGATCACAAAAAGAAACACATAAGTAAATGTAAGAATCAGTGTATAACTATAAACAACAAAAAAATGAGTGGCGTGGGTAGAGCAGTACATGTGGATGAGTAGCAGCTGTTGGCTGTCCAATATCGCGGACATTCTTTATAGAATATAAACGGCCTTTCACTACCTACAAATCCCAATTCAGGAGATATTACCATAATATAAAGTTAAAAACCCCAAATCTAATACCCTTTTCGAGCTACTTAACAATGCATCAAAAAACTAAATTAGGCAGAAGCACACGTATAAATCTCAAACTAAACAAATCATCAAACACATAGCAATCACACTAACAAAGGGTACCCAATAAAAATTCAATCTTTCAAGCACCATAGCACATAAAAATTAAAACTTTACCAATACAATCAACACCACTCTTAATACATGGCAGATACAGAGATAAACATACTACAAGAATTGAAAACAGGGGATTATAAAAAATACCCAGATAATAAAAATAAATCAATTATATGGAAACAGTTTAAAAAATTGAAGAAAGGTACAAACTTGATTGAAGAAACGGAGTGAGGTGTTGTGCAATAGTTTTCCTCTGAAAATCTGCATTCTTGAATATATACACACAGTGAGTGTATATGTAAAGTCCCCGTGCAAGATGGTGCTGGATTTTTTATGTTTTGAATTTGGAGTGTTTTTACAACATAAATATCATTTTAGGGGTTTAGAATTAGAAGTGGGGTGGAACTGAAAGCCTTTGAATTTTCCGGTGTCGGCGGTTGGTAATTTATTGGATGGACTAAAGTGACTAACAGAATAAATAAATAAATTAATTATAAGACAGACTATAATCAATTTATTAATCTAGTACTATTACCTTTTATTTATTAATTTTCACCCATCTGTTATTTATTTATAATTCTGTTTGATATGCTAATTTCAATTCATATAATTTATTTATTATTTAAAATAAAAATATGCTAATTTCGTTACATTTTATGTCACTACAACAGAAACTAAACCATACAGTCTTTGCCCGTTATCTAAGGCACTGTTTTCATGTTGTCTATCGAGCCGCCGTCTATTACACGTATCAGACAACGGTGCAGAATTGTTGTGTGATTCATCTACGACAACAATCAGTGTTTAAGAAGCTGTTGTGTAACAACCAGAAAGAACAACGATGCATTTAGAAAGCGTTGTCAAGCCTCATATACAACTAGCCTTTTTGATTAACATTCTGTTGTTGTAAGCTGAGTAAGACTACGTTTTTCAATTAATAAAAACTTGTTTTAATTTTGTCTTACAACGGTTTTCTAGTGAAAACGTTAGTTTATTTGATACATGTTGTATGATATGATTTATAACATGTTTTCTTATAAATGCTCTCATTGGCTAAAAATAAACTAAACAATGCGCCAATAAAATACTATTATTACGACCAATATTTGCTATTACAACGAACAAAAATCCACGATTACAACAAAAATTCATCATCAACCAACTAAAATTCAACCACGTAATGCCATTCAAATTTCTAAACAAAAATTAATTACATAGAACATGTGTGCACATCTTTACTAGAAACATGGCCAATCTTGAACTTGAACTTGACATGTAGTTTCGACGTCAAGACCCTGTCTAAGCAGTTCACGCAAGGCTGCATTGGCACCTAGTTGCCATTCGGCATTTTCAGGAGTGTTAGGCATTCCTAGTATCTCTAAATTGTACATGCAGGTGCCAGCTCCTCCAGAGATTCTTCAATCTGAAAAAATGTACAAAGTTATAGATACATGTTGCAATCTTGTTAACCAATCTTGTTATATAATATAATGACTTTTGTCACCAGTACAACATAGAGATCACTACAAGAAATACTCAATCAGACAACACATTTCACACAACAGTTAAACAAAAAACTGTTGTCCCGAAAAAATAAACAACAGTGAAAGTTTTGTCCTCGTAAAACTGTTGTCGGAGTGTTTTTATGACAACAGTTTTGCAACCATTGTCTGAGCGGTACGCTCTAATAAAATCAGACAACAGTTCTAGAATATATGTGTTGTGTGAATCTTTTCATACAAGTTTGTAGAACTGTTGTATGTAGACAACTTTATATTATTTTCAGACAACGCTTTTGGACAAAGCCGTGGTGTAAGTTAGACAACAGTTTATTGGAAGTGTTGTTGTATGGAAAATCAGACAATGTGTTTTAAATACCGTTGTCAGAAGGAAAGTTGATAGACAATGGTTATTAACATTGTGAGATAAATGGGTTTCATACAACAGAGCAGAAAACCGTTGTTTGATCCTATTTAGAAGACGGTTATAAACATTGCCTGCTAGAATAACTGTTGTCTGTTTAGTAAGGATAGAAAAAAAAAATTACATGTACATATTACATCCAACACAAACCAAACCAATAATCTGCCAATTCCAACAGATTTGCAAACTAAAAATCAACCAACCAAGAGACTAGCAAACTAAAAGTACTCAACCAAATTTGGAAAACCAAATACTTCCGTAAATTATCAAGTTAGTCCAATCGGACAATACACAAATCTCATACTTTGACAAATTGACAAAATCCATCGGAATAGAAGTAATGATACAATACAGAGCTCCTAGTTAGTAACAGAGCACACCAACTCTGTTGGACAGTTATGGAGTACTTTTACATTACAATCGAAATGAGTTTGGTTTAATACTAGCACCAGCACGACATTACAATTTGCTTCTTGTCTTTGGTAATATCCTGCTGCGTATCCACTCTTTCCAAGGTCTTCTTTTGACACCGTTAAATCTGCATAAACATAAAATATAACATTAACCTTAATTTGGAGAAGTTTTATAGAGCAAAAAAAATTTAGGTGTATAATCTATAATAGATAGCATCTCTCCAGAGTCCTCTTGCTGCAGTCCACGGTAGCCATACTTGTATGTCCTTCGAATGATTATTTTAGCTATGGTAAAATCATCATCTATTATAAAAAGAGACATCAAGTCGAAACATTCACAACTTGAGAAGTCAAAATTCAACTAGATGATGATTTTACCACTGCTAAAGTAATCTTATGAAGGGGTTCCTTTAGATGAAACTTTTGATCAGTAGAAGCACATCTAAATAATATGAGTTTCACATAATCAGTAAGTCAGCAGTACATGGAGTTAAATATGTTGAAATAATTGAACTTCAATCCAATGCAATGATATATATCACCATCATGGAAGTTGAATCCCTTCTTCTTCCTCCCGCATATAACTAGATTTTTCCTCGTCAAGTTCGTCAACATTGGGGAATATTGGCACGTGCAGCTCATTCTCAAGTTCTATTTCTACCGATCCATCATTTTCAGCATCAAATTGGTCATAATAGTTTTTTTCTGGTAATATCAACACAACAGACCAGTGTTTGTCGAGAGGATCATCAATGTAGCAGACTTGCTTAACATGTTTCCCTAGCACAAAAGGATCATTTACAAAACCTAATTTGTTTAAGTTAACCAATGTATATCCCAAGTCATCTAGCTTAACCCCTTTGTTCATATCTACCCAATTACAACGAAATACAGGGACTCTAAAGTTGTTATAATCTAACTCCCATATACTTGTTATAACTCCATAGTAGCTATGTGAAGTATGTTCAACAGTTTTATCCTTACCGACAACCATTAATGCATCCGCAACAACACAAACACCACTACATTGAACCTGTCGATTATCATCGCGCTCCTTGGTACTATAGGTAACACCATTTATTTTATAACCGCTGAATGTAGGAACAATCTTGTTAGGACCTTCTGCAATCCACCTTATCTCATCACGTATGTTATTATGTTCATGCAACAATTCTGATTCAATCTGTCCAAAAATAAATTGATTTAAACTAATTATTCAATACAAATAAATATCATAATTATAATTTGTAGAATGTGTAAAAATAAAAAGCTTACCTTTTTCCGAAACCATTGGGGGAATTCATCATTTTGCTTGTTTTTTAGCCAGACTTGGTCATTTTCATGTTGCTGGTATCTTGTCATCAAAGTTGCCATATGTTCACTACAAGTAAAATCAGTTACATTAATATTTTAATCAAAATGCAAAAAAAAAAAAGGAAATAACACACACACACACATGTCAGTAACTTACTCAAAATATGGCCTAACGTCCTTGCTATTTTGCAGAGAACACAAGTGTGCTAGGTGCAAGTCCTCTTTGCTCGGCTTTATCATTGTCGCACCAGATAAGGGTCTGCTAATTGCATTCTGCTCATGCCTAGCATTTTTTGGCAATCCTATGGTACCTTCTTCAAAATTCACCAAACATTCAACGGCCTCTTCGGCAACATATGCCTCGGCAATACAGCCTTCGGGATGAGCCGGGTTTCGTACATATCCCTTAAACGCCTTCATATACCTCTCGAAAGGATACATCCAACGTAGAAATATTGGCCCACAAAGCTTAACCTCTCTTACAAGATGAATTGAGAGATGGATCATCACATCAAAGAACGAAGGAGGAAAGTGTTTTTCCAGCTGGCATAATGTTTCCACCAATTGAGATTGCATTTTTTCCAATTTATCTACATCGATGACTTTACTGCAAATTGCCTTGAAGAAAAGGCAAAACCTTATTATTGTGTACCTGACTTGTTTTTGCAGTACCGACCGAATTGAAATTGGAAGCAAATGATGCAATATCGTGTGACAATCATGAGATTTCATTCCAACAAGTCGAAGATTTTCCATATTTACCAGATTCTTGATATTTGAACAAAATCCATCCGGTAACTTCATTTTAAGAAAGGACGAGCAAACTGTTCTTTTTTCTGCATTCAATAAGTTCCATGATGCCAACGGTACCTTCTCTTTCTTTCCGGGAGTTTATTCAAGCTTCATTAAAACATTGCAATTTACTGAAACCAGAAAAATGGGAACAAAATTAAATGCATGTAAAAGATTAGAAACCAACATCAAACTGACAATTCATACTAACATCAGCACCAGCAGTCTAGCCCAGCCTAGTCTAGCCCATGTGGTAAAGGCAAGTGTGCTGTAAATGAATGCAGAGATAAGGGCAGGAAAGTATTACGGTGCTCCGGACAGGTATGCCAAATGTTTTATGTTCTTTTTCCAAACAGACGTGTATACAATCGTATTGATAGGTTTGTGTATCGATTTACGGTGTGTGTATTGTAGTTGTGGTTTGGTTAAGAATGAAGATAATTTTAATGTATTTTATGCACTTCGATTGTATTTTATGTACACTTAGGTTTAGGGATCTCAATTGCGTGGATTTGACTCTTGTAGACACAGTCTTCTAGTGGGTTTGCAAGCGAGGAAGGACAGTCTTCTGGTGGGTTTGCAAGCGAGGAAGTTTGTTCTTCTGGACAGTGCCAAGGTTGTTCGCTTTTATCAGTCAAGAACAAGATTTTAGAAGCCAAACTGGAGGTTGCACAATCTCCAGAGAAGCATGCTAACACATCTGCAGATTTGTATGAGGCTTTGGAAATGGTGGGTCGCATGGTGGATGGTCTATTATTGGATCATTAGTACAATCTGATCAGTTTGTACAATCTGCTTATTTTGGTATTCAAACTTAGTATTATTTTGTATTGGACTTGTAGACGATTGAATTTGGCCTTTGGGAATTATGGACTGGTATTACTGCTAACTTGATTATTTATATAGAAGCGGTAGTGCATGATCAATCTCTATAATATAGATATTAAAAAACAGATGTGATGATCCACATTGAAAACCATGATAGAAGAATACTAAAATATGTCAGACAACACTATGGTCAAATCGTTGTTTCACCCAGACTTAAATAAAATAATTTTAAAACACTTGTCTTGTTACAACAACGGTTTACTGCACTATTGTCTCAGGATTATTCACACAATACGGCTAACAAAACAATTGTCTCTACAACAACGGTTTTTTGGCAACATTGGCTTAGGTTTATTCACACAAGATTGGCATAAACCGTTGTCTATTGGTCTGGTCTGCGCAATAGCACTTTCAAAATACCGTTGTCTGCATCAATTTACTAGACAATGGTTTTTAAACCGTTGTAATAATTGTGGATTAGACAATGTTTTTTTGAGAATGAAAAATAACCGTTGTCTCCCGAATTCGAGCAACACTTTTTTACCCGAGTGTTGTCTAATCGGTGTTGTCTGATAGCAGATTTCTTGTAGTGTGTTAAAATATTAAAAAAAATATACGGGCAAATATGATACAAATAGCTCGAAAATTCAAATAGTGCACACGAAATAAATTTCCCTAATCATGATCATAGGCCTCTTGTTTATCTGATCATTATGTGCCTATCTCTGGAATCTGTGTATTACGCAATTTTAAGAAGCTTAAATCATCCGAGCTATGTAAATATATATGTCATTTTCTGTAGGGATTCGTTTACGATTTATTGCAGGCCGGCTAATGTTCCTACTTTACAATGCCCTTCAAAGAAGCAATTTTCAGAACTCAGTACTGTAGTGTACATGGTAATTTGATATAGATGTTCCATATATCTTTAGATGGAGAAAAAACATTTTACATGAGCACCTACCTTGTGTGGACTACCAAAATCTATGCACCCCACATAACTGAATTCTGAATATAAAATGCCATAACCTTCCTCAGTTAAGCCTTGTGAGTTGTGAACTTGTGATGAGCATTGAGTCTCCAACCATTGCATCTGCATGGCAAGCTAAATCTGCAGTGTATACCGAAAGATTTACTTTTACCAACATGGTAGGAAATCATGCTCTTCAAGAGAACATATATCTATAATAATGTCTAACCATAAGTTCGAAAACCAGATTTCTAACCATGAGGTAGTAGGACATCAGGACATGATACCTGCAGACAAACATAGAAGACTTCCATGCAATCTTAAATACTTGTGATGACTGAAATAGAACACCACGTTGAAATTTGTGAGCCAGCAGTAGGTAGGGCATGATGTCTTCCGACAGATGAACATGTACATCCTCCCATCAGTCTTGAATAATTTTGTTGAATGAAATACATAGAATATCATGTGATAGTGTCCAATGCTTCTGTACTATAATGTACTCATGTACCACTCAATCTACAGTTTGCTGAGTTGTTCAAGACTATCTTATTCTTCTATATAATCACAGATTCTAGGAATATAACAAAAACATACAAACTTAACGGCACAAATTTTTGCGTTTCATCATTTTCTCTACGACTTTCCCAGAAATATTAAGTGAAAGATCTCACAGCATCATGGGTATCCGTTTGCTTCGTATTACCAATCTCAAGCAGATTGTTTACAGATCATCTTCCTTCACAAATCTTGATCATGCTTCAACTATTCCCAAGGGCTACCTGCCAATTTATGTTGGTGAGAGCTAGAGAAGAAGATTTGTGGTTCCAGTTTCGTACTTAAATAATCCTGCATTTCAAGGCTTGTTAAGTCAAGCCGAGGAAGAATTCAGGTTTGATCATCCAGAAGGCCGTCTCACAATTCCCTGCAAAGAAGACATCTTCATTGACCTTTTAATGAGTTTGAACAGATAACGAGAAAAATATACATGATATTAAATATTATATAATTTTTTTCTATATGCATGAGACATTCCAGACATGTTGATAGTCAATGTCAGTTTCTGAGATAGGAAGAGGAAATGGTACAAGAGACTTGACATGTAATTTTGCAGAATATTTACAATTTAATACCGATCATCACTTTCTGTTTGCATTTTAGCTATATTCAGACTTTGTAAAGAAAACATATTGTTTATTATTGTTGATTGTTGTATTTTGATGTTAAGAATTAAGAGATAGAAGTCGCAAATTCCTATACAAACACAATTGAAGCATGTTCAGATGTGCTTAGAGGTTTAACCTTTTTTTTTTGCCACTGGTTGTGCGGGGCTTGTGTACTACAATACGGACAACTAGCAAGCAACTTTTGCTACAGACGTACTTGAAAGTAATGAGAAGATACGCAAGTTGTATGATCTTGTACAACTAAAGTCTTTCAAGACCCTGTTAATTTTGTACTCCATTAGTTTACTAATTAAGAAAAAAACAAATCACATAGTCGGTAATCAAAGCTGTTGGAAAGTGGTCACGTTCTTATATTTCATGACTTAGCAGATAAGATTTTTGGATGAAAAACATCAGAACAACTACAAGGACATAAGCATGAAAATCCTCATAGTCATACATACAATGTGCGGACTAGTTTACATAATAATTATACCATCTAAAAGAGTCCAGAATATCACTAGAGTGCTTTCAGTACAATATACAAAAGATTAGCAGCAACCATTAGTTTTCATTTTCTTGGCTTGAGGGATAAGTTTAACCCCATGATCAGTGTTTTCACCATCACCAATGCTAGTCCTTTTCCTGTTCTTATCATTGAGAAAATCAACAAGTCCTCCAAGACAAACATCAGTATCACTTGTCTTCATAAGTTCCTCAGCAACTTCAGCAGGAGTCACTTGAACGCTTCCTAACAGCTCTTCTATCTCCCTGAAACGCCAGTGCTGATGCTTGATGTCCAGGTAAGTGGAAGCTAAAGTTTTGAAACCATTCATTGTAAGATAAGACATGTGAACATGCATGTCCATTCGTCCAGGACGCAACAGTGCAGGATCAAGATTATCTTTGTTGTTAGTTGTGAAGATTATAATCCTCTCATCACCACAGCTTGACCATATACCATCTATGAAATTCAATAATCCTGATAGTGTAAACTATATGCACCAGAAAATTGAAGTCAAGATATCTGATATTTGAAAAAGAAAATGAGAAAGCCATTTAAATAATTTACATGCACATAGAAATTAGTAATTTACTTTCAGATCATGTTTGGGATTAGCTTTCTTTTCTTGAATCTTCCGGTCAGGCAAGTCCACGCTACAATCAATGTCTTCAATCACAAGAATGGACCTGTTTGCAGTCCCCAGCAACAATCTCCTGAACTCACAGTCACTAGTCACATTCATCAGTTGCAAATCATAGATATCAAATTTAAGATAATTAGCCATGGCAGCTACCAAACTTGATTTGCCTGTTCCTGGAGGCCCATACAACAAGTATCCTCTCTTCCAAGCTCTTCCTACTCTCTTAAAATAATCTTTCCTCTTCAGAAACAAATCCAAGTCATCCATCAGGGCTTTCTTCTCATTAGGCTCCATCGCCAAAGTCTCGAATGTGGATGAATGCTCTAGTGTAATTGAGACCCAACACCCTGGTCCTTCATATAAGCTTCCTAGAGTGTGCAGCTTTACAACTCTCTTTGCATTTTTCATCGCTGTTACTTCTTCCAAGACAAAAGGTATGTACAAATCCATGACAATCTCCTTATGTACTTTCTTGAAACGAAGCTCAAACCACTTCTTCTTGACATCAGTACCAGACCCTTGAGAATTGTTTTTCCTGGAGTTGTTTTCAAATCGTTTGCAGATGAATGCCCATGTAATCTCAATACCTTGGTAGTACTCAGTTATATTTTGTGAATGTGCTAATTTGGAAGTGAGTTTTTGGTCTCTCTGACTCTGGCTGATTTTGAGGCAGTTGGTTGTGGGATTCGCTTTGGTGGTCATGTAGATTTGAAAGGAATCGTATAGATAGTTTTGTGACATTCCGTCGGACTCTTCGACCACTAGAGTGAAATGATCAGGAACAATGGGGCGGTGGAAGAAGCGAGTGATGGCAGAGAGAACATACTGTTGAACTTGGTGTGGGACTATTTGGTGGAATGTGGTTCGAAGAAGCATCAAAGATGATGAGACTGAGGCATATGCTGCATAAATGGTTGCTGGTGAAGGCAAACCATTCACACTAATCTTTGCTGTAGAAGTGGTTTTAGTCTTTAGAGTATTGTTAATGAAGAAGAAATGAGAGAAGCAAGCTTAAAGAAGGAAAATAGAGGTTTGTGTTGAAGAAGAGATAAGAGAAGCTAGCTTGATATATACTGGGGAATAGAGTTGAACTGAGAACTTACCTGGCCACAGTTGGGCATTGTTGTTAATTATGAAGTATCTCCATAGGCTGGTGATTCTGCACAAAAATAACTTTGCTCACTAAAATGCACATTCCTTGATCCCCTACATAACCCTCAGCTTTATCATTTTTCTACTTTCATGCAAACTGCAGCTCTGCATGCTGATACTTTATTACTCTTACAAGTTACAACCTGAGCAAGTGTAGATGTATTAATGTAAGATATTCACCATCAGAGCGAACAGTCTATTGGTTTGGCTTTAATTCACTGTTCAGATTTTCCTGGTTCAAAATATTATTATTTATACAGTGTAATAAATTTTGTAAACTACCCAGAACGCTGTAAATAAATTATCTCCTTCACCATCTGGGTCAGAGTCTATTCTTGTTAACAGATTGTTTTGGTACTATATTGATCATAATCTTAAATCCATATCAAAAAAATTTCCTTCATTCAAACAATATGTCAATTTTACAAAAGCCAGCCTTTTCCCAGATTTGATGAACATGTTGCATCTGATCAATCTCATAATCTGTTTTTATAAATGGATTTGTACCCCTGTTTCCTACAAATTTATATATGATTATATATGCGACAGCTTATATCACAGCTTGCTAGATTTTCTACTACATGATTTATCAATTCAAGCAACTAAGATAGGTGAAGAAGAAAATCATCACATGAGAACCTGATTTCTTTGTCCCCCGAAAAACAATTAACCACTAAAAATATGAAAATTTGATACCTTGCCTGTCAAACCTATGAGGACTGGTGATTCCTGCCATATTATTTGTCTGTCGTTCATATCGGCATATAATATGTGTATAAACTCTTTTATATCCACTATAAGCATAACAAATAAAATTAGATGAGAAAATATCAGGTCCAGATTTCTTAGTAAGTAGTAGGACAGGATGTCTCTCAACAGACATATTACCATTAGTCTTAATTTTATGTGGCCATTGAAAAAGAATGGCATGTGCTAATGCCTAATGCATCTGTGCCACTCAATCAACATTTCGATCAACCGCCCATACTTCCAATCTGTTCTATATAAACTCTATTGGATACTTAACAACATTCATCACAAAATCAACTGTATTCAAAAGTGTCTAAAGCCTTCCATCTGCAAAAGTCCTTGTTTTGCCATATCCCTGAATTTTTTCCTGAAAACTTGAAATTTCACTAGCATCGTCATGGGTATCCGTGTGCCACGTATTACTAATCTTAAGCAAATTCTTACCCGGCAATTTTCATTGACAAATCTTGATCGTATTTCAAATGTCCCTAAGGGATACCTGGCAGTTTATGTTGGGGAGAAGCAAAGAAGAAGATTTGTAGTTCCGGTTTCATACTTGAATGATCCTACAATATTCCAAGACTTGTTAAGTCAGGCCGAGGAAGAATTCGGGTTTAGTCATCCAGAAGGCGGCCTCACAATTCCATGCAAAGCAGGCATTTTCAAAGATCTAATGAATAGATTATAAAAGATTATACAGTTTCACAGGTTGTTAGATAGCACAAATAGTTTGTGAACTAGTCCAGATGTTGTAAATATTGAGGATTTTAATGTGAATATTTTAGGCATAGCATCATTCAACACATAGCAATTCTCAGCCATTAACTTCTACATGGATTAAATCTGTTACGAAGAGTACTTAAGTATTCTTTTTTTGAAAAGAAAAACAGATGAAAAATATTCGCTTGAGTCCGTATATTTTAATTTGTTACACACAAACATATATTAAACTAAAAGAACTTGAGTGGATGAAATGTTAATTTGAAGTACATATATAGATATAATGTTCAAATACATAGATCACA
This sequence comes from Saposhnikovia divaricata, assembly GCA_036435485.1. Lineage (NCBI taxonomy): Eukaryota > Viridiplantae > Streptophyta > Magnoliopsida > Apiales > Apiaceae > Saposhnikovia > Saposhnikovia divaricata. Next base: position 80,230,769 of record CM071599.1, read on the forward strand.
ATGTATATCTCCATATTGAAGAACATCAAACAAAAATATAAAAGTTTACATTTTGATGCAAAAATCAAGTGGGCTTAGATTTTTCAAGATCTAGGGTGGCCTCACAATTCCATGTTCAATGGTCATGTTCTTTTAATTCATTACATAGCAGACAAGATCTTAAAGCAAATAATCATCACAACAACTACAAGGACGCAGAAAAACTACGAGGACGTAAACATGAAAAGCCTTATAATCATAAAAACAATGTTTAGACTTTAGACTAGCTCACATGATAATTATTATACCATCTAAATGAGTCCAAATTATCACTAGAGTGTCTTCAGTAGATATTGTAGAAACAGATCAGCAGCAACCAACCATTGGTTTTCATTTCGTTAGCTTGTGTGGTAAGTTCAACTCCATGATTAGTGTTTTCACCATCAGCAACACTAGCTCTCTACCTCTTCTTTTCGTTGAGAAGATCAACGAGTCCTCCAAGGCAAACATCAGCATCACTTGTTTTCATTAGTTCCTCAGCAACTTCAGCAGGAGTAACTTGAACAGTTCCTAACAGCTCTCTATCTCCCTGAAACGCCAGTGCTGATGCTTGATGTCCAGATAAGTGGAAGCTAAAGTTTTGAAACCATTCATTGTGAGATAAGACATGTGAATGTGCATGTCCATTCGTCCCGGACGCAACAATGCATCATCAAGCTTATCCTTGTTGTTGGTTGTGAAGATTATAATCCTCTCGTCTCCACAGCTCGACCATATTCCGTCTATGCAATTCAACAATCCTGATAGTGTAAACTTGATGCACCAAAAGAACAAAATCAAGAACAATATTTTTGCTAAGAAATATTGAGAAACCTATTTAAATAATTTACAAGAACCCGCAATATCTTCAAACACAAGAATGGATTGGTTTGCGGTCCCCCGCAACAATCTCCTTAGCCCACTGTCACTGGTCACATTCATGAGCTGCAAATCATATATGTCAAATTTAAGATGATTAGCGATGGCAGCTACCAAACTCGATTTGCTTGTCCCTGGAGGCCCATACAACAAGTAGCCTCTCTTCCAAGCCCTTCCCACTTTCTTGAAAAAATCTCTTCTCTTCACAAACAAATTCAAGTCATCCATGAGGGCTTTCTTCTCAGTAGGCTCCATTGCCAATGTCTCGAAAGTCGACGAATGCTCTAGAGTAATCGAGGCCCAAAGCACTGGTCCATAGCCGCATGCTAGAGTGTGAAGCTTCACAACTCTCTTTGCATTTTTCATAGCTTTTACCTATTTCAGGACATAGGGAATGTAAGAATCCATAATCATCTCCTTGTGCACATCCTCGAAACGAAGCTCAAACCACTGCTTCCACTGCTTGATGGCATCACCTGACCCTTTAGAATATATTGTTTTTCCCGGATGTCCCTTCAGATTCAGGGCAAATGAATATCCATGTAATCTCAATACCTTGGTAGAAATCAGTCAGGTTTTCTGATTGGGCTAATTTGGTAGTGATTTTATGATCTGTCTGGCTCTGACTGATCTTGAGGCATCTTGTAGCGGGATTAGGTTTGGTTGACATGTAGGTTTCAAAGATATCGTATAGATGGTTTTGTGAAATTCCGTCGGACTTCTCAACCAGTAGAGTGAACTGAAAATTTTTCACAACAGTAGGGCGGTGGAAGAAGCGAGAGATGGCAGAAACAACATATTGTTGAACTTGGTGAGGGACTATTTGGTGAAATGTGGCTTGGAGAAGCATCACTGATGATGAGACAAAGGCATATGTAGCATAGACAGTTGCCTGTGAAGGCAACCCATTGAAATTCATGGTTGTTGCGAAAGGTCTTTTACAGTAATGTTAATCGACAATGAAGAAAAAGAAATGAGAGAGCCTAATGGGAAATAGAGGTTTGTGTTTGAGGTGTTGCTGCCTGTTAAAATATAGGAGTATTAACTAGTACTTTTACTGTAGCAAGCTTGGTGCCCAAGTTGGTACTGGAGCAACACTGTAGTAATCCTGTAGTTATTGTAGCACTGCTGTATCATTCGTAATACAAGAGTAGTTTGTTCTTTCTTTACATTGTTGTTCAGCTTCGCAATCTTAATCTAGCTCACATTGCTAATACAGTAATTATAACTCTTCTATGTTATTATACACATAGTCTCACAATTTCTACACCGCCAATATAGCAAATTGCATTCAAGATATACAGAGAAGTTAGGACAGGGGCGTCGCTTCCATTAGGCCGTTAATGCAATTGCTTTAGACCTCCAAATTTTATTAGGCCTCCAAATTCTATTTTTAAAATATTAGATATTAATTAACATCAATAAAATTAATTAATTGCTATTTTATTAAAAGAAAAAGACTTATTTATTAAAATATATTATAAAAATATAATTAAAAATTATACATATAAATAAAAAATTAATTTGACATAAAAATTATTAATTTTTATTTTAGAAAAACAAAATTTTAAATTTATTTTTTTATAAAAAGGCCTCAATATTTTATCTTGCTTTAGGCCTCTCCAACTCTAAGGTTAGAGCCGCCCCTGGTTAGGACCATTTATATTTGAAACAGAGTTGGTACTTGTTGGTTAAAAGAATTAATGAAGCCTCTTCTGCACCAGTGGTGATGTCTGAGAAGCCATGAATGAATTACCTGACATGCAAAGACTTGATAGCAGCTACTACACAGTTCACACTTCGGGAACGAGTCATTGCTTCCAGAAGGTGTGAGCAAGTCCACAGTGTTAAGTTGCCAGGTGAGCTCCACTTGGCAATAGAAGTACTAGAATATATCACAGACATTGATCATTAAAAGTAAAATCATGTTTAAAGAAATCTTAAAGCTTAAACATCCCAATTTACTCAATTCTGTTTACTGCAAAGTATTGCAGTTGCAGGTGATATGAAAATGTGAATGCGTGTGTTTATATTTAACCGGTTTCTGGGATAGATTTTATGGAGATGACCTACCATATTAATGAGGTTAACAGGCAGTATGGTGAAAATGACAACTTGTAGTACCAAGTATAAATCCAGTTCAAATCTTCCTAAAGACTCATGAAGTTTTGGTTTTGTTGCAAGTTGTATGTCAAAATTAACTAATCGACTGGTTTCAGATTTGGTAGTATTTTAGTTTAGCATGTCGACTCATTTTCCTCGTTTTTCCAATACTTGCAGTTTCAGAAATTTATTTATACGATTTCTCATTTAAAAATTAAATCAGCCAGGACGACTTGTCCGAATGTTCAGACTTGGTCAGGTTGTCTTGGATTATAAATATGGGGAAGTTGGAAAACACTAGTCAGGCCCGCTCTAGCTTGGTACAGGTTCGAAAATAAGTTTGAAAGGAAATTTATTGTTCCATACAGTTGCACGGATTCAATGATGGAAGTGGATAGGAATTGACATGTAGGTTTCATAGTTATCATACAGATGGTTTTGTGAAATTTCCTTGAATTTCTAAACTATTAAAGTGAACTGAGAATTTTCTACGGCAATAGGGCGATGGAAAAAGCGAGAGATGGCAGAGTGAACATATTGTTGAGCTTGGTGAGGGACTATTTGGTGGAATGTGGTTAGGAGAAGCATCACCGATGATGAGACTGGCATACGTAGCTGCTGGGGAAGCTAGGCAAACCATTTAAATTAATGATCGTTGCGAAAGGTGTTTTTTATAGTAATGTTAACCGAGAAGAAGAAATGAGAGATCCTAATGCGAAATAGAGGTTTGATGTTGATATATAGCATTCAAGATAGAGAAGTCGGGGCCATTTAATTATAACTTCTTTGATTTCTGAGTTGAAAGACGCATCTTCCTTCTGCACTTCACATTATTTATATAAGCCATTGATGAATTATTTAACATCGAAAGACTTGATAGCTGCTACTTCACAGTTCACGCCTAGGAAAAAAGTCATTGCTTCCAGAAGGTAGGTTTGGGCATGTCCAATGTGGCCAGGTGAGGATCCGTGGCAGTAAGAGTAGTCGAAAGTGCCAGAAACATTGATTCGATCATCAACACTAAAATAATTTTTAAAGAAATCTCAAAGCTCAAAATCCCAATTAATTACTTCCTGTTTCTATAATCTGACTACTGCAAAGCATTGCAGGTAATAAAGTTGTGTCGAATGAAGGCATGTACATAAATTTCACGGGTTTGTGGGATAGATTTTATGGAGATGACCTACCATATTAATGAGATTAACCGTACTATGGGGGTGTTTGTGGGAACTTTTTTCTAGAATAAGTCAACTTATTTTAAAACAAAGTTAGAGATTCCTAACTTTTTTCTAAAAAAAGTTAACTTTTTTTTTTGTTACTTATAAAACCTCAAACATACATTAAATACTTGTATAAAAAAATTATCAAAATATGAAATTTTTATCCGAAAATAAGTCCATAAGGACTTAAAAAAGTTTAGCCAAACTGGCTCTAGTATAAATTCAGTTCAAATTTTCCTCGCGACTCTGTCATGATCAGACATGTTAAACTAACCTAAAACTAAATCAAAGAACAAGAATTAAGAACAGGAAGGAAAATGCTGGAAAATAAGGATAAAATTAAACAACATTCTCATTTCATTTCATAATCAGGAAAGATATGGTAGTCAATTTATATACTGAGGCTAATAAGGAGAGTGGATACTACACTCTAGGGCTCTAGCTATTGGGCTTCTGTGTGGGCTGGGCTTTGTGTTAGACTACGACACAGGCTCAATACAATTAGTATCGTTCTTTTGCTAGATCGTGACAAATACCCCCCCTTAAAATCATCCTTGTCCTCAAGGATGAATTCAATTAGTAAACACATTCTAGCAACTAGAGTCCCCGGATCAAAGACTAGTATTGTGACACCCCAAACCCATGAAAGAGCTATTCTCTTCGTGGCAAGTGGATTTCTAGAAAGCTCAGACATTGCTAGCAATTTGTGATAATTTGTTTTTGTTCTTTCACATTTAAAAACATGGAACAGGACACCAGGTTGATCATCGCCATAGTTTGAGTGGGCTAGCTTTTTTTTCGTTGGAAGGGTTGTATTTCTCTGGGTGGAAACAGTCACAATACTTTTCACAGTTCTTATACCAGGTGACAATGGAGTAACAACCAATAGTAACATCCATTGTACCTTATTTCCATCACCATATAGAATTGTAGCTTGAAAAACATCACCAGAAGCAAGATAGGTACCACACTCAGTTATTTTGAATGTTCGATCAGTAACATCCATTGTACCTTATTTCCATCACCATATAGAATTATTTTGAATGTTCGATCAAGATTACCACACTCAGTACCAAGATAGGTACTATTCTTCACAATTTCAAAGCTCATATTCCTAGCATTTTGGAAGGCAGATACATCAATTCCTTGTAATTCAACCTCTCTCTCAGCAGCCAATGCAAAACATCTATTGGAAGTGAGCAATACTGGTTCTATGAAGTTGAATTGCACATTAAGAGATCGAAACATTGCCCTAATGTTACAGACTTGTGCATCCGATTTTTGCTTTACCGCAAGCACATGCCTATACTTTTGACTTAGATTTAAGACAATGTACATCTTTCAAGTGTAGTTCGTTCAGATCTTGAAGAGTATTAGTATAAGAAACAATCTTACACACTTCAAAATAGGAACCTATCATGCCTTTTTTAGTCAATGCGCCTTCTTTAGATGCCAACTGAATTCTGGTTACGTATGAATCCATGATTTTACTCAGATATTGCGTAGTATCACACCATACAACCACCATATTAGAGCCACTGAACTCTGGATCCAAACACCAGATTCTCTTTGTGAGATCCTTGACCCTTTGATTGGTACTAAGAAGACAAATAATTTTAGGCTGAATTACTGTGGTAGTTACATCGACATCTAGTAAGCTCATATAAATTACATGTTAGGTCTGTTGGGGCCACTAGCAAGCCTTAACTCCACATTAGTATGATATTGTCCGCTTTGGGCCGAACCCGCACGGATTTGTTTTTGGGCACATCCCAAAAGGCCTCATACTAATGGACTTATCAGGCTTCTTATTAACTAGCAATCTGCCCCTCCCACAACCGATGTGGGACAACTCCTAAAAATCTCCCCCTTCACACATCGGGCTCGACACCTGTCGAATCTGCCACCATTTTGTGTGATCTGCTCCCCTTGACCCATACTGGAAGTTCCTGGCCATCTGGCTCCCCCTGGGCCCATACTGGAAGGTCCATCTGCTCCCCCTTAAGCCCAATCTTGGATAGCCCATCTGCCTCTTCCTGGATCCATTCGGGAGCCCATTGAGATCGTTATGGAACGTTATAACCATAGCTCTGATACCACTTGTTGGGGCCACTAGCAAGCCTTAACTCCACATTAGTATGATATTGTCCGCTTTGGGCCGAACCCGCACGGATTTGTTTTTGGGCACATCCCAAAAGGCCTCATACTAATGGACTTATCAGGCTGCTTATTAACTAGCAATCTGCCCCTCCCACAACCGATGTGGGACAACTCCTAACAATCTCCCCCTTCACACATCGGGCTCGACACCTGTCGAATCTGCCACCATTCTGTGTGATCTGCTCCCCTTGACCCATACTGGAAGTTCCTGGCCATCTGGCTCCCCCTGGGCCCATACTGGAAGGTCTATCTGCTCCCCCTTAAGCCCAATCTTGGATAGCCCATCTGCCTCTTCCTGGATCCATTCGGAAATTCCTACTCCACAAGCCGCACTAATTTTGTATTGATCTCTCACAATTGTGTTGTGTTATGTTATGTTACAATTACACAAGTATTTATAAGAGAAGAAACTGGGTCAACCAATCAGAGTCTAATTCTGAAATTCCTAACTCTAATCCTAACTCTAATTAGAGTCCAATTCTGGAATTCCTAACTCAAGTCAGAATCTGATTCTTAAACCTGATAGACTCCACAAACCCAACAATCTCCCACTTGGAGTCTGACCACAACTTCACTTCACTCTTGTAAATCTAGTAACAAATAATCCCTCGATCAATAACTCTAACTAGTGCAGCGCCTTCTCATCAATCAGTTCTGAAGGCCAGTTGAAGCTATGCAAAGCTTCAACTTTTCATTAGTAACCACCTTAGTCAACATATCTGCAGGATTCTTTGAACCAAGGATTTTCTTCAAGGACAAAGTACTCTTGTAAAGTGATATCTCAGCTGAATATGCTTCGTCCTAGCATGAAACACAGGATTCTTCGCAAGATGAATAGCACTCTGACTGTCGCTATACAAAGCGCTGTCCGCCTGTTTCTTGCCCAACTCCTGAAGAAAATTCTTCAACCAAATCATCTCCTTGCTAGCTTCAGAGATAGCCATATATTCTGCTTCTGTGGTTGAAAGAGCAACACTCTTTTGAAGTCGAGACATCCAACTAATTGCTGTGCCACCCAACGTGAAAATATATCCCGTAGTACTTTTTCTTGTATCCAAACATCCACCCAAATCTGCATCAGAGAACCCTTCCAAGATAACATCTTTCTTGCTGAAACATAATGCAACCTTGGATGTGCCTTTCAAGTAGCGCAACAACCACTTGACTGCTTCCCAATGCTCTCTTCCTGGATTAGACATGAACCTGCTAACAACTCCCACTGCATGAGCAATATCTGGCCTTGTACACACCATAGCATACATCAAACTGCCAACTGCAGATGCATACGGAACTTTAGCCATATCTTTCTTGCCTTCATCCGTTTTAGGTGACTGCTTTTTCGTGAGATTAAAGTGAGTCGCCAACGGTGTACTTCTGGTCTTCGCATCCTGGACACTGAATTTCTGCAACAATTTCTCAATATACTTCTCTTGAGATAATTTCAAAGTACCTTCAGATCTATCCTTTATGATGCTCATACCAAGTATCTGTTTTGCTGCACCCATATCTTTCATCTCAAACTCCTCAGACATCTGTCTCTTTAACCTGTTGATTTCCCTCATGTTTGATCCTGCTATCAACATGTCATCAACATACAACAACAATATGATATAAGATGAATCAAATTGTTTAAAATAACAACAATGATCCATAGCACTCCTAGTGTACCCATTCTTCATCATAAAGCTATCAAACTTCAAGTACCATTGTCTTGGCGCTTGCTTCAAACCATATAAGCTTTTTATAAGCTTACAAACAAGGTTTTCTTTCCCAGCTACCTGAAATCCTTCTGGCTGTACCATGTAGATGTCTTCCTCAAGATCACCATGTAAGAACGCGGTCTTAACATCTAGTTGCTCTAGATGTAACTCCTCTGCAGCCACAATACTTAGCACAATTCTAACAGTAGTCATCTTAACAACCGGAGAAAATATATCAGTATAGTCAATACCCTTTTTCTGTTGATAACCCTTGACTACTAACCTCGCCTTGTATCTCTTGCTGCCATCAGGTTCTTCTTTGATCCGGAACACCCACTTATTCTGTAAAGCCTTCTTTCCTGCTGGTAACTCTGTTAAAGACCAAGTCTCATTCTTCTCAAGAGAACTCATCTCTTCTTCCATGGCTGATTTCCATTGAACTGAATCATCCACCTGAACTGCCTCTGAATAACACTGAGGCTCTCCATCGTCAGTCAATAACATATAATATGCTGAAGGAGAAAATCTTTGTGGTGGCCTCACAATTCTGCTAGATCTTCTTACCTCAGCCTGTGGAGTAACTGGAACCGTGTCATTACCATTCCCCAAACTCCCACTATTTCCTGCAAGATCTTCTTCTGTAATCTCTTCAAGCACTGCTTTCTCTTTCTCATGTTGTTCCTTTGCAAACTCAGAATCGACTGCAAGCTTATCCTTGTACACTGCACTTTCGTTAAAAGTAACATCTCTACTTCTAACGACCTTCTTCGTTAGTTCATCCCAGAAACGGTAACCCATATCATCTGAGCCATAACCAATGAAGATACACTTCTTTGCTTTTGGATCAAGCTTGTCCCTGTCAGAATCTTTAACACGCACATAAGAAACACAACCAAAAACTCGCAAGTGTGAAAGATTTACCTCCTTTTTCTGCCACTCTTCTTCAGGAATCTTGAACCCCAAAGGAACTGAAGGTCCTCTATTTATGAGATACGCTGCTGTGCTAACTGCATCTGCCCAAAAAATCTTTGGCAATCCTGCATGCAATCTAATACTCTTGGCCCTCTCATTCAAGGTTCTATTCATGCGCTCTGCAACACCATTCTGCTGCGGTGTCTCTGGAATTGTTTTGATAATTCTAATCCCATATTCTGCGCAATAGCTTTTAAACTCATCACTACTGTACTCACCACCATTACCTGACATCAAACTCTTAATCTTCAAACCGGTCTGATTTTCAACTTCGGTCTTCCACTTCTTGAAAGTAGCAAACACATCTGATTTATTCTTCAAAAAATAAACCCATATCTTTCTAGTGGAATCGTCAATGAAAGTGACATAGTAGCGAGATCCTCCCAACGACGCAACTGCTGTTGGACCATATACATCTGTATGAACTAGCTCTAACCTCTCAGCCTTGGGTGTCCTCCCTGATTTTGCAAAAGTAACTCGTTTCTGCTTTCCAAGAACACATGGCTCACAGAACCCAACTTCCACATTCTTCAGCTCTGGAATCTTACCCTTCGAAGTTAATAGCTTCATACCTTTTTCACTCATATGACCAAGTCTTTGGTGCCACAAAGTTGAAGACCCAATCTCATCAGCAACTGTATTTGCTTCATAGCTAGATTGTTCAACTATGTACAACGTCCCCTTTTTCTCTCCACGAGCAACAACTAGATTCCTCTTTATAACCTTCCACTGTCCGTCTCCGAAAGTAACTTGACACCCTTCCTTATCTAACTGACCCACAGATATCAACATCTTCTTCAGTCCAGGAATGTACCTTACATCTTTCAACGTCCAGCTAGTCCCCAAAGAGGTCTTGAGATTAATATCTCCCATGCCCGTAATATCCAGAGTCTCATCATCATCAAGACGAACTTTACCAAAATTTCCAAGTCTGAAATTTAACATCAAATCCTTGCAAGGGGTAGCATGGAATGATGCACCAGAATCCATAACCCATGATTCAACCGAATATTCAACACAACAAATCAAAGCATCGTCACTCACCACCTCTTCAACTACATTAGCTGAATTATCCTCTTTCTTCTTTCCTTTAGGAGCTGCGGGAGCCGTACACTGATTTCTGAAGTGACCTTTCTTCTGACAATTCCAACAAACAATCTCCTTGCGATCTTTGGACTGTCCTCTCTTCTGTGACTTCGATCTGCTACGCCCCTGATTCTGCCCCCTATCGGACTTTCTGCCTCTACTCTCAGTACTCAACAAGGAACCTGACGACTCTCCTGAGTTTCTCCTACGAATATCTTCTCCAAGAATCGCATCTCGAACTCCATCAAAAGTCATCTTACTGCTCCCAGATGAATTACAAATAGCAGTGACAAATCCTGACCAACTGTCAGGTAACGAGGATACCAACAATAAGGCTTGTACTTCATCATCGAATTTAATATCCACTGATGTCAATCTTGATAGGATAGAGTTAAATTCGTTCACATGATCAGCAACACAATCACCTACATTCAATTTTGTGGCAAACAACAAGCGACACAAATATACCTTATTCGAAGCAGACGGCTTCTCATACATATTTGATAACGCCTTGATCAATCCATAAGTTGTCATTTCCTTGACGATATTGTAAGCAACGTTCTTCGCCAAAGTCAATCTGACAACACCCAGGGCCTGCCTATCCAATAGCTTCCAATCTTTCTCATCCATCTTTTCTGGCTTCTTCTCCTCCAGCGGTTCGTGTAGTTTTTTCTGATACAAATAATCTTCAATTTGCATCTTCCAAAACCCAAAATCTTTGCCATCAAATTTGTCGATCTTTACTTTCCCTTCTTCTGCCATCGCTCCCACTCGCCTGAAAACCTAGGCTCTTGATACCAGTTGTTGGGGCCACTAGCAAGCCTTAACTCCACATTAGTATGATATTGTCCGCTTTGGGCCGAACCCGCACGGATTTGTTTTTGGGCACATCCCAAAAGGCCTCATACTAATGGACTTATCAGGCTGCTTATTAACTAGCAATCTGCCCCTCCCACAACCGATGTGGGACAACTCCTAACAAGGTCCGATAAGATTGTAGAAGGGGGGGTTGAATACAATCTTAACCTTTTTATCAAAATTTGTCCGTTAGATAATATTTTAGCAAAGACAAATTTGTGCGGAATTATTTAACACAAATTTTCAAGTTGAATATAACTGTATATTAACTTGATGTGGTGTTACAAAATCAGTATAACAACTTATCAAGATGTTAATAACTAATTAGAAAATTCGACATGAACTTTTCTAATTTAGTTAATAATAATTAAGATAAGAACTAGGAAACTTAATTCGCTAGTAGTACAAGAATCACAAATAGACAAGAGCTAGCGGATAGAATATTACAAAGATGAAGAACTTGAATTTCTGGGAATTGTTTAAGCTTTGGTGTTCTTGAGAGAGAATTCTGTTCTGCTGAATATGATATTTTCTGCTCTGTTTCTTTGTTATGACATAATCTGCTGTGTTCTGTTCTTTTGTATCAGTAATAAGTCTTGCTAGCTTTCTGTAGGATATTTAACTGCTCCAGCATGACTTAAACTGCTTCCAAGACTTAATTTTTCTTCATTAAGACTTACACAAACCTCCATTTAGACATAAACCTGGTCGGTATGACTTAATAAAAGTTCGGTATGACTTAACACAGCTGGCAGGAGGTCGGTATGACATAATCTGCAATGCTTGGCTCGGTAAGACATAACTTTGAATTATGTCGGTATGACTTAATTTAGGTCATACCGAATTTTTCTTCTCCAAGACATAATCCAACCTTCTTTCTTTAAGTCATATTGATCTATTTAATTAATTAATGATTAACTAATTCATATTTAATTGATACAATAATTAATTTAATAAATAAATTAATTCTTCCAGAATTAATTCATTTAATTAAATCAACTAAATGATTTATATCAATTATAAATGAATTTAATTAACTCAATAAATAACTAATTTAATTCTTACAAACCACTGAAGGTAGTAAAGAATTACCACTGACTTGTGTTGACGTTCGATGTACTGTCTGGTTCATGAACGACTAACTTCAATGATGCTTCTTCACTTTTGACTTTAGGTTGTGGTTTATTCTCCTCTCAATTTTCTTGTACTGTAACTGACATTCAAACTATCACTCGAAAATCTCTGTCACTGTTCAAATGAATCCATTCGCTTCAATGCTATACTGGGGCTTGATCAGATAACTGAATCGTCTTCCAGTGTACGACATCAAAACTATAGATTGACTTTTCTTCTTTCTTCTGACAGATAATACTTCTTGAGATTCCTGTGACAGTTCATATGTATATTTACTTATTACAATTTGGTTTAAGTTGATTAGAATCCTCTAACTACAAATAGGCTGAGTCATATGCCTTTCAATCTCCCCCTATTTGTTTGTTAGACAATAACAAGCAAATTCCAGAGGATACCTCAACTAATCCAACTTAACCAAATGAAAGATAAAACTTTAAATACTAAGTAAATATGAAAAAAAGTTCTGGTTTATATTTAACATTTGCCAGATTCAAACATGAAAGATAAATACAAGATAGATGATCCTCTAGACTGATCATATGATACAAATTCCTATCAAGATTTATCTAAGCTCTAAAGATATAACATGTAGAGCAATTCTTTTTCTTCAGTTGTCTTCCCTTCTGAATTCTCCTTCTTCTGGCTCATCTTTGACTTGAAGTTTCATGTGTAAATCAGAATCAACAAGACGCTCTCTTCTTGATGACAATCCTTGAGGTAAGACTAAAGGAATTCCAAGCTTCTTTCTCAGTTCACCTTGAAATTTCTTGTAATCTTTTATATTCGTTTGTGCATAGGATCGAATGTGATCTGCAGCTATTACCTTTTCTTCAGTCAAGAATCCATGATTTCTGAGAGCATATTCAGCATATACCAAGTGTTTTGCATGATGTTCATATAACTCATCTGTCTGAAGATTGATTGAATGAAGTACCTCTCCCTAAAGAAATTTTACTTGTGGAGGATCCTTAATCACTTCTGGTCCAGCTTTTTCAGCAAATTCTTTGAACTTCTCATGTAACAACACACCTAGCTCAGAAGATGTTCTCACCTTAGGCCTAAGTACCCAAATCTCTATCAGCGATCTGTCATAAAAGAACTGAATAGATACTCTGAAAGTTCCAACTTTATGACAATCCACAAATATTACCAGCTCGTCAGATTTGGGTTCAAATGCAGTAGTTATCCTGATGACTTCTACCTTTAAGGCCTTTATATACATATCATGAATTGGATTTGCCAGTTTGAATTCCTCGAGAATTTCTCCAAGACGACGATCTTCATAATCAGAACTCTGAGGTGAATCAATTGCTTTTTGAGCACGTTCCCATTTATCACCGCTCTTTAGTCTGATATATGTCTTTCTCTTCTCAACATTTATAGCATGTAATCGTTGTAATGCTTGCTGTTCAGCTTTCTGAAGTTGTTCATTTCGTGCAATTTGCTCTAATGACTTTTGAAGTTTTTCTTCTCTCATCAGCAAATTAGCTTCCCTCTGAGCAAATAATTCTTCAGATTCTTTCTCTGCTTGTTGAGCTTCAGATTCAGATATCACTGGTTCTTCTTCTTCCCAGTGACTTAAATCTGGTTCAGGTAATTTCTCACCTTCATCAGAAAAATCAAAGTCATCAAAAACATCAAGATTACTTGGTTCATCCATGACTTGATCATCTGCAACAACTTTCTTCTTCCCCTTATTCCTCCTGTCTTCACTGTCTGTATCCGATTTATCAGATTTACCTCCTTTCTCTCCTTGTCCTTTTGATTTCTGCTGTGCCTGTTGTGATTTCTCCCCCTTAGTTGAGGAATCCTCTACAGTTTTATCAGTTGCACCAGCTTCAGGATCTTTTCATCATCATCACCATCTGTTCTTGCAAAGAATTCTCTTTCTTTAGTAGTTGGTGTGCGATTTTGACTGATCAGATGAAATAAATGCCTTAATCCTTTAGCTTGATGTTCATTTTGATTCTCAATTTGATCTAGTCGCAAATCAGTAGAACGCTGATTTTCATGAACTTCTTCCTGTAGATTGTCAACCTTGTTGGAGATTTCAGCAATAATTTTATCTTGTGCCACCGTGACCTCACCAGAATCATCAAGAGCTTTTTCATGAGAAAGTTCGAGAGTTTTGATTTTATTAGTGAAGAATGTCTTCAAGTTGTTAATGTCACCCTTTATTGAAGTAAGCTGATTATCAACAGAGGTGGATGGAGAAGACTGTTTATCCACTTGTGCTCGAAGTAATCTAGCTTCAGCTTTACTTGCTTCCAGTTCCCTTTCCAGATCTTGTATCTTTTGTAACAATGAGAGAGTGTATGTGTCTGTGTGTGCACTCACCTGAGTTTCACTCTGAATTTCACTCACCTGATGTGCATGTGTATCACTCATTTTTGTGGTAATCCTCACATCACTCCTCTCAATTTCCTTAGCTTTTCCAGAAGTGGTACCTGCAGTTAAAATCACCCTAGCCTCCTCTGGGAAGGTCAGTGGTGGTGCAATGGGAGTTCGCAAATCCCTGTCCTCAATCAATTCCACTTGTACATTTGGATTTGTAATCTGAATTGCTTCAGTAGTAGATTGATCAAGTTGCCTTCCACTTTCTTCAGTCGAAACTGCGAGTGGAAACTCCCTTGAGGGATCTAGGAATGTTTCTCCTAGGAGGGGAGATGATGGTTCCATTAAATTTGGCAGGGAACCAAGATTTCCCTCAGAAGTCTGTGAAGACTCTTCTACCGTAACTATGGTAGGCACTGTTTCAGACTCTATGTGCTCTCCTGTCAATGTGTCCCTATTTGCATCATAATCTATTTGTTCTCCCATTGTTAGTAATAACAAAGGGGTTGTGCCTGACACATTACAGGATGCCATGGCCCTATGGCGAATTTCAATAGTATCATCCTGTTGAGAGGATGATCCTAGTAACTGTTGCATGGCCATATCAACGTCCATATCTTGTTGGGAAGATACGGATGGGCTTACAGTTGCCTCTGAATCAGTTCTACTTTTCTTTTGTAGAGGCAGAGCTGTGGGTTCACTCATTATATTTCTTCTTTTCTTTGCTCTTTGAAATGGAATTTTCTTTCTGGAGTGAAAGGTTTTAAGTGATGTTGATTCAGTGTTTGGCTCTATGATCGGGGTTAGAGATTGCGGTCTTACAATCCCTTGGTCAGCCCTATCAACCACTTGGGTTCCAGAAATAGATTGAGAAGTAGAAATAGTTTGAGGAACAAAAGACAATACCTGGTCAGCTGATTCTGCGATAGGCTCTGATAAGATTGGTTGATTTAATTCAGGTTCAGGGACAGATGCAGTTTCTTCCACTGGATGTTCAACAGCAAGTGCAGGTGGCTGAGGAACAATTTGCTGAGCAGGATCAACTTGTTGATTGTCTTGATCTTCATTATCAACAAGTATGTTTTCCACTGGTGGTTCAGGGTTTTGTTCAGGTTGTTCAGGTTCTGGTACAGGTTCAATGACAGGTAGTTGTATATAGTTTGACATGTATTGGGTGACAACTACAGGTATGTTTGTGAATTTATGCTTGTTGCTGTACTCAGTGAACAATCTGGTAGTAGGTTTACCTGACGCCAGTGATTCTTCATTCAGGAATTGAGCTTTGTTTTCTAGTTCCACTAGATGATTAAAAACCAATGACAGGAATCTTGGATAATAACATGATACTTTTTGTCCATTATCAAAATTCTTCTTTGCATTAAAGATTCTTCTAACCATCGGAACACACAGTAGTCTACCAATATTAATTCTTCGGTTGTGTGCAACTGCATATCCAATATGCTGCAAGAAGGATGGTAATACCCCGAAGTTCCCTTTAGTAGAATTGGCAAAGACTCTAGCTAATGTGTCAAACAGATAGTCCCTGTTAGGTCCAAATGTGTTGTAGAGGGGGGGTGAATACAACTTTTTGAATTTGATAAGCAATAAATACGATGCAATAAATGAACACACAGATTCAAGGAATATATGTCTTATATATAACTTGAAGTGGTTGCTACAACATTCATTACAAAGTATAACAGAAGTTCAGAGAGTAGTGAATGATACTAAGCTCTGTGAATACATTCTCTCTCTTTTACATGTGTTTCTCTCAAGAATTGCTCTCACTCACAAACATTACACAAGTACTTCTATTTATACTACATGTAATCTATGTCCTGTAGTCTTCAAAGACTAAGATATATGTGGCCCAATGATGTCCACATAAATCTTGCCTTATCTTGAAAGCTTGGAAATCTGCCAATCAGAAGATGCCATGTGTCATGTTGAAACTGCACTCTAAGTAGAACTTCTACTTGATAATTTCTACTTAGCCATCTCGAATTTCTAAGTAGAACTTCTACTTAGAAATATTCTACTTGGTCATCTAGAATATTTAGTACTTAGAAAATATTCTGGTTTTCAACTTGAAACTTCAATGCACATCTTGAACTTGTGATATCTTCATATCTTCTTTATTCTTCACCAAGCTCTTGAACATGGATCTTTATTACTGACATAAACTTGCTATCAATGTCCTGACACTTGATGCACTGGTCTGGTTCATAAGTGACTAGTCTTGATAGTGTTTTTGCTTCTTGAATAAATTACCATATTCAATTAGTAGTGAGGCTTTCCAATGTTAGCTTTCCTTCTTGTTCACTTGAAATCAATTTGTCTTATTGATACTGATAGTTATGATCTTGATTCTTGGCTTTTCAAATCACTGAGGCATGAACAACTTTGACTTGAACTTCTTTCAATGATTTCTTCTTGGCTTGATCATAGTTAACATGTTGAATTGCATCAATTACCTTGTCTTCTTTTAGTGTTGATTTCTTTGTGGCTTCTTGTTCTTGATTGTCTTTTGGTTAAGTATCTTTTCCTTTAGTTGAGTTACATTAGTTATAGTGTTACAAGTTTACACACTCTACCTTTCAATCTCCCCCTATTTGACTGTCTAACAATGACATTCAAATTAATGAAGGATAACTCAACTAAACAATGAGACGAGAAAAGATAACTAACATTAAAGTCTTGAATAATTTACAATTGAAATGTACTTGGAAAACAATACAAAGAACTTAAACTAGAAACAGAATTCGAACTTCGAATTAAAGATCATTTAAGTAATTCCTATCACCTGGATTATTTCATACCTTTTAGTCAAACTTATATCACCTTATTGGATCCACTCTGAGGTGAATTTTCCTCAAGTGAGTTAAAGCAACCGAAAGACATGAAGTTTTTCCAACTTCAAGTTCACACCACTCTGACCTTTAATCCTAATTCCGTTTCCTCTTCCTAGCTTCAACAGCTTGGCGCTTCTCCTCTTTCTACTCTCTGCGCTTCTCTTTCTGCCGCTGTTCTTTCTTATATACTGGATCATGAAGCTGCTTCCACCTAGCATTCAATAAACTTACTACTTCCATTTCTAGAGGATTCGTTGGCTCTGGATAAAGATGTTTGAAAAGCCTTCTGAGTTTGTCCACTTCCTGAGTAGTCCTGATCTTTGGAATGTCCTCAAAGTTCTTCATTATGAGCTAAGGTTTCCAATGTGCTTTATTAGCTTTAAACTGACAATAGATCATTGTGGGGTAACCCTTGACACGGTTAGTATTGTGGACACTAGCCGCATCTCGCTCCATCCGTTTCTTTTCCACCACTACCTCAGACAAGTAACTCATGAGTCTCTGCTTTTCTTCCACATACTTATTCTCCACTTCGCTCCATTTGAACACATATAAAACTCTCTCCAGAAATGCAGCATCTTGAGTCTGTAACAGCCATGTTCTACTCATATGCAAGAGTGTTTGATTCTGATCTGCGTCTATGAATGCCAAGGCATCATCTGTGTCATCGACATATGCGTGTATCCAGTATACACTATCTCTTCCTGGAACACCAACTGCCTCCCTTATCTCTCCTTGTTCCAGTGATCCAGACGGAAGAGTCAGAGCTTCATCTACATTTTTCATTGCTTGAAGAATATTCCATTTCTTCTCCATTAGCTCCGGCTCAACCTTCACATTATCTAGAGGGTTTGGAGCAACAATATCACACTTCCATATTTCATTGCTCTTCTTGAATATGATTCTTTCAATGACCTTCACATATTTTTCTTTAATTTCAGAGTAAAACCCCTTACTCATCATTTGTCTACAGACAGCTTTGAGAGATTCCACTGAAAGATCAATTAAATCATTTTCTTCCAAACTTACTCTCTTCATCTTCCCATCTACTACCATTCGGACAACATCAGGATATGCTGAGAATTCTGGACCCTTGTCCTCTGCTAGCTGCATTAACTGATCTTTATACAGAATGCTGAGCTCCTCAGATTGAGAGTATTGAATTTTTGTTGCTAGCAAGAACAACTCTGACGCAGATCTTCTCGCGATGAATTGATCATCCACATACAGGAAAGACGTCGGGACTCCTTCTACTAGAGACAAGATAACCTGCCACTCCTTACGCATCGCATTGTATCCAACCCTGACTTTCGAAATTATGCTCTTCAACGCACTTATGTAGTTCACAGTCAGTGGATTCTGCATGTTCAAGTTATAGAACAAGTCATCTGCCTCCTTGTTGTTAACTCCTTTCGTACAAGGTCCCCTCAAAATCTTCCTTGCATCATCCCACTTTTGTCCAATCCTTCTCTTATCCAAATCAACTTGAGGATCAGCTAGCCTTGCAAGCTAATGATCATACTGCTTCCCTTGGAGCTCTACTTTCTTTTCAAGGAACGCAGCATGTTCTTGCATCATCTTCATTTTATGGAACTGAGCTTGTTCCAAGGCTAACTGTTGAGATTTCAGAGTCTCCTCATCAACAGGAATTTCTTCAGGCTTTCCGGAAGACATCCCAGCACCTCCACCTTGTTCCTTCAAAGATCTATTTATTGCATGTGCTAAAGGTACGTCCTCCATGTCAGAGTCTGAATCAAGTACCTCCTGTACTTTTTCTTGATGATGACTCAGGTCAATGAATGGTTCATCTTGCTCAACCATCGTTGCCTTACCCTTTCTCTTCCTCAAAGCCTCTTCATCACCAACCAGCTCACTTTCTTTTTCTGTGACAAGATCAGCCTGTTCTTCAATTTCTTCGATTTCTTCGATTTGAACTCCCTGCTGTCTCATCTCCTTTCCACTCTCCCCCTTAGGTGAGTTATCCTGAACACCACCTTGCTCTCCAAAGCCACCAGCAACATATGATCCACCAAAACCAGAACCAGAGGCTCCAGCTCCACTAGCACCACCAGCATTATCATCGGGGGGAGGTTGATTGTATTGCGACTCGAAACACTCTGGGGGCACAAAACTCCTGACTGCAAACATCATTTTACTGATCTTCACCTCCATTATATGCATTGTAGATTCCATTGCTCCCATTCTTTCATTCGGAGTGCTTCCCAAGACACCACCTGCATGGCCCAAGTCATTGACCTTGTTTGTCAATACATCGAATGCTGTAGCTTGACTTGCCATTCGTGCTGCGTAGTCATCAAGAGCCCTTTGATTATTTCCAACATTGATCACTAACTGCCCCATCGATTGCCCGAACTGCCTCATTTGATCTTCCATTGAAGTCATACGTGTTTCAAGATTTTGAATATTAAGGGACGGTGTTTGGTGTAACACCCCCAGATCCGGGGTCCGGGATCCGGTGGTTACGGTTTCCAATTCTGTCCACAACACTTGAACTTTCCTTAACATAAAATAAATTACGTCTCTATAACCCAACACAATAATATAAAACACACCCGTTATAGTCCCAGAGATGAAATCAGAGTAACACTCAAATTTTTATTAATCACATTATGAGTTCTTACAATCCAAAAGAATTTCAATATAAATACATACTCTTTGCCATCCATTTACATAAGGCATACTAGACCATATTCTTGGTACTGAAAGAATAAATATACCCTACCAATAGCTTCTTCTTCAGCTCTGGTAGTCTCATCGTCCTCGCCCGCGTCGAGTGCGCCTTGTGCGAGTCATCTGGTCTAGCTGTTGTTGTGATATAATAATAAAGCAAGGGTGAGCAATAGCCCACCAACAATAATATATGACTGAACGATAATGTATAACAGTTCAAAAGTATCTTTCAAACCATATGCCATGCCTTTACGGAAATGATGCCAGTATAATATGAACGATGAAGTTACAAGGTAACTTAAAGTATTTGTTTGTAGAAATATCTGCTACATCAAAGTAAGCGAGATATTCTTATTGTTATTAAGAAGAGGAACTTGCAAGAAAAGGTTGCAATTCCAGTTATGACCCTTTTCCAACTCTGCCAACAGTAATCATGTTGCAGGAAATAAATAAATTTGGATGATGAACCAATGATGGAGTATTCACCGCGCCCGCTGTTCCAATCTTGATGATCAGTCGAGATCGTACAGCTCAATTTAGATTTACTACCGGTAGAAGGAAGAACTGACGGCTTTACTTGTGTACCGCCTTACTAGCTCTCCCCGGCCAACGGTTGGGCCAAAGGGGATGGACCGGCGCTACTCGGCCTCTTACACGACTCCTAGTTCAAATAGAATTCATGATTCTGAATGTAACGTTCGTCCCCCTTTCCCCAAGTATAATACTTGTTGATAAGACTCCACAAAGTAGTCGTATCTAGTTGGAAAGGAAAATTTACCAATAACTCCCAAGCTATTACTTGGTAACGGATATCAACTTGTTCCAGTGATCTTACCCCTCGAAAGATGAGAAGGTAAGCAACGACTTAATAAGTCAACAGCACCCGAGTTGCGAGTGAAGGGAATACTTTATGACCAGGAAGTCGACAAGATAAATAACATTTTCCAAGTAAGGTTCCCTTATTATTAAGGAGGTAGACTCAAAGAAGAATGATGTCTGAGAACCTTCCTTGATATAGGATTAATAATAATATGACTCCGAAATATTTTTCGTAATAATCGAAGAAGATAAACCTTATTGAGGTTATTCTAAGTATGGAATAAATATTCAGAGAATATTTATTGAATTAAAAATATTTAAAGAATATTCAGGAATTTGAAAGAATATCTTTAATCAGAGTATTTTTCAAATAATTCTTGAAGAAATATCGAGAGAATATTTATTGCATAATTAAATATTCAAATGAATATTCCAAATAATATTCATTAATCAATAAGACCTGAAAGGAATATTTAAAATATTTAAAATAATATTCGATGATTAAATAGAACCCTGGATGAATATTCAAAATAATATTCATAATTAATTAGGAATTTAAATGAATATCAATAAAGTAATATTCATTTAATAAATAATATCCTAAATGAATATCAAGTAATATTCATTTAGTAATCCAAGCTTTAAAGGAATATTCGATATAATATTCGATAAGTAAATCAAGCTTCAGATGAATATTGAAGATAATATTCATCAAGTACTTAATACCTTAAATGAATTTTCAAAAGTAATATTTATTTAATGAAATAATATTCTAAATGAATGTCCACATAATATTCATTTAGTAGTCTCATCTTTAGAAGAGTATTCGAAATAATAATCGATAATCAATTCGACTCCGAATGAATATTGACGAATATTATTCGTCGAATGATTACGTTCAAATAATTATTTGAAGTAAGGATCGTTAAAATAATTAGTCTCGAACGAATATTCAAATAATATTCGTCGCCCAAATAATAGAAAATATTTACTTAAATATTTTCCTCCGAGGTAATCTCGATATATCAAGGAATATTGACTCCCGGTCTATTTTTGATTAATAAGATGTATACGCCCTTCTATGAGGGTCTTACAATAATCGGCTTATAACTGATATATAACTATCTAGCTTATAAGCCAACAATAACATTCAGGGAACAAGTATATCACTTCAACTTGAAAGTAGGCATGCATGCAATGGCATATGTATATCAGCATATATATATATATATATTTATTCAATCACAACAACAGCCTAAAAGAAGGGAATTGGAACTTGCCTGGTAGTCGAGTACGGTAAGGGGTAGTGGTAGCGGGTCCCGGTTCAGCTTGGTGATCTATAAATAGCCAAGGCATTCGGGATTAATCACTTAACATATTAAAAGTTAAGTTATACTTAATTCGAAACACGTTCTCGAGTTATCTCGTTATACCCCTTTTTGTGGATTACTTTTATCACTGATCCGACCCGACATTCGTTCGTTAATACGACATGTCATTGCATTTATACTTGGGACATACTTAAGTCATATGAGTTCTAAGGTTGATCGTTACGAACCAATATTATACTCCGAGTTTTATCGCCCGTTTTCTAAGTGTTTTACCGAAGTTATAAAAGAGTCGTCTTTTAGGGGTTCGTTCGCGTTTAACCTTGACTCGAACATTTTTAATAAATCGAAAAATGATCTTTTTGACATACGGTTTTCTTTCACGCCTTCCTTTTTACCTCTAGTATTTATTTACCAAGATTCGCCATGACGTTACATAGTTTACGAGGGTTCAATTACAGTTACGAACTTTCGTTTACGGATTCGAACTACTTTTAGTAATTTGGTCATAAATCCTAAACCGTAAGTCCGTTTCATGCGATCTTTATATCAAAACGAAGCTTGAAACATAATCTATCCTATCATGGCAGAAAATGAAGCTGTACAGTGAGTTATAGCTACTGTGATGCTCGGTGTTTAATAGTCTAACGAAAATTCGGCATTACGACGGCTATAAATCGAACGTTCTAAAATTCATAACAATCAATCCAAGCCACACCGGGCATACTATACATGGTTTTCATCTTAACCAGTCCAAGAAGGTTTGAATTAACCATCATAATCATCAAAACTCTTAAATCATCACTACTAACTACATAATCATGCTTTTATGCATATAACAACACCATAATCTTAACTAATCTAAAACCATCAAGAACATATATAAAACTCAAAGTAAGATCTTGGGTTCTTAAGAATTATACCTTCCTTGGAGAGTGTACAAGCTATAATAACCCTTATATAGTCCTTGTATGGCTTTAACAAAGCTTAAATCATCCAAAGAAACCAAGAAATCAAAGTTAGTTTCTTGAAAACACTATTCACCCTCATCTTTGAGGATTTATTTGAAAATGGAAAACATGGAGTTTGAAGCTAAGATTTCTAGGAGATCATTTTTATGAAATATAGGACTCACCATAAAAATTTGGAGATCAAACAATGGTTGGAAGGTGGATTTTGAAATCTTAAAACTCCAAAATTCGAAGTGCCTTGGTTTTGGGGGAAAAACAGTGAACTTCTCGAATTTATTTACCCATCCAAACGATCTTCAAAAATTATGAAATTAAATCCCCAACTTCACCTTGATGTGTAGAAGCTCCATGAATATTTTCATGATTTTTAGATGAGTAGATCTAGGTGAAAAAAAATGGCAAAGACCCCTGCCCTGGAAAATGCAACTGCTGGAAAAATGGGGGAGAGGTGGTGTTTGCTTGGCTAGTTGTCAAATGATATTTGTGATATGTATAAGTGGGTATAGCTGCTAATACTCCTCTTAATACAAGTGTCAAAGGTTTATGGTGTGTTAGAAAAATTGATGATGTGAAGCCTTGTTGTTTTCTTCTTGTCCATCCACC
Organism: Saposhnikovia divaricata; assembly: GCA_036435485.1. Lineage (NCBI taxonomy): Eukaryota > Viridiplantae > Streptophyta > Magnoliopsida > Apiales > Apiaceae > Saposhnikovia > Saposhnikovia divaricata. Next base: position 80,254,497 of record CM071599.1, read on the forward strand.
TCATTACTTCCTTTCTCATTTCTTTTCTTCATTTCATTTCCACCAAATATTCTTATATATAACCCCAGCTGATCAAGTAGGGTTTTTTTTTATCTCGTTACGTATTTAATCCGTAATTTCTTTCGCGTTTGCTTGATCGCTTAATCTTGTTATAAAGTTCTAGCGATTTCTAGAACACTTGTTATTCTAACTCAAAGGTTTTCATTCTAAATCCTCAAATCATACTTAATAAATAAAATCCTTGAATCCTTAACATTATAATACTCTTGTCTTGATCGTATTGATAGGCTCTTTACGGTTCGGTCAAATATTGTACCGAAAAAGAATTTGGAATTTCTGAATTCCGATCGTCTCTGCATTCACTTATTTCCTCCGCGTATTACTAATATGACTTCGAAACATCCATAACACGTCCCGTACATAGGGTGGCGTGAAAAGTTTTCCAACTTACAAAGTCACTATTCATCCACCAAATTACTATGCACGTACAGGAAACACTATGCACGTACGGGAAATACTATGCACGTACGGGAAATACTATGCACGTATGGGAAATACTATGCACGTATGGGAAATACTATGCACGTATTCATTTCTCTTCAAGGATCCATTAGCTCCTTCCTGGATGGTAGATTATTCTTATCTAGGTCCTCAACCATCGAATTACTCTATTCTGACAATATACCAATGCATCAGGATCATTGTCCAAAGCAATATCCATTCATTACAATCATTGTTCTTTGAAACCACCATTCATTAGAGCTGGTGACCTTGTTGTTGGAATCATTGTTCCTCATTTTATCATTACTTAATAAAAGTTTTAATTATATCCAAAATTTGGGGTTCTTACAGTCTCCCCTCCTTAAAAGGATTCCGTCCCGGAATCAGGTAGGAAGCAAAGAGTCGTTTGCCTGTCGTTCACTCTTTAGCTTCCCGGTCAATTCTTATTCGTTCTACCATTCCTCAGCACATCTTCTAGTGCTACAATTCATACTTTATCCTTTTTCCATCAACGTTGCTACTTTTCGTACAACTCACTATCCGGGTTATACTTTTACTCAGTCTTATCCTTATTGATACCTGCAGTAACATTGGTATCACTATCACCCTACGATTCGGAGGTAACCTCGCTCGTACTGTGCATTTCCTGATCGCTTTAATCTTCGCAATCTAGATCAATATAGAGAAGTGGAAAGATTTGTTGAGAGATCACTATGATCAATTGAACATTTGTTATATTGCATAGTTAGTACAGAAGGGGGCCAGCCTTTAGTACTTGACAAGCAATTAAACAAGTCATAGCATTCCACTTAGACTTCTATCACATAGACAGATAGTCACGTAGCAGTACCTCCCCTCCAAAAAGGGTTGTTCTTCTCAATTCATAAAGAAGATGAATAAGAGAGAAGAAGAGAAAAGAGTTCTAAAGGATTATAGAAAGCTTCCATGATTGTAGAATATCATACTCAGAATTTACCTCTGAACTATAGAGGTTTATCAAAGAAGAAATTAATCATAATTATATCCAATACTATTTGATCGCAATCTCACGTGTCAACATATCTTGCTGCTTTGTCCATTATTCTATGGACAAATACTCTTGTTCAATCTTAGCGATACTCACATTCGGGAAATCCTTCAACCTTTCAGGTTAAATCTTAGGTTTCTCACTTGGCATCATTATTACTGACATCCCATATCATGTTACTAGCTTTTTCATAACTATAGTATTGACACTATCAGGTTGTCATCCTGAGAATTCATTAGAAAACCCATTCATAACACTCTTTGCTTCTTATTCCATAGTTGCTTCCCCAGCCTTTTCTTTATCAATCACATCCTTCTTATTATCTGATTCTTATTTACTTCTGTTATTTACTTTCACCTTCACCTCTTTATTGAGACACCTTTTTGCACTTGGTACCTCCTTATCGGTATTCCGTCTCATTTACTCTATAATCATCACGTTATTTCAATTTAAACTTTCCGAAATGAATCTGGCCCGATTCCTTTAACTTAGATTCATATAATCTACTTCTGCCAACCTTGTTTCTCATTACTTGTTCTTTTCTATCCATGGTTTTCCACAGGTTGTCTTTCGTAAGTCGGACCAGGTCGTATATCTACATTCTTGTACTCCTATCATCTGTTGAACATTTGCATTTTACTGGCGTAGCCTGGCCACATGAAAACCCGTTATGACCGTGCTATAATTTTGGGGGTAAGGCTGGCTCGAATACCACCGTCCGAACATTTTAAACTCTCAGGTGGCCCAATAAGTCTCGGGCTCAACCGCCCTTCCCTCCAAATCTCATTAATTCTTTCCATGGGAATATCTTTAACATCATGAATCATCAACCTCATATTCTCTATCTTGTTTGCGCAGAAGTACACTAACATAAACTTGTTTGTCATTCATCAACATGCCATTTAGTTATTCAATGGCAGCACTGTCTTTATCTTTACATTGTCATCTACTTTCTTAGAAGAATCACCATCGCTTGTTGTTTACGTAGTGCCTTAATAGCTAACCCTACGGGTTTCAAATCCCTTAGGGAGACAAAGTGATCACTATTCCTTATCCATACGAAACACTTCCTGAACTTGATGTAGATATAACATGAAGTAGATAGAATTGCAGAAGAGTTTCAAGTATCGCAGCTAGGTCCGGTTGATGAAACTATCACTTATGCATCTTCCATAAAAGACTGGAAACTTAACGGTTTACTTCATCAATTTTGTACCATGGTCCTGGTTTGCCTCAAAACGGGACCTTCTAAGGTACGTAATATGCTTAAGACTCCATCAGGAATCGAATCTTTACTTAAACTATTATTACCTTCGATTCTTGCACAATCATCAAAAGGAATGTAACTTCCTCCACTCCAATATGACCTTCAAGGTCTTTCCAAATATCATTTTGTTTCTTCGGTATGAACATTTATAATTATTCCTTTATACTTAAACTGTCGGCCACCTCATTGGCCTTTCCTGATAATAATAATTTCTGGTAATCCTTGTTCCTTGGATATATTCCAATTCAAACATTTCTACCTCATTCCCATCATTTTTGGGTGAAAGCATTCTCCCTTAAGCTCTGCTGATGAAGAAAAATATATTTAACAGTCTTTCTCCATAAGTCATTGCTTCCACCTACTCGTGGGAACTTTATCACGTTTATTCCCCATCCTACTTAGGATACTTCTCTTCTTAGTTCTTTCCTTATCTTAGGATAATCTCAACCTTTATAGGTTCAATCCATACTTCCTCATGGTCTCATACATGCCTCATCTGGCATTACTGTTACTATGTCATACATTCCTTACCAAACTTCCATTTTGAAGTTCGGAATATTACCTTTTTCCTTGTAAGGTTTCATAGGTCATCCTCATCCTTCCTCCTGTATTTTCTGGGTACAGGGTATATCAAAATGTCATTGATCAATACTCTAATAATTCTATCTATGTTCTTTCCAGAACTCTTTTTTTTTTCTAATAATCCTTACCGGTCATTGTTGCCTTAGCAAGTCCAGCTCATATCATCTGAAGTCATAATGTCGTTATTAGGGTTAATGCCACCCCTTGTGCATTCCCCAGGGTTTGTCTTAATTCATTGATATCCTATCCTTAATTCAACTATCAATGAATTCTTGCATCTTATAATTGGCAATCAGATCATGTATCCTTAATAAAGGTCTCTTTTCAATCATTCTCATTTGATAATCGATCGGTGGCTTAATGCCACCCTCTTCTTTCAGATAGTTGTCAGCCTCTTTGGCCTTCCAAAAAGGCAACGTATGCCTATCTCCTCTCTTACAGAACTTGGTAATGGCAGCAAGGATGTTTTGGAAAATATTGGTCGAGTTCAACGTGAATCTATTAGTACTTATCGTTCTTCTCAAATGTACTTGCCTTAGACAAAATTTCTACAGCATACTGATCCATCTCTGACCATTTCTATACTCTCTTCATAAACCTTCGTTGTTTACTTCCCTTAGTCGTAATATGTTCATGGTATTCATGATACCCTAACATCATGCATCTCAAGTCACTATACTCCCATTTTACTCAAAATCTTGGACAACCATATACACATGAGTCACTTTAGTACGGGTTACCCCATCCCAAAAAGGTCTAGTAAATTCCCCATCAAAACATGGGTTGCAAAGGGTTTAGTAGAAGACTCCTACAATCTCATTAATATTTCCTTTATATCAGAAGCCCTTGCAGTCGGTGCTTACTTAGAAGCAACCCTGCTTTGTCTTTTCATTGCTGGTCTAGTCACTTTATAGTCCGTTGTGACTTGGCCTCAACTGGCCACACTAAAATAAAAATATATGATTTTAGGGGTTGGCTAATAGCATTATTTTTCTAGCAATTGCCGGCATAGTGCCTTCTTCTTTGATTCCTTTCTACCTTTCCAAAACTTTACTCCATATAAGTCTTAATCGACTACTCGGCACCGTCTCCGGTCACCTTTCCTCCACTTTTATCTTTTCAACTATTCTTATCAATCCCGCGTGCCACGCAAGCTTACCATTCCTGGCATAACAACCTTTTCACTTAAGTCAATCCCGGAGTTTCTCCGTCCGGCTAGTTTCTTACTTACATTTCCTGTTTTCGTCCAATCTCACTTCATCATATTATCACTACCGTCGATTGTAATGCTCAGGATCCGTTTACTAACCCATTTTATAGCAACCTTACCCAAATCACAGGGTTTGCTCCAGTTTCTACTCTCTTCCATGACATTCTCTGATTATCAGAAAGACAAGGTTTGCCAAAATTCACCGAATTCCTTTCCAGACTCAGGGAAATTTTGATCAATCTACCCACCTACTGGTAACATCAAGGAGACCAGTTTCGAAACCTGAAGAATAGTTCTATGAACCTCCAAGCAGGTGGAATCATAAGCAGTCATAGTTAACGAAATAATCATCATCGGATTGGAAGTTTACCCACTGGAGAGGAATCAATTATATCCATCCCTTAGAAGGGAATCAATAATTTCAAACTGAAACCTGTCACAACGTCCTGATATTCAATACTACCAAATGTCGGTCTACCTAACCCTTTATGCGAAGCGTCATTGGAAGCACAAAGTCTCCTTTTTCCATTAAGCAATGCCAGCTCTTGGTCATTACCAATTTCACCTTTTAGCTCCAGGAAGATTTTCTCACATTTTTCTCTTTAACTGCTGATCGTATTACTTGATCTATTATAATTCCGTGTCGGAGTAAACTTAAGGTAACTACTATAATCCATTCAAAGAGAAGAAGGAATTTAATATTCCTCTGAATCACATGCATCTAACGTTTCTGGTTCATCATTTAACTGAGTTGAATTAACTCTATACTCAGTCTCTGGCAGTAGTCTCATTACGAGTTCATCTTGACTCACTGGTCTTATCTTCCGGTAGGTTCTGAGATCATTGTCTTGCTTACTACTTCCTTATATAACTTTTACCCAATCATTCTATTACTTCCCAATGTCTTTACTTTCTAAATGATTCATTCATAAAATGAACATTTTCCTTAATAAAACCACCTTATTAACCTCAATTTGGTTCCATAATTTACAACCTACGACACCTACCTTCTCATGGCGAATTATTACTGACCATATTCATACTAATTCATTTATCAAATGATATGGCACTTACTGCCTCCTTCTCAACTATTCCTAGGGACTCTGCTCCTCGCCCTATATCACTGTCTTTGATAATCATACATCCCTCTAGCTCTTTCTTTGTTAAGATGAAAATCTCTAAGGATTCTCATCTATTTCCGTATAAGATCTCAAGTAATTCTTCCAATCCTTCTTTCTTGCTGGTACTACGTCTGGTAGTCCGGCTATGAATTCAACATGCATCTTCAGATCTCTTAATAATATATCAGTTCTTTATACTCACTTTTCTGAGCACCATATCTTAATCATCACAGTCATTCTGGCTGCGACCCTCATTACCCATGGGTAAGCTCCTCATCCTAACAGGATTTTCCTTATCTGCTGGAACCTCTTCCGGGTCTCCAGTAGGGTACTCCATCGAATTACCCGCTGATCTTCAGCATATAAAGCATCATCGCGCTGTTGCTCGTATGCCTCAAGGTCAGTCACCTTACTCGTCGATACGATATCGAGCTAAGTTACTATCATTATACTTACGAGTTCCCATAAGGGTTTTATATGTCATCACTACATTAAGTAGTCCGACTATGAACTTGGCAAGAGTTCTTATTATCTTATTGAATTTATTGTTTTAACGTCACCTCATCTCTGGGGTTTATAACGTACGCTCTGATACCACTTCTGTAACACCCCCAGATCCGGGGTCCGGGATCCGGTGGTTACGGTTTCCAATTCTGTCCACAACACTTGAACTTTCCTTAACATAAAATAAATTATGTCTCTATAACCCAACACAATAATATAAAACACACCCGTTATAGTCCCAGAGATGAAATCAGAGTAACACTCAAATTTTTATTAATCACATTATGAGTTCTTACAATCCAAAAGAATTTCAATATAAATACATACTCTTTGCCATCCATTTACATAAGGCATACTAGACCATATTCTTGGTACTGAAAGAATAAATATACCCTACCAATAGCTTCTTCTTCAGCTCTGGTAGTCTCATCGTCCTCGCCCGCGTCGAGTGCGCCTTGTGCGAGTCATCTGGTCTAGCTGTTGTTGTGATATAATAATAAAGCAAGGGTGAGCAATAGCCCACCAACAATAATATATGACTAAACGATAATGTATAACAGTTCAAAAGTATCTTTCAAACCATATGCCATGCCTTTACGGAAATGATGCCAGTATAATATGAACGATGAAGTTACAAGGTAACTTAAAGTATTTGTTTGTAGAAATATCTGCTACATCAAAGTAAGCGAGATATTCTTATTGTTATTAAGAAGAGGAACTTGCAAGAAAAGGTTGCAATTCCAGTTATGACCCTTTTCCAACTCTGCCAACAGTAATCATGTTGCAGGAAATAAATAAATTTGGATGATGAACCAATGATGGAGTATTCACCGCGCCCGCTGTTCCAATCTTGATGATCAGTCGAGATCGTACAGCTCAATTTAGATTTACTACCGGTAGAAGGAAGAACTGACGGCTTTACTTGTGTACCGCCTTACTAGCTCTCCCCGGCCAACGGTTGGGCCAAAGGGGATGGACCGGCGCTACTCGGCCTCTTACACGACTCCTAGTTCAAATAGAATTCATGATTCTGAATGTAACGTTCGTCCCCCTTTCCCCAAGTATAATACTTGTTGATAAGACTCCACAAAGTAGTCGTATCTAGTTGGAAAGGAAAATTTACCAATAACTCCCAAGCTATTACTTGGTAACGGATATCAACTTGTTCCAGTGATCTTACCCCTCGAAAGATGAGAAGGTAAGCAACGACTTAATAAGTCAACAGCACCCGAGTTGCGAGTGAAGGGAATACTTTATGACCGGGAAGTCGACAAGATAAATAACATTTTCCAAGTAAGGTTCCCTTATTATTAAGGAGGTAGACTCAAAGAAGAATGATGTCTGAGAACCTTCCTTGATATAGGATTAATAATAATATGACTCCGAAATATTTTTCGTAATAATCGAAGAAGATAAACCTTATTGAGGTTATTCTAAGTATGGAATAAATATTCAGAGAATATTTATTGAATTAAAAATATTTAAAGAATATTCAGGAATATGAAAGAATATCTTTAATCAGAGTATTTTTCAAATAATTCTTGAAGAAATATCGAGAGAATATTTATTGCATAATTAAATATTCAAATGAATATTCCAAATAATATTCATTAATCAATAAGACCTGAAAGGAATATTTAAAATATTTAAAATAATATTCGATGATTAAATAGAACCCTGGATGAATATTCAAAATAATATTCATAATTAATTAGGAATTTAAATGAATATCAATAAAGTAATATTCATTTAATAAATAATATCCTAAATGAATATCAAGTAATATTCATTTAGTAATCCAAGCTTTAAAGGAATATTCGATATAATATTCGATAAGTAAATCAAGCTTCAGATGAATATTGAAGATAATATTCATCAAGTACTTAATACCTTAAATGAATTTTCAAAAGTAATATTTATTTAATGAAATAATATTCTAAATGAATGTCCACATAATATTCATTTAGTAGTCTCATCTTTAGAAGAGTATTCGAAATAATAATCGATAATCAATTCGACTCCGAATGAATATTGACGAATATTATTCGTCGAATGATTACGTTCAAATAATTATTTGAAGTAAGGATCGTTAAAATAATTAGTCTCGAACGAATATTCAAATAATATTCGTCGCCCAAATAATAGAAAATATTTACTTAAATATTTTCCTCCGAGGTAATCTCGATATATCAAGGAATATTGACTCCCGGTCTATTTTTGATTAATAAGATGTATACGCCCTTCTATGAGGGTCTTACAATAATCGGCTTATAACTGATATATAACTATCTAGCTTATAAGCCAACAATAACATTCAGGGAACAAGTATATCACTTCAACTTGAAAGTAGGCATGCATGCAATGGCATATGTATATCAGCATATATATATATATATTTATTCAATCACAACAACAGCCTAAAAGAAGGGAATTGGAACTTGCCTGGTAGTCGAGTACGGTAAGGGGTAGTGGTAGCGGGTCCCGGTTCAGCTTGGTGATCTATAAATAGCCAAGGCATTCGGGATTAATCACTTAACATATTAAAAGTTAAGTTATACTTAATTCGAAACACGTTCTCGAGTTATCTCGTTATACCCCTTTTTGTGGATTACTTTTATCACTGATCCGACCCGACATTCGTTCGTTAATACGACATGTCATTGCATTTATACTTGGGACATACTTAAGTCATATGAGTTCTAAGGTTGATCGTTACGAACCAATATTATACTCCGAGTTTTATCGCCCGTTTTCTAAGTGTTTTACCGAAGTTATAAAAGAGTCGTCTTTTAGGGGTTCGTTCGCGTTTAACCTTGACTCGAACATTTTTAATAAATCGAAAAATGATCTTTTTGACATACGGTTTTCTTTCACGCCTTCCTTTTTACCTCTAGTATTTATTTACCAAGATTCGCCATGACGTTACATAGTTTACGAGGGTTCAATTACAGTTACGAACTTTCGTTTACGGATTCGAACTACTTTTAGTAATTTGGTCATAAATCCTAAACCGTAAGTCCGTTTCATGCGATCTTTATATCAAAACGAAGCTTGAAACATAATCTATCCTATCATGGCAGAAAATGAAGCTGTACAGTGAGTTATAGCTACTGTGATGCTCGGTGTTTAATAGTCTAACGAAAATTCGGCATTACGACGGCTATAAATCGAACGTTCTAAAATTCATAACAATCAATCCAAGCCACACCGGGCATACTATACATGGTTTTCATCTTAACCAGTCCAAGAAGGTTTGAATTAACCATCATAATCATCAAAACTCTTAAATCATCACTACTAACTACATAATCATGCTTTTATGCATATAACAACACCATAATCTTAACTAATCTAAAACCATCAAGAACATATATAAAACTCAAAGTAAGATCTTGGGTTCTTAAGAATTATACCTTCCTTGGAGAGTGTACAAGCTATAATAACCCTTATATAGTCCTTGTATGGCTTTAACAAAGCTTAAATCATCCAAAGAAACCAAGAAATCAAAGTTAGTTTCTTGAAAACACTATTCACCCTCATCTTTGAGGATTTATTTGAAAATGGAAAACATGGAGTTTGAAGCTAAGATTTCTAGGAGATCATTTTTATGAAATATAGGACTCACCATAAAAATTTGGAGATCAAACAATGGTTGGAAGGTGGATTTTGAAATCTTAAAACTCCAAAATTCGAAGTGCCTTGGTTTTGGGGGAAAAACAGTGAACTTCTCGAATTTATTTACCCATCCAAACGATCTTCAAAAATTATGAAATTAAATCCCCAACTTCACCTTGATGTGTAGAAGCTCCATGAATTTTTTCATGATTTTTAGATGAGTAGATCTAGGTGAAAAAAAATGGCAAAGACCCCTGCCCTGGAAAATGCAACTGCTGGAAAAATGGGGGAGAGGTGGTGTTTGCTTGGCTAGTTGTCAAATGATATTTGTGATATGTATAAGTGGGTATAGCTGCTAATACTCCTCTTAATACAAGTGTCAAAGGTTTATGGTGTGTTAGAAAAATTGATGATGTGAAGCCTTGTTGTTTTCTTCTTGTCCATCCACCTCATTACTTCCTTTCTCATTTCTTTTCTTCATTTCATTTCCACCAAATATTCTTATATATAACCCCAGCTGATCAAGTAGGGTTTTTTTTTTATCTCGTTACGTATTTAATCCGTAATTTCTTTCGCGTTTGCTTGATCGCTTAATCTTGTTATAAAGTTCTAGCGATTTCTAGAACACTTGTTATTCTAACTCAAAGGTTTTCATTCTAAATCCTCAAATCATACTTAATAAATAAAATCCTTGAATCCTTAACATTATAATACTCTTGTCTTGATCGTATTGATAGGCTCTTTACGGTTCGGTCAAATATTGTACCGAAAAAGAATTTGGAATTTCTGAATTCCGATCGTCTCTGCATTCACTTATTTCCTCCGCGTATTACTAATATGACTTCGAAACATCCATAACACGTCCCGTACATAGGGTGGCGTGAAAAGTTTTCCAACTTACAAAGTCACTATTCATCCACCAAATTACTATGCACGTACAGGAAACACTATGCACGTACGGGAAATACTATGCACGTACGGGAAATACTATGCACGTATGGGAAATACTATGCACGTATGGGAAATACTATGCACGTATTCATTTCTCTTCAAGGATCCATTAGCTCCTTCCTGGATGGTAGATTATTCTTATCTAGGTCCTCAACCATCGAATTACTCTATTCTGACAATATACCAATGCATCAGGATCATTGTCCAAAGCAATATCCATTCATTACAATCATTGTTCTTTGAAACCACCATTCATTAGAGCTGGTGACCTTGTTGTTGGAATCATTGTTCCTCATTTTATCATTACTTAATAAAAGTTTTAATTATATCCAAAATTTGGGGTTCTTACATTTGGCTTAGGTGACCTCGCTCTAATACTGGTTCTCATAGTATTTGGCGCTCGTTTTCGGGCCTTAAAAATGAAGGTCCCTTTCTCCCTAAATGCTCACACACACTCCCTGTCTCACGCTAGTGTATGTCTTCAATAATAGATCCAAAATAAGAAGCAGTACCTGCAAAAACTGGATAAGAAAAATAATTTGCAGTTATGGGATCTGTTCCTATTGTTTCCTGAGTTTGAATCTGAGGCTGAGAGGCTGCAAAGTGTTCTTGTACAACATCAGAACCGATCATCTTTGCAGCATCAGTACGTACCGGTGAAGGTACTTCTGAAGTTCGTAAAGCTTCATGTCCTTTTGAAGCAACAGTATCTTCAAAAGGTACAAATTCCTCACCAAAATCCCTATGTGCAGACTGTGCAAGGGGAGAATCACTCACGTGAGTTGGAGTGATTGAGTGCGACACACTAGGTTTGGACTGGGCTGTTGAAGTGGCAGCATGAAAATTTTTGGCTTTCTTTCGAATAAGTGGCTGCTCTTCAGGGTCACTCTCAATCTCATTTCCTAAATCTATAGGTGCTGGCCTTTTAGCTTCCGTCAACAGAGGTGAAAGAGAATAAGAATGTGTGTCAGACTCAAAAATATAGCTCTCACCCTGGGATAGATCCTGCGGGCTAGCAGTCTCTTGGGTCTCGGAATAAGATACATAGGAAGAGGATTGAGTAGTATGCAGAGAGAGGTTACCTTCATCATTACCTTGTTCATCATCACTTTGCTCATCAGGAATCGCTTCAAATGCTTCAGCATGAGCAGATGGATTCTGTGCATATGACGATACTTGCGATGATTCCGCCAAAGTAGTGTTAGGTCCAAATGTGTTGTAAGGGGGGGTGAATACAACTTTTCGAATATGAGAAGCAATAAATACGATGCAATAAATGAACACACAGATTCAAGGAATATATTTCTTATATATAACTTGAAATGGTTGCTACAACATTCATTACAAAGTATGACAGAAGTTCAGAGAGAAGTGAATGATACTAAGCTCTGTGAATGCACTCTCTCTCTTTTTCTTGTGTTTTTCTCAAGAATTGCTCACTAACTAAAACATTACACAAGTACTTCTATTTATACTACATGTAATCTATGTCCTGTAGTCTTCAAAGACTAAGATATACGTGGCCCAATGATGTCCACATAAATCTTGCCTTATCTTGAAAGCTTGGAAATCTGCCAATCAGAAGATGCCATGTGTCATGTTGAAGCTGCACTCTAAGTAGAATTTCTACTTGAGAATTTCTACTTAGCCATCTCGAATTTCTAAGTAGAACTTCTACTTAGAAATATTCTACTTGGTCATCCAGAACATTTAGTACTTAGAAAATATTCTGGTCTTCAACTTGAAACTTCAATGCACATCTTGAACTTGTGATATCTTCATGTCTTCTTTATTCTTCACCAAGCTCTTGAACATGGATCTTTATTACTGACATAAACTTGCTATCAATGTCCTGACACTTGATGCACTGGTCGGGTTCATAAGTGACTAGTCTTGATAGTGTTTTTGCTTCTTGAATAAATTACCATATCCAATTAGTAATGTGGCTTTCCAATATTTGCTTTCCTTCTTGTTCACTTGAAATCAATTAGTCTCATTGATACTGATAGTTATGATCTTGATTCTTGACTTTTCAAATCACTGAGGCATGAACAACTTTGACTTGAACTTCTTTCAATGATTTCTTCTTGGCTTGATCATAGTTAACATGTGAATTGTATCAATTACATTGTCTTCATTTAGTGTTGATTTCTTTGTGACTTCTTGTTCTTGATTGTCTTTTGGTTAAGTATCTTTTCCTTTAGATGAGTTACATTAGTTATAGTGTTACAAGTTTACACACTCTGCCTTTCAATCTCCCCCTATTTGACTGTCTAACAATGACATTCAAATTAATGAAGGATAACTCAACTAAACAATGAGATGAGAAAAGATAATTAACATTACAGTCTTGAATAATTTACAATTGAAATTTACTTGAAAACAATACAAAGAACTTAAACTAGAAACAAAATTCGAACTTCGAATTAAAGATCATTTGAGTGATTCCTATCACCTGGATTATTTCATACCTTTTAGTCAAACTTATATCACCTTATTGGATTCATTCTAAGGTGAATTTTCCTCAAGTGAGTTAAAGCAACCGAAAGACATGAAGTTTTTCCAACTTCAAGTTCACACCACTCTGACCTTTAACCCTAATTCCGTTTCCTCTTTCTAGCTTCAGCAGCTTGGTCTTTCTCTTCTTTTTGCCTTCTGCGCTTCTCCTTCTGCTGCTGTTCTTTCTTGTACACTGGATCGCGAAGCTGCTTCCACCTAGCATTCAATAGACTTACAGCTTCCATTTCTAGAGGATTCTTGGGCTCTGGATAAGGATGTTTGAAAAGTCTTCTGAGTTTGTCCACCTCCTGAGTAGTCCTGATCTTTGGAATGTCCTCAAAGTTCTTCATTATAAGCTGAGGTTTCCAGTGTGATTTATCAGCTTTAAACTGACAATAGATCATCTTGGGGTAGCCCTTGACACGGTCAGTATTGTGGACACTAGCTGCATCTCGCTCCATCCGCTTCTTTTCCACCACTACCTCAGACAGGTAACTCATGAGTCTCTGCTTTTCTTCCACATACATATCTTCCACTTCGCCCCATTTGAATACATGTAATACTCTCTCCAGAAATGCAGCATCGTGAGTCTGTAGCAGCCATTTTCTACTAATATGCAAGAATGTTTGATTCTGGTTTGCATCTATGAATACTAAGGCATGAGCTATATCTTCAACATAAGCGTGTATCCAGTATACACTATCACTTCCTGGAACACCAATTGCCTCCCTTATCTCTCCTTGTTCCAGTGCTCCAGAAGGAAGAGTCAGAGCTTCATCTACATTCTTCATTGCTTGAAGAATATTCCATTTCTTCTCCATCAGCTCCGGCTCAATCTTCACGTTATCTAGAGGGTTTGGAGCAATGATATCATACTTCCACACCTCATTGCTCTTCTTGAATATGACTCTTTCAATGATCTTCACGGATTTGTCTTTAAGCTCAGAAGCGAATCCCTTACTCATCATTTGTCTACAGACAGCTTTGAGAGATTCCACTGAAAGCTCCATTAGATCATTTTCCTTCATGCTAACCCTCTTCATCTTTCCGTCAACTACCATCCGGACAAAATTTGGATATGCTGAGAATTCTGGACCCTTGTCCTCTGCTAGCTGCATTAACTGATCCCTATACAGAATGCTTAGCTCCTCAGATTGAGAGTATTGAATTTTTGTCGCTAGCAAGAACTACTCTAACGCAGATCTTCTCGTTATGAATTGGTCATCCACATTATGAATTGGTCATCCACATATAGGAAAGATGTTGGGACTCCTTCTACCAAAGACAAAATAACCTGCCACTCCTTAAGTGTTGCATTGTATCCAACCCTGACTTTAGAAATTAATCTCTTCAAAGCACTTATATAGTCCCCAATCATTGGATTCTGCAAATTCAGGTTGTAGAACAGGTCATCTGCCTCCTTGTTATGAACTCCTTTCACACAGGGTCCCATCAATATCTTCCTTGCTTCATCCCACTTCTGTCCTATCCTTCTCTTGTCGAGATCAACTTGAGGATCAGCTAGCCTTGCAAGCTCATGATCATACTGCTTCCCTTGGAGCTCCACTTTCTTTTCTAGGAATGCAGCACGTTCTTGCATCATCTTCATTTTATGGAACTGAGCTTGTTCCAAGGCTAACTGTTGAGCTTTAAGGGTTTCCTCATCAACAGGAATTTCTTCAGGCATTCCGGAAGACATCCCAGCACCTCCACCTTGTTCCTTCAAAGATCTCTTTATAGCATGTGTCAAAGGTACGTCTTCCATATCAGAATCTGAGTCAAGTACCTCCTGTACTATTTCCTAATGACTCAGGTCAACGAATGGTTCATCAACCATCATTGCCTTACCCTTTTTCCTCCTCAGAGCCTCTTCATCAACAGCAGGCTCAATTTCTGTTTCCTTGACAAGATCAGCGGGTTCTTCAATTTCTTCGATGTGAACTGCCTGCTGTCTCGTCTCCTTTCCACTCTCCCCCTTAGGTGAGTTATCCTGAGCTCCACCTTGGTCTTCAGATCCACCAGCTGCATAAGAACCTCCAAAACCAGAACCGGAGGCTCCCGCTCCACTAGCACCACCTGCACCAGCATCGGGGGGAGGTTGTTGCGACTCGAAACACTCCGGGGGCACAAAACTCCTGACTGCGAACATCATTCTACTGATCTCCACGGCCATTGTATGCATTGTAGACTCCATTGCCCCCATCCTTTCATTAAGAGTGCTTCCCAAGACACCACCAGCATGGCCCAAGTCATTGACCTTGTTTGTCAAAGCATCAAAAGCCATAGCTTGACTTACCATTCGTGCTGCGTAGTCATCAAGAGCCCTTTGATTGTTCCCAATGTTAATCCCGAACGGCCCCATCGTCTGCCCGAACTGCTTCATCTGATTTTCCATAGAAGTCATACGTGTATCAATATTTTCAATATTAAGGGACGGTGTTTGATTTAGGTGACCTCGCTCTAATACTCGTTCTGTTAGTATTTGGCGCTCGGTTTCGGGCCTTAAAAATGAAGGTCCCTCTCTCCCTAACCTCTCACACACACTCCCTGTCTCACGCTCGTGTATGTCTTCAATGATTGATCCAAAGTATGAAGCAGTACCTGCAGAAATTGGATAAGCAATATAATTGGCAGTTATGGGATCTATTTCTGTTATGTCCTGAGTTGGAATCTCAGGCTGAGGGGCTGCAAAGTGTTCTTGTATGAAATCAGAACCGATCCTTTTTGCAGCATCAGTACGTACCGGTGAAGGTACGGCTGAAGTTGTTAAAACTTCATGTCCTTTTGAAGCAACAGGATCTTCAAAAGGTACATAATCCTCACCAAAATCCCTATGTGCAGATTGTTTAAGGGGAGAACCACTCTCGTGAGGTGGAGTGGTTGCGTGTGACACACTAGGGTTTGACTGGACTTTTGAAGTAGCAGCATGAAAAATTTTGGCTTTCTTTCGAATAAGATGCTGCACTTCGGGGTCACTCTCCTCATCATCTCCTACATATACATGTGCTGGCTTTCTGACTTCCGTTAACAGGGGTGAAAGAGAATAAGAATGTGTGTCAAATTCAGAAATATAGCTCTCACCCTCGGATAGATTCTGCGGGTTAGCAGTCTCTTGGGTCTCGGAATCAGATACATAGGAGGAGGAATGAATAATATGCAGGGAGAGATTACCTGATTCATTACCTTGTGCCTCATCGCTTTGCTCATCAGGAATCTCATCAAATGCCTCAGCATGAGCATATGATGAAACTTGCGATGATTCTCCCAAATTGGTAACTCCTGCATCATATGTAAGCCACATTTGAATATTTTCAGGAATTGACATCGGTTTACCTTGATGTTTATCCTGATTAGCAATGGTTGAAAGTGACTTAGTGCCCATCCCAAGCGATGCAGATGTTGGGCTTCTGGCAAATCTTGTCTAACAGCAAGAGCATCCTTCGGTATTAAATCATTAATCAGCATTTGTAGGAACCGAGGAAACCAGCAGACAACATCAGTTGTAGTGAGGTCTCTTCTTGCAGGAGATCCCATTGTGGCCACTATCTCAGAGAGAACTATGCGTCCATAATTTATATCCAGTTCTCTTGCTAGGGCAACTGCAAAGGTTTGCATTGGAATTGGAATTTGATGAAAATCTTTTTCGCGTGCCCGAAAACATCTTGTGATGGCCTCGAAAAAGTAATTCCATTCCACATGGAAGAATTGTTTTTGGATGTTTCCAGTGATCTGGCCAGTCGGAGGATAACATCCTATTTCTTCAAAGAATGTGAGGCGTTGTTCCGCTGTAGGTTCTGCATCATAAGCATCTTTGATTGGGAATCCCAGAACCCTGTTGACAATTTCTTCAGTCACCTCATATTCCTGACCCGCTAAGGTAAACCTGAAACCGTAGGGGGTTGTTTTGCTCCCAAAAGTAACCGCACTAGTCCATAATTGCTGTAAAGCATCATGTACTAGTGTAGGTTTAGCAGTAAAAGCATGGCTAGCCTTGGAGTACAAATTAAGAAATCGTACCCAAAACTTAAACCGTGGGAGTTGATCACCAATTTCCGTAGAAATATTATAAAAAATGTTTTTAGAAAGTGAAAATTGGTGAGCCATTTTAATTAAATGTTTTTCTTGAAGAGATGTGAAATTTTTTTTTTTAATTTTGAAAAACAAGTAATTTACGAATTAAAGGTTGTATCCCTTTTAATTTAACAAGAATAACAAAAGTTCTTTTGAGAAATTAAACTACAGGATTCAATCAATAGCCAATACTAAATCTGAATATTCAATGAAGATGAATATTCGTGTGTATACCAGTGAAATCGTGTGTGTTTAGATAGAGAATATGAAATCGTGTTTTATGAACAGTTACACAAACAACTTATGTTCGTGTGTATGTATATACGCGTGTATGAATGGTCACTAAACACACCACCACAACGATTAAGGATAACACAGTGAATAGCAGTCAAATAATTGGCAGTAATTCGTGATTAGTATGAGTTTAATCACAAAAACACGGATTAATGGTATGTAATTTGTGAAATCGCCCTGTTTTTGTGAAGCTGCTGCTGTGAAAATGAAATTAGGTAAAGTGAATGATGCATCGAGTTAGAGATGTATATATAGATGATTGTGAAATGACAAAAGTGTCCCTGTTAAAAAGAGTGAAAAATACCAAGTCCATACAGGGAACACCTAAGTCGAACTCTATCTCGAACATCAAGTCGAACTTCGAGATGAAGTTCGAGATAGAGGTTAACTCGAACAAATAAGCACAAATAAGCACTTTAACCAATTTTACAGCAAAGACTACAGGGACATCTTATCTCGAACTTGATTGACTTGTAAACTTGGAAAATTCCCCTCCAGTAAAAGAAATAAAGGAAAATTCGAGATACGTTTCGAGTTAGAAGTTTAACTCTATCTCGAACATCAAGTCAAAATTCGAGTTGAGTCTCGAGATAGAGACTAACTCGAAGTTAATCTCAATTCTTTCCAAAATATCTTGAATGGAGACCTAATCTCAACCTTCGAGATAAGATTCGAGTTAGGAGTAACTCAAAAATTCCCTTCTAAGCAACTGAGATCTCTATCTCGAACATCAAGTCGAAATTCGAGTTGAGTTTCGAGATAGACTAACTCGAAGTTATTCTCAGTTCTTTTCAAAATATTCCCTTAATGGAAACCTCATCTCAACCTTTGAGATAAAATTCGAGATAGACTTTATCTCGAATATTTTGAAGATATAACTAGGCACACTGGTAACTCGAACTCGAACTCAAAGTCGAATTTCGAGATGAATTTCGAGATAGACAACTCGAAATTCTTCCCAGACTTAGAATTTTCAAAACTTCACTCTGACAGCTTAAGTCGAAATTCAAGTCGAATTTCTAGATGAGTTTCGAGATAGAAACTAACTCGAAATTTTGAAGATTTTAAATTCTAAGGCCTCTAATTACATGAAAAACATAGGTAAATTCATCTAAAAATCATGCAAAATTTAGAATATTATGAATTTAACTCCCCCTATGATCATGCAATCTAACAAGCATAAATTCACAGATTTGTGCTATAAAAGACACTTAAAACACAATGAATTTATGCAAACCATATGCAAACTATAACAATCATTAATTAGGCATTTTAAAGTCTAAGTACATAATGATTAAGTAGCTTGCACATACAAACATAAACCTGGATTTTACAGATAGAAGGCTTTACTAACTTGTGTTAAGCATTCCCAATTCACCAACCAATCTATTGAATGTTACTTCATCAAGAGGTTTGGTGAATATATCTGCAATTTGTTGCATTGTGGGCACAAAATGTAGCTCCACAGTCCCCTCCTCGACATGTTCTCTTATGAAGTGATAACTGATGTCGATGTGCTTGGTTCTTGAGTGATCTACAGGATTGTTGGTTATGGTAATGGCACTTGGGTTGTCACACATAATTGGAATTTTCTTGTGCTCCATGCCATAATCCTTCAATTGGTTCCTCATCCACAGTATTTGAGCTACACAGCTTCCAGCAGCAATGTACTCAGCTTCAGCAGTAGAAGTAGATACTGTATGTTGCTTTTTACTTTGCCAGGACACCAATCTTCTGCCAAGAAATTGGCAAGCACCAGATGTGCTTTTCCTATCAATCCTGCAACCTGCATAGTCTGAATCCGAATAGCAAATTAGATTAAAACCTGTATCTCTTGGGTACCAAATCCCTAGATTTGGTGTGCCCTTGAGATACCTAAAAATTCTCTTGACGGCTACGAGATGTGATTCTCTAGGATCCGCTTGGAACCTTGCACATAAACAAGTTGCGAACATTATATCAGGTCTACTTGCAGTTAAATAGAGGAGTGAGCCAATCATACCTCGATAGCTTGTGATGTCAACTGGTTTACCTGATTTGTCTTCATCAAGCTTCGTGGCTGTTGCCATGGGAGTCTTAGCTGCTGATGCATCTTCTAGATTGTACTTTTTGAGTAAATCTCTGACGTACTTGGATTGACAGATAAAGATACCATCTTTTCTCTGACTGATCTGTAATCCAAGGAAGAAGGACAGCTCTCCCATCATGCTCATCTCATATTTTTCCTGCATTAGCTTGGCAAATTTCTCGCACAAGCGCTCATTTGATGACCCAAAAATAATATCGTCTACATAGACTTGAACAAGTATTAAGTCATTTCTTACATTTTTATAGAACAATGTTTTATCAATTACTCCCCTAGTAAAACCATTTTCAATTAAGAATAAGGATAGGGTTTCATACCATCGCCTTGGGGATTGCTTGAGGCCATAGACAGATTTGAAGAGAAGATACACAAAATTTGCATGTTCTGGATCAACGAAGCCAGGCGGCTGTTCCAGATACACTTCTTCTTCTAACTCTCCGTTCAGGAAGGCACTTTTCACATCCATCTGGAAAACCTTGAAGTTCTTATGTGCTGCAAATGCCAAGAACATCCTGACTGCCTCAAGTCTTGCAACTGGTGCATAGGTTTCATCATAATCAATTCCTTCTCGCTGAGAATAACCTTTTGCAACCAAACGAGCCTTGTTTCGTGTTACAAGTCCGTTTTCATCCAGTTTATTTCTGAATACCCACCTAGCTCCAATTACTGATATGTTCTTTGGTTGGGGTACCAGTTTCCAAACTTTCTGCCTTTCAAACTGATTGAGTTCCTCTTGCATTGCAATCACCCAATCAGCATCACCAAGAGCTTCTTCTATTTCTTTAGGTTGAAGCTTGGATAAGAACCCAGAATATAAGGAAATATTAGCCAGGTCAGCTCTTGCAGTTCTTCTAGTAGTCACACCAGCATCTGGATCACCAATAATTAATTCAAACGGATGATCTCTATTCCATACCCGTTCTCCTGGAAATTGTCTAGATGATTCAGCTTGACTTTCTGAGTTGTGGTGCTGACTACTTTGATTATTTTCACTAACTCCCCCTGAGTTAGTGCCAGCTCCTACAGAACTAGAGTCAACTCGAATCTAGCCTTGAACAGTAGTCCTTGAGCTGCTATTTACTCCCCCTGTGTTGTTGCCGGTTCGTACTGAAGAAGTCTCTCCTGATCTTGTAGAATTAGCTTGTTCACTAGACTCAGGTTCTTCATGTACACTTGGAACATTTAATGGAACAACCAACTCAGGTTCATCTTCAAGATCTTCTAAGTCCAGATTCTGAAATTTTAGGGACTCAGGTTCACTAGAATCTCTTGAAATTGATGAGAGTTTGGTATCGTCGAATCTGACGTTGTAGCTTTCAGTCACTTTTCGATCATTCACTAAGAACACTCTATAAGCTGCCACCACATCTATGGAATAACCAACAAAGATTCCTTCACGAGCTTTTGCTGCAAACTTGCCTAGATTTTCATCATCTATAAGTACATAGCATTTTGCTCCAAAGACATGAAAGTATTTGATTGTTGGTCTTCTGTTGTTCATTAATTCACATGGTGTCTTTTCTTTATCTTTTATAATCAAGGTTCTATTTTGAGTGTAACAAGCGGTACTCACTGCTTCGGTCCAGAAGTACAAAGAAAGTTTTGAATCATACAACAAAGTTCTTGCTGCTTCAACCAAAGTTCTATTCTTCCTTTCAACTACTCCATTTTGCTCTGGAGTTCTCGGGGCTGAATACTGACGACGTATTCCTTTAGATACACAGAAGTCATTCAGCACTGCGTTTTTGAATTCAGTGCCATTGTCTGATCTAATCTTCTTCACAGTAAGTGTTGAAACATTCTCAATTTGAGTGATGTGATCAATGATTAAGAAAGGTACTTCATCTTTCGTCATTGCGAACAATACCCATGTATACTTGGAGAAGTCATCCACGATTACCAATGCAAATCTTTTCCTAGACAAAGATGGGACATTCACTGGGCCAAACAAATCCATATGAAGAAGTTGCAGAGGCTCAGTAATACTAGAAATTTCTTTGCTTTTATGCGATGCTCGCTTCGACTTTCCCATTTCACAAGCTTCACAAAGTCCTTTCGGAGCGAACTCCATTTGAGGTAGATCTCTCACCAATTCTCGCCTCGCGAGAGCATTCATCGTTTTGAAGTTTAAGTGAGATAGCTTTTTGTGCCATAACCAGCTTTCATCATCCGAGGCTTTGCTGTAGAAACAGGTGACCTCATTCTGATTTGCTGAATCCATGTCTGCAACAAAAAGATCTGCCTTTCGAACTCCTCTCAAAGCCAATGAGCCTTCCTTGATGTGAGTGATTGATACACCTTTCTTGTTGAAGACAATTTCGTAACCTTTGTCACAGAATTGACTGATACTCAACAGATTATGCTTCAGTCCCTCAACATAGGAAATATCTTCAATGATGACATTACCAGTCTTCAGTTTGCCATATCCCTTAGTCACACCTATGCTGTCATCTCCAAAGGTAACATAAGGGCCAACCTTCATAACCAACTCTGTAAGCAGGGACTTGTTTCCAGTCATATGCCTCGATGCTCCACTGTCTAGCACCCATATAACTTTATTTCTATTCTGCTTAACGCCCTGCAATGACAGATTGGTTAGACATTCTTCGGAACCCAACTTTGATTGGGCCCGG
This sequence comes from Saposhnikovia divaricata, assembly GCA_036435485.1. Lineage (NCBI taxonomy): Eukaryota > Viridiplantae > Streptophyta > Magnoliopsida > Apiales > Apiaceae > Saposhnikovia > Saposhnikovia divaricata. The sequence continues at coordinate 80,276,858 of CM071599.1, forward strand.
CTTTTCGATAAGATCGAGAATCAACAGATTTAACAACAGGAGATGCACTTTTCTTAACATTACTAGAGCTTTCGACTTTCTCCTTTCCTTTCTCAGACTTGACAGATTTGTCAGTCTTAGGAGAAGGTTTGTCACTCCTAACTTTAGGAGGACTGACAGTCTTGGCTCTCACATGCTTTTTCTTGATGTTTGAACTAGCAACAGTATTTGAGCATGACTGGCTAGATGCATTCATTAAATTCACAAAAGTTTGCATGACGTTAAAAGTGCATGGCATACAATTAGGTTGACCACACTGTGCATGATTCTGATGCAGATTATTCATTGTATGTGTGGTAGGCATGGAATGTGCAGTAGGAACATTTATGTTAGCTTTACATGCATAAGAAAGATGTTCAGTAGATTTACAGTGATAACATGCTTTCTTTATACGTTCAGCCTTAACCTCTTTTATGCCTTTTTCTTTCTTTCCTTGTTGTTTAACAGCCTTAGCTCCTAATCCTAGTCTAGATTCATCTCTAGGGAAATTTATTTTAACTTGTTTGATAGGAGTTATAGGTTGTGCTTTCTGGCGATCTTCCATCTCAATCTCATATCTAGCTATTAATTCAGTCTCTTCTTCTTCTATTCTAGGAACAAGGTGTTTGTAGATAGGTTTGACAGTTGATTTAAGAATGCTAGGTGTTTCCTTTTTAAAGTCACTGGAACTAGGGTCAATAGGTCTCTTTCCTTCTTTCTTAGGAAGGTCAGAATAATCAAGTCCTATACCTACTCCAGTTATCTTCTTAAATGTGTCATTATCTACATACACTTTACTAGCAGCTAGTTTGTAAGCTTCGTATTTAGTTTCTAACTCAGCTAGTTTGTTCCTAAGACATGCTTCTACTTCTTCCTTAAGGACGAGCTTGTGTTCCGGAGATTTAATAAAGTCTCTTAGGGAAGTATCTACAGTGCAAGCAGCCTCTAACTCTTCCACTTTTGCCTCAAGCATTCTGTTTTTGGCAACAAGTGTTTTCTGTTCCTTTTGAGAAGAGTCTAGACTTTTGCACAACATATAGATTTCTTCACTAAGAGCCCCGTTCTGTTCCTTATAATCATCAATGGACATTTCTACTTTAAGAGTTAGAACTGGTACCTCTGGTTCCTCTGATGTCTCTGCCATGAGGGCAAAGTTTGCTACATGAGTAACATCTTCCTCATCTGAATCATCCCAAGCTCTTCCTTCTGTCACCAATAAAGCTCGTTTTCCATGTCTTTCCTTCACCAGCGATTCATACTTGCTTTTGAGGGCTTCATATGTCTCTTTTGGATAAGTCTGTTTAGGCTTTTTGCAGTCCGAGGCAAAATGTCCAGCTTCACCACAATTATAGCATTTGAACTTCATTTTGAAATACAAAGGAGATTTGTAGCTGGTATTCTTGCCTTTACCTTGGTAGCCTGACGAACTACCACCACCCTTAGCAGCCCGATAGAAAGATGAAGAATTTCTCTGTGGTCGGTTGCTCTTTCTGAATCTCATGTTGCTGAACTTCCTTGCCATGTATGCCACGACACTATCGTCCATGTTGTCCAGCTCTTCTTGGGTGTAGTAGTCATCATCACTGTTAGATGTGCACTCGTCATCATTATCAACTTGATGTGGTGCAAGTGATGATTTAGGCTTTGCTGCAACCATTGCCTTCTTAGACTCTTCCTCATTAGCAACTAATCCTGATGCAGTTTCTTTTCCTTTTGAATCATTGTCCCATGCTTGATCTTGAAGTGTTTCCAGCTCATAGGTCTTTAATATTCCATAATACTCTTCCAGAGAAGTTGTATGCAAATCTCTGGTCTCTCTTATTGCGTAGACCCTATGTTCAATGCTCTTTGGCTGGTTCCTCAGATATCTCGTATTAGTCTCAACCATGGTGAGAGTTACACCTCTCAGATTCAAATCCAATACCAACTGACTGAATCGTAGATAGACGTCTGTTATGCCTTCTCCTTTTCGTATTCTGAAGGTGTCATACTCCATCTTGAGTATGAGTGTCTTGTTACTTCTAACCTCTGCAGATCCTTCCATGACAACTTCTATCTTGTCCCAAATCTTCTTTGCTGTAGTCAGACCTTTGACTATGTTGAACATTTCATGATCAAGAGATTCCATCAAGGTTTGTCGTACGGCAGTATCACAAGCTATTTGCTCCTTGTCAGCATCCGAAAAGTCCGCTGCCTTTTTGGGCTCAGACCGAGGTGAACCACTCCTCCTTCCGTATGCGCAGGAATAACCACCATTGGAACAAATTTACCCTTGTCAAGGACTTCCAGATATTCAGGGTTAACAGTCTCTAGATAGAGTCTCATTCTGAAAACCCATTCTTCATAGTGATCTCGGTTGAACATTGGGATCTTGAATGCATTTTTAGGAGCCATTTTAATTCTGGTCACTAAAAGTTTCTAAGTACCCAAGACTAGGCTATGTAGAATTTATATGTAGAGCTTTTTCCTAAGTCGAAATTTCTCTAAGTAGAAATTTTGCTCAAGTCGAACTTCACTAAGTCGAAGTTGTCCAAGTCGAAATTCTATGTAGAAAATCTCAAGTAGAAATTCTATGTAGAACTTTTGTCCTTAGAATAATTTTGCTGCAGATCACTTTAATATTGAATAAACAATATTATCTCTTTAACACCTTTTTGACTTTTGATGCTTTACTCACCTAACCCACCTAACCCACATGCTAGGTACTGAGTATGTCCTGATGTACTTTCGGCCGTGAATAATGCAAATCAAAAATCCAAAAACACCTTTTTATTCCTTTACTATTTATCTGTTTGAAAAGGAGATCAAAAAGTTGTTGGGTCGTCTTCTTTGATAAGAACAAATGATGAACACTCAAGAACACCAAATATCAAAGTGCCCAGATTAATTCACAAAAATTAATTAAAATACACACAAGCTAAATAATCACACCTGGAGTATTTAAATAATTTTTCGGATGAGTTTTTCACTACAAACGAATTAAAGCTCACTTTTCGAGAAAATGAAAAGTAGATCTAGAAAATGAAAAACTCACGATTCTTCCACTAAACACAAGGATCTATGTTTTGTATGTTAAACATATAGCTTTGATACCAATTGTTAGGTCCAAATGTGTTGTAGAGGGGGGTGAATACAACTTTTCGAATATGAGAAGCAATAAATACGATGCAATAAATGAACACACAGATTCAAGGAATATATTTCTTATATATAACTTGAAATGGTTGCTACAACATTCATTACAAAGTATGACAGAAGTTCAGAGAGAAGTGAATGATACTAAGCTCTGTGAATGCACTCTCTCTCTTTTTCTTGTGTTTTTCTCAAGAATTGCTCACTAACTAAAACATTACACAAGTACTTCTATTTATACTACATGTAATCTATGTCCTGTAGTCTTCAAAGACTAAGATATACGTGGCCCAATGATGTCCACATAAATCTTGCCTTATCTTGAAAGCTTGGAAATCTGCCAATCAGAAGATGCCATGTGTCATGTTGAAGCTGCACTCTAAGTAGAACTTCTACTTGAGAATTTCTACTTAGCCATCTCGAATTTCTAAGTAGAACTTCTACTTAGAAACTTCTACTTGGTCATCTAGAATATTTAGTACTTAGAAAATATTCTGGTCTTCAACTTGAAACTTCAATGCACATCTTGAACTTGTGATATCTTCATGTCTTCTTTATTCTTCACCAAGCTCTTGAACATGGATCTTTATTACTGACATAAACTTGCTATCAATGTCCTGACACTTGATGCACTGGTCTGGTTCATAAGTGACTAGTCTTGATAGTGTTTTTGCTTCTTGAATAAATTACCATATCCAATTAGTAATGTGGCTTTCCAATATTTGCTTTCCTTCTTGTTCACTTGAAATCAATTAGTCTTATTGATACTGATAGTTATGATCTTGATTCTTGGCTTTTCAAATCACTGAGGCATGAAAAACTTTAACTTGAACTTCTTTCAATGATTTCTTCTTTACTTGATCATAGTTAACATGTTGAATTGTATCAATTACCTTGTCTTCATTTAGTGTTGATTTCTTTGTGACTTCTTGTTCTTGATTGTCTTCTGGTTAAGTATCTTTTCCTTTAGATGAGTTACATTAGTTATAGTGTTACAAGTTTACACACTCTGCCTTTCAAGTAGTAACTCCTGCATCATATGTAAGCCACAGTTGAATGTTTTCAGGAATTGACATCGGTTTACCTTGATGTTTATCCTGATTGGCAATGGTAGTAAGTGACTTAGTGCCCATCCCTAGCGGTGCAGATGTTGGACTTCTGGCAAATCCCTGTCGAACAGCAAGAGCATCCCTCGGTACTAAATGATTAATAAGCATTTGTAAGAAACGAGGATACCAGCATACAACATCAGTTGTAGTAAGGTATCTGCTTGCAGGAGATCCCATTGAAGCCACTATCTCGGAGAGAACTATGCGTCCATAATTGATATCCAGTTCTCGTGCTAGGGCAACTCCAAAGATTTGCATGGGAATTGGAATCTGATGATAATCTTTTTCGCGTGCCTGAAAACATCTTGTGATGGCCTCGAAAAAGTAATTCCATTCCACATGAAAGAATTGTTTCTGGATGTTTCCAGTGATCCGACCAGTCGGAGGATAACATCCTATTTCTTCAAAGAATGTGAGGCGTTCTGCCGCTGTAGGTTCGGGATCATAAACAGCTTTGACTGGGAATTCCAGAACCCTGTTGAAAATTTCCTCTGTCACCTCATATTCTTGACCCGCCAAGGTAAACCTGAAACCATAGGGGGTAGATTTGCTCCCTAAAGTAACCGCACTGGTCCATAATTGCTGTAAAGCATCATGTACCAGTGTGGGTTTAGCAGTAAAAGCAAAGCTAGCCTTGGAATACAAATTGAGAAATCGTACCCAAAACTTAAAGCGCGGGAGTTGATCACCAATTTCCGTAGAGATGTTATAAAAATTATTTTTGGCAAGTGAAAATTGGTGAACCATTTTAATTAAATGTTTTTCCTTAATAAATATGATAATTTTTGTTTTGAAAAACAAGCAATTAAAGAATCTAACGTTATAGCCCTTTTAATTTATCGAGAAAACCAAAGGTCACTCAGAGAAATTAAACTACGGGATATACACAATAGCCAATTACTAAACCTGTAATATTCAATGGAGATGTATATGCGTATATGTGTACCAGTGAAATCGTGTGTGTATGAACAGTTACACAAACACACAAACACTTGATGTTCGTGTGTATGTATATACGTGTGTATATGAACAGGTACAAAACACAGTAACACAGAGATTAATGGTCACACACAGATAATAGTAGTCTAAAATTGGCAGTAATTCGTGGTCTGTATGAGTTTAATCACAAAAACAACGAATTGAGGTTTGCAATTTTTGAAATCGCCTTGCTTTTGTGTGGAGGCTGCTGTAAAAGTGAAATTAGGTAAAAGTGAGAGAATCATCGAGTTAGAGATGTATATATAGACATGATTGTGAAATGACAAAAGTGACCCTGTTAAAAAGAGTGAAACACCAAGAACGTACAGGGAAGACCTAAGTCGAACAGTATCTCGAACATTAAGTCGAACTTCGAGATGAAGTTCGAGATAGATGCTAACTCGAACAAACACACTTAAACCATGTAAGCAGCAAAAACTACTAGGGAAACCTATCTTAAACTTCAAGTCGAAATTCGAAATAAGTTTCGAGTTAGGAGTTAAGTCGAAGAATCCCTGTAACCAACTGAGAATTCTATCTCGAATATCAAGTCGAAATTCGAGATGAGTTTCGAGATAGAGATAACTCGAAGTTATTCTCAGAATTGGATCTTTTCAAAATATTCCCTCAAGTGGAACCTCATCTCAAACTTCGAGATAAAGTTCGAGATAGACTTTATCTCGAATATTTTGAAGATGGAACTAGGCACACTGGTAACTCGAACTCGAACCCTAAGTCGAGTTTCGAGATGAAGTTCGAGATAGACACTAACTCGAAAATCTTCCCAGACTTAGAATTTTCAAAACTTCACTCTGGAAGCTCAAATCGAAATCCAAGTCGAATTTCTAGATGAGTTTCGAGATAGAAACTAACTCGAAATTTTGAAGATACTTAGATTTCTCAACAATTAAATTTCCAAATCAATATAAGTATCAATTCAAGGATTTTTAATAAATGACATAATTAAAACATTCCTTGATAATTCTAAGGCCTCTAATTACATGAAAAACATAGGTAAATTCATCAAAAAATCATGCAAAATTTAGAATATTATGAATTTAACTCCCCCTATGATCATGCAATCTAACAAGCATACATTCAAAGATTTGTACTATTAAATACACTTAAAATACAATGAATTCATGCAAAATAACACTATATGCAACCTATAACAATCATTAATTAGGCATTTTAAAGTCTAAACACATAATGATTAAATAGCTTGCATAAAAGAAAATTTGGATTTTACAGATAGGAATCTTTACTAACTTGTGTTAAGCATTCCCAATTCACCAACCAATCTATTGAATGTTACTTCATCAAGAGGTTTGGTGAATATATCTGCAATTTGTTGCATTGTGGGCACAAAATGTAGCTCCACATTCCCCTCCTCGACATGTTCTCTTATGAAGTGATACCTGATGTCGATGTGCTTGGTTCTTGAGTGATCTACAGGATTGTTGGTTATGGAAATAGCACTTGTGTTGTCACACATAATTGGAACTTTCTTGTGCTCCATGCCATAATCCTTCAATTGGTTCCTCATCCACAGTATTTGAGCTACACAGCTTCCAGCAGCAATGTACTCAGCTTCAGCAGTAGAAGTAGATACTGTATGTTGCTTTTTACTTTGCCAGGACACCAATCTTCTGCCAAGAAATTGACAATCACCAGATGTGCTCTTCCTATAAATCCTGCAACTTGCATAGTCTGAATCCGAATAGCCAATTAGATTAAAACTTGTATCTCTTGGGTACCAAATCCCTAGATTTGGTGTGCCCTTGAGATACCTAAAAATTCTTTTGACGGCTACGAGATGTGATTCTCTAGGATCCGCTTGGAACCTTGCACATAAACAAGTTGCGAACATTATATCGGGTCTACTTCCAGTTAAATAGAGAAGGGAGCCAATCATACCTCGAGAGCTTGTGATGTCAACTGATTTACCTGATTTGTCTTCATCAAGCTTCGTGGCTGTTGCCATGGGAGTTAAATAGAGAAGGGAGCCTGTGATTTATTTGATGTCTTAGCTGTTGATGCATCTTCTAGATTGTACTTCTTGAGTAAATCTCTGACGTACTTGGATTGACAGATAAAGATACCATCTTTTCTCTGACTGATCTGTAATCCAAGGAAGAAGGACAGCTCTCCCATCATGCTCATCTCATATTTTTCCTGCATTAGCTTAGCAAATTTCTCGCACAAGCGCTCATTAAATGACCCAAAAATAATATCGTCCACATAGACTTGAACAAATATTAAGTCATTCCTTACATTTTTATAGAACAATGTTTTATCAATTACTCCCCTAGTAAAACCATTTTCAATTAAGAATAAGGATAGGGTTTCATACCATCGCCTTGGGGATTGCTTGAGGCCATAGACAGATTTGAAGAGAAGATACACAAAATCTACAAGTTCTGGATCGATGAAGCCAGGAGGCTGTTCCAGATACACTTCTTCTTCTAACTCTTCGTTCAGGAAGGCACTTTTCACATCCATTTGAAAAACCTTGAAGTTCTTATGTGCTGCAAATGCCAAGAACATCCTGACTGCCTCAAGTCTTGCAACCGGTGCATAGGTCTCATCATAATCAATTCCTTCTCACTGAGAATAACCTTTTGCAACCAAACGAGCCTTGCTTCGTGTTACAAGTCCATTTTCATCCAGTTTATTTCTGAATACCCACCTAGTTCCAATTACTGATGTGTTATTTGGTCGGGGTACCAGTTTCCAAACTTTCTGCCTTTCAAACTGATTGAGTTCCTCTTGCATTGCAATTACCCAATCAGCATCACCAAGAGCTTCTTCTATTTCTTTAGGTTCAAGCTTGGATAAGAACCCAGAATATAAGCAAATATTAGCCAGGTCAGCTCTTGCAGTTCTTCTAGTAGTCACACCAACATCTGGATCACCAATAATTAATTCAAACGGATGATCTCTATTCCATACCCGTTCTCTTGGAAATTGTCTTGATGATTCAGCTTGACTTTCTGAGTTGTGGTGTTGAATACTTTGATTATTTTCACTAACTCCCCCTGAGTTAGTGCCAGCTCCTACAGAACTAGTGTCAACTCGTCTCGAGCCTTGAACAGTTGTTCTTGAGCTGCTATTTACTCCCCCTGAGTTGTTGCCGGTTCGTACTGAAGAAGTCTCTTCTGATCTTGTAGAATTAGATTGTTCACTAGACTCAGGTTCTTCACATACACTTGGGACATTTAATGGGACAACTAACTCAGGTTCATCTTCAAGTTCATCTAAGTCCAGATTCTGAAATTTTAGGGACTCAGGTTCACTAGAATCTCTAGAAATTGATGGGAGCTTGGTATTGTCGAATCTGACGTTGTAGCTTTCAGTCACTTTTCGATCATTCACTAAGAACACCCTATAAGCTGCCACCACATCTGTGGAGTAACCAACAAAGATTCCTTCACGAGCTTTTGCTGCAAACTTGCCTAGATTTTCATCATCTATAAGTACAGAGCATTTTGCTCCAAAGACATGAAAGTATTTGATTGTTGGTCTTCTGTTGTTCATTAGCTCACATGGTGTCTTTTCTTTATCTTTTATGATCAAGGTTCTATTTTGAGTGTAACACGCGGTACTCACTGCTTCGGCTTAGAAGTACAGAGGAAGTTTCGAATCATACAACAAAGTTCTTGCTGCTTCAACCAAAGTTCTATTCTTCCTTTCAACTACTCCATTTTGCTGTGGAGTTCTCGGGGCTGAATACTGACGACGTATTCCTTTAGATACACAGAAGTCATTCAGCACTTCGTTTTTGAATTCAGTGCCATTATCTGATCTAATCGTCTTCACAGTAAGTGTTGAAACATTCTCAATTTGAGTGATGTGATCAATGATTAGGAAAGGTACTTCGTCTTTCGTCATTGAGAACAATACCCATGTATACTTGGAGAAGTCATCCACGATTACCAATGCATATCTTTTCCTAGACAAAGATAGGACATTCATTGGGCCAAACAAATCCATATGAAGAAGTTGTAGAGGCTCAGTAATACTATAAATTTTTTTGCTTTTATGCGATGCTCGCTTCGACTTTCCCATTTCACAAGCTTCACAGAGTCCTTTCGGAGCGAACTCCATTTGAGGTAGATCTCTCACCAATTCTCGTCTCGCGAGAGCATTCATCGTTTTGAAGTTTAAGTGAGATAGCTTTTTGTGCCATAACCAGCTTTCATCATCCG